>OY728130.1:2027005376-2028255376 GCA_963277665.1 Viscum album
ATGCTCCAACAATATTCATGTACTTAATTAATAGAGTCTTTAGATATTACCTTGAAATATTTGTGGCAGTCTTTATAGATGATATTCTAATATACACCAAAACCAAGGAGGATCATGAGGAGCATTTCAAAACTATTCTAGAGACTTCTGTGCAAAGAGAAGCTCTATGAAAAGTACAGCAAGTGTGAGTTCTGGTTTAAAGAGGTCTCATTATTGGGCCATATCATCACAAGCAATGGGATATATGTGGACCCCTCCAAAACTGATGAAATTGAGGGATGGCTGAGGCCAACATCGGTAACGGATATCCGTAGCTTCTTGGGGTCAGCTGGATATTATCGACGATTTGTGAGAAATTTCTCATGATTGTCCAACCCTCTTACCAAGCTAACTCAAAAGGGAGTAAATTTTTCTTGGAGTGATGAATGCGAAGAAAGTTTCAAGGAGTTTAAAAGGAGGCTTATCACTGCACCCGTGCTCACTTTAACCACAAGTGGGGAGATTTTTGTGGTATTAAGTGATGCTTAGAATAAGGAATTAGGGTGTGTGCTGATGTAGAATGATAAAGTGATATCCTATGCCTCTAGGAAGTTGAAAATCGATGAGTAAAACTATCCAACACATGATTTGGAGTTGGCGACTGTGATCTTTTCCTTGAAAATATGGCGGCATTATCTCTATGGAGATAAATGTGAGATATATACTGACCACAAGAGTCTAAAATATATATTCACATAGAAAGAGATTAATATGGACTAGATAAGATGGACAGATCTCATCAAGGATTATGACTGTTCAATACATTACCACCCTGGGAAAGAGAACAAGGTGGCAGATGCCCTATGTAGAAATGAACCAGCAATTCTATCAATGTAGAGAATTTAGAAGGATCCAATCTTCTTAGACTTGATGAAGATGGACGTAGGAATCAAAAAAAGGGAACATCATTAATCCTTTCACAAATGTTTTCTCAACAATCTCTTTTATAAAGGTTAAAGGATGCTGAAAAGGATGATGTGGGAATTCAAGAAAAAGTGGGAGCTATCGAAAAAGGGAAATCCTCAGAGTTTAATGTTAATGAAGACGGGATTGTGAGGTTTGGGAAAAAACGTTGTGTTCAATCATGTCCGGAGCTGAAGAAGGAACTTTTGGATGATGCACATAGTTCATATTTCTTTATTCACCCAGGGAGCACAAAGATGTATCGAGATCTATGAGAAAACATTTGGTGGGATAATATGAAGAAGGAGATTGTTGAATATACATCAAAGTGCCTTGTGTGTTAGCAAGTGAAGGCAGAGAGGCAGAAGTCTAATGGGATGATGCAACCATTTCCCATACCAGAATGGAAATGGGAGAACATCACCATGGACATTGTCACCGGACAGACAAGGAAATCCAAAGGCAACAATGCAATCTGGGTTGTTGTGGATCGTATTACAAAGACTACACACTTCATTTCTATTCGGGAGGATTTCTATTTGGATCAACTGGCACGGATATATAACTGGGAAGTGGTAAGGTTGCATGGAGTACCACTATCTATTGTGTCTGACCGAGACCCAAGATTCACCTCTATGTTTTGGAAGAGTCTTCAACATGCTCTTAATACTGAACTGAACTTCAGTACGGCCTAACATCCTCAAAATGATGGCCAATCCGAGCGGACTATCCAAATACTTGAGGATATGTTGAGATTGTTCTCAATGGACTTTAAATGAGGATGAGATCAACATATTCCTCTGGTTGAGTTCTCTTATAATAATAGTTTCCACTCTAGCATCCAAATGGCACCATATGAAGCCCTGTATGGGAAAAGGTGCAGAACACCGGCATGTTGGGATGAGGTCGGTGAACGTAAGCTGCTAGGACCAGAAATGGTCGAAGAAATGGTGGAGAAGGTGAAAACCATTCAGCAGCACATCAAGGAAGCCCAGAGTCGACAAAAGAGTTATGCAGATAATCGTCGATGAGACCTTGAATTTAAAGTTGGAGACATGGTGTTTCTACGCATATCTCCGTGGAAAATGGTCATGAGGTTTGGAAAGAAAGTGATGTTAAGTCAAAGGTACATCAGCCACTTCAAGATTCATGATCGTGTTGGGGCTGTGGCCTATCGACTAGCACTTCCACCTACCATGGCCAAGGTTCATGATGTCTTTCTTGTATCCCTCTTAAGGAAGTACATATCGGACCCTTCAAATGTACTCTCATCTGAGGTGGTACAATTGGAATATGATCTTTCTTATGAGGAGCAACTATTGAAGATCTTAGATCATAGAGAAAAAGTTCTATGAAATAATACAATGCCCCTTGTTAAGGTGTTGTGGAGAAACAACAAGTTTGAAGAAGTGACTTGGGAATCAGAGGATATGATGAAGCTGAGTTACCCATATTTTTTTTAGTGTGGGAAAAGGAAAATTTTGAGGGAGAAATTTCTGAAGGGGGAATATTGTAACGACCCAAAGTTTCATTAAAGGAAAAATCATCTTGATCCAGTAAAACGTGTATTTCTGAAAAATGTTTTTATAAGATGTCAACTTATTTGGTTTTATGTTATGAATGTTGATCGTTGTTAATATAGTCATTGAACAATTATCACATGATTAGTATAAATATGGGACCTTAAAAAATCCAATTTACTCAGACAAAATAAGTGATGGCATCATCTAGTATAATTGCCCCATACAAAGCCCATTTGTTAGAGCTCGAAAAAGAGGTGGAATCCTTGGGATTCGCCCTTGACCAAGCCCAAACTAATATTCACCATGCAAGGTCGAACGAGACCGTCTATGGGAAAAGTGGAATTTGATAGAGATTACCACTCGAGCGATGTTATCCAAGCCACCCCAAGAGTCTGTCACCATCGTACACCTTACCCTTAGGTCGTATATGGCTGTTTTAAGGGGTTATGTAACAAATAAGTAGTACTATGTTCATGTACATTATTTTTTTATATAATAATGAATATAATTTCTAGTTATTTTTGATACATTGTAAATAGTTTTCAAAGTACAAATGATGTTTTTAGATATTATTTAATTAAGAAATCTATTTTATTAAATTCAGGGATTTTTGAATTAAATAATATTTTAATAAAATAATATTATTATTTTTAAATTAATTTTTATTAAATATAAATGATCCTATAATTTTATGAATGCAATTGAAATTTTATATTAAGGTTTGAAAGCCATTTCTGTCAAAACCCGTGAATTTTCGATAAATGTTAGTTTTTATCTTAAAAGCGAAAATTAACATATTTAGAAATTATTTTAGAGAAAATAAATGTCATTTCTAGAATCAGGACGTCGAAAATATCCAATGGTGAATTTTTCATAATTTTCTGACATAGTCAAATTTTTGGGTAAAAATTAAATACCATTTAAATATATAATGTGTTTTATGGCATCACAATGACCCAATGGTGATGTAATAAAATACCATAATCCTTATGTTCGGAAAATATATGTTTTATCATTAATATAATGTGATTTTGGGTTTTTTGACTTACTTTTCAAAGCATTAATGGACCCCTCAAGACATATTCAACACTTTGCCTTTTTAAATTAATTTCCATGGGAGTGTGACTCACCTGCACATAAGCATCATTTTTATTTTAAGAATTTTGGAATTGGGCATTATAAAATATTGTTTTCCTATTCCCTTTGCGAAAAACCATGGGCAAAAACCATGGGATGGTTTGTGGTTTGGATTAATTTAATATAAGGGGTCCCAAACCTAAATAATAAAGAATTCCCTCACATTTCTATATAAACCCACCCATGCTCCGACTTTCTCCTCAATCAAAGCCTTTAGAGTTCTTCCAAACTCTTCCCTACTCTCTCTATTATCCTCCCAAGGTGCCTCAAGCTGCCAAGAAGCCTCTCGCAAGCCTCTCTCTAGCCTTTGGAAGCACACTTCCATGTAAGGGTTTTTTCTTCCTCTCTCTTTTTTGTCAATTTTCTTTAAGTTTTATTGCCCTTTTAATTTCAATTATGAATGTTGGGGTATGGTTTCGCACCTCCCGCATAGTGCCCTCTTATTGTTTGATTGATGGGATACCCCTTTGTCTCTAATTAAATGCCTCCCATGTACACCCATTACTATGCCGAAATTCCGAAAGGAACTTCTCTCTCTTCTTTTACATTCAAGCAATACTCTTGTATCATGAACCTAAATTCCATTACAATTGATGGTACATGTATTTATATAACCTCCTTACTGTCCATTACATGTAAATATGATTAAGAACCCATTTCTCTCTAATCAACCTTTTTTATATTAATTCTTAGGTCACGCCGTAACGCTGCTGAAATCGCACCGATTTTCTAAGCCAATGTCATTGTATAGTGAATACCATGCCCATTTCTCCATTAAGGGTATTCACCTTTATGCAAATTTACTTATTGATTGTAAAGTTTCATGTATGAATTCCACATTCCTTTATCGTGGAATACATAATTATGCTTTATGAATCCATGTTTTATGATCCATGTGGCACACTTATGCATGAAATGAAATGTTTATGAAGGGTGCACCCTTATAGTGCTCCAATGCATTGGGTAAAGTATAGTATCATGATACGTCATGTGCAATGAGTTTTGACTCATGATAATTCAAGTGCAGCGAGGGTTTACTCATGGTTCATGTGCAATGAGGGTTTAATCATGCTTTATGTGCAATGAGCCATGGCTCATGCTAATTCCATGTTAAGTGTTGTTGCAACATTTCCATGTTATGATTATCATTCTTTATCATGCCTTTATGTTCATGTTTCTTTTAGTCTCTATTGATATTCCTATTGTCTAACTTGTATTTTACTCCTCATGTTATTCCATGTGTACTCCCTTACTGGGCTTTATAGCTCACCCTTTCCTTATGCATGTCATCAGGTTATCCCATGAAATGCTAAGTATGAGGGAATAGAGTGGTCATGTAAAGGAAGTTTTCAATAAAGATTTTGTATTTCATGTTTTAAGTTTTTATTTAATGATCCTAAGCCCCAAATACACTAAACCTCTCGATATTCTTTGTTGTATCAAGTGAATTTTTATGTAATAAATCATTTTTAAGTTGTAATAAAAAGCAGGGTTGTCATATTCTACATGATCATTACAATAAAAGAAACCCCCATATAACAATATCTCAGTGGATATTATTGAAATTAACTATCATTAAATATATTTTATCTATAAATTAAATGGATAATTTTATAATTCTTTCTTACAAAACAATACTATATTACAAATACTAAAAACTACATATCTATGAATAATTAATTTTAATGGACGGTCGACTAGGGTTTTCGTGATTGCGATGATGCTTCCTGCGGCGGATCTGTTTCCTCTTGGGAGGTTTGACTCCCATCGATCTTCTCTTGCATGTGGATTGCGAGATTCTGCTTCGGTGGCGATGTCCGGTGCTGTCAGTGACGTCCCGGTGGATGACAATGGTCCGCTCAATGCGATGGCGATGACATCTGATCCTGCGACGAAATCTCAGTTTGTGGAGAATCCGGTGAGCGTCGGGCAGCTGCCGGCCAATGGATGCAGGACCTTGAAGATGGCAGGGGCCGCGGGTCTGGACGCTGGCGGCGCGAGCTCATCGCAGGCAGGGGTGAACACGGCTTCGACGAAATCTCAGTTTGTGGCGAATCCGGTGAGCGTCGGGCAGCTGCCGGCTGAGGGATGCAGGACCTTGAAGATGGCGGGGGCCGCGAGTCTGGACGCTGGCGGCGCGAGCTCATCGCAGGCAGGGGTGAACACGGCTTCAATGCCTGCCGTGGGATGTATTGAGAGCGGTTGCAGGTCAAAGGATAGTGTGGCTGCTGGAAAGGTCCCATTTGGCGTTTCCATCCCAGTTCTGGATAGAACTGCTGCTAGAGCAGGTACAATTGAACCTGCTATGGAGAGCTCTGAGGCTGTTAGAAGGGATGGCAGTGCTCGATCTTTTGTTCATCACAAAGGTGGGAATGAATCTAACATTAGAAGAAAAGGGAATACTGCGCACATCAAGGCGGATCCTATTGCGGTCTCTGAAAGGCTCAAAATGGGTGAGTTCTCAATTATTGCTCGCCTTTTCCTTCCTAAGGGTACCCAACCCATAAAAATTGATGATCTTAAGGAACGTATTTCTCTAATATGGGGTTTCTCAACATAGAAGTGCGTCTCGCTTGGTCGGGGATATTTCCATATGCTTTTCCCCACGGCTGAATTAAAAGTTCGAGCATGGGGCTTTGGTTCCATTTCCCTCAAACCTGGCATTATTCATTTTCGGGAATGGGATAAAAAGTTCAACCCCTTGGAAGTTGATAACACTACGACGCAGGTTTGGGTTAAAGTTTATGGCTTAAACTGGATACTTTGGCATCCTAAAATATTATATGATATTGCTTTATCTATTGGCATACCAATCAAAATTGATAAGGAGACAGAAGTTGCTCGCTTTGGCCACTTCTCTAGGTTTATGGTTGAGATTGAACTGGGATCGACTCTTGTTGATAAAGTGATGCTTGCTACTGATGAAGATATTATTGAGTTGAAGATCGTTTATGAAAAAATGCCTAAGTTCTGCAAAGACTGCCATGTCATTGGTCATGATCTTTCTTCTTGTCGGCGTTCTTTAGTGTGTAGTTTTTGTGCATTGCATGGCCATAATGTCAATAACTGTCTCAAGAAGGGAAAATCAGTCACTGTTGGGAAATCTGAATCACAGTTGTTGCCTGCAGACGACAAAAACTTGGGTAAGCCAGAGCTGAGCACGGTTCCTAACCAGGTTGAGAAAGAGGTGCAGGGTACCGCTCATGGGGAGGCATATAAAGTTGATGTTTTGGGAGACCGAACAGATTCGCCCAAGTTTTGTACTTTCCCTGAAAATAAGAAGAAGTCTTGGGCTGAGATTTGTATGGATGCGGATAATGTCCAACATGTTGATTCAACAAGAAAAGGAAGTGAACAGGCAGGAGAAGTAGAGGCACAGATTGCGGTTGATCAGCAACTCTCTCAAAAGAAATTGATGCCCTTTGGGAATCGAAAAGGTAAACAAACTTTAGATCATGACTCTCCAGTCATCTCTAAAGATTTTCACTCTTCTGCAAAACCCCTATTGGATAATGAAGGATTTCAGATTGTTTCTTACAAGAAGACATTGTCCCCGGTTGCCTCCTCTACGGCGGTTGAGAAGCCTACTTCAGAAGAAAGGATGACGCCACTTAAAACAAAATCTTCTTCTGTCAATGGAAAGGAAGATACAGAGGATAACTCGGGTTCTGATAGCACTGATGCTGAGACATTGTAGGGAAGGCTACAAGTTCTTACGAACAGGGCAATTGCTAGCAAAGGGCGATCTAGAGGTCGTGGAAGAGGACGTGAAAAAGCGGAGCTGATTGCTTTAAAAGAAGAAGAGCAAAGGCTAACTCAGCGTCTTCTGAAAAAGGTAAAGAATTAGTCATTGTTTGGGTTTTTCCCTGTTTTTTCCTGTACTCTTTTCTTTTCTCTGCTTTCCTCTTTCTCTTGCATTTAATAAAGGAAGCTTTGCCTTTTAAAAAAAATAGATATATATATATATATTACTATCTATTGAGTTATATGTGAAAGAATATATAATGGTCAATATGGAATATGAAAGATATTTATCTCAATATATCCCAAATTCTGAACCTTCCACAACCATATTATGTTCTATCCATTTTAGGGAATACATTATATAATGAGATGAATAAATGAAAAATTATATATCTAATTTTGTACTCACATAGAATAAAAAATAAATATGAAATTAGAATTTATTAGGAGATTTTTGTAATTAAGGTAAATTAGAAATACATTTTCAATTACAGTTCAACTATATAATAGAAAACATTAATCTAATTCCAAAATAACTAATACTAAAAAAATAATATTTCTAGGTTTAGGGAAATGAAAAATGAATAATTCTAAAAAATATAAATTGCATTTCAAAAATATGTTTTCCACTTGAAAACAATAAGTGGAACAGAAACTAAAAATTCATCATTGAGTTATTTAAATATTTGAATATGTTAATAATAACATTTTACTAATCATTCAATTGTATATGTAAAATTTTATTTCAAAAAATGTTTTTTATCTTTAAATCAAAGAATCCAGGATTTCACTAAAATATAATGAATGGAGAATTTTGATACTAAAATCACAAAAAATTACTTGATCAAATATCAAAAAAATTTATGCACAATTCTCAAAGTAGAGCCACATTTATATGGAACAATAATGAACTTTAATCAATAAATTTTTATTTTAAATCAAAATTAATTTTATTACAATTAAGAATAACTATATAAAATCATTTTAAATGAATTTTTTACCCATAAATCATTGTTTATTCACATAAAATATTCAATTAATATTTTTTTGTTATAAAATATTATACCACCCTTGAATATATTTTTATTCCCATGAAATACTCATCACATAAACATGTACATACCTTTTCACTATTTTATCTACAAGTTAATTTACCATTTTAATCATATTACGTCATCTTGTTAAATACCAATTGATTTAGATTTCAATTTCATCATATCATCCCACCAAGTATTAAAACTCATACTTATCATTAAAAAAATACCGAATTAGTATTCATTTTTATGGAAATATAATTTTAATATTTCCTACATAGTGATATATCCAAAATCCTTACAATAATAAAATGTTTAATTCCTTTTTAAACATAATTGATTATGCAATCTTACTAAAATGAAAGAAAATATTAAAATTGGATAATCTAAAAATAATATTTTAGAAATAGATAATGAATCCATATAGATTTAAATGAATATTATTATTTTATTGAAATTTAATTTATGTATCTAAATTTTAACAATGATAAAATAGTGACATCACTAAAAACAGATAATTGGTATAAAAAATAATATGGTGGTTTTTGTATAGAAACTTTTCATACAGGAATAAAATAGGAGAAACTAATCAAAAATTATTGATCAAAACATATAAATAATTACATCCATTTATATTTATGTTATGATGGTCAATTAGATACATTATTGATTACCATTAGCCACCAATGACTTTTTACTAAGCACTCAATTGTTTATCTAGTGTTATATTTCATATATCATTTCCATCATAGGGTACCTATTGTATCCTACACAATATTTTTTGGTATAACCTATTATAAACTAGTAAAACAATACGTATAAATATACTTTAATATTCCTTTACACATAACTCCAAAAATTGGGACACTGAAGATTGAAAAAAACAATAAAATAATAGAAACTCAATATGATTACTTACATAAAACTAATTATTTTATAGAGAATACCTCTATTTTGGTTTTCATGACCACATTTTCTTTATTGGGATGAAATAATGATTTTATTAAATTAACTTTTTTGATGAGTCAAGCTAGTTGGAGATAAGGATGAATGATGTGAATATTTTACTCCAAGAATCTAAAGAATTTGGAAGGAAATTATTATCACAGGTAATGAAAAAACTAAAAAATTGGGTACATTGGGTAATGAAAAATCATAATGGTTTAATATGGTATAATGTGAGGCTATTAGATATTGGATTTAAAAATAAGGAAAAAATGTGATTACATTGTGGTATTCTCTCTTGTTAAAAAATCGCTCCCATTACGGTAGTTTATAATATTCATTCATTATGGTGTTCATGTCCTTTTGAACCTGAAGTGGCTAATGATATAGCTTTTGATAAATTAGAAAAATATACCTATGTCAATATTTCATAGAGAATCACTATTTTATAAAATCTATATAGGGTATGAAAACATAAAATATTTATTTGTGGGATAAATATAATAATTTAGTATTATAATTAATTTATATATATATACATAAGAGTAAAAATGAATTAAATTTTTTTAATATATATGGTGAATAACACCACAAATCTATAAAACCATACATTATATGTATGAAATTCCATATAGTAATTTTCATATATTTGAAATCTTGTATTACAAGAAATATTTAGCAAAAATTAAAAATTGCATTTTTAATTATGGTTGAATATTATAATATAAACTATTATATATTACAATATATAAAAACTAAATAGATTTAAGAATATTAAAAAATATATAAAAATTGTAAATAAAAAAGTTTATGAAATATTCATTATCATGATAACATGTGAGGATCACGCCATGTTATTGATATACGGTCATTAGACATAGATAGCTATATGAATGATAAATATTTTTTGATTTATTAGCCCACTGGGTGTAATATTAGAGAACATAATAATGGATTTAAATTACTAGAATGAAATCAATTTTTTAAAAAAAATTATAAATATATAATAATAAAAAATATTATTGGACGATACCCACACATTTTTTGAAATATATTATATTTAAAAAATTAATTAATAATTACTAATTTTAATGAATAAATTTAACAGATTTTATTTTTCAATTACTGATATGGTTAATGTTTTTTGATTAAATTAAATGATTATATATAAGATATGTTATTGATAGTAAAAATCATTTTATCTCAAATGATATATTTTTAAACAATTATTTCTCCATTTTTGTGTTTTTTATAATGATAAATTAAATTGGTCGGTGTTCGTAAATGATGTTAATATAATATAATATTAAATAAATTATAATTTAAATATTATGGAATTAATGTAAATTCTTTTAATTAATAAAAATATAATTTATGACTCATGTTTTTATACAATATTCATTTTTATTTAAGAATATTTTTTCCCAAATTTAGCATTTTGTTTTTTTAAAATGTGTTTACAATTTAGAATCACAGTATCCAACCTATTTATGGTTCTTAATTTGAATATTATAATTAAAAATAGTTAAATATAGTAAAAAGGATAAATGTTGGGAAATAAGATATATGACATTTGATATAAGTTATCTCGATTAAATTCAACAAATTTTGTTATAATGGAAAAACATTTGTCAATAACCATTATATTATAAAATTTATATATTTAATATGGAACTATATCAGTATTGGATAAAAAGATATAATAGAAAAATTCAGCATATTTATTCCATATGATTTCAATCACAAAACATATAATTAGCCACCCTTTATGCAATGCCCAACCACACATATCCTTATATTTCATCATTAAAACCTATCAAAATCATATGTGTAAGAAGGATCTCCAATATTGGGTATATTCTATATATAAAATATATTTCCTAATCCTTCATTTCTTGTAGGGTTTTTTAATAAGGATTGACTAATCAACTTGCGTATTATATTCTCATATATTATATATACTTACATTTATTATCAACCTTTTTTCAAGGCTTTGTTATCATATTAATATAATGTAATTGAAATCATTATTCTTTTGTAATGTGATATAATAATTATGAGATAATATATTCTCACACAATTATTCATTATATAATGATACTTTTTTATTTTTTTAAACGCATACATGAACTATGCAACAATTTTAGAATAGTGGTAAAACCATGTATATTAAAAAAATCATTTATTTGTATTTATTCAATATTAACAAAATAAAACATTATAAATGTTATCTATAAAACCACATTCTTCCATAATTGAAAATATCATGGAACAAAATAATTATCTAAAAATCTCATATATCATTGTTAACAAAACTTTGGAGGCCTTGATATATGATCAATGTTCAAATATAGAAACAAATATGTTAATGAAAGTATGGAAACAATAAAAAAAATTCACAGTCAATGATTAATTTTGACTATTAATGATTGATAATGTTTTTATATAAAAATAATTGTATGTTATTATATAATATATGTATAAAAAATTAAAAATTATAGACTAATAATACACTAAAATTTATTATACATTATTTTAGAGTGTGTTTGAATAAGAAGGAATCTAAGTTATGGAATGTTATGAATAATTTATTTTCTTTAAGGCTTGTCTCTTATTGTGCTCCAATGTTCCTTTTTTGGTGTATATAATAACACTTATATATGATTCATATAAATTCACATTTTTTTGGATTTATAATTCCACTTTATGTCCTCACATACATTAAGTTTTTATGAATTACATAATTTGTTAGGTTATTATATGGAATCAATCTCATTTTTTTTGGTCATTCTATTTATTATATGACTGTGTTCTTATGAGAATTAAATAATCATCTCATAATTATCTCATATTTTATTTTTAGTTTCTATATTTAGAAATAGGAATTTCATATATCTTTCAAATGTAATGTATAATGTTTATATCTAATAAAATGAAATGGGTTTCTTTTTGTTAGTCCAATCAACATTCATATAGGATTATTGAAATAAATCATGATTTTTAATTTTATAACATGTTCGATGTTAAACCTAATACTCTATTCTATGGAAAATGGGTATATATTCATGATGAAATATTTTATGGTACATGATTAGTGATTATGGTGACACAATATTATACAGGTAATACTTGTTATCAGTGGAATATACTATGATTTTCTATAATTATAATTTTTCATTATTGAAAACAGATATCTCTATGTGTAAAGATTATTTTCTTATATTTTCATACACATATACCATGGTAAATATTATTCTGCCATTTTATTGTTCCCTTTACCTATTTTATAATATATAGACATATATCCATTATTTATGGTCACTTCATGGGATTCCTTAATACTATTTCATTGATTATGTATATATCATTTGTTGATATATTTTACCATATTTATGACCTAATGATAAACATTGGCCATCTAATTTTGTTATGGATGACGTGTGGTTGTACATAGATGGGGCTGTGTCTATGGGTGGAAAAGCCTCAGAGGGGCAGAGTGTTGTGGATTCAAATGGCTCTGTTGTACCATTGCAAGGGCAGGATGATGGTTTTGATGTTCCTGCACTTGAATCAACTAGAATTTGTCTGCAAGAGTTGGGGAATGGGAAGGTCACTACCACTGAGGGTGATTTTTCAATCAATGCTGATGGAAGAATTTCACAGGATGCTGTTGCTGGTGATATCTTTATGAAGCAGGGGACAAATGTTGGATGCGCCCTTACAGGTAACTCACAGTGTCTTGATATTCTTGATTCTATCATTCAATCTCAGTAAGAATGGGGTTTGGAGGAGGGTTACCATGTATTGCACATTTTTGGACAATTGGGGGATAGTGTCGATAGTGAAAAATAAATTGAAGGTGGCATGGTCCGGGCTTCCTACAGTGATGTTGTTCAGGGTGGGAAAAGCAAGGTGTCTGGGAGTGCAGAAGTGATGACTGCCCCACCACAAAGAAGGCTGAGGAGGGATTATTCTTATTTTCCAAAGCCAATGAATAATAGGTCCTCTATTGGTGGGAAGGTTAGACTGAGCTATCTTCTAAGGAATTTCTATCTTTTGAGAAGATGAATCTCAGAATAAAGTATGCCAAGATTTTGCGACATTATGACAGCTCAGAGTGGGAATTGGCTACTGCAGATGATGCAATATATCATGGGTATGGTGATGGGTCGGACTAATATGATTGGTACTTGTCATTTAACTTTGGTATACTTGTCTGTTGGATTTTATTTTTTTAATAAATGTTCAGAGGCTTTCCTCTAGCTGAGTTTCTGGATATTATAAAAAAATATGTTTTTGATGAATTAATATTTAAATAATAATATTATAGAAATTGATACACTCTTTTTTAATAATGAAAACATGTTGTTAATCACAAATAAAATTTATCATTGGTGTTAATGGAGTGTGTTTTAATTTATGAAATGTGTTATATAATTGATGGAAATGATGCAAGTATTTTTTATTTTTATGGTCCAACTTTAGTTGGTCATTAAATGTGTTTTAGTTATATTTTATTAGTTTTGTTGGTAAAATAAATAAAAAATTAAAAAAACTATGGGGGATCCACAAGAATCATTAGTTGAAATAAAGGTGTCATAAATCTACAAAATTATATTTTTGGTCAAAACAATTGTTATGTTTTTCTAAATTAACATTTTTAATATATTTATATTTACTAAAATATTATAAGTATTGGTTTCAGTAAATGGATGGACCTATGTGAAGGTGATATTGAAATAAATGTGATCACTATTGTTGCAATTATCCTAATGAAAACAAATATTCGATGGTGGCATGTTATCTTCATGTCACTTATACACTAGGTTATGAGAAATTATATTAAAAATATCATTATATTAAAACCACATAAGAAATATAAACTCTATATTAATCACATTATTCAACAATGAATATTATTAATCAGTGGATCATTTGAACCACTAATCACATTTCAATAGATCAATATGATAGAAATTGTATTTTCTATTCCCCAATTCCATGAATATGTGTATGAAACATTTCATATTTAAGGGTTATACTATTAGGAATAGAAATGGTGTACTGTTATCATGAATATGGGGGAACTAGATGAAATGTAAACCATTAAATTGGAGGAGTATAAGAAAATATTTTTCATAAAATATTCTATTTTATTTTTATATCCCAATCAAGAGGGAATTTATGGAGGATAAAAATAGTGTGAGAATATATTAGATAGTAGGGGAAAAAGTATTTTATTTATAGTTAATAATATGGTTTTTTAGTGATCCTGAATGGAAAATTGATCATATCATTATTTTCGTCAATCCAATTATATGAAATTAAATATCTATAAGGGATATTTGTGGCTATGATAAAATTGATTGATTTTTTATGAAGGTATAATTATAGACTGTAGAATCCCATTATTTTTGTAGATATTGAGAAAAGAATGTAAAAAAGGAGTTTCATGGATTCCATAATGATGTGACAAATATAAAAAAACAAACCACATTTATGCCAAAAAAGTGAGATAATGAACTGAACAAATTTTATCATTGGAATAGAGAGATGTTTTATATTTGCAAGAGATATCCATAAATAAGATTATAATCAAATAAAAAAAATTAAAATTCAAACAACAGATAAAAATGATCCAACAAATATAAAACCCACCATTATATGAATCAATAATATCGACATTAGGTTATAAACTCATAGAAAAATAAATATTATTGATATTAAAAACTCCAATACCATAGAATATTTTAGGAGAATATGTAATCACTACATTTAAGATGGATAATAATACTATTTAGAAAAATTTATTGAAGTAAGTTTCATAATAAAAAAACATTTAAATTGATTATGAATCTCCCCAATTGATTACATATTTATTATTTGATAACATTATCAATTTAACAATACAAATATTATGTATTGAGTTGTTCATGAAAATAAATGGTGTGGTGATGATTACATCAAAAGTATATAAATATTCAATGATTTGGGTATATGGAAGAATATTCCTATATATATGTTTGTATTCTAGAAATAAAATTTACTATCATATTATACATATATTTTCTCTCTATATAAAGAGGCCATATCAATTTTTGGGATATGGAAATCATGTTTCACATCCCAAATCATACCATGATCTAAAATCAATACAATGATGACGATAAATTTCCATCGGAAATTAATTTCTTAATATAGGTCATGATACCTATTAATTAAGGATACAAATGATAAATTATTAGAGAAAAAATCAATATTCAATACATTCTTATTACATGGTAATTTGATTATGTGTCTCTCATAGAGTTTTTTTTAATCCCTTGAAACCTAAGTATAAGTTTTCCCATGAAATAATAAATTTCTCTATGATTATTCCATAAATCTCATAATAAATTTACCACATTGAAATATTTGAATAAAAGAAATTAACATAAATAGAATTTAAAACTATGTTTTGTACCCCAAAGTCATTATTAATTAAATTATTGAGACATAATTATTAAGAAGAAGTATATGAAAATGCATCTTTTTGTTGATTATCATCTTCTAAATAAAACATAATAAATAACAAGTATCATATACAATATATTGATTATTTGATTAAAAAATTTATAGCTGCTCATATACTCTTAATAGTGGGTAATTTAAATTGATGTTAGTAAATTTGGGTGAAGTGAGAATATATACCATGGAAAATATCATATATAACATGCCGGCACCGTGAATTGATATTTATTCCTTTTATGCAAATAAATTCCCAAACTATATTGATAGACCAATTGATTCTAATATTTATAAACTAATTTGATTAATTAATATTATTATTTATTGATAACATAATCATATTATCGATGGCATAGAAAAAAAATCATTAGTATTTGAGTATTGATATTATTACATTATGAAAGTAGAAACTATATTCCAAATATAACAAGTAATATTTTTTAAATTTTTTTTATCCATTATGGCTCATATGATAATAAGAGAAACTATATAAATAATTAAATGAAAATGAATATTTATGAATTTATTTTATCGATATCTACAATTGAGATATGAGGATTTTTTATTTTGGATGGATACTATTAAAATTTTATGATAAAATTATAAATATTTTTAAATCCAATAAACATGTTAAGATGTAAAACTATAAAATTTTTCAGGATAGAAGAATGTGTAGAATTATTTAAAATCATTAAAAGATGTATTTCTTTACACCTATTACCACACTACCATATACTGATAAATGGTTTGTGATGTAAAATTATCATCCAATAATTTTATTGTCATAAATCATTATGAAAAATTGAAAGGTGATTATTAGTTCCTCACCTTAATTAATGTCCAACTATATAAACAAAAAACATGTGTTCTAGATTTTGAAGTTGTAAATTTTTAAAATAATGATTTGGAATCATTTTCTAAATTAAGATAAGTGTAAAAAATATAAATACTGATCAAAATAATATTATTCTTATATTGATCATGAATGATTCTAATATAGAACAAAGGATATAGTTAGAGTTAATAAAGTATTACTATTACTCGATATGTTCCCATATATGAAATGGAAACATGGTTTTTGATTATTTTAGATGTAAATTAAATGATACGTTGTTAACAAATTGAATAATTAGAACAATTTAAATAGATATATAACAAATGTGAATAAATATCATAATAGAATGGATGAAATTACATCTTATAAAATTTATTTCACAATAATCCATATGTATAATGAAAAATTAGTTATAAAAGGACAATATATATCTTCAAAAGATAGTGAAAAATATCCATGATTCTATCACATAAAAGTACGAAATTGTGTTTTTAATAATATTTTCCCCCTTTATCACATAATTAATGACGGTTTTATGGGATTATTATCATATTTTAACATTTTCTATTCTACCATAATTCATAAACCATGTAGAGTTCTTAAAGTGAACTATTAGATTTAAAACATAAATATACTGATTTTGGTGAATTTATAATGATGTTGTGTTTTATAAATATTCAAGTCTAAATTACATAATTATTATCGGTTAATTATTTTACTAAACATAACAAAATTGAAAATATATAACATCAATATTAATCTCATCTAAGGACAACCCATGACCTCTAATTAATATAATTTCATCTAAGATGTAACACCCCAACCAGAAACGCCCTGAGTGAGTTCCTTTTCTTTTTTCATTTGGGGGATTACAATGAATCAAATACCTAAGGATTGATCGGTTTAGTAGATCTGGAAAACGAAATTATATATATGATTCCCAGATTATATTGGTAGATATACTATAAAAAATGATAAACAATAAAATTTAATAAATAACATCCTTGAAACTCATTCAGACAATTTCTCTTCATAAAATTTAGAAAGGAAACATAATACAATTGATATTAAATTAGTAGTAATGGTATGTAAAATTATAGAATCATTTAATAATTATGAATAATAAAAATGGAATGATAAATAAATTGGAACACATGCCCCTAAAATAATGGTATAAGGTATAATCAATATAGTAAAAAAATAACTCAAACACATTCCATTTAATCTATAAACTAATAACGAAATGAATCTATGTATTTTATCATTTAAAAATATAAATGGAAATTATAATAAAAACTGAAAAATAAATAAAATAAATTATAATATATTAGTTATCTTGTATGTGAAAAATGAATCCTATACCATCATGATCAGTCAGTATATAGTTTAAACCTAGAAGTAGAAACATGTTTAATTTGACTATTTATTTTGACTCATGATAACATGTTGATGTATAGTGGGTCTATATAAAGTATATTCCCCACCCAACACATCCAATAAAAATATGTCCTATTATATAAAGATAAATATTTAATTAATAAACAATATCCTTGATCAAATATCCATACTGAATAAAAGATACATATATATCAATAATTACCTAGTTAATCAAGTAACTATCATAGTAAACACCATATGTAAAAACTATGTATGGTTTAGGATATAATAATATCAATTTCATGAGATTTTGGGTATTTAAGATAAATAAAATTTATAAAATAATTCTTAAGGATATGATTGTTTCAAATGAATGTTAAAAATCATAAATGTAAGTTAGATTGCAATGATAACTTTTACCACTTAGTCATTTCAAGTCATACTATTTGGATGAGATTACTAAATATAAAACATAAAATAAAATGATTAATTACTTAATCATTGTATTAAATTAAAATTTGTTTTTATATATACCAAACCAAAAAATTTATTGGTGAATATATCCTTTATCTCATAGATGTAAAAAACTGTGATTAAAATAACATACCTTATATTTTCTTTTGGATGAATGTCATTTAACATAATGAATATTTGTATTAAGAATGATATTATCTTATAATATAACCATATTCAATTTTATAATTTCATTTATTTACTTATTATAACATTTTGTTATACTTTTGATAAAAATCATTTATTATTTACACTATATTTTGTGTTCATTTCCTATTTTTTTAGTATGATTTGACATATAACATGATCATCATATTAATTAGATCATGATTTCAAAATAAATTAAAATTTTCAAAAATTATTTTAATATCATATATATTTATTATATATTTGTTTATAATAATCCATAAAATTTGGAGATAGGGAATAAAATGCATTGTTTATGGAGATGATAAGAAGTTTGTACGCATGGATGCTACTTCCTTTTCATTGACATATTAAAATATTGAATCATAAAACATATTTATTAATATTATATTTATAGAATCATTTTCAAGTAATATATTTAGTATATTTTTATTTAAATAATCCTTAATATATTACATGTTTAGCGTTAATGAATACCATCACATCTAGTATGTAGAAGTCCACATGGACAAAAACGAGGTTTTTAAATTCCCAAAAAATTGAAATGCAAAAAGTTATCTATTATATTTAATTTAATTAATAATAAATAAGTAATTAATATTAAATCTATCATATATAATCTATAAATACATCATTATTAAAATAATTGAAGTTGGTAATGGAAGAACAAACAACATCAGTTTGTGAGGTTGTAGTATGTCATACACACAAACGATGAATGTGTATCCCATTTGATGTATGTGTGTGTTTGTGTTAGTAAAAATTGTGTAATAAAAACAAATTAGTATATTTAATATTCTTATTTTTTACATAATATTGATATAAATATTATTTAATGTGTGATGATGTAAATGAAACAACATTGATCCTTGATCAACATTACCTCTTCTTCTAGCAACTCTTTTTGGTTTATACAAAAATACATAGTAGTTTGTATTTATTCCAAATGTGGGGATTTTAGGATGAGGTTATGTATTTTTTAATATTGTTTTGGTATATTTTGGATGATATAATTAACTTTAATTATTTGAATATGTGGGAGGTGTGAGTGTCATATATAGTGGAGGTTGAGTGGAATTATTGTTAATATAAAAAGGTAAAAATTATTGTCAGGTCTCCCTTATATCTTATTCCTACACTGATGAAAAATATACATAAAAATTGAGGATGTGGTATAAATATAGATATATATATATATATATATATATGTTTTTGAAATGTTAATAAGTCATTTTTTATCTATAGATTATGATTTTTCCCAGTTAAGTTCATTTTTCCTTATACGCATTAATTAAATTGATTTGATTACAGTAATTGTTTTCATAAAAAATTTGTTGAACATATTAGAATTTATAATTTATTCTAATTTAAAATGGGGAATCAATTTTCTAAATTTCAAATAACATAAGAAGAATAAATTAATTTAAAAGTAATCCAGCAGATGGGATGACAAAGAAGGTTTTTAATTTGAAAATGATCAAAAGATCACCATTATTTTATATCCAATTTTAATGTGAAATTGAATAAAATAACCTAAACATAATAAAATTATGTATAATTGAAATAATTTAACTATTAACAAATATATAATATTATTTAACATAATAAACATTTGACACGAAAGATTAGTTTTCAGATAAATCTTTGTACTTTCCACTATTCATAATAAAATTAATCTTCTCAGAATAATAGTAAAATTCAACAAAAAATATTTTTAATGCTCCTCATTTAATAATTAAGTATATTTTGGCATTTAAAATATATAAATGTTTCAAAATTTATATTTAAAATTGGCTCTTCACTAAATGGTGGTAAAACTAACTTTTAAAAAAATATAGTATTTTATTCATAATATTGTGTTTTCAATTATCTTATGTCTATAAAATGTAGTGGATGAATGTAAAAAAAATATAATATATAAAATATAAATTTCATTAAATTAATTGAATAATGGTAATTAAAATATTTTATTAAAATAAAATTTCTTTTTCATAGAAAAATAGTTTTTCATAAAAATATATCATTTATATTCAATTGGTTTATATATTAATGTATAATTAATAGGTAACCACTGAATTTTACCGTATATTTATATGTAGTTTAATAATATTCATAAATTCCAATTTAATTGCTAGTTTATATCTTATTATATAATAATATTTAAATAATATATTTTTTTAGTAAAACTCATCCTTACATGATACGTAATCCGTAGAAGGATGTCATCATGGCATGTAACCAAAGAAAAGCTATGTGTTCTGTGAATTGAAAATTATTATAAAAATTATTTTTTGTAAGAAATAAACATATTTTAAATTCTTTGGGTATTATATTCCCCCCACATTAATTAAAATCATTATTTGTAATATATCCTTGATCACAGAAATCAATGGATAGATATTTGAAAATAAACCATTATTGAATACCCCAAATCACAAATACGTTTAATAAGATATATTCATAATAAGAGGGAAATGGAAAAAATAATATCACCAAAAACTAGGATTTATCATAGAAGAATAGTAATAAAAATATGGATATGAAAGTGAAATATGACAATCAAGTTCTAATAGGGAGTGATAGAGAACATATTAATGAAAAATTTATAGACCAAAAAACTACATACTAGAGGTGTGAATAAATTTCATTTTTGTCATAATGATTGATGACAATAGGTTTTTTGTATCAGTAACATTTACCCAAGAGTTGATGAATTATTTTACTCTCTTAGAATGTAAGTTAATATACTTACTAGATACATTTCAGTAAGACCAACAATATCATTTTATCATTATGTTAACTAATTCTAATTTATTTCATATAAATATTTTCTTTTTATGCTAATGTAACACATTACCCTCTAAAACCTCATCAGAATATCAACTTAAACCATTTCCTAAATGGTCAACCATTGAAAAGATTATGATCCCTCACGTTAAGAAAATTACCATGGTAGTTATTTGTATAAAATATACTTGGTTCATATCAATCATCATTATCAAGAAATCAAGAACATATTTAGGTTTATATCTTCTTAAACATTATATATTTTTTTGAAATGTTTTACATGATACTAAATCATTTTTCTTAATACCACTCATCATATGGTATAAAATAATTAATCAAAATTACAAAAACCTGATGCGGATATATTCCATAATTCATATAATGAGTACATTATTGATTAAATACTCCAATAACATAATTCATGAATGAAATCATAAGATCATTAACCATAAATATTCATTCATAGCAATATCATAATCATTACCATGAACCACTGGCTTCTTATGAGGTGTATTCCATTGATTATTGGGGAATTTATTTGTGGTGTGAACCATTTAACTGTAATATAAATGTGAGTCATATGAAAAAATTCGTCAATAAAAATTATTATTTAAAATAAATCGTTCAAAGACATAGCACATAAATCATGTGGCCTAAAAAGAACTATCAAACTAGAGAAGTGGAAACAGACCATCCAAACAAACAAAATCCCAAAATCCCATTCATTAACACCAAAGTCCATTGATAATTGAACCTAATCACCAAATTTAGACCGCATTCTAGCCCATTGGAGACGTGGAAACACACTATCACAATTGTGTACCAACACCTAGACTCACAACACCTGAGCTATTCATTGCCAGCTTATCACCAGTACAATACTAACACCATATCCATGTTCCGATAGAGCCCTCTTGCACCAAATACCACCATTACACATCCCAAAGTCAAGCCTGCATCCTAAGGCTCATCATTCATCCTCCAATCCTATCATCTTATGACTGACACTGGACACCATCTCCCAATATCTTTGATCCGCACCAACTGATCATCCTGGATCACCGACATTGACCTTTAACACAAGTCACTTGTACCACATTCCGTGAAAATCACCCATCATCATAGTGATCCCTACAATTCCAAAAACATTTCCCATCCCACACCATGACTTATGCCTCCAAATGCGCCAAGAAGAGGAACACATCATGTGTCCCAAACCCCTCATGAGCGATCATAGTCGACATTCACGTGTTGCTCCATCCATGAAGCCTCTAGCACCGTCTTCATAAATATTAGTGTGTAGAGGGCTTTGACGATGATAATATTGTCAACAACCATCAAATTCTTCATAAGATTTTCAATTTTCTTATCGATCCCTTGGAAACCTACATCATCATCTAAACCTCTGCCATTGACTGCTTCTCATCGAGCGTTCTCTCTCCCTCTAGTTACATCATGATCCCCACACACCACAAAATCATCATATATTTTTAAATGCCATCATCAGACAACTCTCAACACCATCCCCACTGTTCAAGATTGAATTTAATCCATCAATACTCCTTTCAAAAATATTCATAACTATATCACCACTATTTTGTTGTAAATTGAGAGAAGAGAGCTCTTTGTGATGCACTACATCTGAAAAAAATTGATTACCATCGGATACACTTGATCAGATGTGATCAACATAGTGATCACCATTTCAAGAATGTGTGAGAATCTCTACCCTAGATATAGAAGCCCTTTATATTATTATTATCATCAAAAGTGTATTCTGTTAACGAGGTATAGGTTCGGACTCACCACCTATGCACCACATGACCTCAGCGAGGCCTAAGGTGGCCAACCATGGGATTAGGATAGTTCCCAATGGGGTAGAGGGGCCTATGAGAGGATATAATGGCATATTGTTTTTGTTTCATTGAGATAGACTTGAATACGAAATCTCATGGTTAGAAAGAATTTAATGATATTTGAAACACCAAATAATTTTCCATTCTATCATCACTTTGCATTCTTTTTCCACACGACCCATTTTCCCCCACCTATTATAAACACCAAATAAATTTAAAAAATTCCACAGTTGATTCTTTAAATAGTAACCACAATCTTGAAAATCCTTCTTTCCCATCTTCCTTTAATCTATTATTTTATTTTATATTATCTTACTCAATTAATTCCCATTGAGTCCATATGTCTAGGGGAATTATATCTCTGTCTTTATATAATATAAAACTATTTAATCGCATGATGAAATGTTTTGAGACACAATCACCATTAAAATAATGTGAAAAATACCTTCAAATAATAGATCATTCCTAAACTCTATGGTGGGTGTGAAATATATAGAATACCATTTTAAACTTGTAAATGTTGATTTACATGCTGCCACAAATTCTTTCTAATTTTTCATCAAACAAAAGAAATTTTTCTTTATATTATTTTGTTTCTAAGGAGGGATGTATTTATCGATGAATAGCTTCTTAAATGTCATCATTTAAATTAGTTCTTTTTTGTCCCCTCCCTTGTATTTTGGATCAATTACCTCCAAAAATCTACATAGTAATTGAAAAAATACACTACAAGTGTAACTTTTTCCATTTCACAACAACCCAATGCCTTGAATATCTTCCCTAAGTACATAATCATCTTCATAGCTACAATTATAATAAATGTGGAACTATAATATTGGGGATTATAATTCAAAAATATATCCTACATACGATAGACTCATTTGATAACATGTTTCTACATATAGGAATGATTATTTGAGATAACATGGTAAGGATTCACTATCATTTTCATAATTTTCTCCAATATAAAACAAGTTATATTGTTTCCATAGGTAGTAAAGACTCAACATTATCCATTTCCATTGATACCATTCTTCCTTCCAAGTGAAAAATCAAAATAATTTGATATAAAATATTACAACATAGCATTATTAACTAAATTTATAATCGCAAAAATATTTTAGACAAAAATTATAATTTAAAATATTTGTGTCTATCTAATATAATAAGTATAAACATGGTTATTTATAGATATATATAATTTAAAATATTTATTATTTCTTCTTAATGATAATAATACATATCCTAAGAATATCCCTTGAGAATGAAAAACCAAGTGCGCAATAAGTCTTGTTGTCATGTACTAAGTTACCCTCGAGTTTGTCCCATTTGACCTTTTCAGAGTTGTTACCTCTTGGTGCATATGTTATAGATCAACATCCACTTGTAGTATCAAAATTGGCATGTATTTATAGGAACACAAACAAAATATATACCTCAACAAATTTCAAGGAAATTATTATATACATATCATCTATTTAAACCATAGGGTTATGATCCATAATCCTTTTTTCATAAATATAGTTTCCATGGATTCAACTAAACAAATTCTAATACCAACTATTACTCCCTAACCCTTGATGCACATAGTTGGTTTCATAATTTATTATGTTGGTATGATTACAAGGAATAAATTTGAGAATGTAACCCCACAATTATTTATAAATAAATATAATGTCAAATTCATGAAAAACTGAGTTTTTACAAAACAACACATTATTATAAATGATCCAATAAAAATAATTTTTCATCTTCTAGGATCTGATGTCCGAACATATAAAATAGACATTTTCATTCAGGTTTATTGTTAAAGTCTGATAGAACAAAAATAAATTTTTTATTAACAATAACCTACCCTTATTAATAGTAACCTACCCTTGTGAATATTAATATACCCTTATGAATTGTGAAGTTAACCTTATGAATAGTAACCTCACCCATGAACATATAAATAATATTTAGGCAGCATATAAGTAATGTAGAATATTTTAAAAATTATTAATTAAGTATTTTCATCTTTGTCAGTAATTAATATTCTATAACAATTTTATATTAATAAATTCATTCATTTTTTATAGAAATGGGTTCCTAAAAAATACATTGTTGTCTTATGTATCTAGAAAATTTTTATAACGCCGTAGTTATTTTTTGAATGAATTATAGAAGAAGTTTTAAATATAGATTTTGTATTTTTCATTTAAATGGTAATTTTATTTAAAAAATAAATTTCAAATATTTATAAAACTTTTATTATTAAATGACTTTCATATTTGGATTATAAATGATAATGATTTTTTATGGTGATTTTTTTCGGTTTTTATAAAATTATTTATTTTTAGGTCATTATTAAAACTCTATAATTTAAGATAAATACTAAACACATGATTAATTGAGTCATAGGTGATGTAAGAATGATGTAATACCACTTGGATCACACTCACATGCACATATTACTTTTCTTGTACACAATAATCAATACTATTTATGGTCTTACGCAAAATAATAAAATAATTATTAATATATTAAAAAATTACTCCTCTCCTCCACTATAAAACACCCCTCAATCCCTCCTCTCATTTCTCTTCTCAAACCCTGTGCCTTTTCTAAATTATTCCCAAATATCCTCCCAAGATCAAACCCCACATCCAGTATCCCATTGTCTCATTAAAAACAACTATACACACCTAATGAGGCTCTCAAGAAGATTAATTCAAGATGTAAATTCCTCTTTTCAATTATTTTACATATTTTTCAGGTTACCTTGATTTCTTGTCTATCCTCACCACTCCTCAGGAAATTGTGAGGAAAACACTAGTACCATACATGATGTCAACAAATTTTCTCATGACAGAATAAGTTATTATCATCTCTCCTTTGCACTTCTTTTATATTAGTATTAAAAAACCCCAACAAAGATGTTCTAATTTACAACATTCAAGGATGATGGGTTTTCAATTTCTATTACCATATTAAATTAGGGTAATTAATTAATTCTTATTGATGAACTATAATATAACATATCTATTATTTGTCATCTATGGTTGTAGAATATTTTTGTACACATTGTTTTTATTTATAAATATAAATAAGTTTGTTGTGTTCAAAAACGAGTAATTAACCCAAACAGTTATCATTAATTAATTTATATAATAATTCATCTTAAATCTAAGTAACAAAATGAAATTTACAACCATTTACCATTCAGAATTTTCACAAATAATTGATAACTTCAATTCTAGACAACCTTCTTCCTTTCACATGATTCTCCATTAATGTGTATATGTATACCGATCATGACACAAACAAAACCGAACAATGAAATTAAACCACTTAACCCATAAAAAATTATATGAATAAACATAAAAAAGGTCATAATAAATCAATTAAATAAAGATGCGTTTAATGAAATATTTATTAATAAACCTAAATTTGGTTATTGAAGGCATTAAGATCATGTGGAGAACACCTTCGGACGTCAGGTATGGTTTTCCGCATCTTACGTCTATATTTTGAGATATTCTATATTCAGTTCTATTGATTTTTTATAGTGTATATATAATACCTGTTAATGTATCATGTAAATAATATCTATATTTTCATGATATTTGTTGTATCATTTCATGATTATTAATTTTGGGGCATACAATTCCATTGAATACAAAGTTGTAAGTATTTTCTTAATTTTTTCAATGGTACCATTTAAATGTATCTTGATCTCAGACAAAATCCCTTTTTGAATATTGTACTTCATTGAGATTTATATGATAAGATTTAATAAACAATATGCGTTTTATGGGTAGTAGTTCAATTTGAAAATATGTATAACATAATATTCAATTGAATTTTATGCCCCAAAATTAATAATCATCAAATTATACATCTAATATAAGGAAAATAAAGATATTCAAAATATGGTACATCAATATTTAGTGTAAATCCACCATACACAAGTAATAGTAATAAATATGGTATATCTCACAAGATGGATGTAAGATGAAAAAACCCTAATGAATAGTAATATACAAATTTGAATAGTAATTTTACCCTTATGAATATTAATATAACTTATATGGATAGTAACCCCACCCATGAAAATATAAATAAAATTTGGCACCATATAAATGAAGTATATTATTTTATAAATTATTAATTAAGTATTCATATTTTTATGAGTAATAAATATTTAATTAAAATTATAAATTATAAAATTAATTAATTTTTAAAAAATGTGTTATTAGATAAATATTTTATTGTCCTTGGATTTTATGAAACTTTTATGAGACCATAGTTAATTTATCAAAGAATTATAAAAGTAGTATTAAATATAAAATCAGTATTTTTCATGTAAACAATGAATTTATATAAATATTAAATTTAAAATATTTAGAAAATTATTTTAATAAATATATTTTATTTATGTAATCTACATGATGAAAAATATTTATTGTTAGTTTTTTGGGATTTTTCTAAAATACATCAATTTTAGGTGAATAGTAAAATACAAAAATTTATGATAAATTCTAAATACAAGATTAATTGAGTCATGGATGATGTAAGTAAGATGTAATAAAACAAGGATCAAATACAAAAACATATTTTAATATTATTTGTGAAAATAATAAATACAATTTCTGGTCTTTAGAAAAATAATCAAATAATGACTGAGTTATTCAAAAAAGTACTCCTCTCACCCAATCTAAAACCCCCTCACTTCCTCTTCTCTTCACTCATCTCAAGCCTTGTCCCTCATGAAAATTAAGCCCAAATCTCCTCCCATGATCCTCCCCCCATGTCTAGAATCCCTTGGACTTATAAAAAAGACCAAATCCTCTCACATAAAGATGATCTCAGGGAATATTGATTCTAGAGGTAAATACCTCTTCTCAATTCCTTAACATCCTTTTAATGTTCCTCTGTTATCTTTTATGTCATCACCTCATCATATCCAAATGTTATGAAAACACAAGTACCTAAAATGCAGTTTATTTTTATTATTATGGTGTAAAAGGTCATTATCATCCCACCTTTACCCATATATTATGCTGCTATTAAAAAAAATCCATCAATGATGTGCTAATTTACCACATTCAAAGACGATGCATTTTCAATTTCTATTACCAACATCAATTCTTATAATAAATCCATTATTATGGATAAAACAACTATAATATATATATATAATTTCTAATCTATGTTTTTTTAATACTTATATACACATGGTTTTTTATTTATAAAGAAAAATGGGTTCCTTGTGTTCAAAAACTGCTAATTAATGCAAACAGTTATCTTTAAATAATTTATTTAATGATTCATATTCACTCCAATTAACCAAATATAAATTTACAACCATTATACCCTTTTTCAACTAATAACATATAAAATCAAATCTATACAACCATACTAATATAAAAATATTATCCATTCATGTATATTAGCATATAGACCATAAAACAAATGGACCCGAACAATGAAATTGATCCATTTAACCTACCAAAATGGTCATGAATAAATTTATAAGGTTATAATAAATCATAAAATGAATTTATGTTATGTAATTTGTAACACCCCAAGCTTCTACGGTACACTTCTCTTTGAATAATGTGATAGCGTGTGTTGTACGCAACACCGAGTTCTAACACACCATAACCAATGAAACTAGCCGTTATGAATAGTAATACCTACTTTTTGAAATTATATAAATTTTATATTTCAAAATGGACTTCATTTTTGGATTCGTAATATCGAATTTAGCCTAAGGTGAAATTTTGGTACATTTCGGATAACTTTCATATTTTGATGAATAGTGAAAATTACTAAATTTTAATTAAAAACAACTTTTTTAATAAAAATAATTAATAGGGATAAATTATGAATTTGAGTGGTTTTATAGTATATTTAGAATATATTTTTACCATTTAATATAATTTTGGTCATTAGACATAATTTTACAATTAAATCGAACATAAACAAGTGTCAATCTTTTGATAGTTATTATCTCTTAAAAACACGCTTTTTGTTTTGACAACGGGAATTAATTTTAAATTAATTTCTGCCACTTCTGTGTTTTGAATTTTGAAAAATGGATTCTATATTTGGAATCAGGATGTTCAAATTCTGTAAATAGGTAACTTTTATTTGTAGACATTTTGAATAATTACTGCGGTAAATATTTTATTTACCATGGTTAAGGGTAAATCCGGTAAATAAAGGTTAATAAATAATATTATAATAATACTAAATTACCCTAAAACTTTTCCTAGCCTTATTGGTTGATAAATGTTCGACCATAGGCATCTTTGGGTCGATTTTGGGACCCCATGGTGCCACTTGTAGGTGATAAGGACACTTTATTTTAATTAAGTTAAAATGAATACAAAAATGACACAAGCATATATCTTTTAGCAAAACAATTTTTACATAGGGTTATATATGTTGGATTTTAAATTATAAATATTCATTAGAAAGATAAAAAATTTCCTACATAGTGATAGTTCATTTATAATTTTTAGGCATTAAATAAGTTAATTTATTTTTGACACAGTGATGATGAATTAATTAACATAATAGTGAAAAATAAAAATAATTAATATTATAAATACCCAAATAAATATAATATGAAGCTTTTAATGAATTAATCTAATTTTATTGGATAATATGATATATTATGATTTATTTAATTGACTTTGTTCGAAGTAATCAATCTGTTATGAGTTTCAAAAAAATAAACTATTGAATAGTGTCAAAATTGACATAAAAGAGTTCTTAAAACAAATATTATATTATTAATTGATATTAAATTCCTAAAAATCTAAGGTTCGGCCAAGAGACTTATATCATGATAGGTTCATCATTAATGGACCACTTTGGGGTCTCTTGGATGTATATAGTAAGTTTATTAACCATATTATATAAACATACAAAGAGAAATTATAAAAGTGAAACTAATTAACTTAGAGTTAATACTTAAAGATAAGGTTAATATAAGTACCCAAACCTGTCTAAATTCTATTGGTTGAGTGGTTTTCGACCTATCCCCACCTTAACCTTTGAATAATCAACTTTGGAGCCATTAGAAACCGAATATGAATTTATTATAAATTAATATTTCTAGCTTTTCCAAAGGTTCCCCTCACCCCTCTTATAAAATGGCACTCCTCCTTATCATTTCTTCACACCTTCAATGCCTTTTGGTTCGGCCAAACTCAACCCAAATACTCTCCCAACATCCCTCACTACAACCTAGAGGCCTTAGTGTGATAAAAAATCCAACCTAAGGAGCCCTTTTGATCAAATCAAAAGGAAGAACCTGAAGAAGAGGAGGTTAACCTACCCCAACCAAGGAAAAGTACAAGGTAAGGGTTTATTTCACAATCTCTTCATTATCCGAGGTTGTTTATATGTAATAATCTACTGGGATTTATTTATCATCCACATCCAGGTTTCTTAGAAATGTATTTCAAAACATTTTTATTATTTACAAGAATATGGGTTAAAGTCATTTATACCCTTGTTTGACTTTTTATAAGAGGTTTATAAAGGAATCTTTCCGTCGTTTTCAAAACAAGTTCCTTTTTAACATTTTCGACAAAATTAAGGTAAGAAAGTTTTTTTAACTTATACGGCGGGTGCGGCTATTTTCCACCGTTATAAAATCTTCAAAGCTTCCCTTACAAGCTTATAAGAATATTTTCAAAGAAAATGTTTTATTTTATATGGATCTTAAATGATTTCAAAATAAAAAGAGATATTTCTTTAAAAAGAATTTTGATTTCATCTATGTCAACATCCTTTGATCGATTTTACGCTTATTTAAAGTTGATTTGTTATGATATGAAACTTCTATATTATATTGAAGGTTTTGTGATTTTTTTGACTGTGGATGTTCTATTTTTATACCATTCATGGTTTATGGTGAAAGTATTAACATTTCGTATGCTATTTTTAATACGATTGTTTATGTTATGTTTAAACCTTTTCATATGGGAATGCATTGGACATAATATGTGACGGGTGGAGCCCGCTATAGCTCCTCATTGCATGGGTAGGTCTCATGAGACAAACTAGTGTCTTGGCACAAGGCCTTGACAAAATCTTATTTGTAGTCTTGGCACGAGGCCTTGGCTATGTGGTTATGATAGTCTGGCATTATGCATTCCATCATTATGAAAGTGGTTATTGATTTTGCATGTGATTATTCGATTAGTAGAATAACCATGTGAATAAGTAAATGGCATTATTTCATTTTATTTATGCCATACTATGTTTAATGTTCATGTTTAAAAGGCTTCTGTTTTAGTTATACATTTCCTTAAATGTTTATTCTTATTTATGAATGTTTCCTGTATATTGTTATCCTTACTGGGCATTTGAGCTCACCCCTTTTCTATGTTTTATTTTTCCAAGGAAGTGAAGAAGTAAATTATGAATGACCTTCAGGGATATTATGTGGGGATATGAGTGTGGATTATGGAGAAAATATGTTGTTGTAGTAGTTTTTCATTTTATGATGTAATGTAAGACTTATGAATGTATCTAGTGTTTCCAAGACTACTAAACCAATCGGTCTTTCGAGATTTGATCTTTCTTGTGATCATGCCAATGTTATGTAATAATGCACCAACTATGGGTAACTGGGGTCGGGGCGTTACAGTTGGTATTAGAGGAAGTTTAGTACAAACCTTGGAAGCTAGATTTAGATAAACTCTAATTAGAGCACGTAGACCTAAGATGAACATTGAGGATTAGTATAGAAGAACTTCCTAGAATTTTGGTATTGTAGAGATTTTGTGAGTTTTCCGAGCAATACATCCCTGTCTGGATACGAGCAGGTAGAGGCGGCTCTGGAACAGATGTACCTAGGGGTAAAACCCAAAAACACCGCTTTGAGCTAGACTCGAACGAGAACTGGTGCACGTCAACGGGCCTTGCTGCACTCTTGGTTACGACACTCCCGGGGGATATGCTTAGGATAACTCTCATTTTCTTTACAAATCATTTTGAAGGGATTATGAGTATATACTTCCTCAAAGAAAAAATTCTTATGATTATGGATTATATTCATAAATAGTTCAATTAATGTTAAGTGTTTTATAAGTATGGGATTATGTATTTTGATTCATAAACTGATCTAGTTTATGCCATTGTTTAGAAATGGCGCCTAGTGGAAGAAATGGAAACCGTATCAACGCACGCACTCCATGTAGGGATTTCCCTCCTGCTCAAGATAATTATAGTGGAGCTGGTGATGCAACTGGTGCCGATCAGCTAATCACCATACTGGGACAACTTACTCAGGTTATGAATAATAATAAACTTACCCGTATGGAGCATCCTGATCCGCAGCGTGGAGGATCAATGTTAGATCGATTCATGAGGCAACAACCACCAACGTTCAATGGGAGTACAAATCCCTTAGTAGCTGAGCAATGGATATTTTCCCTATAGAAAATATTTCAGGCTTTGGGGAGCAGTGAAAGGGAAAATGTAATCATGGCAGTTTGCCGCCACACTGGAGATGCTGATCAATGGTGGTCATTGATTCAAAATACGAAGGAAGATGATGAAGTATCAAATATGGAATGGAGGGAGTTCAAATATCTGTTTTTAGAAAAATACTTTCCTCACGACCATCGAGCAGATATGGAAAGGCAATTTCTAAGTCTGAGACCGAAGGAGGATGAGAATGTCACAAAGTATGAGGCTAACTTTACAAGGTTAGCAAGGTACGCTGGTGATTATATACGTAACCAAAGAAGTAAGATTTATGGTTTCTTTGATGGGTTAAAACCATTTCTCCATAGAGCATTAGTCTCACAATCCTTTTTGTCGTACGAAGACATTGTCTCATGTGCTATCAAGACCGAAAAGGAATTCTCTAAGTCTTATGACTTTAAAGAAAAGAAAGAGAAGAAGAGACCTGCTGATCAATCTGGGAATGGAAATAAAGGGAATAAGGGAAAGGATGAATATCCATCCTGTGGTAAATGCGGGAAGAAACACCCTGGTACTTGCTTGAAGGGAATGGGAGACTGTTACAAGTGTGGTGAAAAAGGCCACCAAGCTCGTGATTGCAAGGGGAAGAAGGAAGCTACCAACGTTCAGTGCTATAATTGCAGGGAGATGGGGTATTATGAAAATGCATGTCCTAAGCGTCAGGAGAACTTACCTCAGAAAAGGCCAAGGGATCAAGGTCAGGCTTATGCTATCACTACTACTGAGGTAGAAGCTCCGAAAGACGTGGTGGCAGGTAATTTAATGGTTTCCTCAAGTTTAGCAAATGCATTATTTGATTCTGGATCATCACATTGTATCATATCTTCCCAGTTTTCTAAGAAAATTAGATATTTCCAATTTGATTTAATAAGGGAGTTGTCAGTTAAAAATCCTAAGGGAAGTATCATTGCAACAAAGTTTTTTGAATCAGTCCCCATTAGAGCACATAAATGTTCTATATCTGCTGATCTCATCGTCATACCTATGATTGAGTTTGATATAATCCTCGGTATGGACTGGCTTTCGGACTATGATGCAAAGATTTATTGTAAGAAGAAAGAGGTTACGATTCATGACGATAATGATAAGGAACACCTTATCTTTATAGCAGAATCATCACCACCTAATTCTTATTTAGATCCACCCTCAATAGCTCAACTAAATTCATTTATTGGGGAGGAAGTGGATGAAATAACTGCGGGTGAGGAAATGAATGTTCAAATAGAGGATGTACCTGTTGTGAAAGAATTTGTAGATGTATTTCCGGAAGATTTACCTGGACATCCTCCAGAACGAGAAGTTGAGTTTTCCATTGATTTAATTCATGGATCAAGGCCTATAACGAAGACCCCTTACAGAATGGCTACTGTAGAGTTAGTCGAACTAAAGAAACAAATAGAGAAATTGAGTAATAAAGGATTTATTCGCCCTAGTGTTTCTCCATGGGGAGCCCCTGTTCTTTTTGTTAAAAAGAAAGATGAATCTATGAGGTTATGTATCGACTACAGGGAGATCAATGCTATAACGATAAAGAACAAGTATCCCCTACCTCTTATTGATGATTTATTTGACCAACTACATGGAGCTCCATACTTTTCAAAGATTGAACTTCGATCTGGATACCATCAGTTGTGTGTAAAGAAGGAAGACATTCCGAAGACTGCATTTCGAACCAGGTACGGGCATTACGAGTTTACTGTAATGGCTTTTGGATTGACTAATGCACCCTCTCTATTCATGGATCTAATGAATAGAGTTTTCAAGGAGTATCTCGATGAATTTGTGGTGGTATTTATTGATGATATCTTGCTATACTCCAAAACCTACGAAGATCATGAAAATCACTTGCGCATTATCTTGAAGACTCTGAGGAGGCATGAATTATATGGGAAGTTTAGCAAGTGTGAATTCTGGCTTCAGGAGATTTCTTTTCTTGGCCATATTGTCTCTAATGATGGAATCTTTGTTGATCCTTCTAAGAACAAGGCAATCCAAGAATGGCCATCACCTACGAGTATAACTGAGGTACACAGTTTTATTGGTTTGGCAGTTTATTATCGACATTTCGTCCAGAATTTTGCTCGATTGGCTAACCCATTAACGAAGCTCACACGTAAAGGGGTCAAATTGGTTTGGACAAAAGAGTGTGAAGAATGTTTCTAAGAACTGAAGAAAAGATTAGTCAATTCTCCTATATTGACTCTACCATCGGGGAATGATGGGTTCGTTATTTATAGTGATGCATCGAAGAAAGGACTTGGTTGTGTCCTTATGCAGAATGATAGAGTTATTGCCTATGCATCACGACAGTTGAAAATTCATGAACAAAACTATCCTACTCATGATCTCGAGTTAGAAGATGTGATCTCTTCTTTGAAGATATGGAGGCACTACCTCTATGGTGAAAAATGTGAGATTTATAATGATCACAAGAGTTTGAAGTATATTTTTTCACAAAAAGAACTCAACATGAGGCAAAGGAGATGGCTTGAATTACTCAAGGATTATGATTGCACGATACACTACCACCCGGGGAAAGAAAACAAGGTGGAAGATGCTTTGAGTAGAAAAGACCATGGAATTTTGAACAATATGAGAATTGAAAGGGATCCAATTTTCATGGATCTAGTGAAGATGGACATGGGAATAACCAGGGAAGGCGAAACATCATTTCTTTTTCAAATGGTTGCCAAACCATCTTTAATAGAAAGGATTAAGAGTACTCAGACCGATGATGAAGAATTTAAAAAGAAGATTAAAGCTGTGAATGATGGGAGATTAAGAGACTTTGTGTATGAAGATGGAATTTTGAAATTTGGGAAGAGACTTTGTGTTCCCGATATACCTGATCTAAAAAGGGAATTGCTGGATGATGCTCATAGTTCCAATTTCTCTATACACCCTGGGAGCACCAAAATGTATAGAGATTTGAAGGAACATTTTTGGTGTGACAACATGAAGAGGGAGATTGCTGATTTTGTGTCAAGATGTATGGTTTGTCAACAAGTGAAAGATGGAAGGCAACAGCCTGGAGGAGTCATGCAACCTCTTCCCATACCGGAGTGGAAATGGGACAATATTACGATGGACTTTGACATGGGGCTACCAAAGACTCCTAGAAGTAACGATGCAATATGGGTTATTGTTGATCGTCTTACCAAGTCAGCACATTTTCTTGCTATAAGAGAAGATCTACCCCTGGAACGTCTAGCAAGACTATATATTAATGAAGTTGTGAGACTTCATGGAGTACCCCTATCGATTGTTTCTGATCGTGATCCCCGTTTTACATCAAGATTCTGGAAAAGTCTTCAGAAATTCCTGGATACTGAACTTCATTTGAGCACTGCTTACCACCCTCAGACAGACGGACAATCAGAACAGACTATTCAAACCTTAGAATACATTTTGAGATCTTTCTCACTTGACTTTCAGGGTATGTGGGATCAATATTTACCACTGGTAGAATTTTCCTATAACAATAGCTTCCATTCGAGTATTTAGATGGCACTATATGAAGCGTTATACTGAAATAGATGTCGTACACCAACCTGTTGGGATGACGTCGGTGAAAGAAAACTTGTAGGTCCAGAACTGGTGGAGGAAACGATGGAAAAGGTAAAGGTAATCCAAAATCAAATCAGAGCAGCACAAAGTAGGCAGAAGAGCTATGCCGATAATCGAAGGAAGGATTTGGAATTTCAAGTCAGTGATCATGTTTTCTTGAAGGTATCTCCATGGAAGGGAGTCATACGTTTTGGTAAGAAAGGAAAATTGAGTCCCAGGTACATCGGACCCTTCGAAATTCTAGAACGAATTGGTGTTGTAGCTTACCGATTGGCAATGCCGCCAAGTCTCTTTAAAGTTCACGATGTGTTCCACGTATCTCTGTTGAGGAAATACATGCCTGACCCAACACATGTACTCACCTATGAGGAATTAGAACTGGAATCTGATCTATCTTATTGCGAAGAGCCCGTCAGGATTCTTGATACGAGAGAACAAGTACTGAGAAACCGGATGACGCGTCTGGTAAAAGTTTTGTGGAGAAACCATAAGATGGAAGAGGCAACGTGGGAACCCGAGGAACTTATGATGAAGAACCACCTGAGTCTTTTCATGTGATAAGTATTCTAGAAATTTTGAGGACGAAATTATTTGAAGGAGGGGAGAATGTAACACCCCAATCTTCTTACGGTACGCTTCTCTTTGAATAATGTGATAGCGTGTGTTGTACGCAACACCGAGTTCTAACACACCATAACCAATCAAACTAGCCATTATGAATAGTAATACCTAATTTTTGAAATTATATATATTTTATATTTCAAAATGGACATCATTTTTGGATTCGGAATATCGAATTTAGCCTAATGTGAAATTTTGGTACATTTCGGATAACTTTCATATTTTGATGAATAGTGAAAATTACTAAATTTTAATTAAAATTAACTTTTTTAATCAAAATAATTAATAGTGATAAATTATGAATTTGAGTGGTTTTAATGTATATTTAGAATATATTTTTACCTTTTAATATAATTTTGGTCATTGGACATAATTTTACAATTAAACCGAACATAAACAAGTGTCAATCTTTTGATAGTTATTATCTCTTAAAAACACGCTTTTTGTTTTGACAGCGGGAATTAATTTTAAATTAATTTCTACCACTTCTGTGTTTTGAATTTAGAAAAATGGATTCCATATTTGGAATCAGGATTTTCAAATTGTTTAAATAGGTAACTTTTATTTTTAGACATTTTGAATAATTAATGCGGTAAATATTTTATTTACCATGGTTAAGGGTAAATCCGGTAAATAAGGGTTAAAAATAATATTATAATAATACTAAATTACCCTAAAACGTGTCCTAGCCTTATTGGTTGATAAATGTTCGACTATAGGCATCTTTGGGTCGATTTTGGGACCCCATGGTGCCACTTGTAGGTGATAAGGACACTTTATTTTAATTAAGTTAAAATGAATACAAAAATGACACAAGCATATATCTTTTAGAAAAACAATTTTTACATAGGGTTATGTATGTTGGATTTTAGATTATAAATATTAATTAGAAAGATAAAAAGATTTCCTACATAGTTATAGTTTATTTATAATTTTTAGACATTAAATAATTTAATTTATTTATGACACAATGATGATGAATTAATTACTAAAATAGTGATAAATTAAAATAATTGATATTATAAATACCCAAATAAATATAAAATGAAACTTTTAATGAATTAAACTAATTTTCTAGGATAATATGATATATTAGGATTGATTTAATTGACTTTTTTCGAAGTAATCAATCTGTTATGAGTTTCAAAAAAATCACTTATTGAATAGTGTTAAAATTGACATAAAAGAGTTCTTAAAACAAATATTATAGTATTAATTGATATAAAATTCCTAAAAATCTAAGGTTCGGCCAAGAGACTTATATCATGATAGGTTCATCATTAATGGACCACTTGGGGGTCTCTTGGATGTATATAGTATGTTTATTAACCATATTATATAAAAATACAGAGAGACATTGTAAAAGTGAAACTAATTAACTTAGAGTTAATACTTAAAGATAAGGTTAATATAAGTACCCAAACCTGTCTAAATTCTATTGGTTGAGTGGTTTTTGACCTATCCCCACCTTAACCTTTGAATAATCAACTTTGGAGCCATTAGAAACTGAATATGAATTTATTATAAATTAACATTTCTAGCTTTTCCAAAGGTGCCCCTCACCCCTCTTATAAAATGGCACTCCTCCTTATCATTTCTTCACACCTTCAATGCCTTTTGGTTCGGCCAAACTCTACCCAAATACTCTCCCAACATCCCTCACTACAACCTAGAGGCCTTAGTGTGATCAGAAATCCAACCTAAGGAGCCCTTTTGATCAAATCAAAAGGAAGAACCTGAAGAAAAGGAGGTTAACCTACCCCAACCAAGGAAAAGTACAAGGTAAGGGTTTATTTCACAATCTCTTCATTATCCGAGGTTGTTTATATGTAATAATCTACTGGGATTTCTTTATCATCCACATCCAGGTTTCTTAGAAATGTATTTCAAAACATTTTTATTATTTACAAGAATATGGGTTAAAGTCATTTATACCCTTGTTTGACTTTTTATAAGAGGTTTATAAAGGAATCTTTCCGTCGTTTTCAAAACAAGGTCCTTTTTAACATTTTCGACAAAATTAAGGTAAGAAAGTTTTTTTAACTTATACGGCGGGTGCGGCTATTTTCCACCGTTATAAAATCTTCAAAGCTTCCCTTACAAGATTATAAGAATATTTTCAAAGAAAATGTTTTATTTTATATGGATCTTAAATGATTTCAAAATAAAAAGAGATATTTCTTTAAAAAGAATTTTGATTTCATCTATGTCAACATCCTTTGATGGATTTTACGCTTATTTAAAGTTGATTTGTTATGATATGAAACTTCTATATTATATTGAAGGTTTTGTGATTTGTTTGACTGTGGATGTTCTATTTTTATACCATTCGTGGTTTATGGTGAAAGTATTAACATTTCGTATTCTAGTTTTAATACGATTGTTTATGTTATGTTTAAACCTTTTCATATGGGAATGCATTGGACTTAATATGTGACGGGTGGAGCCCGCTATAGCTCCTCGTTGCATGGGTAGGTCTCATGAGACAAACTAGTGTCTTGGCACAAGGCCTTGACAAAATCTTATTTGTAGTCTTGGCACGAGGCCTTGGCTATGTGGTTATGACCGTCTGTCATTATGCATTCCATCATTATGAAAGTGGTTATTGTTTTTGCATGTGATTATTCGATTAGTAGAATAACCATGTGAATAAGTAAATGGAATTATTTCATTTTATTTATGCCATACTATGTTAAAAGTTCAAGTTTAAAAGGATTTTGTTTTAGTTATACATTGCCTTAAATGTTTATTCTTATTTATGAATGTTTCTGCTATATTGTTATCCTTACTGGGCATTTGAGCTCACCCATTTTCTATGATTTATTTTTCCCAGGAAGTGAAGAAGTAAATTATGAATGACCTGTAGGGATATTATGTGGGGATATGAGTGTGGATTATGGAGACAATATGTTGTTGTAATAGTTTTTCATTTTATGATGTAATGTAAGACTTATGAATATATCTAGTGTTTCCAAGACTACTAAACCAATCGGTCTTTCGAGATTTGATCTTTCTTGTGATCATGCCAATGTTATGTAATAATGCACCGACTCTGGGTAATTGGGGTCGGGGCGTTACATAATTATTAAATAATTTACCCAAATTTCATTATTCCATTCATTAAGATCAATTGGAGAACACCTTCAGACATAAGGTATGTGTTTTTTCATCTGAAATACATTTTTGTGAAATATTCTGTATTCAACACTATTAATTGTGTATGGGGTGTATATATTGAAAATTTATGTATCCTACAATTAGTATCTTTATATTAATTATATTAAATGTATAATTTTATGATTATTAATTTTTGGGCATACTATTCAACTGGTTAAAATGTTGTTTGTCTTTTCTACATGATGTTTTTTTAATTTGAGTTACTCTTATTCTCTATTCACCACTATGAAATTAATATTTATTCTTATATACTACTTTAATTTTTTTAAAATGTTATATATATTTTTAACTATCATAATATATCTTTCTTATTGGTATTTATTGGTTGTAAGATGATCACAAAAAATTTCATCCTAATAAACAAACCTAATTCAAGCGAACTTCTAGAATTCTTACTCGTTTTCAAGTGCACTCTAGAATTTGTTTTCATACACCATTATTTTTATAAAATAAAACATATTATCATGAATAATCTTATTAGTTAATTTTTAGTTTTAATAAAACAAACATTCATTTACACTCTAAAATTCCCTTTACTGTTTTCCATAAATTTCTGTAAAAATTTTCAGTTCTAAAGATTCTTAACAGCTATTTTTACAAGATTCCATAGTACCAAGACATAATTTATGCCTCAAATATAATTTCAATGTCCATAACTTATATTTTTTGGGATATAAATGTTTACAGTCTAATTTCATGGAAAATAAAATTGATTTTCCTAAAGATCTCTCATTTCAACACTTAAAAGGTATTTTCTCATAAAAATTAACTTTTATGAAGTATATAACTTATTCAACACTTATTACATGAATGTTTTTTTCCTAATTATCCTTGGTAAATCATATAAAGGCTATAATTATTCTAATGAAACTATAATAGATTATTATTTTCATGTTTTAAAGTGGTATGGGACACTTTGTAATATTTAACGATTATTTTATTATAAATTTTTAATGCTCTGATTTAAAATAATATTCATCTGACACAAAATATATTATTTAATATTTTAGTTTATTTAGTATTATATTATATCATTTCATATAAAATATGTTCATTATGTGTTTCTGGTTAGTCTAACTATGGATGTGATATCTTGAAAAAATTCACCATATTACTCATAATGGTTAGTTTTTATGTTAAATGATTGAGGAAATTTATTTATATTGCATATGATAGTTTCAATATAAAAATATATTTTAATTATGTTCACCCCATTCATATGTGAAATGAATTAGACTTAGTATGTTATGGGTGGGGCATGATATAGCACCTTGATGTATCGGTAGGTCTCACGAGACAAATAGATATGGACATGGTCGAGACCTTTCCCATTTTCAGATATTTGTTTTGGGAGAGGGATTAATCATTTTTAGATGTCTTGTCCAACACCTTGATGGTATGTTTTAGACTGTCTAGAATATGAATTTCCCATTTTTATAAAGTTTTTAATATCTGATGTGGTTATTTGACTAGTAGAATTCCCTTGATTATTTTTTTAGAATGGAATTATTTATTCAAATATTATTTCTACCATATTATGGTCATGTTTTTTAGAGGAATGTGCTTTTAGTTATTCATCATACCTAATATTTATGTTTTTGACATCATATGCTATAATTCATAAACTTACTGAGCATTTGAGCGCACCCCTATGTAATTTTTTGTTTTCACTACGATGTTAGAAGGTATATTATGAATGATATGTCAGGATAACCTAGGAGAAATAGATGTTTTTAAATTAATTTATTTCTACTATTTATTTTAATGTTTTACTATTGATTTTATTTATGTATCGAGTTTACAAAGGTAGTAAACTACTTGGTGCTTCAGGATACGACATCCTTGTTATCATGTCGAGGTTATTAAATAATCCACAAACCTTAAGCTTCTGGGGTCAGGGCGTTACAAATAAGGACATGATAATTTTGATATTTTGGGAAACCAGATTATATTTATGAAATAAATATTACATCGGGAAACATATATTTAAAAATTGATATAAAATAAAAATAAATAAATTGTATCCTTTAATATTAATCGAAGGATTCCACTTCATAACATATGGAAAAGAAACATAATAATGGAGAGCTAAGATTCTTAGTATGGGTAAGTAATGTAGAATAAGTAATTAAATCCATAAGTATAAAAAATAAAATTATTATGATATGAGAAAATATGAAACTCATATAACTAAACAAGTCATAATAAATATGGTATGGAAAATTATTGAAACAATTCAATTTAGTCAATAAAATGATAATTATTTTCATCCATGGATCTTATCATAAGAAAATTTCATGGGTAATGGTAATAATAAATAAAATATCAATGTTGTCTTTCCTAAAATATTTGATGACATTTCTATGGGGCATGAAAACTAATATCATCACGACCTTTCAGAATATAGTTTAAAACTATATGTAGGAACACATTTAATTTTTCCAAATGATTTATCACATGAGAACATATCGATGCATTGAGAAGTTATATAATGTCTAAACACAACATTTCATGTTAAATTCAAATAATTCTTCTTAAATTAGGTAATTTATATACTTAATAAACAATATTCCTTATTAAATATCTTTATTAAATAATATATACAAATATATCAATAATTCCCAATTTAATCAAATAACAATCAAAGTGAACACTAGTTCATTTATGGTATACCGTTTAGGAAATAATTATATAAAATTCATGAGAATTGGAAAATTTCAGAAAACATTATTGTGCAGTAAAAATAATCACAATGAAATGATTTTTTCATGAAAATAATAACAATCCCAAAATAAAGTGAGGCTTCGAAGATAACATTTACAACTTGGGAATGTTCATGTCAAACACCTTGGATCAGATAATTTAATGTGAATCTAAAAACACCAAGAATATTGAGTGAATAATGATATTAAATGACAATTTTTTATTATTTACATTACACAAAAGATGTATGTGGTGAATATGACATTAGTCAAGTAGATGCAAAAAGTGATATGATGATTCTTTTTCCTTTTGTGGCATTTTATGCGAAAATTCATTAAAATTCTATAAAATGATTTTATGAATTTTATTAACTAATTACATTTCCTTAATTAAATTTATAATTTTATATATTAACATTTTATAATATATTGTTTCCTATTTGTTAACAATCATTTATTATTTTCAGTATTTTAGGTGTTAATTTCATAGTTTTTCGAGTATGATTTGAATTGGTACATTATAATTCTATTAATTATATATAGAATTAATTATATCATTAATATTCAAAATGATTTATATATCATACATATCACATGTAAATTTTTTTATAAAAAACAATAAAATTTGGAGATATGAAAATAAATGCTCATTTCTTAGTAACGGTAGGTCGTACATACGATTCAACGCTACATCCATTTCTTTCTCATTTTAAAATAACTTTACATAAATGATATATATGACTATTATAACTAATATATCATATTTGTTTCATATATGTAACATATGATTATGAATATCATATTTGACACATTCTTAAAATAGTGTGAATAAATCACATCGCATTGAGTTGGTGGTAGTCCACTCGTCCATAAACGATTTTATCATATTTGAAAGATTGGAATTAATAATTTTATTTGATATGTAAATATTGATTAATAAAAATATACATAATAAAAATCATATATTTCATATATATATACTTTATTTCAATGATTATTCAAACCATTAATTCTGGTAATTGAAGAACAAACCACATTGTTTCATAAGGCGGTAGTCCGTTGTACAAATGAACGGTGATTGTGTATCCAAATTTATGGATTTTGTTATAAATTGTATGTGGAAATAATAGAATAAAATAATCTCCATATATTAGAGATAATGAAGTTATTTTATAATCATGGTATAAAATGATTTGAAGAGTTGAGAAGTATTTTAATCTAAAGTTATCATTGAAGAGTGTAACATATTACTCGGCTAAATCCTTTTAGTTTTTATGAAAAATCATCCATGGTTAGATCAATTCCAAATGCGAATATTATTGGATATTAGGAGGTTATTGGGGGCTTATTTGGGTAGTTTTGGGATGCAAAAGGGATTTAATGGTGTTAAAAATTAAGACAGTGAGTGCATTTGTATAGTGGATGATGAGTGGAATTCTTTTAAATATGGATAGGTAAAAACTATTGATACATCTACCTTAAATAATGTGACTCCAATAAAGATAAAAATTACACCATAGGTATTATATGGTGGAAATATTAGTAAAATACACATTTTTTACATGTTTCTAGATCATTTAGCCGATAAGTGTAAGGTTTATTCCCTTATTAAGCTTAATATAACATAATCACCGAAAATGTTTTTAATTAATTTAACTAATATTATTTTAAAAAACTAAGTTGAACTTATAATAAACTAGAAATTTCGATTATAAAAAATATGGAATATATTTTTCCAAATTACAATTACATATATTGCATAAATTAATTTAAAAATAATCCTAAATACATTACGACAATGGGGGTTTTTAAAGTGAAAATAGTTAAATGTTTTCTTTGTTTTTATATCCAATTTTAATGTGGAATTGATTTCAATGACCAAAATTTTATTACTTTTTGTATAATTAATCCAATTAATATTTTATACCATTTTAGAATAAAATATATCATTATAAATTATTTAAATGAAAACGCGTTATTTAATTGAAATTCAGTATTTTTCTCGATTAATTAAAAAATTAAATGTTTCATAAAAACAAATAAAATTATTCTAAACCTAATATAAAATTCCATGTTCAAAAATGAAGTCTAATGTTCACTTATAAAAATTTATATTTTAAATAGGTTCAATATTAAAAGGTGAAAACACTTCCTTTATAAAAACATTGCTTCATTCATAATATTTTTTTTATTATTATATATATCAAATATATTGGATAAATTTAAAAATATTGTATTTATTATATTATATATAAAATTTATAAAATAATACAGTAATAGTAATTAATTTTCATTATTAACATAAATTTCATTCTGGATATAAAAAATATTTTTTTAGAAAACAATTTCCTTTATATCCAATGGGTTTCTATATAAATTTATAATTAATTTTTAACCAATGATTTCAAAAATATATTAATATTTTTTATTTAATCGTATTTAAAACCACTAATGAAATGGTTAGATAATTTTTCATTATATAATTATATATTAAGAATATATTGTTTTTCTGTAAAACTTAGTCATGTGTGTAACATAAGACATTAGAGAAAGTCATTATTTCATGTAATGTAATATAACCATGGTGTTCCATGTGATGTATGATATGAACACAATTATATTTTTTCTTAAATTTTTTTTATTGTGTTGGGGTGTGACTTGAGATATTGTTATTAACTCAATAGGTAGGTACACATCGTTTACATTTAATATGATTTATCACATGATAATATGGATGATATATATATATATATATATATGAAGTAGTAACGATTCATAGAATACAATATTTAATTGTATTATATAGAGATACGAGGTTCATAGTAATGTTTTATAGAGGTATCTAAGAATAATCTGATATAGTAATAATAGTTAAACAGACTAATATTCCCCATATTGATGGTCAATCTGACTGGACCATTGATTTTCAATATGAAATACTATGATATCTATAAATAACTCCTAGAAGAAGTTACTTCCAATATATTAAATAATTTTAGTTAACATAAAACAAAAGTTTTAACATGTGAGGATATATGAAACCATATGAATATCGATATAGGATGTGATATAAAATTCAAACAAGTTGGGTTGAAGATAGAGAGAGGAATTTATTGGGACATAATCATTCTTGTAAAATGATACAAAAGATTAAAACCATTCTACGAATAACAAAATTACAGTAATGAACAACGAAATTGATATACTAGTAATCATCAATGTGAGTTAAAGATCAATAATAGTAAAATAATTATTCCTTAGAATAACTTTATAAAGTTGGTTTAAAATATTTATAATGAATGTAATTTTAATACCATGATATAACGATCCCTTTGATAATCATGATGTCATGGATAACATATATTATTTATTATTTCTTATAATAAATCACTGCCATATGTAAGGCATGTTTAGTGAATAAATTTTTACAAAGTGCAAACAATATCAATTATATATATTAGTCTTAAAAGTTTTCATATTGAAACATGATATAAATTATAAGGAGAATAATATACATATCATGGATAGTCAAGATAAATAACTATATATCCAGGTCACCCATATGGATAATGTTTCCATATAAATATCATGTTTTCAAAAAACATATTTAGGATATGGTAAATGTAATGACCTGAAATTTCCCTCATTAATTTTCTTCTAAATATTGAAATATTCAAGATGATTGTTTTTATGGGTGGATGAAGAACCTAATTTTTTTGGTATGAAATCCTCTTTAATAATTTTTATATGGTATTAATCTTTCCTTAAACATATAAATGAACTAAAATAAATAATTACATATTTCATCAATTTTTAATAATGCAATATTCAATTTAATATGTTAGATTAAATGTAAATATTAATGAATTTGGAAAATTAAAAAAAATAATATCCCACATAAGTAAAAAATAATTTATTTTTAAATATTCATCATCATTATCACCCATGAGCATCATACAATAAATGATAAATGTAGAAATTGTGAAACATATTTTATTAATGATAAATTCTAACAAAATGGGGGAATGGGATATATGATTTTATGTAATTTAGTATGGCTTTATAAATTATTGTTTAAGGGAAGTGTGGTTGTAATATTGTCATAGGACATATACACTCATAGGTATTATGTTTCCATTTGCCCTATAGGACAATTATGTGTCATATAAATAATTTTATTTCAAAATTTAAATTATTAAAATATGATGAAATAATGGAATTTGGATTAAATTTTAAACAAATTTCATAAAATAAATAATTTTAGATGTTATTAATTTAATTTTTTAATATTTTTTAAGGAAATTGAAATTAGTTATTTTAAATTATTATATTATAAATAATATCTTAAATTAAATTTATTAATTCATTGAATTACTATTTTAAAATTGTTTTATAAAATTCTATGAATGCCTATAATATAAATAATTCATTGAAAAAAACATTTTATGTTAAAAAGTGATATTTTTTAGATAATAATTATTTAATGTGTTGGGTATTTTCATCAAAAAAAATTAAATTTATAAATGTTTTTATATTTTATTAATTTTATATAATATTCAATTATTGATATCTCAAACGGTAATGAATAAAAAAACCCATTTATTTCTTAGAATGTAATTTTCTAACAAATATATGCTTTATGAAATCATATTATAGTGAATTTTTTTACAATATATATAGCATGAATTTAATAAAATGGATTATATACATGACATCAAGATATCAAATTTCAAACTGAGGTGAAATTTGGTAATTATTTATTTAAATTGTAAAGAACGATATTAAACATATAGATATGGATATATATTGTAAATATGAATTCATGTTTGTGTAGACATGACTAAATTTTTAAAAGAAACTATTGTTAGAAAAATTTGATTCCAAATTTATATTACTAGTTAAGTAACGATGTTAAAGGGGAATTATTTTAGTAGTGGTTCACTTGATATAATATAGAAATCAGGTATTGTCAATTTACAATTTCAAATTCCACTCACCACACCTAAAAATACCCTCCCCTTAATCTAATATCAATTCCCACCTATCATTTTGCATCATCTTGAATTTGTTTCCGAATTCACTATCTAATAATATTCTCCCACATTTGGAATATGTGAGTTACATGAATGAGTCTTTAATATAAGATTTCTAAGAGGGTATATTTTGGAATATTTGAGTCTCCAATATAATTTATATTTTATTCAAAATGAATTTTTTATCATTATCAACCACATATTCATCATGTTATTAATAACTTTTAAATATATAATTAAAAAATAATAATAAATTATTATGATATTTTAATTTTATGCCTTCATATTCATATATATTAATTAATAAATTTTTTTTCTTATTATTAATCATTTTACCACCTACATATGTGATTCTATAATGTTTACATAATGTTGAATTAAAAAAATACTATAAATATATGTTAATAATGATGATTTTAATATATTCTTGTGAATATATAATGTTATTTTACACATGTATTACCATTAATGAAATCATTTATTTTATATTCAATATTATTAAAAAGGTGTCTTCCTAACTGTTATATACTATCCATTACCATAAAATCAATGAAAATAATATTTTTTAGTAACCGTAATGTATAAAAAAATTTCTATTATTTTAAAATAGTATAAGATTATTTTAAGCAAGGAGAAGATACAAAATCTTATTCTATGGTCAGTTCATCCTGGAACAAATGATTGAAAAATATTGAAATATTTAAAGAGGAAACATGAAGGGATTTAAGGAAAGTTGGAATAACACCAAAAGGGTTACCAAATTAGAAATTCTATGTCACCATTGAGTTAAAAATGGTAGTTTTACCCAAGGAATGACTTAACATTGGTCTACACATGTAATCTGTGAAAAATATTTTGGGGGTGTCATATAAATACAATAAATTAATTAAAATATTTATTTAATTTTTCTTCAACAAAGTGACATGCTCCATTACATGTATATATCTGAATTCTTTATCATAGGTTTGGCCACTGAAACCTGGATACATAGACCCTATTTTATGAGATCATTCTTGGAATATGGAAAGAGATCTTGGATCATCGCGCTAGTGGAGTTAGAGGATCTCGTCTACAGTGGTAACACAACCATTCTTCATCAACAATTGACCCAAACTCTAGGTAGTGTGTTTTTTGTTTTGTTAATTTTATCCAAATACCAATCCTTTATAAATAAAGATCAATTCAATGTATAAGGATTGACCCACGCATCTTGGTTATATTTTAATTGGTTAGAAATGATTATTTCTAGTTCTTTGATTACACCTCATTGTTTATTGTTCATATGGAAATAGATCAAGGCCATCACGAACATTGGATGAGATTTGTTCCTTAGAGTTGGTATTTTTAATTTTCTCTTATTTTATCATTAATCATGGGATACCCCATGGCTCTCCATTCGACTCCCTATCGACAGATTTATGGTTGCATGCACTATTCTTGGCGCAATGATTTGAGATTATATATCCAAACATGGTGCAATGTAGAGAAATTATGACTACGATATATGTGGATGGATCGATGAGGTTAGAAAATCCTAAATTTTTTACTTTTAGCCAAGGAAGACGATCAAGATATAATCCTTCGATTTCTGATGAGAGTTGATGTCCAGAGTGTCTTGGTCATCGAGAATGATGTTTGGTTAGAGAAGATCTAGGTATTTCTGTAAGAGTGAAGACGAATATGAATTATGTGATTATGTGAAGATGAGCAGGAGGAAGAACCATGGATTCTAGAAAATCTCTTAACACTCTGCATGTAATATGATATTACATGGTGTGTGAGACCCTCTAGCTAAGATGCTAGGGTTTGGAAGGAATTAAGGATCACTCAGAATGACACAACAATCACATGCCATGTGACCCTCCCTAGATGATTTGTCATGTAATATGGAGTGTACATAAAGATGGTTAATTAGACACCACCATATGGCATGACATTTACATAGAATCAATCATTGCTTGACATATACAGACTGATACAGAGATATGTCATTGGTACATGGACACGACCAGGTAACATCAACAGGGAACTATGTGTCTTTATGAGCTTTGTACACATTCTACATGTCATGTATATAGAGACTACATTCAGGGTGAGGAACTTACACAGTTTAAGGAATTGGGATAGCTAGACACTCTGAGTGCCCCATGGGACACAATGTGTACTCCCATCAAGAGTGTTTGAGGCACATAATTTTCTTACTTTTGACTAGTATAGGTTAAGTGGGTTTCCTTAGTAATTTTCCTTGAGGGTGCAGTGCGACATTACATCCCCATCACTGGATTATGATCCCTTCAATACGATGAGTCTCAGATGGGGTTGATGTGTTCCTATATGGGACTGGAGGGTGATCCTCTAACATCCCATATTGTAGTTTTTGAAATCTTCATGACCTCCCTGAACACAAAATTGTTCCTCCATATAGTAGGAGATATGGTTAGGATTTCTAAAATAATTATAATCTAATCCCCCCTATTGTGGGTTAATCCAGATTATGTTCGTGGTTCCCCCAGCGGTTCGGGGCGTAACCCCCTCTATATGTATCATTTCCTTTTCAAACTAGTATGTTTTCTTTAGGTGGGGCTTAAATGACATAGACCACAACATCAAGTTTCTAAAATGATAACATGGCTCATGGTGTGAGTTTTCCATGAACAACAATTGCATTAATAAGAATCCTTTGGATGGACGCATTTTATGTCTGCCTGATGGCGTGGTTTCTTTCCTCAGTATATATGGGTTCTTTTTTTACATCTTGCATCTATTAAACAATGTTACATATTGTATTTAGCTGACTATAACTGTTTCATTATGTTTATTGTTTTCTGGGTGTCCTATAGAGTATCGTTATACTCACCCTTGCACTGGATTTGCCTACATGTATCATCTGTTGTGTAGAAGGTGGTCCTATTGATGATGTCTTTGTAGGGCATGGTAAGGGTGGAGCATATCTAAAGCTGGGAAGACCAAGGTGTTTTCCGAGAGAGTACCTTTGACTTAGACCACACCCATGGAGTTGTTTGGACTCATTACATTTTCATTTGGACGTTTGTATTGAATACCATTGTATTGGGATTATATGTATCCCTAATCACTTTTACTATACCTTTTATCACACACAATTCTATAATATTAGATGTATACATTCATTATTATTTTTTACATTTCAGCATTTTATGGTCATGGAGTTTAGTTCATGTGTGTGTGTACTTTAGGATAATGTCTACAATTTATAAGAAATTCCTACTCAATTCTATTCACGATATCTTGTCCTATCAGAGTCGGGCTTGGTGTTGTCATGGGTCAGACTATGATGGGTTGGTTTGTCACAGAGTGGCATTAGACCGGGTCCATTCTAATTTTGGATTGATATTTTATTATATTGTTTTGGGGAAATAATTTTTAGTGTTTTGAGTTCAAATATCTTGCTAGGGACTCCAGTGTTAGTGTATCGAATAATTCTTCCTAGCCCCATGACGTTGATAAACTGAGTTTCTACATGGTACATGAGAAAACTGGTTGCAAAGTAAAATAATGGTGTATGAATCATACAGCGATGGACATGTTTTCCATGTCCTTCATAACTCAAATACTAGATACACTCTTTTGACCATGGTAAATCTTGTGTAATCTTCTTTTGGATCAACATATATATCCAGATATGATTTAACTGCATGATCATTAGGATGATCCACCCATTGATAAGGAATCAATACAGGGGCATGTTCTGATGATATCACCTCTGAGTGGGTTATCAGCTATACCACCACCCATCGAGCTACTACTATTACCATCACTATCATCTGAGGATGCACAAATTTTAAGTGCATTGTGCTTGTTTCATATGACATGAACTCCCATGTTTCAAGGTGATCCAGACCCCCATATAGTTGATGATTACCTAGAGGTATGCACTCAGGTTTTCTTCCTTCTGAGGATGCCCGCAGATCTGATGGCAGTCCTTGATATGAATTTTAATCTAGTTTATGTAGGGAGATGGTGGATCATGGTGAATCAATCACTTTTAGATATATATATATCTCTTGGATAGACTTCTATCATCCCTTTAGATAGTATTTATATTTAGAAACATCATGATCAATACTCATTCAAAAGCATCTACATCTGCAATTGGGATGTATGACTATAGAAGTGTATTTAGTTATTATTATGAATCACTCATGAAAAAATTTGGATATGGTATGGGACTTGTTCATCAGTGCTCAGACCTTCTAACAGAGGATTTCACTGGGATTTCATGACATTAGTGTTTTCCCTAATCTTTTCAACCTATGTTGGAGTAATTGAGCAATACCTGTTAGTTAAAGGTTTTCTGGGAAAGAAGACACCAGTCATGGGAGCTAACAGTGGGAACCCTATAGCTCAGACCTCTAAAGTAGGTTGATGGTAGTTGTCACTAATATCTAAGTGGGTCATCTCCTTTAGGAGGTTATCCCAAGACACAGGGCTAGCAGCACAATGCACCTCGCACAACTCTAACCAGTCAAGGGACATGTAGTGATTCACTTGGGATGGTCGAGGAAATATGAAATGATATTTACTGACCCTTCATACAGCTGATCAAGAGATGAACTAGAAACCACCTAGAAAGTTATAGAGATAGGTTTAGGTTATTTCGTATGGTGTGAGATGTGAAAGAGGGGCTGACAGTGTAGCAAGAGGTGGTCAGAGGGTCATCCCATTTCTACACCCACCCCCCAGTTTTCCCATGCCATGCTCAAGGAGTTGGTGGATAGGGATGACACCGAGTGAATGATATATAGGCCTATGAACCTAATTCTCTAGGTATGACACAAGTTACAATGTGTTATCTTCCACCATATAAATTGTTTTGATTGAGTGAGGATCTAGTAACTCATTTATTTTAATGAATAATGTACGAGACTCAAATATTCTAGTTGAACCGTTGCCTCAACCCTTATGCTTAAAGACACCTGCTAAAGGTGAATCAAAGAACAAACCCTGGTTCTCATAGTGTGAACTGACTCATTGAGGATATATTGTTGGTTGGGATATCTTGGTAGTGTAATTTATTCCTTATGACGTCATTTTAGGTATGTATTGGTTATCCATAGTTCACGATTATATTTACTATTTTAGGTGAGAGTTATACCAAGGTGTGGAGTTGATATGGATTGGAACGGTACTATCAAAGGTTTGTACTTAACTTCACAAAATCCTAAACATCTTTGATAGCTTTGACATGGAATTGGAAGTCATTCATGTGGATAGAAAAGTTCCAAAAGTGCTTTCATGACCTGAGCTGGAGGATGATGAGCCCTCCCATCAAGTGGTTACAAGAGGAAGGCATCGAGTTTGTGGTATTCTATGATGAAACAGGAACTGGAAATGGTTGAGTCTTGATGCAAATGAAATAAATGGTTTTTTACAATTTATTATAATTGATTCCACATGAGTATATTTTTTTGAACACTGATCTTGAGTTAGTAGTGGTAGCCCTCACTTTTATTATGTGGAAATAATTCCTGATGGGAAATCATTTTATCCTGTACTCTGACCACACGATTATCATGTACATATTATATTGTAAAGATCTAAATGTGAGATAGAGATGATGAATATATATCCTCTGGGATTATTTATTCATGATTATCAATAATATTGGGATGGGGAATGTTGTGGTATATGTTCTCGGTAGGATATCTAGTTCAATATTGCTGAATGAGGAATTTGAGAATTTTGCCTCATTGCAGTTATCCTTTGTGGATGGGGATGGATCATTTTACCTCTAGTAAAGGGTTGTATCCCATATTCAATTATAGAGATTCAGGGAGTCACAACTTGGCAATACTTCCTATTAGGCCTTATGTGCTTATACGTCTACAGGGAATGATCATGAGGGATATTCAAAATATGGGGGTAATGTCATTCTTTTTAGAAGACACACAGTTGTCAAAGTGGTTTTGTGGGAGGATATCTTGAGGGAGTTTCACAAATCCCATTTGGTTGTATATACAGGTGTGTAAATGATGTAACATGACCTCCAACATTATTTTTGTGGCCATGGATCTTGAAAGGATTTGTAGAGTTTTTTTCATGAAGCCTAATTTTTTTAGAATGTCAAGGATGAGCACTAGGTTCTAGTGTTTTTAACTCAAATCCTTGGGGTGTTAGAATGTGAGTGGGATTGGATATTAATAGACTACATGATGTGATTAGAACACACATCTAGGAGAAATTATTCCATCTAGGTGATCATTGACCGAATCACTATGTCATACCACATCATATATATTAGAGAGTATAGTTTAGTAGTGAGAATGGGAAAACTTCTACGTTTAAGTGACAGTTTGACTCTATGGAGTTCTATCCATTATTGTATATGATCATGGTGCTTTCATTACATCTTACTTGTTGAAGGGATTATAGGAGGCATTTGGGACCTGGATGCACTTGAGAACAACATTTCACAAACATATAAATGACAAAATCGTGCTAACCATACAGGTAATAGAGGACATGTTGTAGGCTTTGAGGTTAGATTTTTCTATAGTTTGAAGGATCATCAAAAACTAGTGGAGTTTTTGTACAACATCATCTACTATTCTACCTTTTTTTCACCATTCGAGGTGTTGTACAGGTGACCCTTCAGGTCACCATCATGTTGGACTGACCTAGGTCGGTCAGTACTCATGGGATCAGAGTTGGTTTGAGATACTATAGAGAAAGTTCAAATCATCTATGAATGGATGAAGACTACATAGAGCTATCAAAAGGCTTATGGGGATAGGTGATAGTGGAATTGAGAATTTTATAAAGGATACCATGTGTTCCTTCGGGTTTCACCTCAACATGGAGTTTGGAGATTTTTCCAAGGAAGCATGTTTTCTTAGATTTTCATTATACCTTTTCAATACTATGTAGAGTTGGTGATGTGACATACAACATGGATATACCTCCATAGATAGATTAGGTACATGATGACTACCACATGTCATAGTTGAAAAGGTACGTTCATGAACCATCACACTTCATCAACTAGGGTGAGTTGGACATCAAGGATGGAGTGACTTTTGGTGTTTACCTATTGAATACTGAGGATCTAAAAGAGTGAATTCTATATGGTTGACCAATTCATTTTGTATGTGTCTATTGGAAGTATAGAAATATATAAGAGATAACATGCGAGTAAGAAGCTCAGATTCATGCACAGTACCCAAATCTATTTGAGTATCCTTTTTTGTAATTTTGAGATGTGAATCCCCAAGGTGGGGAGAATGAAAGATCATATATTTTACTTGTATTATTTTGAAAATAATATATATATTATTTTCAAGATCAGGCACTAAGACAGTGTAAAATTATGAGGACCAATGCACGCAAAATTAATTTTTGTAAAATATTAAAATATTAAATTATCACATGATCATGGTTTTCATAAAATACTATAATAATCTTAAAGGGGTCCCTAGATAAAATATATGAGGGAACTGTTGAGTATAAAATAGAGGATATACTCTTGGAATTACCTATCATTGGTTGTTGCAGTTCATTTTTATTATGTTTTAAGGGTGAAAAATGAATAAAATAAAGTAATTGAATGATTTATTTTTAATTTGATGAAAAAAATTTCATTGAAATAAGTATAATACTATATATTATATCTTAGGGTAGGACACTAAACTATAGAGACCTAGAATCCATTGGAGGATATCATTTTTAGTGGATGATAATAGATCATGGATCTTCATGCCAGCAGAGTTGAAGAAACTCATTTAAATAGAAAAAACAACCATTCCTCATCAAAAATAGATCCAAACTCTAGATAGAGTGTTTTTTGTGTCAATTTCATCCTAATATCAATCCGAAATGAACTAGGATCAATTAAATGAACAAGGATTGACCCTCAAATTATTTTAAGATTTCAATTAGACAAAATTGATTATTTCTTTCATCAATTACTAATAATCATTTAATAATTCTTATAGAAATTTATTGATTCCATCATGGAAAATAGTTGAGGTTTATTACTGAAGGTTGTTTTTTGTTCTTTTCTACCTCTTTTATCATTCATCAAGGGTGACACCTTTCTTCATGGCTCAACTCACTACCAAAAAATCGATTGTAGTGAAAGTGACTCTTAGCACAATGGTTAGATATTCTATTTCCGGTCTCAGTACGATGTAGTGGAGGTGTGATAGTGATGGTGTTCGGAAGATCATGGCAGTTTGTAAACCCTTGAGTTTTTTAGTTTCATGTCAGTAAGATGAACCGAAAGAACCCCATTGATTTCAGACCAGGTTCTATAGAAGATGTGTGTTGCTCGTTGATGGTGAGGCTCTGTTAGATCAGATCCTCAATTTATAGCTTGATTGAATCTAGATTTGAATGTGGGGGTGACATAGATTTGAGTGGAAGGAAGAACTAAGAATTTTGGAAAATCCTAAAACACATGTCTTGTCATCTTGGATTACACCGCATGTGGAACCCTTGGCTATAGTTGTAGTGTGTGGCCAGAGTTATAATCACATGCTGTGTGACCCCAATCACATGGTATGTGATCCTTCATGGATGTCTCAGTGTGTACCGTAGAGAGTACATGGACATGGATAATATTACACTTCCAAATATAACGTAGTGTACATAGATATGGACATGGATTGGAATACACAGACTAGTACATGGACACCGCTTTAGAACACAGACACATCCAGGAGATACTTGCATCAATCCTTGTGTCTCTATATGATGCATACTCATTGTACTTGTCATTTATATAGATACTACATGTCTTGTGAGGTACTTCCACACATGCATGACTTTGGATTGTTAGACACAATATGTACCCCCCGGGAAACACCATCTATTCCCATCAGAAGTGCATGAGGATCTTTTTTCCATGTTTTCTATAGTATAAGTTTTGTGAATTCTTTTGGTCATTTTCCTTGATGGTAATATAAAAAATTACATCCATGTCACTTGATTTTGATCCACTTTTGAGGATGAGTCTTATATAGAGTTCTGATGATCCTTCGCGAGACTGGAGTGTAGTGGTATATCATCTCTAGTTGGAGTGTGTGGGATTAGCATGAGATACACGGGTAGGGTGTTAATACTCCGTCTATAAATTCATATAAATAGGGTTTTTGTAATCATTATCATATGATCCCCTACACAGCGGTTTGATCTTGTTTTTATTCATGGGTTCTTAAAATGGTTTTGGGTGCGACCCCCTCTCTCTGTATCATAGTCTTCTCAAACCAATATGCTATCTTTGACCAGAGCCCAAATGGGATAGACCACTTCATATAGTGTCTCTGATGATAAAATTTATCATGGATTGAGTTTTCCTTGTAAATCATTGCATCGAGTATAATTCGATGGATGACAGTTGGCTATGACCGCCAGACGGCTGGGTGTTTTTCCTGGGTATATCTGGGTTCTTTTGTGCTACATATATCATTAATACATTTTTAGCTATTGTATTTAGATTACTATAATTGGATCATAATATTTAGTGTTTTTATGGTGTCTTACATAGAATTTATATACTAACCCCAACATGGTCTTTACACACTCTTTTCATTTCTTGTGCAGACGATGTCTCTTTTGATGGTGTTCTATGAGGATATGGACCGGGTGGAACATTGGTGGAGTTGGGAAAGACCATGGTGATTATAGAGAGTGTACCATTAACTTAGTCCCCACCCATGGAGGAGGTTAGATTCTTTACAATTTAATTTCTACTTATTTACATACTCTCTTTGTTGTGGTCTTGTATATGAACTTTTTTAGTTTTCCTTGACATCCTATCATACTAGGTTGTGTTATTAGAGATGTGTACGTGCATTTTTTATATTATTACAATTTAATCATTATGTGGTCATGGTGAAGTGGGCGTGTGTATAGGTATATTAGGCTAATGTATCCCATTTAGGGGAAATTCCTACTTTGTTCTAGCCACCCGCACTAGGCCTATCAGAGGTGGGCTTGGGGGAGTCACGGGTCAGACCCTAGTGGGTCATGTTATGACAATAACTCTTTCAAAAACTCATAATATATATATATATATATATATTAAACATGTTATGATTACATGAACACAAATAATTGAATGAAAGCACAATTTTGAATAAATCGTCGATGAAATAGAATAATAATCACATGATTGTCAATTTTAAGTAAGATTTATTAATAAAAGGGTTTTTAGAGAAAAGAAATGATTGGTTTTATATAATTTAAATACGAACTAGCGTCTTATATATGATATTGATAAAAATAATATTATATATAATACGTTAGATTTTTTTTGTTAATGTGGAAATCTAATATATGAGTTTTTATATGACTTTACATTCCATTACAAAAGTTTCATATTTTCACATAATTTAACTTATATAGCATATAGACTATGTAATATATGAATATTACCCAATTTTAATATTGATTCAGGGGGTATATAATTTATATCACTTCCATTAATTAATTATATTTGGATTAATGTGTTACCAAAGGATATAAGGGTTCCACCATCTCATTTAGTTATACACATTCTTTTTTGAAATATTTCTTCAATGATGGTCATATTATTCCTCTTATCAATATAATATTTTTTTATTTTTATATCTTGTAAAATTACATTTTAAAATAAAAATATTCTTCATTTTTTAACTTCATAAATATATAAGATTTTTAAGAATAATTTTAATCCTCTTCATTAGTGAAATCTACAGCATGTCCATATTAATTCTTAACAAAAAATGATTTCATTTTTAATAATGAAAAAAATTACATTCTCTCCAATACCATTCACACTATTTATAAGTAATTTTTAAATAATAAAAATAATTTTATTGACAAATTATTTATTTAAAACAACTTGAATTTCTCAATAACTGGTTTCGTTTTTACTTCTATATATTTTGTATCTTCTTATTTAAATTCAATAATCATTTAGTTTATTTAATTACAAGATTCAACTAAATTAAAATTTTCAATTAAAATAATTTCTAGAAATTTAATTTTTCACCATTTTGGTAATAATATTTTTTAACACCCCGAGCTTCCATTATACGCTTCTCATTCAATAATGCAATAGCTTGCATTTTACGCAACTTCGAGTTCTAAAACACAGCGATTAATCAAAGTAGCCGTTATGAATAGTAATAAACACTTTTTAAAATTATAGAAATTCTATATTTCAAAATGGACTTCATTTTTGGATTCGGAATATCAATTATAGCTTAGGGTGAAATTTTGGCATTGTTCTGAAAAACTTCAATTTTTGATGAATAGTGAAACCACTAAGTGGTAGTTAAATAACTGATTTTTCGTTTAAATGAAATATTACCACTTCTGTGATTTTATTTTCAAAAATCCGACATACATGGTTGTCATTAAGAAGTAAAATGTGGTTCAATGAGATTAAAATAATTTTTTGGTGAATAGTAACTTTTAAGTTCTTCATCGCGATTAGAGGTAATTAGTGTAGTTTAAGGTAAAAACAATGTTTTAATAATATGATATGAGCTTGAAACTTGTCCTACTACCATTGGATGAGTCATGGACGACCAAGAAAACCCATGGGTCAACTTGGGGGCTCCATGGAGCCACTTTGGTTGGAAAATGACATTAATATATATTTATTTAATGTTAAAATTAAATTGACACAAACATGAGTTGTTTTACTAAAACAGTTTTTAAGTGGGGTTACACAAGTCCAAATTATTACTATAAATATTCATTAGAAAGTTAAAAATATTTCCTACATCATAGTATTTTTTTTATAATTTTTAGACATTATATAAATTAAATTATTTATGACATCATTATGATGCAACAATGACTTCATTATTTAACGATTTAAATAAAATGAGAAGATAATGCAAAATCCAAGGCTTAAACTTGTCCAAATCCTATTGGATGAGGATATTTCGAACCCTTATCACCATATCCACGAATTATATAAGTGTGGGACCTTTAGAATCCGAAAAGCATTGTATAATAATGTAACATTTCAAACTTTCCAAAAGAGCCCCTCCTCTCCACTTATAAAAGGCCCCCACCTGTCCCACCTCATTCACACTTTCAAGCCATTTAGATCGGCCAACCTCTGCCCAAATACTCTCCAAACTTCTCCCTCTTACTCCTAGAAGCCTCACTTTGGGCAGAACCCTTCCCAAGGAAGCCTTTGGCTCAAATCAAAAAGAGTTACCCGATTTTGAGGTAATGTCTTCTCTAATGTTGTTTTGTTTTATTTTTCTTCTCCAACCCCCTAAAATCTTTTCATTCCTTTCTTTTGTAACAACACCAGTATCTACAATATACTAGGATGTTGTTATGATATGGATTTGGTTTACACTTACACACACCTTCGTCTAATGGTTAAAGAACATACAGTTTCTGTGGATGGCGAATTTCTGCCTCACGAAACGATGATTGTTCAACACTCATATAACACCTTCAAAGGTGGCCATTAAGATGTCACTATTTTTATATATGATTTATAATATGTTTATGTTTTAATTATGCTTCTGTATTTCTCATTTATGGCATAATTTATGATTTCCATAATCGGTAAAACGCGATAATTTCATTTTAGGAAGTCCGGACTACCGCCCCCTCAAAGTGATTTGAATCGTTAATGCCATATGTGGGATGTATAAAGGATGGAGTAAATGGTATTATACACTATATTATACTGGAAGTATATTATACCTTTATATAATTATGATTTCATTCCATTAAATAATAAATAGAAATGAAAGTAGCATTCATGCGTACGTACGGCTTACCGTCTCCATGAACGGTGCATTTCATTTCTTACCCCTAAATGTTACGTGACATTATGAATGAATGTATATACTGTATATATATGATATATATGATATCTACATCATGAATATAATTCTGTATATAATGGATATTTCACCACATGAACAACTTGTAATTATAAGAAGTTTATTTTTGACTCAAGTACCAAAGATCGACAAAACGACCGTTATTAACTTAAATAATTAAATACTGTTCATAACATGGTAATAAGTGATATTAATGGAATAATGAACATTAAAAAGGTTCTTAAGTAAATAGAAATTAACTCTAGTTTATTATTCAGGAGGTTAAAGAACGGTCGAGTCAAGTCAGACACGAGGTAAGGGAACTTCTTAACCCAACTTCCATTCTTTGGGTTAATCTCCTACTTTCAAATTATGTCATGATGTTATTATGTCCTATTTTGTATTTTTACTCTCTTTATGTGTACCTATAGTGATTACACATAATAGATCTATTTTATTTTAAAAATTATCTTTTTAAGGACTTCGTCTCAATCTCCTTTCATTGAGGCATATTTGGTTTTATACACAACTTTCTTTTATACGGTGTATAAACCCCTTTGACTTTTAAGTTTATTCAAAAGGAATCTTTTTATACAAAGCATTTTACTAAATGACAAAAAGGGAATGTTTTTCTTTCCGTACTTATGTGGTGACAACGACGTCTTCACCGTCGTGACCATTATTTTAGTTTCTGCTTCCTCTATAAGCCATCATTTTTTAATGAAAAATAAATACAAAGTTTTAACTTTCTTTTATTTTGGTATTGAAAATGGTTTTGAAAGCGTTTTTATTATATAAATGTGTTGTATTGATATCTTGTGATTGAAATGTGGAAATGTTATGTTTCATTTATGCATGTTTTATGTGATACGATTATGTTATGGTTTATGATATGTTTAAACCTATTCATATGAGGAATGCATTGGACTTAATAAGTGACGGGTGGAGCCCGCTATAGCTCCTCGATGCATCGGCAGGTCTCATGAGACAAACTAGTGTCTTGGCACGAGGCCTTGACAAAATCTTATTTGTGGTCTTGGCACGAGGCCTTGACTACGTGGTTATGATAGTCTGGCATTATGCATTCCATCATTATGAAAGTGGTTATTGATATTGCATGTGATTATTCGACCAGTAGAATATCCATGTGAATAAGTAAATGGCATTATCTCATTTTACTTTTGCCATATTATGTTGAATTTCATGTTTAAAAGGCTTTTGTTTTAGTTATACGTTTCCTTAAAAGTTAATGTTTATTTATGAAAGCTTCCGCAATATTGTTATCCTTATTGAGCATCTGAGCTCACCCCTTTCAATGTTTTAATATTTTCCAGGATGTGAAGAAGTATTTTATGAATGACCTGCAGGGATAGTCAGAAGAGGATATGAGTGTGAACTATGAAGACTTTGTTATTATTTTTTCACTTTATGTTGTAATGTAACACTTATGAATGTATCTAGTGTTTCCAAGGCTACTAAACTAATCGGTCTTTCGAGACTTGATCTTTTGTGATCATGCCAATGTTACGAAGTAATGCACCGACTCTGGGTAGCTGGGGTCGGGGCGTTACAGTTGGTATCAGAGGTAGTTTAGTAATAACCTTGGAAACTAGATTTAGATAAACTCTGATTAGAGAACATAGCCCGAAGATAGACTTTGAGGATTAGTATAGAAGAACTTCCTGGAATTTTGGTATTGTAGAGATGTTGTGAGTTTTCCGAGAAATACATCCCTGTCTGGATACGAGCAGGTAGAGGCGGCTCTGGCACAGATGTACCTAGGGGTAAAACCCGAAAACACTGCTTTGAGCTAGACTCAAACGGGAACTGGTGCACGACAAAAGGCCTTGTTGCACTCTTGGTTACGACACTCCCGGGGGATTTGCTTAGGATAATTCTCATTTTCTTTACAAACCATTATGTAGGGTTTATGAGTATATACTTCTTCAAAGAAAACATTCTTATGATTATGGATTATATCCATAAACCGTTCAATTTAATTAATTATTTTAAATGTTTGGAATTATTCATTATAATTCATAAACTAACCATGTTTATGTCATTGTATAGAAATGGCGCCCAGTAGAAGGAATGTGAACTCCAGCAATACGTATGATCCAAAGAGTAAGAAGGATCGTATCATTCACGGTATTAAGCCAACATTTCGAAGGAAAATAGTCTCCCATGTGTTCTCAACATATGAAGAAATAGTATCATGTGTTAATAAAATAAGTAAAGAATTCTCTGAGTCTTATGGCTTTGAAGCGAAGCAAGAGACGAAAGGGATGGAAACAAGAATGATGGATAAAGGGATGAGGGGAAAGAAGAATTTTCCAATATGTGGTAATTGTGGGAAGAAACATCATGGAACTTGCATAAAGGGAATGGGAGTTTGTTATAAGTGTAGAGAAAAAGGACACAAAGTGCGTGACTGCAAGGGTAAGAAAATGGTTTCAAATGTACAATGCTTCTTCTGCAAGGATTGGGGACACTACGCAAACCAATGCCCAAATCATCAGAGTATTCCCCAAATGATGTTATTGGATAATAATCAAGTTATGATACTACCACAGATGAGGAGTAATGATTAGAGTTCTTATGTTGTTATTAAAGAATTTTTTAATTTGAGGGTTGTATCAATGATGTACTGGTTATAATAATTATGGAGTATATAAGGATTGTACTACAGTACTATTTCATCAAGGACTTGAGATTGTGTGGAACCAAGAAAAGTGACTCCACAGTAGGTTAAAATATTTGGAAAATATATGGTTGAGAGAAAGATAAACCATAATATGGTTCTGATACCGAGATAGTGATTTTGGAATAAGACGTGATTGATTTGGATAAATTATATTGGATATTCTTAACTTCCTTGAAACTGATTGATGATTTGTATACATTTTTGGATAGAAGGAGTATATCTAGTATTCTATAAGGAATAAGGGATCATGTTAATTCAGTATGTTTAAAAAGAATACATGATGAAGGTGTTCACATGTTGTTACATGGAAAAAAGGATCATCATTATGTTTACCTTTCTTATAAAATTTGGACTGTGAGTTGGACAGAAGTATTTTGGATAACTATAAAGGATGGAATGGATTAAGTTGATCTTTGGATAGTAATATTTAAGGTTAAAAATTTTATGAAGATTATTTTTGGAATATTATGATACTATAGTTTTAGGAAAAGGACAACCTGCAGGGTGGGGCATAACCCGTCGCGTCGGACAAAGCTGCAGGAATCGAACCCACAACCATAGTGCGACAGGCCGTTATTTCCTACCACTAGCCTACAGGAAGTCCCTGGTTATTAAAAAATAATTTTACTAATCTAAATGGTATGTGTTAACATTTGGAACCTTATACAATTAGGATAAGTATAATATTTTTGGGTTCTATTATCTTTTTGAGTGAAAGGTGAGTTGACGGTTGAAACTCTAATTGTCAATCATAAATATATATATAACTATCTGTTATTCAATGAATAAATTAATTCTTAAACTTTAGTAAAGGGATATTAAAACAAAAAAATGTGTTACCCTAATACCTTATGTCTTGTTGAACTGATGATATTTTAAATCAACATAGATTGAAGGCTTTGAGGCCCTCAATTTGACAGTTTATTGTGATTGATGAACTCAATCACTCCCTACAAATATTTACATTTTTCCTCCAATTATATGTCTCTAATTGCCACTAATGTTCTCCTTATCGAGATCATAATATGGTGGTGACTTTCTTATTTCCATTTCCCTCTTATTAAGGCTAAATTTTATTAACCTTATTTCCGATGTGGGTTTTCCACAAAGGTATTTTCTATTTTCAACCTTTTATTTTCAAAGAAAAGTTTCAAATTGTGAGGATGCAATTTATTGAAGGAGGGGAGAATGTAACACCCCGAGCTTCCATTATACACTTCTCATTCAATAATGCAATAGCTTGCATTGTACGCAACTTCGAGTTCTAAAACAGAACGATTAATCAAAGTAGCCGTTATGAATAGTAATAACCACTTTTTAAAATTATAGAAATTTTATATTTCAAAATGGACTTCATTTTTTGGATTCGGAATATCAATTATATCTTAGGATGAAATTTTGGCATTGTTCTGAAAAACTTCAATTTTTGATGAATAGTGAAACCACTAAGTGGTAGTTAAATAACTGATTTTTCTTTTAAATGAAATATTACCACTTCTGTGATTTGATTTTCAAAAATCCGACATACATGGTTGTCATTAAGAAGTAAAATGTGGTTCAATGAGATTAAAATAATTTTTTGGTGAATAGTAACTTTTAAGTTCTTAATCGCAAATAGAGGTAATTAGTTTAGTTTAAGGTGAAAACAATGTTTTAATAATATGATATGAGCTTGACACTTGTCCTACTACCATTGGATGAGTCATGGACGACCAAGACAACCCATGGGTCAACTTGGGGACCCCATGGAGCCACTTTGGTTGGAAAATTACATTAATATATATTTATTTAATGTTAAAATTAAATTGACACAAACATGAGTTGTTTTACTAAAACAGTTTTTAAGTGGGGTTACACAAGTCCAAATTATGACTATAAATATTCATTAAAAAGCTAAAACGATTTCGTAAATCATAGAATTTTTTTTATAATTTTTATACATTAAATAAATTAAATTATTTATGACATCATTATGATGCAGCGATGACCTCATTATTTAACGATTTAAATAAAATGAGAAGATAATGCAAAATCCAAGGATTACACTTGTCCAAAGCCTATTGGATGAAGATATTTACAACCCTTATAACCTTATCCACGAATTATACAAGTGTGGGACCTTTAGAATCCGAAAAGCATTGTATAATAATGTAACATTTCAAACTTTCCAAAAGAGCCCCTCCTCTCCACTTATAAAAGGCCCCCACCTCTCCCACCTCATTCACACTCTCAAGCCATTTGGCTCGGCCAACCTCTGCCAAAATACTCTCCCAACTTCCCCCTATTACTCCTAGTAGCCTCACTTTGGGCAGAACCCTTCCCAAGGAAGCCTTTGGCTCAAATCAAAAAGAGTTACCCGATTTTGAGGTAATGTCTTCTCTAATGTTGTTTTGTTTTATTTTTCTTCTCCAACCCCCTAAACTCTTTTCATTCCATTCTTTTGTAAAAATACCAGTATATAAAATATACTAGGATGTTGTTATGATAAGGATTTGGTTTACACTTACACACACCTTCGTCTAATGGTTAAAGAACATACGGTTTCTGTGGATGGCGAATTTCTGCCTCACGAAACGATGATTGGTCAACACTCATATAACACCTTCAAAGGTGGCCATTAAGATTTCACTATTTTTATATATGATTTATAATATGTTTATGTTTTACTTATGCTTCTGTATTTCTCATTTATGGCATACTTTATGATTTCCATTATGGGTAAAACGCGATAATTTCATTTTAGAATGTGCGGACTACCACCCCCTCAAAGTGATTTGAATCGTTAATGCCATATGTGGGATGTATAAAGGATGGAGTAAATGGTATTATACACTATATTATACTGGAACTATATTATACCTTTATATAATTATGATTTCATTCCATTAAATATGAAATAGAAATGAAAGTAGCGTTCATGCGTACGTACGGCTTACCGTCTCCATGAACGGTGCATTTCATTTCATACCCCTAAATGTTACGTGACATTATGAATGAATGTATATACTGTATATATATGATATATATGATATCTACATCATGAATATAATTCTGGATATACTGGATATTTCACCACATGAACAACTTGTAATTATAAGAAGTTTATTTTTGACTCAAGTACCAAAGATCGACAAAACGACCGTTATTAACTTAAATAATTAAATAATGAGCATAACATGGTAATAAGTGATATAAATGGAATAATGAACATTAAAAAGGTTCTTAAGTAAATAGAAATTAACTCTAGTTTATTATTCAGGAGGTTAAAGAACGGTCGAGTCAAGTCAGACACGAGGTAAGGAAACTTCTTAACCCAACTTCCATTCTTTGGGTTAATCTCCTACTTTCAAATTATGTCATGATGTTATTATGTCCTATTTTGTATTTTTAATCTCTTTATGTGTACCTATAGTGATTACACATAATAGATCTATTTTATTTTGAAAATGATCTTTTTAAGGACTTCGTCTCAATCTCTTTTCATTGAGGCATATTTGGTTTTATACACAACTTTCTTTTATACGGTGTGTAAACCCCTTTGACTTTTAAGTTTATTCAAAAGGAATCTTTTTATACGAAGCGTTTTACAAAACGAAAAAAAGGGAATGTTTTTCTTTCCGTACTTATGCGGCGACAATGACTTCTCCACCGCCGTGACCATTATTTGAGTTTCGGCTTCCTCTACAAGCCATCATTTTTTTTAATGAAAAATAAATACAAAGTTGTAACTTTCTTTTATTTTGGTATTGAAAATGGTTTTGAAAGTGTTTTTATTATATCAATGTGTTGTATTGATATCTTTTGATTGAAATGTTGAAATGTTATGTTTCATTTATGCATGTTTTATGTGATAAGATTATGTTATGGTTTATAATATGTTTAAACCTATTCATATGAGGAATGCATTGGACTTAATAAGTGATGGGTGGAGCCCGCTATAGGTCCTCGATGCATCGGCTGGTCTCATGAGACAAACTAGTGTCTTGGCACGAGGCCTTGACAAAATCTTATTTGTGGTCTTGGCACGAGGCCTTGACTACGTGGTTATGATAGTCTGGCATTATGCATTCCATCATTATGAAAGTGGTTATTGATATTGCATGTGATTATTCGACCAGTAGAATATCCATGTGAATAAGTAAATGGCATTATCTCATTTTACTTTTGCCATATTATATTGATGTTCATGTTTAAAAGGCTTTTGTTTTAGTTATACATTGCCTTAAAAGTTAATGTTTATTTATGAAAGCTTCCGCAATATTGTTATCCTTACTGAGCATCTGAGCTCACCCCTTTCAATGTTTTAATATTTTCCAGGATGTGAAGAAGTATTTTATGAATGACCTGCAGGGATAGTCAGAAGAGGATATGAGTGTGAACTATGAAGACTTTGTTATTAGTTTTTCACTTTATTTTGTAATGTAACACTTATGAATGTATCTAGTGTTTCCAAGGCTACTAAACTAATCGGTCATTCGAGACATGATCTTTTGTGATCATGCCAATGTTACGAAGTAATGCACCAACTCTGGGTAGCTGGGGTCAGGGCGTTACATATTTAAAGTGACTTTTTCCTTATATTATGGGAATGTTATGATATAATAAAAAACAAATTTTCTTTTTTCTCTTATGATATCATTTGTTTCCAGGAAAGATCCAATATCATCTACAACTTTATATATATCTTGTTTCACACTCATAATTAATGTTTTATTTGGGTATTTTGGGTGATATAAATGAATATATCATCATATAAAAACATTTTTCATAGATAAATAATCTATGGAACTCGCTTAAATTGGTCAAGAACCCCTTTTGGATTCGAGGACATAATATACATATATTTTAATCATCGATCATTGAGATGACTTGTAAAAGATCCTTATTATAATCTAAAATTTCTAGGTATAAATCTTGGTTTGCGATAGATTTTCATTGTAAATGAAATCAATATTGTAGATTATAATATTTTAGTTATTAATGTAGAAGAACTATTCACAAAATATTTTCCTGTTGGCCACATATGTTTCCCTTCAAGACATAAGGCATTCATGGTACCAAATGACACCATCTTTTATCATCTATGAGAAACCATAGGCCTTCAAACTAATGGATTTCAATCAATCTAGATAGTCAATCTCAAAATTCATGTTTCAAGAAAACCCACTCCAATAGTTATTATTCGGCGGGGAAGAAGACGTGTTACAGTAGGACCTAGTGATCTATGGTTTATGGATGCTCCATCATGGAGTTGATATAATGCACTAGTTATTGTCCCAGGTTGGGGTATAATGTGGTTTCTAACCATTGATATGATGTTAGATCATCATGTAGGAGTGAGAGATTTTAAAATCAAGGGAATGGTGTATCCATTATTTGAGGAATTATTTAACAGACATCTAGACATGTAATTTTCTTAATTCATTGGTACAATAGTAAATTATATAGATTTAGGCCTTTTAGATTTTAGGCCATGTATGGTTTCCCTATCAACCATGTCAAAAATAGTATAATTCCTAAATAATATAAAAATATAAAGAAACATATCTATTTAAAGATGAATGTAGCATTGATTCCATATGAAAAAAATATTTACTCTTTATCATTATGTAGTAGGTTTTCCTATAATTATATATCCCCCCAATAAACAATTTAATGTATTAATTATGTTGACATGAAATTTTATCAATGGAATGTTCATCCATATAACTTTTTCATGTTTTGAAACAATGTATAAATTAGCCTCATCACATGATAAAACTATATATATGAAATTATAGTTATTTAAATATTACATTTGATGAATAAAATTTTCTAATAGTATTCAATACAATATAATGGGGCAAAAAATAAAATGTAATAATTTAATACTTGGAAAATTTACAATTGATCGGTCCCCTAGAATAATAACATTCATGAATAACACAATAATAATGAAACAAAATATAGGAAAGGTAATCTAAATTTTGAAAATTAAAATATATAACCAAGAGAAAATATGTAATTTAATGAAGAATGAATGGAAATTTAAGTAATGATATAATCTAGAGAACCCATATAGTTGTTACAAATTTTACCCATAAAATAGTAATAATTCCATTTGAATAGTAGTCTTACATATAAGAATACTAACCTGATTATTAAAATAGTAACCTCACATATGTAAGTGTTAAATAAAATTTATGTATCTTATAAAATGAAAATATTATATATTTATAAAATTATTGAAGTGAGTAAATATTCTAATATAAGTGTTCATATTTACATAAAACAAGTATATAATATTTAAATTTTTATAAAAAATATAATGATTTAAAAGACTGTTAGCTTTCATAAAATGGTTTTAAAAATTAATATTATGTTATATATTAAGGAAAATAAAAAAATTTCTGGCTGTAATTTATTTTTCTACACCATAAAATATTGAACATAATATTAGTCATAGTATTTTAAAAAAAAATAAAAAATATATTTGAAAAAATAAATTTCAAATATTTATAATTATTTGTCATAAATATATTTTATTTTGGGAAAATTTAAATATAAAAATTGTTCTGGTGTACATATTCTCTTCTTCAAATATAGTTAATTATTCATGAATAGAGAAATTTGGATAAACAGAATACATACCATTATAAGACAAATACATGAATTTTCCTTTCATGGATAATGTTATAATATATTTTTGTAATCACACATATACCACTTATGAGATATAGTCACGAAATTCATCATTATTGATAGTATTGTTCCATAATAATAATATAATGATTATAATATTCTAAAACACCCCTCTCCCCACTAATAAATACCACCTAACATAACCCATTCTCTTCACACCATATAAGCAATGGATCATTCCCAATTTTTCCCAAATTATACTCCTAATCATCTGCCACATATCCTTGTGATTCTGGTGTTTCTAAGATTTTAATTCCTAGTCTCATTAGAACTTTATCAAGGAGGATACATTCAATAGACATTATTCTAAAACATCACCTTTCAAATTAATTTATTCTTATACATTTTCATCAACTACCTCATCCCAAATGGAATAATAAATCTATTATAATATATATATATATATGCTATAAATTTATAGTTATAATGTAATATATACAATCCATACCTATCACTTCTATTGTAATAATAAAAACTGAACAATTTCTCAAATTATATGAGTTCACCTTCTTCGGGAATAATGAATTTTCATTTTTTACTATCTCCTTCAAGGACGACCGTATATATATTATTATGTTTAAATAATAATATTATAATTACATTATAAATAATATCATATTTCTAAAAAAATATATGTCTATAATATTAAATAAAGAAAAATTAGTTTTTCATGGTTGGTAATACCACTTAAATGAACTGTTTGTTTAACACTAAAATTTATACTATAATAATTATCCATATTTAAAAAAATATGGAAATTTATATCCATTAAAATATATATTAGGTCATTAATATCACATATTTTAAATTTGGTAGTGGTACTCTCATTGAGAAAGAATTGAAGTAATTATCTACAAGTTATCAAATCTTGGAACCATTTAGTGAACTTAATAATAATATCAAAATTAAACATTAAACCTAATTGAAATTTTTAAAAGTACAAATAATATAATTATATGAAATCATATATATTAATGGAAAATGGTATGAATTTTTTTATTGTTGAACTAAACTTATTTATTCAGGATAACAATTGTATGTGTAAAATGATTACAGAACACAATGTAAGGGATCTCTATAAACCTCCATTTTTCATTGGGTAAATACCTTTTTATCTCTAAAATGGTTTATTTTTCAGTTTTATGTTAATAAATTCTTTTAAATTTTGAATTTATTTCTTATACATATATACTAACCTTATATTCCTTCAATGTATGTGTTATTACATACATATAGTTCATTTCTTGAATGTCATAATTCAAATAAAACCTTATTAATAGAGAATTTTATATCCCTTAATCCTTTTTAATAATTATTGACACTATTTATTCCCATAATTATTTCACTAAATAATGTTAAATTTTATATTTTACCAATATTGTTTAACTTCATTTCTAGTGAAAATTTTATATATATTCTTACTCCAAAGGTATTTAATAAATTACATTAAAATATATTTTTAATATTATTTTATATTCCCAATAATCTACCCCATATAATAATATATATTCCCCATAAAATCAATAATTTTTTAACTATTCTTATTTATTCACATATTATTGTCAAAAATAGTCACTTAATTATCATCTATGAAATCTTTATGAAATATCATATGGATTGGATATGTGGTAAGAATATGAAGTCTATTTCATTCAATGTGTAATTATTATGTTTATGAGTTATGATTGACTTCTTCTTATGTAACACATAATCATTTAAATGCTTTTATGGGTTTACTTGGATAGAGATCTAATGCATTGGGTTATGTTTTTTTATGATGATATGTATTTATGGGAATTTTTAATAAACATAATCCATGATGGTAATTTATCTTCCTTTTGAGGTTTTCATGGAGTTTATCATTAAATTTTGAATATTTATTTATTTATATTTCTACCTTATTGATCATATTCTCTGATTGTATGATACCATTTGATTATACATGATCCTTTTCATTTACAAAATCATATTATGATATTTTAATAACATGTTATGATTTTTTTCCATCTTTATTACAATAAAGGGAATTTTAATTCACCTATTTATTATTAGTATTCCCTAATATTTCCAATGTGGTTTTAGGAACTCAATAGTAATCAGTTTATCATTATAGAGAATAAAATAATGACCATTTATTTGATTCTTTATAATGTTTTATGAACCTAGTCATACCAATATATTATGCCTTGATATAATTCTGTTAATTAACATTAGGTTTATATTACACCTTGTATGATACAACTCAATTATATGTTTTGTAAAAATAAGAAAATATTTATAAGCTATTGTGATGTACTAAATTAAAATATTAGATTATAAACCATATAAGAAAATATTATTGAGGATTATATATATTTAAACCTGGAGACTCTTATTTCAAGAAATGTTTTGAAATTATATTTTATTCTTTTTTTATCATTGTTTTACTTTTTATATGATTTTAATGAATATTACATACCCTCTTTTATTTTAGTTAATGATGGGATATAAGAGGAACGGTTCTAACAACAAATTTTACTAGAAATGTTATGATTTCTCTAATGAAATGACTAAATATATGGGTTAAGATGATCAAATATTCTTGGAAATAATATATTTGGAAACACATTTGATGAATAATAATGTCAATCTAGTGGGACACAATCATTCTCCTTAAAAAGTGATTTTTTTAGTATTTTATGTGAAAAGGCATTGATGCTAAAGTATATATTATAATACCCTCATAAATAAATGAAGAAATAAATCTATTATGATGATATTAATTGAGCTATAATTAATATAATAATATAAATTTGTGATGAATGTCCATCATAATAATGAGGATTCCAGTCGGTTGTGGACACTAATCATGAACATTAATTTCAAATAAGAAATTGATTCAATGGAATGAAAATGACTCAAGAAAACATTTTTCAATTAATATTTCTATATATATCTCTATCTAGAAATGGTTTTTTAGTTTGTATACTATATAGAATATAATATGTGTCTATTGGGTAATATGAGGCAAAACATTCAAGGATTTAATGATATGCCCCCAGTTTTTTCATAAAAAATGAATTCAAAGTGGACCATTTCATAAGTTGGTTAATTTCACATATACTAATTCTTTAAGGATTTGAGACTTTTAAATATGTTAATAAATTTTATGTTGTTCCTTCATGGTTGAGATATTGATTACAGAGTCTTAGTAGCCGGATTAGGATGGAGTTAAAAAGAATAGAATTATGTTTTCTTCTAGAGGATTAATAGTTATATCTCATGGAGGATAAAATTCCCTGCATTCCATGTGTAAAAAATTTGTGAAGAGTATATCTGATGGGAACCCAAAGATACATGAAATGTGGGAAAGATATTAGTTATGATAATGAATGTTTAACAGATATAATGAAATCGAATAATATTGTGGGATAAAAGTTATTTAAAATCATTGATCTGCTAGCGTTTGAATGTTATAACATCATGGAACATTTACATTATTAAAATTAAAGCCTTATTCTAGGGATTTTCAATGATAATCAATAACGACACCATCAATTCCTAGAGAGAGTGGAAATGCATATAGTACCTCTACATCTATGGTGGATACTAAAAATGATGCAGTAATAGTTATGTTAGTTATTCATTAATGCTTAATGAATGAACTATTTTATTTTGGTTATATTAGTTATTTAATAACATAAATGTTTATTAAAAATAATCAAACACCACCTAGTAAATGTCTGTGTTGATCTATATATTTTAATATAAAAAGAACTAATTATTTCATTACAATTATATAACTCCTCCTTAGCCAATGTCTATTAATTAAAGTATCCCTCAAATATATCCTTTCTTCCTCTACAAGAGTTGTAATATATATGTTGAATGGATAGATTTTCATTATATAAATCCTATATAATGTATTAAGAGAGGGAGATAATTCTTCAAATCCTGAGTCATCCTCAAATTAAATAAAATTATATGGATGAGGGTGAGCCTCTGTTTAAATTTCAACGTCAAATGTGGATATTATTATCCTATAAGAGAGAATATGTTAATCAAATTAATAATACCAAGGAAGTAATAATTCTTGAGTACATTAATATTATGAGGGTTTATATAGTTATATTCCATGATGATTTTATTGGTATTCTACTTCAATGATATGTTGAGTTCACAATTGAACGTATACCTATATCTCTTACCATATTTCTAACTCCCTACATAATAACCACCAATGATTTAGAAGATATTTTGATGTAGTTACAAGGGAATCTTGTGAAGGGTTTTATAGACCCTAGTACTTCAATAATGAATTCAGTAGTCCCCTTCATTATTACATAGGATTTTAAATGAATCTATATTGTTATTATCATAAACTCTATAAAATCTTGATAACAAACATTTAACCCCTCATATGTATAGATAAAATATTCAATCAACTATTAATGTTCTATTACTTCTCTATGGATAGAATTTAGTAAGTATATCACCAATTATTGTTGGATTAGGATGATATTCCTCAAACTAACCCTCTAACTATGCTTGTAAAGTATGAGTTCATTATGATGCCCTTTATAATCACTAACATATAAAAAATCATCATGAACATAATAAAAGTGTTATTAGTAATGGAATTAAAACAATTTGTCTTTATAGATGATATTTTTTTACTCTAAATGAACGGGGGGCCATGATGATATTCTATATAATTTGATAAGAATTTTTTGGATGGATTATCAATATTAATAGAATAGTAAAAGTATGTTATAGATTGATGATGTTCAATTATAATGGTAGTTATCATAAGAAAAAGGATATTTTTGGACCCCTCTATGATAAAGGTAACATAAGAGTGTCCCAAACCATTTATTTAATATATATCTGTATTTTACATATACTTTATTATTATTAATGATGATTTGTGATATACATCCCTTTATTTTTGAAAAATCTAACTAAGATAACTTGTAATGATTGGCCGTTTTTCTAGTATGATGAATGTGAAGAGTGATTCAATGATTTTGAAAATTGGATTATCATTACCCCAGTCATCACAATTCCCTCAAGTGGGTCTTTTTATGGTATACAATTATTCTTCAAAAAATGGAATTGGTTGTGTACAACAGAAAATAAAAGACATAGTGGAAGACTATAACTCATGGATGTGGAATTTTCATTCAAATAATTATCTTTTCATCTATCAGTAGATAGTTGTAGTAATAGTCTTGTTAAAAATCTTGAATAATTTTATAAATGGTGATAGGTGTGATATATATACATATCATAGGGGAATCAAATATATATATTCACACATAAATAGTTTGATATGTACGAGTGAATATTTTTATAATAGGTGAAAGACTATGACTACTAAATCTACTACCTTCGTGTGAAAGAAAATAATGTGGTATACACACTATATTGAAAGGATAAAAAATGTTTCAATAATGATAATTGAGAAGGATTCAATATTATAAGAATTTTAATGGATGTGTAGTATAATCCTAATTGATTTAACGCAATCATTCCTTTCTCAAACTATTTTTCAAACATCCATTTTGGAGTAGATAAAGGAAGATAATATAGGTGATATGGAATTATAGAAGATATTGGATGGTATATGAAAATAAATATCCTCTAAATAAAAAATGATGAAGAATAAGTTGTATGATTTGGGTTATAACTATTTATAACATAAAATATTGAGATAAAGAATGAGTTTTGAATGATAAATATAGAATGAATTAATCCATGCATTTAGGGAGTATGAAGATGTATCAAGATATCCTACAGAACAATTTGTTTAACAATATGAATAATGATATCATAGTATATATATTGAAATAAGTTATATATATGTAGGCTATGGATAAAATGAAAATGTTTCATGGGAAGATGCAAACATTACACATTACTCTATAGAAAATATTATAGATCAACGTAGTAAATTTCACTATTATTACTAATACATGGAGTGGAAATAATTCTATATGGGATATAGCTGACTGGCTTACAAGAAAGAATCCTTTTTTCACTATATTAGAGGAAATATCAATTGATCAACTTGTAAGGATACAAATATGTGATTTATTGTGGAATCATGGAACACTATTGTTGAAATTATCTAATCGTGATTGAATTTTTTCCTCTATACTATTGAAATTTATCTAATGTTATATAAAAACACAATTAAAATTCACGATGTCTTATATCCCCAAAATTAGGGCTAATTATATTGGACTATCAAAACACTTGATGTGTTGGTATTAAGGTTAATATTTACTAGAAATAGGGTCAGTTTTATGTTTATTGTCAATCATCACATGGAAGTCCTATGAATGATCAGAGATATTGTAAGGAAAATGATCATAATGTTCAGGTAAAAAGTAGTGTTGAATGTGGCATTATTTCCAGTTTTTTTCGTGTTTTTGGGGTACAAAATTTGGAGAATTTAAAGCATTGAAAAAATTGATTTTCATGAATTACATAATAAAATATTAGAATGCCATGAATTTCTTAGGTATGGGATTTATGAAGTGTGTTTCACAACGAAATGAAGATTGTGATAGTGTGATCTATGATTAAGTGAAATTTAGCTTTGAACTGCATGAAAGATATTCTTATAGAATCAACATTTAATAATTTTGGTAAAGGAATGGATTTCAAAAATACAGGCATAATTATTTCCATTAAATGAGGCACTCTAATTTGAGATGATGTTCATTCGTGATTACATGAATTGGAGCGTTGCGACGTGAAATGGGATTTGATGGAGTGATCTATAGTTACAATGAGTATTGAAAGAGAGGAATATCCATTGACCTTTGTGAAGGGAGATGAACCCTGATGAAATTTTCGACCGATCCAAAAAATCCAGTGGAAGAGGTGGTGCTCCACGTTTGATCGCACCTATAAATTAAAGGCCAACCCTCTTCCTTCAGATTGGATATAAGAGATAAAATCTAGAAATGTTCTTATTTTTGTAAGTAAAAGGGTTCTTCGTAATGCATTGTTCAATGATATATTGAACATTGAAAAGGAAAATTAATGTCTTAAATGAATTCAATGCCTCTATGTATTGATTTCTTAATTAATATTGTATGTTCCCCATTAGCTAGCTAAGCTTCGCATTATAAGGGGTTTCGAAAAAGAAATTTGCTTCATGATGAATGTATTTTCTCCAATGGAAGTTATCTTCATGAAAATAGTGATTTTTAAAAAGGGACATGAGATATTTTAAGGCAAGATCTCTATGAAGGCATGATCTCTAGGAAGGTTAAAGATCTGCTAAGCATTATGCTCTGTGAATGAATGTCATTTGTAAAGATTTGATCATTGCGTAGGGGCTTCGTGAATGGAAGTATTGATTATCATATTAATGTATAAATGGATTTTAGTGAGTATCAACTCATATATGTGATGAATGAAGGGTCCCGTGATATTTCATAGATTAAGGTTTCAATGCCAAACCATTGAAATGGCCTTAAATTAAATAAAAAGCGCTTGACCATTCTCAGAGTAGTGAGAAATGGGGAGTAAGAAAAAGTGTTCTGAGGGACATAGTGGGTGATCCAAAAAAGAATGTATAGTTAGTGATCCTAGGATTGAGTTACTAAGATCAAACCATTGTATCCCATAGCTAGTTATTATTAGTGGAATTTGGTACAAATGACACTTTGTCAATGAATACTCCATGGACATAGACTTAAGTGGAGAAACAAGTAAATGTACTTTTTTGTCTATGCATTTGAATGATTTATTACGGATCATTTCCATCGTAGAGTTTTAATGAGTTTCTACCAATATTGTTAAAAGATCTGTCACATTAAAAGAAAATCCCGACACACTAATTCACCACTCCCCACTTAGGGTTCCCCAGGGTCCTAAAAGTGGCATCATATCTAAGTCACGGGTGTTAAATTGATCCATTAATTATTACCCTGTAGAATTATGTAAGTGTTAGGAGAGTTCCAATATTCTAGGGATGTGACATTATGATATGGAAGAATATGAAGAGATTACATCAATGATCTCTTGTAATGGATGTCATTTTTTCCAAAACACAATGAATTTATGTAACTGATCTAATAGGGATATCCATGAATGATATAGATAGAAAAATTATTGATGAAAATACCAAAGCACCAAAAACTCTCACAACAATACATTCTTAATAGATATATCTTAATGTAATGAGCTACACATCATCAAATTCTATGTGGAAAAAATAGAAAATATCAATTAAGGAGAAAATAGTGTCACGGAAGCTAAACGTCATGTTTTCCACAATAGGTTTGATGATCTAAAAAATCATCCTAATGAAAATGCATATTCCTTCTTCAATTGAATTAATGATGTTGTGGTAAAAATATTAGGTCTTTTAGATGAGATTAAATACAATGATATTGTAAAGAAAATCATGAGAAGACATCCCCCTCTTTACAATGAAATGTTATCAGTTCTTGAGGAAAGGGATATCTCAAAACACTCTCTGGATGATATGCTGAGCAGCCTAGTGGCATAAAAGATGAGAGTCAAACTAGATGATGGAACAACTCATATAAGAAATGAAATGGAATTCAAAGGCATGAACAAACTGTAAATTTTAGGAGACAATGTTGATAAAGATGATGAGTAAAAATGAATTATTTCTCTCATTGCTATGAAAATATATATGAGAAAAGGTAAATATTAATGAAAGATAAATATGGTGTCTTTTCATTGTGGTAGATTTGGGGAAATTTCCACTCAAAGCAGAAACAAGTTTGATGATGAATAGAGTAATGATGAAGAAATTCAGTAGCCTCTGAGAAAGGGTTAACAAAAAGGGAGACTCCAAATATGGAAATAAACTACAATGAAAGTGATTTTTCTGTGAAGAATAATATGATGATAGTGAATTATTTGAGGAAGAAGATGTAGAATATATGTCTGGAAAACATGCTTCCCTAATTTCTATAATTGAAAATTCAGAACCATCAAAAATTAAATCTAGAGATAATTAGTCGAACAATCATTCAAATACTATGTTGCAACATAAAGATTAATTTGGTAAGATTCATAATAAATCTATTATTTGTAATAAGTTCAATGGAATAGTTTTAGAATCATCGGAATATGATGATCAACATGACACTGATATTTATCAATTGGTTGTACTTGTGAATGTACAATTATCAATCCCTCAAATCAAAAATGATGTATTGGATCTAAAACATAGAATTAAATAAATGAAAAAGGTCATTAATAAACATAAATTGAGTTTGGTGGAAAATTCCAAAAAATTTGAGGGTCTCAATGAAGAAGTTGTCACTCTTAGATGTAAACATGAATGCAATTCAATTTTAAATAAAGAAAAGAAGAAAATACAATTTTGAAAATTCTTAGATGATGAATTGTTGGAGGGAGATAAGAGTGTTTCTGAAGAATTTAGAAATATATTGAATGATTAAAGACTCACATGCATGGGATATAAGAAAATCTATTGTGAAGCTGAAACCGTGAATGTTTCAAATAAAGTTAGCCAGAATAATGGAATGCTTAAAATGGGTCCTTTTAAAAACTCACTTGAAGTGATGAAAACGATACAATCAATTCAATATGAAATACGCCCTATAGATTGTTCTCATTAATCCAAAAGGGATAGGAATACAAATAGTGTATCTAGAGAAGGATACATAAGGTGGTATCAAAATTAGAAGACATTTCGTCATATTAAATTTCAATTTTGTGGCTATCTAGGCGATACCATGTCATATTGTGAAGAATGAGCTATTTGATTGGGGAAGACATAGGATCACAAAAAGATAACATACTCATATCCAACTTATTATAGAAGAAATTATTTATATGGATATTTTTAAGCATTCAAACATTTGTAACAAAGCTATATATTCTAAGAAGAGGATCGATATACGAAATTTATACAATTCTAAAAGATAGGCCAATAATCCAAAACAAGATGGGGTGGCTATTTCAAATAGGTTTTTTCAATTGGAAGAAGTGTAGGAATGTGAATAACCGACTTATGTGGAAGATATAATGGAAAGGCCATCATGGTTCTATTCTCAATCTAACATATCAGGGAATGAAAAGAGGAAAAATGATAAATCAAACTTTGCCAAAGTAGCTCTCAAATAAACCAATAGAATAATCACCTAGATTATTAATAGAGGATGATCATCACACATGATTGGTATTGTGAAATTATCATCAAATGTTATGAAAGGGGTTAATGGAACTGTGAGGTTCAATAATGATGGTGCATTGAATATCCATGGTAGTGGGGGTACTGAAATTGCTAATGGCGGGATAAAAAACTCAAATTGTTTATGTAGACAATTTACATCATTATATACTTAGTGTTAGTAAAATATATGACTCATGCCATATTGTTAAATTCAATCATAAGGGATGTTTTATAATAGTTATCACATGGAATTGTCTTATGAAAGGATTCAGATAAGAATGGAACTTGTATATGGTTGAAATTATGGAAAAAAATTTCTACATGTCTGTTGAAGAAGAAAACAACTTGTGGAATTGGAAATTTGGGAAAATTAATCATAAGGACATTGAAAATATATCAAATTTGAATATAGTCATGGATATTCCCAGCGTAAAGTGTTAATGGAAAAATTTTTGTGATGCTTGCATGTGTGGGATAATGGTTTGCAGTTCCTATCTGCCAATGAAGAAAAGGGTATCAAATATTCTTGATCCCATCCATAAAAATTTATGTTGCCTAATAAAAGTTCACAGAACACATGGAGAAAGGTACATTATTATTTTCATTTATTAATATAGTATAATGGATTGTGTGATGGTTATACCTATGAAATAAGAATTGCATGATTGTTTGAAAACATATCACTAAATTAAAGAGAATGATACTAGGTGAGAAATCATTGTTCCAAGATCTGAAAATGAAGGGTAATACATGTCTATTATGTTTGGTAATTACATTTTGAATCATCGAATTCAAAATCAGGTTTCTGTTGTGATAACCCCATAGAAAAAAGAAGTAATTCCGTGCTAGAATTAACATTTGAACAACATGGCCCGATCTATGAAGATTGAGAGTCATCTCTCTACCCATTATTGGAATGTTTCTATTCATGATATAGTTCATATTTTAAACCAAACAGGGATGTATATGGGAGAAATGAAGACATCATATGAGTTTTTTCATAGAATGAAGCCATTCCTGAAGTATTTCACTATTTTCAGAAGTTAATGTTTCTTCAAAAACAATGAAGGAAACCTAGGAACATACGGTGTTTTGGTAGATGATGGAATATTCCATGGATATTCAATGAATATAAAAGCCTAAAAATTCTTCAGAAATAATCTATTAAAATTGAGGAAATTATTTATGTAATGATAGTTGAAGAGAATGCCAAATATTCGATGTGGGGATATTTTGATGATGTTATTAAAGATGAAGAAGATAGAGGACAAGGAATAAATTTAAATACATATGTTGAAGAGGAAGTGAAACACATTCAGGATCATTGACATGATGTTGACTATGAGGATGTATCAGAAGATGAAACCATGTATTGATAGAATCCAGTTGATCCTCAATACAGAAATCAAATATCATAAATTGATCAATCCATCATCCTTGGGGATTGGACTACACCCACATTGTAAAGACCCGGAAATTCAGCGATTTTTTTTTCTTAAATACATGGGATTCTTACGAGGCCACAGTTTCTGATGACACCTGACTCTGAGGCCCAGTGTTCCTAGAATCAATTTATGAAGTTTTGTTTGGGTATGTTTAGTAAATTTATGAGCGGGATTTTATATGTTTTGAATCGGTGCTCGGAATTGAAATCTGAGGGCACCGTTGAACTCGCACTGCCAGTAATCACTTAAGGAGGCCATTATCGCAGTTGTGTTTTATCGAGATTGGTTGTTAGTCTTTGGGAGCTTTTAATTAACCCGAATAAAAATATGTGTTTGCCATATTTTTATTTGAGATGGTAGTTAGAACATCCAAGGTGAGGTTATTGGGTGGGCCCACCCACACATAACCTCCCTTGGGATGATGTTATAAGGTGGGACCCACAAGAGCTTCTTAACCCCCCATAACTCTTGAAATCCCCATTTATATGGATGAAACACTCTCTCATTAATTGATCCTCCCCACCTTCCCCATTAATTTTATGCCAACCCAAGAATATTAATTAAATGATCTTGTATTAATTAATTGGCACAATTTGAATTCATTTGGATTCATGTCAAGAATAAGATAATAGACAACACTATTATTTTGGTTGGAACATTATACTTTGGTGGAGCCATGGAGAAATAGAATGAGCATTCTTCCCATGAAGAACGCAAAGAACATCTCTTCCGCCACTAAAGCACGACAATTCCATCATCTTCCTTATTTATTGATCATTAACCAATGCAAGGAAAGAGAAGTGACGCCCATGACATCTCCAACAACCATCATCCACATCAAAGGAGAAGATGTCGCCTGAGAAGAATGTCACCAATGATGACGTCACCTTCGAACACCGGCCTCCAATGATGAGTACCTCTCTTCATCATAAGATGTTGATGGAATGACCTCGCCTTCCCGCGACTCCATAAAAAGACACTGTCAAGCAAGGTAGAGGGATTTTGAGTTTTTTATATTTTCCGAACATTGTCGTTAAAATTTATGGATGAGAACCGAATGATAACACCATAACGAGGAGGGGTTGGACCGCATGAACATGGCCCGACCCTCCCCCCGTTGATTACCCTAGCTGATGACGTCGTAGGTGGAGCGACGAAGGTTGGTATCGAGCTGGCCGCGAAGGAAACCGATGGCGCAATGCCACCAGAGAAAGGTGGGACACCGTTGTGCCGCGTGGAGGAGCTGAGGGTTGCGGCCAAACTGGGCCGCAATGGAGGAGGCACGACGTCATCGCACCGCGCGGAGGACCATGGAGCCATAGCCATGTTGGGCTGTAACAGGGATGGCGCGGCACCATCGAGTTTTGAGGAGGGCAGAAGGACTGTAGATCCATCGCTTCGTGGTGGATATGAGAAGGCGGCCGGCCGGGCCGGCCGCCGGGGAGCCGGAGTGGCTGGCCGCTCGTCCAGCCAAGATGAGTGGGACCCCTTCGGGTCCCGCGTTTGCTGGGCCAGCGCCACATGGCGCCAGTTCGGTCCACCTGAACTGTTATACCGCTCAGGTGCCATGTGGTCACGTGCTACCCCTCTGGGTGTGGCTAGGGTAGGCTGCCAGGCCACCCTCGGCTGTGCCACCCTCTACCGGGCCGCTCACGGCCGGACCACCATCGGTCGGGCCGCCCGTAGCCGAGCCACTGTCGACTGGGCTAGCCTCGGGTCGGGCTAGGCTTCCCCCTCATGCCAGGACATTCCCTCAGACTGGGTCAAACCTGCAGACCTGGTCAGATCCCGGTACGGACCAGGACAGGTCAGGTCGGTCCATCTGGGCCAGAACGGACCCAGACCCAGTTAACCCATTTCATCTTTTTCATCCGTATTTCGGACTATGGGTGTCCGAAAAATGAATAGTCAGCGGAGATGGTATTATTGGATCGAGACAATTCTTTTGGAATACTCCAATTGAGGATCAGACACAGTTGGGGTATGGTTAGGTTTGTTTGATCCTAAAAACCAACAGGGCCCCTAGAACGAAAATGCCAATAACTCACAGATCGGGCATCTGATTGACGCGCTGTCTATTGTGTTGGGATACTTTTGATGAAACGTGACTACAGGGTACATAAACATGATACTTCATGATAATTGATGTATCAAAACTTGGATTGAGGAGCAGACTCTCTCAGAATCGAGCGTGCTGGGTGCGGGAACCCTATAGTTGGTTGTGATAGAGATGACGGGATCCTCACTGGCTTTGACATCAACTATACCATACCAAAATCCCCTATTGGTTCAACATTAATGAATTTTGTACTGGGATCCTTTGTTGGTTTGATAGCAGTACTTCTGTACCGAGATCCTCTATGGGTTCGATAGCGATGACTTCTGTACCGAGATCCTATGTGGGTTTGACAGCATTGATATTGTTCCAGGATCCTACGCGGGTTTGACAGAAGATATTATTCAAAGGCTACATCTAATCATCTCTACACATTTTCATGTGTTTTATACCTGTATGAGCTGAGTCTTGTCTTTCAATCATTATCATCGAGGTGATTGACTTTACTTCTTTTGTGGATTGGGTTGTGCTTGGGCTTTAGAGTTGGAGCTGAACTGTGACTGGTAACTTAGTGTATGTATGTGCATATACCTAAGTAGGGTTGGTTGATACTTTGTGATTGTATATTTCTTATTGGGTTTATCCTTAGTATATTCTGGTAGACCTTCGGGGGACTCGTGGTCCCTTACTGAGTATTGTTATACTCACCCCTGCACGGGCTTCGCCCGCACCTTGTAGTGTTCTATGCAAATGACGGTCAGCAGTGATGGAGGATGATGGTGATGGACGGGAGGCTGCTCAGTGCTAGACTAGATGGGATGTAACTCATGGAAGAGTTGTTCGAGATCTGTACCTACTCTTCTCGTAGGATTACATGGTGGATGATCCATGAGTTGTTTTTCCATTTTACTTGTACTTGTACTTGTTGTTGAGTTGGGTTTGTATTCTGGCCCACTTACTTTCAACACAACTTTATTTTTTTTATTCTAGTATATGTTTCTTCTACTTCTTGTGTTCAGACTGAGTGTGTTAAATGTTTAAATGAAATTCCTTCTATTTTTATCAGGGATTCGCCTTTGGTGCTAGTTACGAGACCCTGGCCGATGGAAGGTGGGCTTTTGGTAGTCATGAAACGGGTCCCAAGGATGGGTCGTGACAAATTGGTATTAGATGAGTCGGTTCTACCATAGACCTTGGACTCTGATTCTTTTAACAGTAATAGTGTTAAATTTTTTGGGTGTGGTTATCTATTTAGGGAAACCATTGTTGGTGCGGCAACCGATGTATTCATACACTAGGACCCTGACTTCTGATTTCTGACTCAGTGCACGAAAACACTGACTGCGTGTGTGTTTCCTATGAAATTTTTCTTCGTGATTACATTATGTCAGCTCACCATGTATATTTTTTTAACCGTGAAAGAACTGTTTCTTTTCAGGATGGCCCCACGAAGGTATCCATCTAGGATTCAGAGTTTTGTATGAGTTGTTAGCCCACCAAATGATGAGGACTCGGTGCATGGCCCCATCATAGTGGAGGTACTAGCAGTTCCACTACCCACTGGGCCAATGATACCTCTAGCTCCAGTAACATAGAGTGCACGCTGTCTGAGTGCGTTGCATGAGTTCCAGCGCCAGACGCCGCCTAGGTTCCAGGAAGAGATGGACCCACAGGGAGTTGGGAATTGGATGGAGGCTATCGTGAGAGTTTTTAGATTGGTAGGGACACCAACCGACCTCATGGTGATCCTTGTCGCGAGTCTCCTGTATGCAGCAGCAGGTAGATGGTGGACCCTAATGCTCCAAGTTCATGACGAGGCATCACTACTCTGGGAGGACTTCGAGAGTCTCTTCTGGTCAGAGTTTGTTCCAGCCACCCTTGGTGTGGTGCGGATTCAGGAGTTACTTCCTCTACAGTAGGGAAAATGACCGTATATTAGTACTTAGTGAGGTTCACTAACCTCTTTCACTACTCCATAGATATGGTACGAGACCCATTCTTCATGGCCCATAGCTTCGAACAGGGACTCTAGCATGAGAACAAGGCTTCAATGATCTCTCTAAACATCCCTACACAAGAAGGGGTGATGGAGCGATCCCTTCTTATGGAGTGTTTTCTTTCTGAGAAGACACCAGCAGCGAGACCAACCACGGGGCGACACATAGCAGAGTCTTCTACAGCTGGCCATAGACAGATGTTGCAGAGGTCCAAGCAGACTAGGTCGTCGGGTGGGAGACACCAGGATACAGAATTGGCTGTGCGGGGCACATGAGACCGAACCATCCATACGAGGAGCAGGAAGTGCTATGCATACGGTGGGTTGGGTCACATGGATAGTGGCTGTCCGAACCACCATGCAGATGTGCAGCAGAAAGTAGAGGGACCTCCCAGGAAGAGGTAGAGGTTTGACCAAGGTGGTCCTCTGGAAGTAGGCTGACATGGAAGAGGAGTTGGCTGAGCAGCAAGTGGTGGATGACCATTCAAGGCCCTACCACCACCACGACCAGGAGGTCCTCCCCGACCACAAGGAGCTGGTGGATAGAGGCGGGTTCAGCTCTAGGCAGACGATGCCTACTACCACGGTGCACCGGATATGATTCGAGGTACTGTCTTTTTCTACTCCACCCTTTTTGTAGTACTTATAGACATATGTGTGAGTCATTATTTTATTGTTTATTCCCTTGTTCGGAGCTCAGAGATTCTGACGGAGCCCTTGGCTCAATCCTTACAACTAGAGACTCGTACACTAGCAGACTCAATGATTATGCACTAGTGTCGTAAGTGTGAGCGAACTCTAAGAGGAGAGATCATCTTCTGGGATCTCCTCGTAGCAATGTCGAGGCCTTATGAGGTCTTCTTGGGTATGGACTATTTATCCACAGTTCATGCGCAGACTGACTGTATTATGGGGAAAGTGTGTTGTGTCCACAAGGATGGTATGAGGCTTACCTTCACCATCTAGAAGGGAGCCTTTGCAGCGCAGGATGGATGTGCCCAGAGGAGGGACCAGTCGGTCACATATTAGTTGGATAGTCTCATTCTCGGGGTTGTTGATGATCAGAGTCCGACTTTTCATGTTGTGGTGGATCAGTATGTGGATGTTTTCCCTGGAAATGTTCCAAGACTACCTCCTCGTAGAGAGGTAAAATTCTATTTTGACATGTACCCCGGGAGAGAACCAATATCTACTCCAGCATATCAGATGTCTCCCACCGATCTTCGTGAGCTACGGTTAATGCTGGAGGACTTGCAGGGGAAGGGATTTATCTGACCTAGTGATTCACCCTGGGTATCCCCGATTTTGTTCTCCAAGAAGGTGGATGGGATCTTGCGTCTATGTGTTGATTATCGGTGCCTGAACAAGGTGAAAGTAAATAACAAGTACCCACTCCTGAGGATTGACAACCTCATTGATTAGCTCAAGGGAGAACAATGGTTCTTGAAGATAGACCTTAGGTCATTCTATCACCATCTCAGAGTTCGAGATGAGGATGTGCAGAAGACAACCTTCAGGTGTCGGTATGGTCACTACGAGTTCAAATTTATTCCCTTTGGCATAACCAATGCTCCAGTATTGTTTATGAGAATCATGAATAGGATCTTCAAGACTTACCTTGATCACTTTGTCCTAGTCTTCATCGAAGACATACTGATCTACTCGACTACTGAAGAGGAGCATGCCTACCATTTGCAGGTAGTACTAGACACAATCTGAGAGAACTTGCTTTATTGTATGCTCTCGAAGTTCCAGTTCTAGATCCATGCGGTACACTTTCTGAGACACGTCATCTCGGAGGCTGGAGTTGCAGAGGATCCAACAAAAATTGAGGCAGTGCTTTCTTAGGAGCCACCAAGGAGTGTAACGAAAGTATAGAGTTTTCTAGGACTGGCTATGTACTATCAGAGATTTGTGCCCTGAATTCTCTAGAGTTGCAACACCGCTTTCAGCATTGTTGAAGATGGGGAAACCCTTCGTGTTGTCAGATAGATGCCAGCAGTGCATTCAAGATCTGAGGTAGAGGTTGACTATTTCACCCATCTTGAGGATACTGGAGGACGGCGTTGGGTTCATTGTTTACTGCAACGCATCAGGGACCAGACTTGGGTGTGTCTTGATGTAGGAGGAAGCAATAGTCGCGTATGTATCTCGACAGTTGATACAACACGAGAAGAGGTAAGCTACCCATGTCATAGATTTAGAAGATGTGGTCTTCGCCCTGAAGATGTGGTGACACTATCTTAAGGGAAAAAAATTTACAACCTACTCCGACCACCAGAGTCTCAAGTACATCTTCTCGTAGAAGGAACTGAACCTGAGACAGTGATGATGACTTGAGTTCCTCCAGTACTATGACTTTCAGATAGTCTATACTCCTAGGAAGGGGAACGTTGTAGAAGATATTCATAGTAGGAGATCAGGAATTAAACTTCTAGGAGATGTGAAGGAGTAGCTGGCTGCGTTTCAGATATCCTTTGTGGATAGAGATGGAGCAACCTTCCTATAGACTCTCACAGTCACTCCTACACTTCTTCTGAGAGTTAGAGAGTCACAGTGTGGGGACGTTGACTATGAGAAGTGACGTCCTCATATATCCACAAGGATGGCACCTGATGGATTTTCTGATGGTTGCGAGCATTCCATTATCATTAGAGTGTGTACCATGGTACCACTCGCACTTCCGAAGGATGTGTTGAGGGAGTTACACACACCTTTTTAGCGGTACATCCAAGAGTGGCGAAGATGTATCAGGACCTCCAATGACAACACTGGTGGACATGTATGAAGAAGGCAGTAGAAAAGTTTATCTCACGATGCCTCACTTGTCAGCATGTGAAGGTGGAGCACCAGGTTCTAGGAGGATTATTTCAGACCTTAGAGGTCCTAGAGTGGAAGTGGGACGAGATATCAAATGATTTCGTGATGGGACTTCCATGTACATCCAGGGGACACGACTTTATTAGGGTTATCATAGACCAACTCACCAATTCGTCCCACATCCTACCGATCTGAGAGAAGGGCTCAGTAGATAACATGGGATGACTTTACATAAAAGAGATTGTATGGGTTCACGGTGTGCCATCGACGATCGTCTCCGATCGAGATGCTTGTATCACTTTCTGGCTATAAAAGGGGTTGCAGGAGGCTTTAGGGATGCATCTTTACTTGAGCACCACCTTCCATACTTAGAAGGATGATCAAACTGAGTCGACCATTCAAACTCTCGAGAACATGCTCTGTGCATGCATCCTCGACTTTGGTCACAGCAGGGAGGATCACTTACCCTTGGTAGAGTTTACGTAAAACAACAGGTACCACTGCACCATCGAGATGGAACCTTATGAGGCACTGTACGACCGACCTTACAGATCAGCTCTGTGCTAGACTGACCCATGGGATTCAGCAATTGTAGTACCAGATATGGTGTAGGCTACAACTGAGAAGGTGCAGATCAAACAGGGGCAGATGAAGGATACACAGAGTAGGCAGACGTCCAATGCTGATAGGAGAAGTAGACAACTGGAGTTCGAGGATTGTGACCACGACTTTCTACAGGTCTCACCTCGATGAGGTCTAAATAGATTTGGCCGAGGCAGTAAGTTATCTCCATGATTCATCGACCCATTCCAGGTCCTCAGTAGAGTAGGCGTCGTGGCTTACCACCTAGCCCTTCCACCTCAGTTTTACTTGATGCACGACGTCTTCCACGTTTCATAGATGAAGAGATACATGCATGAACCATCACACATTATCGACCACGGGGAGCTAGAAATCAATGATGGGGAAACATTCATGGAGGTTCTAGTGGATATTGTGGATCAATAGGAGTGGGTCCTACATGGATGGTCGATTCCTCTGGTGTGCATTCGCTGATAGCACAGGAAACTCCAAGAGAGCACATGGCAGTGGGAGGCTTAGATGCCTGCTCAGTGTCCTCATTTGTTTTCATAGTGTGAGTTCTAGCATATGAGGACGTATAGCTGTGAGGTGGGGAGAATGTAAAGACCTAGAAATTCTGTGATTTTTTTCATAAATACATTGGATTTTTATGAGTTCTCAGTTTCTGAAGGCACATGATTCTAAGGCTCGGTGTGCTCGGAATCAGTTTCTGAAGTTTTGTTCATGTACGTTCAGTAAATGTACGAGTGGGATTTTATATCTTCTGACCAGTGCTCAGAATTGAAATATGAGGGCACTATTGAACTCACAGCACTGGTAATCACTTAAGGAGGCCTTTACCGTAGTTTCATTTTATTGAGATTGGAAGTCAGTCTTTGGGGGGTTTTAAAAAAAACAGAATAAGAATATGTGTTAGCCATATTATTATTTTAGGTGGTAGTTAGAACCTCCATGGGGAGGTTAGTGTTCGGGCCCACCCGCACATAACCTCCCTTGGGAGGATGTTATAAGGTGGGGCGCACACGAGCTTCTTCTCCCCCCTTAACTCTTGAACACCCCCATTTATGTGGATGCAAATCTCTCTCATTAATTGTGCTTCCCCACCTTCCCCATTTATTTTGAACCAACCCAAGCAATTAATTAAATGAACTTTCTTGAATTAATTGTTACAATTTTAATTCTATTGAATTCATGTCATGAATAAAATAATAGACAAAGCTATTATTTTGGTTGGCACATAATACTTTGGTGGAGCCTTGGAGAAATAGGAAGAGAATTCATCCGATGAAGAACGCGAAGAACGTCTCTTCCGCCACCGAAGCACGACGACGCCATCTTTTTTCTTCTTCATTGTTCTTCAACAGAGGAAAGGAAAGGGAAGTTACATCCACGAATTCTCCAACGACCTTTATCCACGTCAAAGATGAAGACGTCTCCCATGAAGAACATTTCCAACGACGACGTCACCTTCGAACATCGTCTGCCAATGAAAAATACCTCCCTTCCTCTTCCGATGTTGATGGAACGATGTCAACTTCCCGCGACTCCATCAAACGAAACTGTCAATCAAGGTAGGGGGTTTTGAATTTATATTTTTCAAAATTCTTCGTTCAAATTTATGGATGAGAACCGAATGATAACACCATAATGAGGAGGGATCAGACCCCACGAACATAGCCGTACCTTCCCCCCTTTGATTACTCTTGATGGTGACGACGAAGGCGGAGCGATGGTGGCCGGTGTCAGGCCTGACGCAAAGGAAACCGACAGAGAAAGGCTACCAGAAAAAGGCGTAGAACTGTCGTGTTGCGCGAAGGAGTTGATGGTCGCGACATAACTAGGCCACGGAGGAGGAGGCATGGTGCCGTCGTGCTGCGCAGAGGACCATGGGGCCACATACAGGCTGGTCTGCCCTTGGCTGGGCCACCCAAGGTCGGGCCTCCCACGGTCGGGCCGCCCATGTGCTGGACCGCTTTCGGCCGGGCCGCCCTCGGGTCGGGCCGCCCCCTCAGGCCAGGCCGTTCCCTCGGACCGGGTCGGACCTGCAGACCGGGTTGGATCCCAGTATGGACCCAGATGAGTCAGGTCGGTCCGGTTGGGCCTGACCGGACTAAGTCCCAGTTGACCCATTTCACATTTTTCGTTCGTATTTTCAAGTACGGGGGTCTGAACTATGAACCGTCTGTGGTGATGGAATTATTGGATCGAGACAATTATTTTTTCACACTACAAATTAGGTTAAGACACAGTTGAGATACAGTCGGGTTGGTTTGAGCCTAAAAGCCAACCGGGCCCCTGAAACGGAAACACCAATAACTCATAGACCGGGCGTCTGATTGACGTGTCGTCTCTCTCGTTGGGATCATTTTTAGGAGACAAAACTATGGGTTATATAAACATGAGGATTTGTGATAGTTGATGTATCAACACTTGGCTTGAGGAGCGGAACCTCCCGGAATTGAGCGTGATGTGTGCAGGAACCCTATGGCTGGCTGCAAGAGAGATGGCAGGATCCTCCGTGGGTTCGACGGTGGAGATACCGTACAAGGATCCTCCATGGGTTCGGCAGCAATGATTTCTATACTGGGATTCTCTATGGCTTCGACAGTGGTGAATTCTGTACCGAGATCCTCTGTGGGTTCGACATCGGTGACTACTGTACCGGGATCCTACGTGGGTTCGACAACGCTTATATTGTTCCAGGATCCTATGTGGGTTTCACAGATGAGATGATCCAAAGGCTACATCTAATCATCTCTGTCCCTCTTCTTGTGTTGTATACCACTGTGAGTTGAGTCTTGTCTTTCAATCATTATCATCAAGGTAATTGACTTTACTTCTTTTGTGTACTGGGTTGTGTATGGGGTCGAGAGTTAGAGCCGGACTATGACTGGTAACTTAGAATATGTATGGTCATATACCTAAGTAGGGTTGGTTGATACTTTTTGATTGTATCTTTCTTATTTTATTTATCCAAAGTAGATTTTAGGAGACCTTAGGGGGTCTCGGGGTCCCCTACTGAGTATTGTTATACTCACCCCTACAAGGGCTTTGCCCGCATCTTGTTGTGTTCTGTGCAGATGATGGTCAGCAGTGATCGAGGGTGAGGGTGACAGATGGGAGGCTTGTCAGAGATGGACTAGACGGGACGTACCTTAGGGAAGTGTTGTTCGAGATCTGTACCTACCCTTCAGGTAGGAGTCCCTGTTGGATGATCCAAGAAATTTTTTCTCTTTTTTACTTGTACTTGTACTTGTTGTTCAGTAGGGTTTGTATTCTGTCCCACTTACTTTTTTCACACCTTTATTATTTTATTTTAGTACTTGTTTCTTCTACTAATTGTGTTTAGACTTTGTGTGTTACAGGTTTAAAGGCAATGCCTTCCCTTTTTATCACGGATTCTCCTTTTTTGTTAATCGGTAGCCCCTGGCCTAGGGAATGTGGGCTTGGTGTAGTCACGTCATGAGCCCTGAGGATGGGTCGTGACACACACAAACAAGGGGAATGGAAATAAATGCTTAGTCATCATTCCTATAATATTTGGAACTATTCCCATTTGACGAATCTATAAAGGTTTAATCATGGGAGAATTACATGAATGAAGAGCTAGTTTAGTTTGACAATAATGAAACCTGGGTTCTAGTTAAGAGACTTTAAAACAAAAATTTCATTTGAATAAATTTTATTTTCAATAATAAATTCAATTAGCATGGCGATGGTATCAAAAACAAGGCATGACTATTTTTTAATTTATATTCACATATTGATGGTGTCGATGTTGAAGAAGCATTTTCTTTGGTGGGTGGACTTGAGTCAATCATGATATTTATTTTCATGTAAATCCAAATTGGATATAAAGTCTATCAAATTGATGTCAATACAACATTCTCAAATAGTATTCCAGATGAAGAGGTATACATTGAACAACTAATTTTTTTTTGGAAATGATTTAATGATGGTTTTTATATGAAATAAAGAACTATATGGCCTGATGTAGGAACAAAGAGAAAGGTATTCATGTCTAGATATATACCTAATGAATCTATATGTTATATGAGGAGGACTAGATCATAATTTCAACGTAAATTATTCTCCAAAAGATCAGTTCATGGTGCTGGTGTACGTTGAAGATATCATTTTTGGTGTAAGAAGATAAGGATCCGTGGATGAATTTTTCAAAAAGATGAAATCATAATTTTAAATTTCTATGATTAGTGAGATCACATACTTATTTGGTAACTAGGTGGTATAGAGGAGTGAAAACACTTTCATTTCTCATAAAAAATAAGGAAGAGATCAACTAAATAAATTTAAAATACCAGACTTCAAACCTGTGTCAACTCTAATTAGGGTTGGAATGAAAATTGGAAAGTAGGAGGTTAGGTATTTTGTTGATCCCACCATGTATAAGAGGATAATTGGAATCCAATTATACCTATTAGAAAAACTACTAGATATTGTATTTGAAACAATCTTGGTAGACAATATTAAATTTATTCCAAAGGAAGATCATATGGTGGTAGTGAAAAGATTCATTACAAATATTAAATGTACTCATAATTAGGGGTTATACATTTTCATGGGAAAATATATTTAACTATTGGCGTTCTCTGATGTTAATGGGGATGGATTGGTAGTAGAAAAACATTTCACCCAGGGTGGAGAATTCAATTTTGGTCAGAAATTTGTGGGCTACCTTAGAAATAAACAAGAATGTACTTCCCTTAGTACTATTGAGGATGAATATATATCCCCTATAAAGGGATGCACTCAGAAACATTGGATTAAGAAGTAAATTACTAACATTGGTGATTATTTGAAACAACCGATGGTGATTCAATGTACTGAAAAGATCTTGATTGATCTTATGAAGAATATTTTTTAGCATACTCATACAAATCATATTAAAATTAGATATCATTTCATAAATGATAATCTTTTACAAGGTGGGATTATAATGGATCATGTAGGTAGTGATGAGAAATTGGTTGATGTTATGACTACTCCACTAGTTGTGACCATGTTTGATAATCATCGTTTGAACCATGGTGTTAGTACACCTCATAATGCATAAGGAGTTCACATAAATTCCCATCTCCCATATTGTGTTAACTATTTAAATCTATTTGTTGAAATGATTAATGTTTATGGGGGGAATACAATCCAGGGGTGATGTTCTACCTCAAAAATATAAAAATACTAGTCATTGGGTTTATTTATAATGGGGGAGAAGTGGATATATTCAGTGAGTAGGTTGAAATGGTTTTTATGGTTGTAGGATAGTCATCAGAGAATAGATAAATGAGAAATTAAATGACTTATAAAGAATATAATGTGAAGGGGGGAAACTGTTAATCATCTCAAATCATGGGAACCCAATTCATGCATCCCCTCTTATTATCTACACCAAGCTTCGGTCACATATTCCTAAAGATATGTGTTAGTTGATTCTTTCATATCAGGTATTGATAGTGACTGGTTCTTAATTGAATTTATCTTTAGATTTATAATAAACCCAAAAGAGGATATTACTGTAACCATGTATCTTATCTTCTATAAATGGGGTTTCGTTCGTGTTTGCTGGAAATACTAACATGAAATACTGATAAATTATCAGGGATATTACAAGGAATTTGGTCAAATAGATTAATAATTAAATCAGTATTATTTTTTTGCAAAGACATGAATATTGTCAAAATGTGCCATGGGATTACAAGAATGTAACCATTATCTTCAAGAATGGTATTCTTATGGAAAAAAATCTTCACAAATATAGTAAAGGAATGGATGTAGATAATATTTGATTGAGGATTTAAAATAAATGATGAATTGAGATTTGAGATGGTGTTTCTTCACGACTACGATAGTTGTAGAATTGTATGGATATAAATGAATTCGATAGAGAGATCTCCGATTACGATGAGCATTATCAATGGGGAATGTCCAGTGAGATTTATGAAGGGAGATGCATAGTGAATACAGTTTTTACTGATCTGTAAATCACCCATGAAGAAGAAGATCTCGGAGTTCAACCATGCTTACAAATAAGAGGCCACCCCTCTTTCATCAGAATGAAGATATGCGAGAAAATTAAAAAACCCACTTATTTCACGAAGTAAGGGGTGCTTCCAAAAGTAAGGATACAAATATAGATTGTTCTTTTAGAAAGGATTGTTCAAGTATTGAATGAAGTCAATGATTTTATTTACTAAGTGATTCAAAAATATGGGATGTTCCATGTTGTCTTAGTGAGCTTCACAATGTAAGGAGTTATGCGAAGGTAGTTTGATTCACGACAATAGTATATTCCATCAAGGTAGTTTTCTTTGTGACAACTGTGAGATCTATAAAGGAACCAGAGCTATGTGAAGGCTTGACCTCTTTGAAGGCATGAGCTCTAAAAATTTTATAGCTCTATAAAGAATTGTTCCTTTCAACCCAGTGTGCTTTGCCAACAGTTCATCATTGTTAAGGGGCATTGTGAAGGGAATTACTGAATATTAGATTAAGTACATAGGGATTTTAGTTAGCATGAACCTAGGATTTTGATGTATTTAGTGTCCCATACAATGTTATTGATGAAGATTTTAATTCCAAACCATTGATGTGACCTTAAGGTCGATTAATTGAGTTTGAACTCTCTTGAAGATGTGAGCAATGAGTAGTCAGAAGATGTGTTCTGAGGGACGTAGCGATTGATCCCCCAAAAATTTTAAAGGAAGTGAGCCTGGAATATTGTGACTGTGAAGAGTACTTTATATCCCACATCTAGTAATGATTAGCAGATTTTGATATGAATGATACACTTTCGACATATGATCCTTTGATGTAATCATCAGTTGTGAACCAAGTAAAAGTGTTGTGCCATCTCTTTGCATGTGAATTTCTGATTACTGGTCACATCCATAATATAGGTTTAATGAGATCCTACTAATGTGGGAACAATATCCATCAATTTAAATGAAATAATTGACACCTTGACTCATCCATCCACTCTTAGGGTCCCCTAGGGTCCTACGTGAAGAAATGATGATAACTAGCACTATCACCATCAAGTAGGATGGGATTTGATTCATCCTTTTTTTATTTTTATATAATAAAAATTTTCACTAAAAAATGAAAATTTCCCCATATTAATCTCTTTTTGGGATGAGATATAGAACACCAACATTGTGGGATGAAGTGGTTGAAATCAACCGATTGGGAACTAAAATTGTCGAGAAAATGGAAGAAAATGTAATGATCATGCATCAGCTCACAATGTCTACTCATTGATAAAAGAATATATATGACATAATAATTGATGTGATATAGAATATGTGGTCTTTGTTAAATTGATTCCATAAATATTTTCATTTAATAGAGTCATAATATTTTCTTATAAGTTTATGAAATGTCTCATGTACATCATCAAATTTTATATCTTCAATTACATCGATGCTATATTGAATTAAATATCAATATCATCCACCATTTATTCTGTATATGGAATATTATACATTTCTCCCTTGGGTAATTTCATTTCATAGCTAATACATTTATTAAATTTATATGTGGTACAACAAGAAAATGATTTCTCTTTCGAGAAGTAGCTGGTAATGATCTATGATTATAGAGACCATGTTATATGAAACAAAACTAATAGTATAAAGAGATATTTGTAACAAATTTTGTCTATATATAAATATGGGATTGAATAAAATGTTACTTAAGAACATTACATAAGGATTTTGTTTAGGGTAAATTGTTAGGGTCATTGTATCTAACTATACCTTCCAGGTAAACTACCATTAAATAATTTCATGATGATTCATTTTTATTTGAGATAATCCTTTATGATGAAAGAAATGTTCATGAATTGTTTTTATGATTTAATAAAATGTCTTAGAAATGGGTTTAGGGAGATCTTTTGGGGTTCATACCATCAGAACAAATAATTTTATAATGATTCCTAATGTGAATCATATTGATAGAATAATATTCTAGGTAATTTTTTAGAAGAGAATGTAGTGTGAGCCACCAGTTGCAGATCAATGAACTTATATTAAAGAAAAAAAATATTTGGACAAATAAAAAGGATATATTATTAACATATTGGGATCCATGTTTTGATTTTTATAATGTTGTTGAATGAATATTAATTTATCACGTTACAAACATAAAATGATTGAGTTTCTGAGTTTTGATGTAGAAAGATCTGATAAAGAAATTGGAGGAGATATTACTTAATTGAGGAAACCTATATGGGACACCATATAGAGAATTTCTATGATTTTTATGGGTTAGAGATCCAATAAATAGAAAATATAGAGATCAAACATTATGCATATTACAAAATATCATTTGATCGAGTCCTATAGAAAAACCAACCAGAGGATAAAGAATATAGTAGATGGACATCCAATAAATGGATGAACATAAAAAAAAAATTGATATGTCACCAAAATAATGATTCTGGGGCATTTTTATTGATCAATGATTGAGTTATATTATAATGATTAGAATGAGTCATTATATGTCATCATTTAGATATTGAATATGAGAAGTCGTATATCAGTGAGCATAATAAAGATAAACAAATTGATATATGAGATTTCATGAGATAGAAATACGGTAATATTTCTAGATGTTTGACTCCTTACGTTAGGAATCAATCTAAATTTCTATCCATTAAAGAATATTTAAGGTGTACTTTTGAGCAATGTTTTCCTAATGATGGAAATAGACTAAAATACACCATATAGATAATTTCTCATAATCCTTACATAAACAATATGATATCCTATATAATTTCAATATTGAAGCTGATCAATCAATTATTATAAACATTCCATGGTTATGTAGTATTTCTAAATTCACAGAACACATTGATTATAGAAATTTTGATAACTTTTAGTTTCAATAGTTTCCTAGAATATTCCAAAATATTTTTTAAGAACACCGATTTAATTAATTTAAGTTGGAAATATCAAAATTTAGACTGTAAATGATTGGAAAAATACCTTTGATTTCATAAAAACAATTTACATGATTAACCTATCTAAAGGGTGAAAACAGTATTAAAAAAGTATTGTATGAACATTCTTCACCTATATAAAAATCTCGCCCATTGAATTTCAATGGATTTTTAAGTTTCTAACCACCTCAGCACTATCTACAAGAAGTGAAAATATACAAAATTCTATTAAATGGAGAAAAAGAAAAAGTTAATTTAGGTGATTATTATTATACATGGATGAATAATAAATCACATTAAACAAAAAATATCTAATTTAATAGAGAATCGTTGGATGAATTTACCAGATCAGGTTTCATTGGATATAGCATGTCATACTAGATAATGATATATATATATTCATAAGGATAAAATAGATATGAAACCATCATGTATATGGTTATTAGATAGGGAATTGAGTTGAACATAAGTTAAGAATCATTTTTAGAATTGTTATAAAAATTTGTGATTAAGCATAACCTAGTCTAATAACGCTAATGATAAATTTTCATAACTAAAAGGATCTTAATTAAGTTGTTTAATATAATAAATTTTGTACACATGTAAATTTTATCCAAACTCTTTATGTGGATATGGTATATATTTATACATTGGATATGAAAATAGTATTAAAGAGTTTATAATTGGGTGTTTAACATGTTTCAAAATATTATTATATTGGGGGTGTATAAAAATATATGAATAATGTTGATTAGAGAAGGATAACTGAGGGGTATAACCAACAATGAAATAAGAGATGATTGATGTGGGTAGAACATGGGTAAGATAGTGGAGATATTGTGGGGCTGTATAAATAGTTTGTATCTATGCCTTTTTAATCTTGATTGATGTTAGAAAAAGAATCATTGTTTAAGAAATAACTAACATTTCATGGAATTAGTCTTTTTAATAAACATTTAAAATATCTTGTGATAATATCTCTCTATATTTGTTGTTTATGAATTAATATGTTGATATTTATAGTTCAGTTTTTTGGAACTAAATTTTTTTCATAGACCAATCAATGTTTCATTACAAATATGATATACATTTTACAATAAAATATACATTACCAATGATTAAACCCACCATCATCTTATTGATATTATATTTATCCAAGGAAAATTTAGTAGGTATAATAGGGATGTGGAATATTAGAAATATCCAACAACTTGGATAGAGACATTTAATTCAATGAACATTTGGGGTTCTTAGGTATTCTATGGGAGAATCTATAAAAAAAAGAAATATCAGATCATACCTGATATTCTATTTCATTTCCCTGAATTTATATATTCTACAAACTTGGTATTTTATCTAAATAATGATATTATTATACTATTTGTTAATAATAAAAATTTTCATCTTGATATAAAATCTTATAAATAAATATTTGTAACACTCAGAGAGTTTATTTTAACAATGATTTTTTTCGAATTGGTAAAGAATGTTGTATAATATGAGAAGAATCTTTTAAATAAATGGCATAGTTAATGAATTTATGTTTCAAATGTTATGGGGCATGTTTGAAAATATTATGCGGAATTATTATGAAACTATTCATGGATACAGTACTAGAGTTATTGAGATCTTCAAAATTAGGATAGGAGTTGGTGAGAAGCTATAAGATTCTACCATTTTTAAATAATTGATGAGAATCATTGTAGATATACATGATTCTAAGGTAAAATATTTATAAAGTCATGTGGGTTTATCACTATTTGAAATTTGAAATATTCTCATAGTATATGGGTTGATGAAAAAATAGTTTTGATGAATAATTCTATAGAAGAAATTGATATTAATACATTATTAAACGGGAATCCTAGAAATAAATAAGATATAGAATATTTAAGTGACTAATTAGTGTATAGATAATAATAGGTCTTAAAAATAAAATATATTAAATTTATAATAGAGAAAAAAATGAAATCGTATAAGAAAATTAAAATTTCACTTAAATGATGTAATTGTAATAGAGATGTTCCTTTAGCCCAAAATTTCCCACAGAAGAAATATAATGATTATTAGTTTGAAAAATATGGTAAGATGTCCCGGAAATATATGTGAAAAAGTATATGGAAAATATTATTTTCAATAATAATTTTTGTTGAGAAAAAGAAACTATTATGCATCATTATCTAGCAATGAAATATATTTTCACTTCAGCATCCTATCATGTGTAAGAAGAGTATGTGATTTATTAAATCCTGATGATAATGGTAAATAGTGAACTAAAATTATGATGATTCTAAAAGAAAATAGCGAAAACCCCATTGTGAAAAAAATCCATAAAAATATAACGAATCTAGAGAACGTTCTTAAATAAATTTTTAATTAGAAAATTAATCTAATAAAAATGGGTTATGTTAAAAATTTTGGAATTAGTGATTAGAAAATTAAATTTGGTGTTCTTGAAAGTATGATGAATGATTATAAATTACATTCATCAGGTGATGAGAATATCAATGTAATATAAAATTAATTTTTTGAGTAAAGAAACAAAAAAGGATAATTATTAATATACTCAATAAGATAGTAAAATTTCTTAACTATTGATTGGATTATAGAGTAAAAAAGAGTTGATAGTAAAAAAATATGTCATTCTTACAACATAATGTAATTTTAGGAATATCAAAAGTACATCGCCAAATATGTTGATGTTAAAGGTAAAATACACAATATGGTTATAATAAGGGATAAAGTAAAAAATTTTCTTCTGTTATTAACCAATAATAGTGTTCATATTCTTCTACAATCATTGGACCTACTAAAGTTATGATTTTTTAGAAATCATCATCCACTATAAAGGATTTTAATTCATCTAGAAATATCTCCCTCCACAAAGGTTCAAAATATTTACGATGAGTCTATAATAATAATATTTAAAGTATTTATACTATCAATCTAAATGATAATTAGTAATAGGTCACTAATAGTTTTTTAGAGTTTTCTAGATTGGATAATAATCATATTGGTATAACTTATACTAAATTGAAAGCATGTATAAATAATGGGTGGGGCATTTAAAGATATTAGAATAAAAATATCTCTATGAAATTATGATTATTAATAAAATAGAAAATCTAAATAAATAATATTCATTATGTGAGATTAATATTATGATTAAAAAAGATAGTAAAATATAGGAATTTGTAATTTTTGTGTAGTGTGACAATGATTAGGAATGAATTAATGAATTCTTATTTATTTAGAATGATTTATTATCCATGTCTAACAAGATTGAGGAAACAAAAAAATCCAACTAAAGTACAGGGAAATATATAATTTATTTAAAACTAGACTAAATTTAATTAGTATATTGTCAAAAAAACATAAATATTATGATTCAAGATTAATATAATTGGTGTTATAAATATGGGAATTGTAATAGATATATTATTTCTTTCTCACCATACCAAGAATAAATTATGAGAAATATGTTATAATAAAATTAATAAGGATGTTACAAAAGATGAAGACAATATGGTAGCTTTATATAAATATTATAAAAAGGATAAAATATTAATTGAAAAAATTATGGAGGATGATAAAAATAATGAAATCACATAAACAGAAAAATTAATGAATAATATGAAGAAAATGAAATTAATATATTACTCCCAGTACAAATAAATTTCAATTGAACTCTAATATTCTTCCCCATTCATTGTATACAATCATATTTATATTAAGTTGAGGGAAATTTATTGTGATGTTCTAAAGAAGCTAGATAAGTGTTTTAGTATCCTTAATCTTAGAAAACTATCATGATAGATTATTTCCAACCTGATATTGATGCTCTTTTACCCATGAGGGAAGAAAAATATAATCATATGATTGTATCAAACTTATCTACAATTTTAGGGATTATATGTTTTCTTAGAAAAATGTGGCTATTTTGTTAATACTTATAAAATATTTTTATATTTTAATTAATATGGGTGTAGGATTTCTCTTAAAATATCATTATTATATTACACTTTATATATATTTGATTTAATAATCCTGAGAAATATATTACAGTAGAAATATTTTATGACAACATTAACAAAATTGATTATTTAATCGTTTTTTTCTATAGTAATATACCCCATTTAGATATAAAGTAATTTTATTATATGATATTTGTTTTGAATGATAAAATATTTTTTTCTTCACCAATGATGTCAGGATTCTACAATCAAGAAAGTTTAGATGAGATGATTCTTATGTTACATCAATAAATTTGATTATCAATAGTGGGTATAAACTTACCAAGGATAAATAAATTAAAATAATCACATGAAGATAAATAATTGATAAGGAATATTATGATCAATGTTTTCTTAGTTTTATTTGGATATTAAAAACAAATAAATGTGGAAGGATATTTAATACAACATGGTTTTTATTTCATTTTGTTCAATATATAATTTTTTTAAATATAATGTCCCATGATTTTATAATGTTGTTTTATAAAATAGTTCCTTTAAATATTTATAAAAGGATGTTAATAAGAAAGTTACTCTGAGTAGTGAATAAATATTAATAACACAGGATAAGGAACCTTCCTCAGCAAAGTATGACAGTTTTATTATATTCTTCTTAATTTTAAATCATGATTATATTAATGATCCAATTTTTTTATAATTTAATACAATGTGTGAGAATCGGGTTTATGGAAAATGATTGAGTTTCAAACTATCAGATGAACTATTTATGTAATGATTCATTATGTCAATCGAACATAGTGAATGATTTTTTTGAAAATCGTATATAACAATATGAAGTGTGGTCCACTGGACATAGATGATTGAACTAATGTTATAGGAAATGATCATCATATGGACCTATTGGAGAAGTCCGGATCATATGGACATATTAGTTCTGATGTTAAGAGAAGAGGTTGTATAAAGATTGATCTATGAAGTTACCACTTTAAAATTATTAAGGTTCATAGTTATGATATAAATTGACCAGACATTGAAATTTTGTAATTTATCTTTTGGATAGAGGAAACAAATATAGATTACTAGAAGAAAAAGGTATATGATGTATCAATGGTCATAATTCTAATATAAAGAAACACTAAAAATACAATAGATATAGATTTCCCAATATCATACGATCGAGTATAAATGAAGAACCATCCAATTGAAAAACTATCAAAAATAAAAACATCCAATAGAGATATGAATGTCATAAAAAAGTTATTATGTCACCAAAATGAGGATTCTGAAAAATATTTATATAATATAGCTTCATTTATGAATGAATAATTATATAAATTCTTGTTGTATTTTCATCTTGAGGTTTTTTATGAATTTAAATAGTTATTGAGAATAATAAAGACCAACTATAATTAGATAAGGGAAATCGCTGAAAACACATATACTGAGCATTATTTGACAAAGATACCTATCATCCTAAAAATAGATGAAGTTCTATGAAAAAGAGAATTAAATTGTTGTTCTATTAGATAGATATGTTCAAATAATGGAAAGATAAAAACATACACATGATATATAAGTTTTAATTTTATTTATATAATTTACATATAATCCATAATAATATGTATATTAAAATGGAAAATTCAATGATTATTATTGTATTGATCTTTAAGATTCTTTTCAAATATCATTAGTAAAATGTTTTTGGAAATTTAATGAACATTGAAGATAATAGAGTTCTATTAAAGCGTTGATAATATTCTTGAAGAATTTATATTCACTATATTAATGTTAATATATTTTGGGAACATAAATATTAATTGTTCAATGATATAATATTTTTTGAGTTCCCACCCATGTTGCTTGAAATAAACTTATTAAAAGAAATCTTAGAGTTCAAAAGTGTTTTGTTTGAACACTATTCGTCATACTAACAGCTAACAAAACTATTTTATAATTAAAATTAATGTTTAAAAATAATTTAAAATTATGATGATGATGAGATACCAATCTGAGTACCATTGGATAGAGATGAAACAAAATTAAATGTGGTTGATTGATTTTATAGTCATCCAAATAAGGAGAAACATCGAACCAAAATTTCTTTATCTAATTTAAAATCACCAAATGATTTGATAATATATATTTTCTATAAATAAATCTACAAGAATTCCAATACATTACGAAATGTCCCAGGAAGATAAAAAATAGAGTGCCATTAAATCGAGGGTTACACAAACGATTCATTAGATGAACCTTTAATAAATTCATCTTTCAGAAAAATAATTTCTAAAATGTTTTGATTGAAAATATACATGTATAACAAATATTAAGAGAAATTTCCAAGACAAATATATTTAGTAAAAACTGTTTTGGATTATCTTGAGGCATTTTAACAGGTGATATTGGTTAGACTTCATTAAAGTGAAGGGACATGTCATTCTAGAGTCAATCTAAAAAGAATAAAAAGTCATTTAAATGGAATATATAACCCATGGTTTGGTATATATAATTACATATAATGATAGTGAATAAAAAAAGGATAGATTATGTATATGACCAATTATATAAAAAGATAATATTTATAGGGATTAAACTAGGGTTAGTTAGAGGAATGAATAATGTTGTGGAGAATCAGTTTCTACCAATGTATTTTTAATACTAAATTGACTCATAAAAATACAACATTTTTGGGGAATAAAGAACCTGGAAAAGTTTTCACATTGAATATAGTCCTTCTAAATATCATTTTTGTCCTCTGTTTATATTAATTTCATATGAAAGGTGAATTTTTGATTTTTATTTAAGTAGATTATAACTCTAAATATATTTTGACATAAGGAAAAATTTCCATGACAACCAAAGAAACATATCTTGTAAAAATTAAAATTGGTCACTAATTAACACCCCCACTAATTGGAATAATATTGATATAATTTTACATTAAAAATAACTCACCAGGGTAAACCATTATAGTGAAAAGATATTTAAAATGAAAAAATATAGGAACTTGAGGAATTAATGATGTTGATGTAACAAAAAAAATCACAATATTTTGTATGATTACATTTTAAGGGAGAAACTTCTTATAGTGGGAATAATTTAATGAATACAAATTATATCAATGGAATTTTCATTCTTCTAGTCATTTTACGTTTTTCCATGTTCTATAAGCACACTTGAAGCATAATAGAACCCATGATATTTTAATTTATTAATATATAAGTAACTTTTAGAGATTAAAGTGTAAAAAATAATTGAATTCATTATAATGGGATAAATATTTTAAACAAGTTAATAGTTGTAGTAAATTATTTATATAATTGATCCCCAATAATAATAACAATTATAAAAACATCTTTGGACCCAAAAGAGATTATTAAAAATTTAATATGGATTTGTAAAATGAAAATAGATAAACTTTATATAAAATGAAATTTAAAGAAAAATGAATGTAAAGTGATATATTTATTGAAATTTAAGAGCCCTTAAAACAAATACAAACATGGTTGTTGGAATTGGGATCTAACTGATTGAATAATAATATAACCATTGGAAATATAATTAGACACATTGAAAGATTAACGAGATCATTAAAAATATAAGATCTCATATAGAAGAATATAACAATATTTTGGTATCATATAATGATAAAATAAATAATATATATATATTAATTATGATAAAACTAAATAATAATGATAAAATAGTAGTCTATATTTTTTTAAAAATTAAATGTTTTATTTCTTTAAAAACAAATATGTATTTAAAGAAAATTTTATTCTTGACATTTTTTTCTTTAAATAAATATTAATTTTTTTATAATTATATTAAAATTTTAAGATACCTTAAATTATTTTTCAAAGGGTCACAAATAGATAATGATATTAAAATTTATATTTTTAAAATAAATAAGTATTTTTATAAAAAAATTAAATTTCACATAATTATAGATTTATTTTCAAAAATGGATTATATTTCTTAGATCAATAAATAAATAAATGGTTATGTTTATTTTCTGTAATTTTAATAAAATATATGAATTTTATAGTGACCTGAGCCTTTTACATCTAAGATTTCATAATTTTAAGCATAATTAACCATCAGAGTACATGCCAAGGAGCATTAAGTCTAGTGTCTTGGAAGACTAGGTACATATAACATAAAACATGGGGCTAAAAAAACATTATTTAATCTCCATAATGAGATTCTAACTTCTTTTGATCTCTTACATCTGCATAGGGTACAATGGGGAACACATGAACAAAGGGATGAGCTGAAAATGCCCAGTAAGGGAATGAACATAAGGATATATCTCAAGCACATGAGTTAAGAGCCATGCCTTAATGACATCCAAAGCATGAAACATATGAAATCATTTAATAAAATAATGGGATCATATAAATATGGAATCATATAAATGTGCCATAATCATAAATCATATCTTTAGTACGAGTCAAGGCTAACCGCCAATCCCTTTTCCCATTTCAGTACGGGTCAAGGCTAACCGCCAATCCCGTTTCACATTGCATCTCATTAGAATTATCCTTACCCAATGAATTAGAGTGCTATCTGGGAGAACCCATCTCAACATATTCATGAATATTATTTCCACATAAATAATATTTCCACATAAATAATCATACATAATAAACATAAGGTTACCCTTGGAAAGAATTGGGTACCAAAATCATGTTATAAAACATATCAAATGGGTGTATAATGAATGTGTCGCTGAAAGGAATGGGTTAGAACATAAGTGGACATTAATAGGGTAAAATATGCATATTTCATGGTATTTGGTGTCAAATATAAGTGAAAACATATAAAAAATGCATTTTAGAAACATTAGCATTAAAAAAAATTCGTGCGGTTTTAAGGAAAACACTCTCCAGATTTTCAAATAGAAAAGAAAAAATTATATTATATAAAAATAGAATAGAACCAAGAAGGATTTAATAATAAAAATACTTATTTTATAAATACAATGGTGTTTTAAAACATAGGATATTGTGCAATTGAAATTTGGGTAAAAATTTGGGAAGTCCCCTTAAAACAGGTATGCTTATCGGAAAGTTGTAAGGAGAGAATCTTTCAAAATCATGTACTTCACCGAAAGAATGTGATGAAACGGAATTGATATAATAATCTTTTTCAACTAATTAGAAGTCATAATAATCACATATATAGTTAAGATAACACCATTTTGATAGAATGATAAGGCAGCCCGAAAGAACAAAGAAGGTTCGGGTAGAATTCGTTATGATTTTATCGGCACGGTGTCGGGTGTGACCAAGAGGGATTGATGAGGGATAAAATGGTATTATCATCACTTATAAAACATTAGTGAAGTAATGGTATTGTGTATAAAAATACCCCATCACTTGGTATTACACAAAAAAGGCATAGCATAGAGAACATTCTTGATTAAGAGTGAAAGGGGAGGATGCCTTACCTTAAATCTGTTGGTGTTATCCACTTGTTATAAATGACCAGAATAAAAAAATTAGGATTAGGAATTCATAAGTCCATAACCTCTTCTATATTTAATTTATTTATTATAACCCTTTTTAGTTCATTCCAATTCTTTTTGATTAGTTATAAGGTTCAATTTCATTGTTCGAGATCATTTGTTTTCTTGGCTTTAAAGATCAGTTAACTTATGTTCATGTTTAGATTATATACTAGATAAAAGTTATTTTCCAAAATTGAAGTAATATTATTTAGTTAATATATAGGAGATTAAATGGTTTTAATTTAAATTAGTTTACTTAGATTGATGTTGAATTATTACATATATAACCTTAGTGATAACCGTTTTTGTTAATCAGGGGATTTGGTTTGAAAGAATGTGTTTTTCATTAAAACATAATTCCATTTGTACCAAAAGATTACAGAACTAAAAATAGTATATATTAAATATATAATAATCTGGTTCAACCATAACAAAAATGGTTTCATGAACAGATTTAATGATAATAACAGAAGATGATAAAATGTTGTCCTTGAATGTGCTAAATTAGCACTTCTCAAACGGTGCTTTCTTTTCTTTCAAATAAAATGGTGGGAAAAGAGAGAAGATAATGAAATTTACCACTACCATGAAGAAATTACAGTACATGTATGTTACCAGATTTATCATAGTATTATGGTGAAGAGATTTGATGAAAAAATTATAAAGAAAAGAACATAAAAGAAAAGAAGAAATTTTGGAAGATGAATTTAACACTTCATACTTCCTCCTTTGAGAAACTCTTATGGGGAGAGGTTTTGGTTTTTTGAGAAGTATGAGTTCTTTTTCACGTGGGGGAGGACCTTGGGGAGGGTTTTGGGATGAATTTAGTGAAGTATTATAGCTTGAGAGGAGTAGAGAGAAGGGGAGTGAAGGGGTGGTATTATAGTGGATGAGAGGATGGATTTCATGATATTATAATCATTAATTTATTATTTCGTCCCAAGACAAGGAATAGTAAGTATTAAATGACCAAAAATAGTAAATGGGTCATGTGAATTCCAACCAAGTGGGCTTACATGAGTAGAACATTGTCGATTACTCAATTAATCTATTATTTAGCATTTATTGGGAATTATCGGATTCTACTATTAATCAAAATTTCAAGTATTTCAGAAAAATCCAAAAACATCACCCAAACCATTTTTCAACGTGTAGAATCCAAAAATGAATTCCATTTTTATAAAATAATTTTCTATGTATGATTAGTTTAATATTTAAATAAAACCATAATTTATTATCAAAAACCAGATTTAAAACATGCATTAACTCATTCTGAAACATATGTATATTGTACTTCCAACATGAATATTATTTTTATACTATCATAGGTGACGTTACTATATATTAGAGTATATCACTATTCATAAGGGTATGAAACTATTAATTAGGGTAGCTTATTATTCACTGAAAATTATTTTTGTTTTATTAGACTCCAAAAAACATCATTTACACAACCGTGTATGCTAGGTTTTCCAAATTCAAAACACATAAGACACAAACTTGTGTTTAAAGATCACTTATCACTTAGTGTTTCCTTATTTTATGTTTTCATGTAATTTTAAGACATAAATATAAGAAGGTAATTTCCATTGAAAAACTTTGGGTCGTTAAATTCTTCCCCCCTTATGAAATTTTGCCCTCGGAATTTCGTTTTACATACTAAGCCAAAAACAGGTGCGAGTAATTTTCCTTCATTGCTTCCTCTAGCACCAATGTTGCTTTTTCAAACATATGCTTCCTCCACAACACTTTGAAAAGATAGGTTGTCTTGATGCATGGAACCTTATCTCTCCGATCCAGAATCTTTACTGTCTTCTACTCATAGGAGAGATCATCTTCCAGCTACACCACCTCTGAGTTTAGCACATGTGAAGGATCAGGTATGTACTTCTTCAAGAGGGATACATGAAAGAAATCATGAAATTGAGCCATATTAGGTGAATGTTAAAAACTATAGGCCATGGATTCTATGAATTCAAGGATCTCAAAGGGGCCAATATACCTTGGGCTTAGCTTCCCTTTCTTCCCGAATCGCATGACTCTCTTCCATGGAGATATTCAAAGGAAGAATTTATCTCCAACGTCAAACTCCAAGTCCCATCAAAGGTTGTCAGAATATATATTTTTCCAAATTTGAGAAGATTTGATGTTTTTCTGGATGACTTGAACCCTATCTATCATCTCTTAAACAAGATCAGGTCCAAGTAGCTTTCTCTCTCCAACATCATCCCAACAGGTTGTAGTTCTACATCGCTTTCCATACAATGCTTCATATGGAGACATCTAAATATCTGAGTGGAAGCTATTGTTGTATGAGAACTCAGCCATTGGGAGATGCTGATCCCAACCACCTTTTATTTCTAGATATTAGGCTCTAAGCATATCTTAAAGCATGTGAATAGTTCTTTCAGATGGGCCATCAGTTTGGGGGTGATTGGCCGTGCTAAAATTTAATTCATTACATAAAGAATGTTGAAGGCACCTCCAAAATTTAGATGTGAACCATGGATCATGGTCAGAGACAACTGAGAGTGGAACACCATTCAATCTCACCCCTTCCTTCACATATAAAATTGCAAGTTGATCAAGCGAGAGATCTTCTCGAATAGCGATGAAATGTGATGTCTTGGTGAGTCGGTCAAACACAACCCATATCACATTATTTCCCTTCAACGTCTTTGGAATACATGTGACGAAGTCCATAGTAACATTTTCACATTTCCACATGTGTATAGGAAATGGATGCATCATACCTTTGGACTTTTGTCGCTCAACTTTAACTTACTGACATACCAAGCACCTTGATATATATTTTGTAATCTCATTCATCATGTTATCCCACAAGAAGTGTTATTGGAGATCATGGTACATTTTGGTACTCCTAGGATGGATAGAGAAGGTCGAGATATGTGCATCATTCAATAGATTCTTCTTTATCTCAAGATTAGATGGTACACATAATCGTGTCCCAAACCTTACAACTCTTTCTTTATCAATTTTGAAATCGAAGGATTTCCCATTTTTAACAGCTTCCTCCCTTTTTTGAATTTCCACATCCTTTCCTTGAGAAACCTTTATTATCTCTATGAGGGATGGTTGCGTAATAATTTGAGAAATTATTGATGATGTTCCTCTCTTAATGATTCCCATGTCCATCCTTTACAAATCCATGAAGATCGGATCCTTTTAAATTCTAATCATTGATAAAGATGCAAGATCCTTTCTACTTAGAGCATCTGCCACCTTGTTTGCCTTTCCAGGATGGTAGTGGATTGAGTAGTCATAATCATTGATGAGCTCTATCCATATTCATTGGAACATATTTAGCTCTTTCTATGTGAATATATATTTTAGACTCTTATGGTCAGTATATATCTCACATTTTTTCCAATAGAGATAATGCTGCCAGATTTTCAGTGAAAAGATCACAGCCACCAACTCCAGATCATGTGTGGGATAGTTTTGCTTATGGATTTTCAGATACCTTGAGGCATAGGCTATCACATTATCATTTTTCCTTAGCACACAACCTAATCCTTTCTTAGAAGCATCACTATACACCACAAAGAGTTCTCCACATGTATAGAGTGTGAGTACAGGCACAGGGATAATCCTCTCTTTCACCTTCTTGAAATAGTCTTCACATTCCTTTGTACAGAATAACTTTACTCCCTTCCATGTCATCTTGGTCATAGGTTTTTACAATCTTGAAAAGTTCTTCATGAATCGTCGATAATACCCAGCTATACCTAAAATGTTGCGGCTCTCCGTTACAAAAGTTGGCCTCGGCCACTCTTCAACTGCCTTTGTCTTGGAAGGGTCCATATATATCCCTTTCCTGGTGATAACATGCCCCGTGAATGATACTTCATCCATCCATAACTCACATTTATTATACTTTTCATACATATTCTCCCTTTTCAATGTTTGTAACACAGTTTCCAAATACTCCACATGTTCCTCCTTTCTCATGGTGTATATCAGAATATCATCAATAAAGACCACCAAAAATTTGTCAAGGTAATCTCTAAAGACTCTATTCATTAAATCCATGAAAATTTCTAGAGAATTAGTGAGTTTTAAGGGCATAACTATGAACTCATAGTGTCCATGCCTCTTTCAAAAGTTAGTCATGGGAATATATTCCTTCCTCACCTTTAGTTGGTGATATCCTGACCTATGGTCCACCTTAGAGAAATAACTAACCCCACGAAGCTGATTGAACAAGTCATCTATCTATGGAAGGGGATACCTGTTCTTTATAGTGATTTTATTGAGCTCATGACAATCAATGCAGAGGATCATTGATCTGTACTTCTTCTTGACGAAGAGGTTTGGAGCACCCCATGGTGAAGCACTCGGGCGAATACAACTGTTATCCATAATATCCTGTAACATCTTCTTTAGCTCTTCCATATCTACGTCGTCCATTCTGTAATGTTTCATTGATATTGACAAATATCCATGGATAATTTCAATCGAGAACTCAACCTGTCGATCAGGGGGAAGACCAGGAAACTCTTTGGGGAACACATCAGTGTAATCCCTCATGACGGGCATGTCTTAAAGCATGATTCTCTCCTTTGCCTCATTTATTTGATCTAGGTTTGCATTATAATAAGGAAACAATATCCAAAAATGAGACAAATATTATAAAAGAGACTTATCTTCCTCCTTCCACATGTAAATAATCGGAGGATGCTTTGGGATGTGAAGAGTAATATCCCTTTCCAGGCAGTTGATGTTGGCCTTCTACAAAGATAACCAATCCATGACCAAGATAGCATCAAACTCCAATAAAGAAAGTATGAAAAGATTTTCTGGGAGGTTTAGTCCAAAAACATTAACTGGAGAGGAGTTATAAACCACGGAGGCAATAATTTCTCTAATCACTATTCTCATAGATAACTTTTCCTCAAAATTTTGAGACGGTGTTTGAATAGTTCTACAAAACTTGCTAGATATGAAAGAATGTATAGAACCAGAATCAAATATTACATTCTCTATTATTGAATGAATAATAAGAATATCTATCACCACATCATTTTATATCTCCACCTTAGCAGTAGTGATAGAATAATCCCTTCCTTTTTGCCTTGGAGGTTGTTGCTGATTGCCTCTGACAACCCTCATCTTAGGGAACTTTTTTGCATAATCCCAAGCTCCTTTTAGTTAAAACATTGTACTACAGCCTGAGTGTTGATATGAACCATTCATTCTTCTTCAAACTTAGTGGTATTTTTCATATCCCTTCGACAGTTCATGTCCATATGACCAAAATTTTCACATTTGAAGCAATTCTTGGTTCCCTTGAGATAGTCACCAGGATGCTTCTTCCCACAATTTTTTCCAAGGGGAAAGTGAGGCTTCTTTCCATAATAGGATTTTTTTTGATGAACCACCCATATTGTTCTCCATTTTACACTTCTTTTCACTAGGCCCATGAGACTACTGAGAGTCCCACATCTCCATTTCAACCTTGAGGGAACAACGGACAAACTCTTCATAGCTACCGAAGTCTCGAATTGCCTATACTTTTTGTAGACTCTACTTTAGTCTGCTAAAGAAGCAGTCCACCTTGCTTTAGGTGTTTATGACAAAGCCAGAGGCGTACCATTAAAGCCTTGTAAATTTCACTTCATACGCCCTGATGGACTCATCTCCCTTCTGCTTGAATCTAATGAACTCTCTTTCCATCTTGGGATGGAGGGTTCTAGGAAAATATTTGTTGAAAAACATCCTCTTGAATTCACTCCATTCTATGGAATAAATTTCCTCTTGGGACATTGTATTATTGATTAGTGTCTACTACTGATCAATTGCCCAATCAAAATGATAGACTGCCAGTACAACTTTCTCTTCTTCCGAGCACTATAGTACAGAGAAAATATTTTCAATGGAGTTAATCCATTGTTCTGCCAGGAGGGGATCAGAAGACCCACTAAAAATTGGAGGCCTTTGACGCATGAAGTATTCTATGACAACATGCTATTTCCTTGGAGGTGGGGGACATTCCACATGGTTCAAGTTGTTATTCATAACTCGAGCCAGCTAAGAAAGTACTACCATGAAGTTTTGAGCACCTGCTTCCATCACAGCAGGCGTGTAATTAGAGCAATCATCACATTGCCTATCACATTGGTTGTAGTAATTTGTTATTCTATTTCCCGCCATTAACTAATAAAAAGAACTTATAATTATAGGTCGTTAATACTTAGGTATTGAGCATAAAAATAAACATTGAACATAAAATTATGAACTTACAATGAAGAAGTACATCCTAATTTTTGATTCCTTAGGTTTATATCTAGGTTACCCTCGATCTATTTCTTAACTTATATTCTTATGATCCTTTTTTGTCCCTTCATAATGGTTTGTACTAAGCTCATGAATCTACCAAAGCATATCCCCAGAGAGTTTCATAACCAAGAGTGTAGCAAGGCCCGTTGTCGTGCACCAGTTCCTGTTCGAGTCTAGCTCAAAGCTATGTTTTCGGGTTTTACCCCTAGATACATCTATGCCAGAGCTGCCTCTACCTGCTCATATCTAGAAAAGGATGTATTTTCTTGATAAGACACTTACTCTATAATCACAAAAATTTAAGACTGTTTCCATATACATAGTCATATCCTTAAGTTTCTCAATAAGGTGCTCTATTCATAATCTCCAAAAATAACTATACCATCTTCTGATACCAACTATTGCTACTCAATACTGTTACATATAACATTTCATTATTTTAAGCATAATTAACCATCATAGTACAAGCCATGTATCATTAAGCCTAGTGTCTTGGAAGACTAGGTACATATAACATAAAACATGGGGCTAAAAAACATCTTTATTTAATCTCCAAAAATAGCTTCTAACTTCCTTTGAGCTCTTACATCTACATAGGTTACCCTGGGGAACACATCAACAATGGGATGAACTCAAAATTCCCAGCAACGGAATGCACATAAGGATGCATCTCAAGCACATGAGTTAGGAGGCATGACATAATGATATCTAAAGCATAAAGCATATGAAATTATTTAATATAAGAATGGGATCATATAAACATGGAATCATATAAATGTGGAAGAATTATAAATCATATTTTTAGTACGGGTCAAAACTAACCGCCAATACCGTTTCCCATTTCAGTATGGGTCAAGGAAAACTGCCAATCCCGTTTCACATCACATATCATGAGACATAACCTTACCCAATTCATTAGAGCACTATCTGGGCACACCCATCTCAACATATTCATTAATACTCTTTCCACATAAATAATATTACCACATAAATAATCATACATAATAAACATAAGGTTACCCATGGAAAGAATTGGGTACCACAATAATTTGATAAAACATATCCAATGGGCATATCATGAATGTGTCCATGAAAAGAAGGGATTAGAGCACAAGTGGACATTCATATTGTAAAATAGGCATATAACATGGTATGTGGTGTCAAATATATGTGACAACATATAAAAATGAATTTTAGAAACATTAGAATTAAAATAATTTTGTGCGGTTTAAAGGAAAACAATCTAGGGCTTTTCAAATAGAAATGAAGAAATTATTTTATATAAAACTAGTATATAACCAAGAATGTTTTTGTAATAAAAATACAGATTTTATAAACACAATGGGGTTTTAAAACAAAGGATAGAGTTGTAAGAACCTGGTTCTTCTCTTTGAGGTACGAGCTTCTTCTTTTCTATTTTCCTAATGTGTTTTTAGTAAAATATGGAAAATGGGGAGAAATCCTAAATTTTGGAACTACACTCCATGTACTTTTCGACAGGCAGTGTACTTCTGGCCGTGTTGGGATGAATACATAGGGCGTGTAGCCTTGCTGGTGACAAAGGGTGTAGAAACAAACTACACGCCGTGTAGTGTTCCTTTACACACTATGTAGTCAGTCGGGATGCCTAAATAGTACGGCGGTGGAGCAGCCGCTAGCTGGGTGATAGTACATGTCGTGTACTCAGGAGAACATGTCGTGTACTCATTTCGGCATGTGAACAGTGCCACGCTGGTGGGAATCCGCCAGGTGAACAATTTAATGAATGGAGTTCACATCGTGTACTTGGAAGTACATGCCGTGTAATTTGTTTTTTTGGCTTAAAAGAGGCAGTAGCCTCCTCATTTGGCAGAGGAGGCATTTGGCCATTTTGGAGCCAAAGGAGGAGGTCGAACCTTCTAAGATCTGTCGAGTGTTCATCTGGAATCTGATTCCATTTCGGACGATCTCGTTGGAACCACGCGGGTAAGCGCTTTCTTCTCCTTAAGCCGTTCTTACAAATTCTTTCTAGAGGGACTGTTATTTACGTTAGAATGGGTTTGTTCTTTGTCAGATCTATGCCGTTCATGGGAATTTCTGGAGTCGGCGTTCAGGTATAATGTTCCTTGGCGTATAAGGTAGGTGGCTTGGTGTTTAGTTTTCCAAATTCTGTTTGTTTTGTGCATTTTTGTGCCATGAACCCATGTTGGGGTGTCGTGTGGATGAGGACGTTGCTATATTAAACACCTTGAATTTATTAGGTATTTAATTATGATATTAAAATGCTGGTTGGGATCGTTTCTTGGATCCAGAACCACCCCAAGGGTGTGTTCCACTGTTTAGCCATTTGGCCAAGATACCCGAGGATATGCCTTCAATGTAGTAACTGTAGAATTTCCTTCAGAGGAATTGCTTGTTTACTACTTGTCTACCTATTGGGAATGGGCCGGTTACCTTTTTGACCTGAGGAAGTTGTTGTGATTAGCCTGAGGGCACTGCACTATTTTGCCTGAGGGATGTATTTATTTTTCCTGAGGGCAACCTTTCATTCCTGAGGGTTTGACTTATGTGCTCGAGGGCGACACTTTGTACGCCTGAGGGAAACTTCTATTACACTTGAGGGCTATACCTGCGGGTTGGATTCTGCTTACCTGAGGGTAAGGATTTTATTATCTAAGGATGTGGACTGTTTACTTAGAAATGCACTATGGTGATTTCTAATATTTAATGAATTAAATGAATAATAAAATGGTAATATAATTTTTAAGTTAGTTACTTATCACTACTACTTACTTTATAACATTTTACTATTGCACATGGTTGTTGGATGCTTACACGTAGTTGGGCACGTGCCTTTGGTGGGTGCCTACTGGGATATATTTCTCACACCCTTTTTGGGTCATGATTTTTAGCCCAAATAGATTACGTTGCTGTAGGTGTAGATATGGTAAAGAGTCCCTATACAGGTACATGAATGCTGCTGAGGAATAGAAGGGCGTGGGACCGAGCCCAGGCTCACGATGCCGCTGCCAGCTGTTTTGCTTTGTTTTGCTGTACTCTTCTTTTGGTTGTATCGTATTGATGTATAACATGTTCTGGGTGTTTTCTTAGAACTTGTGAAATGTAGCATCATCATTTATATACTTTTGTTTATATCCACTGCTGTTGTTTATTTCAGTTGTTTATGGTTTACTACTTCCACTGTTTGTTGTATGTTCTATTTTGTTTTCCATTGTGCTACACATTGACAAATGAGGGCATAGTTTCCCCACTATCAGACCTGTGCCCTCGCTGCTAGTCTGAAGCCTCTGGAGTTTGCTAAAATGCGCTTGAGGTCACGTGGAGAACCGGATTTGTGGAACCCGTTGCGTGGCACGTAGAACCAGGATGTGACAAGAGTCCACTTGAAATTTGGGTAAAAAATAGGGAAGTCCCCTTAAAACAGGCTTGCTTATCAGAATGTTCTAAGGAGGGAATCTTTCAAAATAATGTATATCCCTAAAATAATGTGATGAAATGGTCATGATATAAGAATATTTTAAAACTAATCATATGTAATAACACACACATATATTGATAAGATAACACCATTTGGAAAGAATGATAAGGCAACCCGAAAGTACAAAGATAGTTCGGGTAAAATTCATTATGATTTTATCAGCATGGTGTCGGGTGTGACCAAGAGGGATTGATGAGGGAGAAAAGGGGCTTCTCATCACTTATTAAGAATTAGTTCAGTAAGTGGAAGGCTTATAAACATACCCCATCACATAGTATTACACAAAAAATGGCATAGCATAGAGAACATTCTTGATTAAGAGTGAATGGGGAGGATCCTTTACCTTAAATCTGTTTGTGTTCTCCACCTATTATAAATGACCTGAATAAACAAATTAGGATTATTAATTCATAAGTCCATAACCTCTTATATATTTTATTTATTTATAATATCCCTTTTTAGTTCATTCCAAGCCTTTTTGATTAGTTATAATGTACAATTTAATTGTTCGAGCTGATTTGTTTACTTGGCTTTAAAGATCAGTTCACTAATGTTCATGTTTGGATTATATGCTGGATGAAAGTTGTTGTCCAGAATTGAAGTTATATTCTTTAGTTCATATATAGGAGATTACATGGTTTTAATTTTAATTAGGTTACTTAGATTTATGTTGAATTATTACATATATAACCTTAGTGATAACCATTTTTGTTAATGGGTGGATTCGGTTACAATGAATGTGTTTTTCATTATAACATAATTTCATTTGTACCAAAAGATTAAAGAACAAAAAATATGATATATTAAATATATAATAATCTGGTTCAACCATAACCCAAATGTTTTAATTAACATAATTAATGATAATAACAAAAATTGATAAATTGTTGTCCTTGAATGTGCTAAATTAGCACATCTCAAATGGCGCTTTCCTATCATTCAAATAAAAGAGTGTGGAAAGGAGAGATGATAATGAACTTTAACAGTACCATGAATATATTCTAGTACATGTATGCTACTGGATTTATCATACAATTATAGTGATGTGAGTTGAGAAAAGAAATTAAAAAGAAAAGAACATAAAAGAAAAGATGAAATTTGGGAAGAGGAATTTACCTCTTAAGACATCCTCCTTTGAGAACCTCTTAAGGGGAGAGGTTTTGATTTTTGGAGGAGGATGAGAGATTTTGGACGTGGGGGAGGTCCTTTGGGAGAGGTTTTGGCAGAATTTAGAGATGGAATGGAGCTTGAGAGGAGTGGAGAGAATGGGGGGTGAATGGGGGTGTTTATAGTGGATGAGAGGAGGGATTTCAAGATATTATAATCATTAATTTATTATTTCTTCCCAAAAAAATGAATAGTAAGTTTTCCATGACCAATAATAGTAAATGGGTCATGTGAATTCGAACAAAGTGGGCTTAAATCAGCAGAACATCATCGATGACTCAATTAATCCATTATTTATCATTTATTGTGAATTATCGGATTCTACTATTCATCAAAATTTCAAGTATTTCAGAAAACTCCCAAAAATTCACTATAATAATTTTTCATTGTGCAGAATCCAAAAATGAAGTCCATTTTTAAAAATAAATTTCTAAATATGATTATTTTAATATTTAATTAAAATCATAATTTATTATCGAAAATCTGATTTAAAACATTCATTAACTCATTCTAAAACATAGGTATATTGTACTTCCAACTTGAATATAATTTTTATACTATCATATGTGAGGTTACTATTCATTAGGGTATATCACTATTAATAAGGGTATGTTACTATTCATTAGGGTATGTTACTATTCACCAAAAATTAATTTTGTTTTATTAGACTCCAAAAAACATCTTGAAGACAACTGTGTATTCCAGATTTTCCAAATTCCAAACACATAAGTGACAAACTTATGTTTAAAGGACACTTATCACATAGAAGTTCATTATGTTATGTTTTAATATGATTTTATGAAATAAATATATGAAGTTAATTTCCATTGAAAAACGTATGGTCGTTAAAAAAAATTTAATAGTAAAATAAGATAAAATAACATATATATCCTTATAAGAAAAATAAATAAATTATTGATCCATTGAATTTAAAATTTACCATTATTCTAAAATCCCATACACAATTACCTTTATATTCTCAGTATAGTAATCACCTTTTTATGATTTTTCAAAAATAATAAACTAATGACTATAATATTGAGAAATATCAGTCAACTCCCTATATAAATACCACCCCTCACAACCATTTCTCATTACACATTATACCCAATTTAGCGTGCAAATTATTGACAAAAATATGTTCTTAATACACCAAATGATGTCTTAGTTCTTATTGTCTCACCATAATAATATTTCTATGTTTCATAAAGAGTTTATCAGGGAGATGAGATTCAAGAGATAATATTCTCAAGCTACCACTTTTAAATTATTTTCCTCTTCTAACTTTACATATCTCTAATAAAACAAGAAAAAATAACTCCATTATCAAATATATACTATACATTTTATGGTTCATATATAATATCTACCACCAATACTTTTTTAATATTCTCTAATTCTAAAAATAAAACCTTTGTTGATAGTATCTTGATTCACCACCACTCTTTGTAATGAGTTCTTATTTTCCATTACAAACTTCCTTGTCGGCCGAAAATATATTATTTTGGTTTAATAAGATGATAATAAGAATATTATAAATTATTATATAACAAAAAAATTCATATTTTTCGATCATATTAAATAAAACATAACTAGTTCATGATGGTCAGTAAAACCACTTTAATGAACTAACTATTTAAAAATATCATATTTAAAAAAAATCATCTTTATGTCAATAAACATATGGATAATAGATTACATTTAAATTTATATAGATTTTTTTATATTTGATTTATCTTCTATATGTGTCAACCCATTTTTCATGATTTTCAGTAGTTATACTCTTGTTATGTAACCATATAACTTGAAATGAATGATATGGAAATAATGAAACAAATCATTATATGTCATTAAAGTTAATATATATAAACATAATAAAATTATTGTAAATCATAATAGATGTTATTGTTTTAGAATAAAATTATTATTTACTCCTATTATATTATCTCGGACATTTATTTGAAATAAATAATGATTATCAACGATATGGTAAGAGAACTCTTTGAAGCACCCGTTTTCATTAGGATATTAATATACTCTCTCTAACACAATTTCTCCCTATCAACGATGTCATTAAATGATTAAATATTATTTCTTTGTGACAATTATGTATACAAAAATCTAATTATCCCATAATTTTATAGAGAAATACATTCCTTATATACATTAACGTAATTCCTCCTTTAGAGTAAAAGTTTATTAAAAGGAACTTTTCTATCCCTTAATCCTTTTATGTAATGATTAATTAATGTCGTTATTCCTATAAAATATTCAATTATGTAATTGAACGTTTTATGTATAATTATTCTATAATATGTCTGGGTTTCCAAGTTAATTCCTCATATAATATTTATCTTAAATACTTTTATAGATTCATTAAATTGTTATTTTGATTGTTAATTTCAATACCAAATTATCAACCTATATATTGATGTCAATTTTTAATTAAAACTATATTTTGTGAATTGTGATCATCTAATCAAATTTATTAATCAAAAATATTTATTTTCTTCTTCTATTTTAAATATTTATGAAATGTCAATTCATTATTATTTGAGGTCATATTATGAAACCCATTTTATTCCATGAGTTATTCTTATGTTCTTTCATTTTTTAAAGATTTCACTTTTTGGAACACATAAGCATGTATATGTTATGAATAGTGTTCCTAGATAGTGCTTCAATTAATTGAATAATGTTTTTATCTCATTAATTATATGTATTAGATTATGGAGCAAAACAAATCAAATTTAGGAATCCTTCAACCAGATTATATTGTTTATTTATTGACTCACAATTGGTTAAATTGAATTTCATTTCATGTAATTATTTCATATATATTAATGTACTATAAAGTCGATGCACAGAATTATAGAACCAACTATGTATTATTAAATTTATTTATATATTATATTTTTTGAATAATAATTCGAATAAATATTAAAAAAATTAAAATTATCGAAATTAAAAAATGATATAACAAAAATATGAAAATATGTATATGCCAGATCAAACCAAATAATTACACTCATTTAGAAAACTCTTGAAATGATGAATATAATTCTATCAAAATAGTAATTTTTTTAAAATAAAATATATAACCTAGAATGAAAATTGATGTAAAAAATAATTAAGGAAATATGCTAAATTAATAGGAAGAAAGAAACCCATATAATTATTAAAAATATAACCATTGGAATGGTAATCTAATCATTGGAATAGTAATTTTACCATCAGTATAGTAATTTGACCATTATGAATTGAGACCTTAATTATATAACAGTATCATCATGTATTTCAGTATAAAATGATTTTTATATATCTAATAAAATGAGCATGTGATATATTTACACCATAGATCAAGTAGATTAATGTTTTGAAAATGTTAAATACACCATTTCAATATTTGTAAAACATAAATGTGTTAATTACTCATTAAAAAAAATTAAATTATAGTGATGAAATTTTATTTTCATAAAATTGTAATATAAATAAATATTATGTTGTATTATTATTGGAATATAATTTTATGAGTCATTTATTAATTTTTAAAAGGATTATAATATTAAAACATGAATTTTTTTAATAAATCTTTAGTCTATTTAAAAATTTAATTTCACATATCTAAAAATTATATTTTTCAAATAGATATCATTTTTTGAATATACAGATAAATTAGTCTTTAGGTTGAATTATATGTATTTTTCAAAAATAGTTGATTTTTTTGTGAATGTTGGAACGTAACACATTGTGATATTTAATATTATATGAAAAATACATAAATTGTTGAGTCTTGGAAGATGTAACAAACCATTAGTTTGATATCAAAATATCCATTTACTATATATAGTTAGAAGAATAATCATTATTGGTAGTGTCAATACAAAATAACAATCAAAGGATTATAACAATTAAAACACCCTTCTCTAGCCCTTATAAATTAAACCATCCAAACCCCTTTTCATCATACATTATAATCCATGTAACTCGCTAAATTTCATCAATATTGTGCTCTAAATACTATCCCCCACATCATTGAAATGTTTTTCTCCCAAAAAGAAAAATTAAAGGTTCCATGATTTTTTTCTCAAGGAGACCACATTCAGGAGTTAATCATATCAAAATATATCTTGTAATTATTTTTCATCATCTACCTTAAACTCACCTCCATCATAAGAAATGGTTTAATAACTTTAATTATAAATATATATTGATATGATATATTTTTATTAGGATATCTTCATTAATTTGATTGATTTTGGACTAATGTATATATTAATATATTAATTAATATCGTATTATTTAAATGAATATGTTCTTAATAATTTAAAATAATTTTGGCTATATTTATGAATTCAATATTCAATATATTTATAGGATATATTTTATATATCCCCCAAGATGATTAAATTATTAACCTGTCATTAATAGAATAAATTGATTCAATATTCCTTGAATATTTTTTATTTAATTAATGTCAATGAGAGAAAATTTATATGGATATATAAATGTGGAAAATGTGATCTGTTTAAGGAAACATTCCATGGTTGGAAATATAATGGGATGTGATCCCTCATGTTGAAACAACCAATTGTGTGGAAGCCTCTATATTATCTCTTCCTCCCATACTGATGTTTATCATCTTAGAGGAAGGCTCTAAAACCCCTTAAAAATTATTTTATCCTCACGATACCATCATGAATCCAATCTATGGAGTTCCCACCCCCCTTGGATATAGTGTGATTTAATTCCCTACTTCCCATTCATTGTTAATAACTCTCCTTTAATGTGGAGGATCAAAACTTCAGACGATGAAATCTACATAGAACTTGGTTTTACATATTTAATTAAATGTTTATTTTTGATGAAATGTATGAATGTGTTTTGAGTTTTCTTCACATGTTTTGGTCATATAATCATCATATATAACCCATCAGTGGTATCAGGGCGAATGATTCTCTGATGAACTCATGTGTTTATTAGTTTATTAAAAACACATTTTAATTATAAAACATTAATTTTCAAGCATGTAAATAAATATAAAAATTCATATTTAGTTATTAAATAAACTTTTAATTTAATTATTTCTGATATTTATTGTAATAGTAGTAGAATCAAATTAATAAAGATAAAAAAAATTTATTAACCATATTGTATAATAAAATGTACATTTTTATTACTATGGTTTATGAAAAAATATTATTTATTTTAATCTAGATAATTTAACTATGAATTAAATTATATTAATTTTATCTTTTTTATAAACATTGAAAAGATATGACTCAATAAATAAAAAATTTATAAAATTATTTTATAAATAAATCAAAAATAAAAAATTTATGGACAATTGAACAAATGTTTTAAAAAAAATATTTTTGCTAATTAAATATAAGGTTTTTTGATATTGTATTAAATGGTTTATTTAAAATTTATAAAATTTAAATTATATGTTGATTATAAATTATAACAGATATTATATTTGGATTACATATAAAATTTTATAATATATATTGAATTATAAAATATTTATAATTCACGTAATATCATATAAATTCAATTGAGTATATTATCTGAAGGAATTATATTGTAATGGGTATAAAATGATTATATCATTGCTTATTAAAATTTTTTAAAATATGTGTTTATTTATGAAGGGTTATTCAATTTCTCATGTTTTTTCATATCAATCAAATTGTTTATTTTCATTTAAAATGTCATTAATATTTATGTTTATTTTAGAATTATTTATTTTTGAAATTTTAAAAATTAATAGGGACTTATTTTTAATTTTATTAATCCATATTAAAATTTTTTTTTATAATTGATACGATCTTGGTTTAAGTAAAAATGATTATATAATATTTGGTTTATGTAAAAAAATTACATAAAAAAATTCATTATTAAATATTTTATAATTTATATCATATCATATATTTAAATGGAAATTACACATAATGAAAAACATTAATGATATAATATTGTAAAACATTTAATATGTAAATATATGAATTATGTTATGTCCAAAATGTAACTGATGGAATTGTAAAATGGTTTATAATTTTATTTTATTTATGAAATTTTTCATAAATATATATCTAATATCTAAGTGTTCTAATAGTTACTTTATTGAATGATTATTCCCTAATTTATAAAATGTTGTGAATTTTTAATATTATTAATACTTTTATCCTTAATATTATAAGAAAAATTGATTCTTGGATCGACTATTTGTATCATGCTATGTTTGATATCATGAACATTAGTTTTTATCTATCATTACATCAATTTTTTTTTGAATTATAAACATGTAAATAGTATTTAGGAATTTATTTTAATATTATGATTTAGAGTTTTCAAGAATTGAATTCACTCTTAGGTAAAAAACCCTAGTTGGGGGACTTGCAGTAGAATAACATTGTTTCATGGGGGCATATGTCAGCTAGAAAAGTGAATGTATTGTCTTATATGTCACTCTATGCTTACTAATGTGGAGTTTGGAAATATCATATATCTCAATGAATTTTTATGAAGCACTCATAAACCTTATGAATATTATGTATTTGGATATGTATTTTTATAAATTAGTTTTGTTTTTTATTCACGAACACATACTTGTGGGTTGTATAATGAGATACACATTAATGTTTTGTGAACATAATAATTTGATGATAGGAATAGATATTTGAATTCTAAATTATTAAAATCATATTTATAACAAAAAGAAATAAAACATAACATTGTAATAATTTTGTATGATTTATTATATTTGAATAAAATATAATTGAGTAGTACATTAAATTTTTGATAATCTGAAATCAAAATCCCCTTAAAAACTAAGTGTGAGATACCATCCAATTTGAAATGTTTTAAGAACTCTTTCATTCAACCATGTATTGTCCATATCAATATGATCACCCCTAAATTATTATGTATAAGAATTGAATGTTTTGAGTAAATTTAGAATCTCATATTAGATAATATCAATATCATCACAAATATCCCATCACAATCCTTAATTATATTATTTGTAGAATTTCATTTAGGTTACACTATAATGGAAGCCCTAATGGTTACTTTAAAAGAGAAGTAGAATTGGGTGAATACATATGATAGATTTGGATAAAGATTTTTCTACTCAACTGTCAAATAATAATAGCTTATATGACGGGGATGATTCCCTAAAAAATATTAATGATAGGATTATATGATAATTAGTGTAATTTACGATCAAATATTTAAAATGTAACACTAAATGGATAGGATATATGAGTTCATAATTTTTTTCATTGATCATATATTAAAAAAATTACAAATAATATATAAGATAAGATATTAATATGATTAAAATCACTCTTGCAGATAAATCGATCATCATCATAAAAATAAAATTTAAATTAATCATTAAAGTGAGTGTAAAAATATAATAAACTATTAAGACTCATAGAAAAAGAAATGGCCTTGAGAAAAAAAATATTCTACAAGATAAAATTGTTCTATCATCTGTAACTAAGTATTGATGTTGTTAATAACTTAATCAACGGTACTATTGAATCATAGAGTGATTAATTATTGGTTTTGGAAGAATTATATTCTAAATGAACAAATTAATCCTAGTCTCGATTCGTATACTCGATATGAAATGGTATACTAATGATTTTTTCCCATATAATCAATATGATTGAGTACGTCAATTAATATTCAATATTATTTAATATGATAAATGACATGATATATTTAAAGGTTTTATTAATTCTTTATTGTTTATAGATATCAATTTAATTATTTTGAAATATATTCGATAATAGATTTATTTTTTATAATGTGGAATAAATATACACAATTTAATAAGATAAGTAGAAATAAATATTGATGTTTTAAATAAATTAATAGGGAAAAGTGGTTCTAATATGGAAAAAAATGTATTTTTCAATGATAGATAATTTCATTGAATTTTTTTTAATTTTTTATAATTTTTCACTATATAAGAGAATGATAATTAATTTTTTTAAATGAAATTAGATGGTCGTTTTTACAAATGGTATTTATGAAATTAATTATATAACATTCATTAAATAAGATAAACAATTTCATGTTCTCATTTAAGAATAAATCAGTTTTTATTTATCTAAATGTATAAACAATATGATTAAATTTAATAAAATATTTACATTATATTCTCAAAGTGTTGAGAATGGATTGACTTGGAATATGATGTATAGATTTTGGTACTATATATAGTACAAGTGTTTTGAAGTTCAAATCTGAAGAAGAAAAAAAAATTAAAAACCTCCACAATGATTTTTTAATAAAAAATCAAGGTCAATGAAATCAACTTTGGTTACGATATTTATAATTATTATTTAATATGATTGGATTATCAATGATATAACTACTCAAAATAGTGAAACACCATTTAATATCCATAATTTTGAGTCAATAAGGTTTTTTATGTCATTTTCATTCCATCTTGTTTTGAAAATCACAAACACGATATCATAAGGTAAAATTTTTCCCCTATGTTTTATCATGATAATGAAAAATTTTCCTTAATTATGGAAATTTTCCATCCTTAAGAAAATTTTATCCTTGCCCAGTTTTTCATTCATAAGGGAAATTTTCCTTCCCCAAGAAAATTTTTCATTAGCTTGTCTTCATTGTTCATGGAATAATTTCTCTAAACCTAACACATTTTCTTTCTAAGTATAAAATTTTGTATTGTATCTAAAACCCCAAAATCTTATAAATAGTTAGACATAGAGCATTCTGTTTTCAGGATCCCAATTCAGGTTCTGAATTCTTTGAATTCAGACTTTGAACTATTTGAATTTAGACTCTGAACATTCTGAATTTACACTCCGAATTCTCTAAATTCATATTTCAAACATTTTGAGTTTAGAAATCGAATCCTATGAATTCAGAATCCAAATTCTTATGAATTCATACTCCTAATTTCCTTGAAATTCAGACTTCAAAATTCAATAGAATTTAGGATTCGAATTCTTTTAAAGATAGAATACAAATATTCATGTATTATAGACACCAAATGGTTTTTTGGTTAGCCTTCAAACTTTTATTTTTCCTCATATTCTGAAAAATGTTTTTGGTTACGCAACTATATTTTTGATTAATTTTATTTCAGTTATAAAACAATTTCATGCATTCTGTTTCTAACCAACCATTGTTTGAGTGACCCGTGTACCTGTCCCTCAGAAATTAAAGAAAAAATACGACCGTTGGATGAGGGAGCCGACCATTGAAGATGTGCCTATAAATAGGAGCTCATTTGAACAATCGTAGAGAGGTTCATCAATCTAGAGATTCCATGCAGTTGAAGTGATTTCTAGAGAGAGATACTTTATTTCTTTGTGTAGACTAAACATCTTGTTTATAATTTCTTTGTGCAACTCTGAATGTATTTTAGTACATTCGAGGGCTTCTAAGGTTAAAAAGATAGAGGTGTTGACTACCTTTAAGTTTGAGGGCTTGAGGGGATAGCAAGAGAGACTCCAATATTCATATCGAGGGATTACCCTGGTGTGGGTAAGACAATGTTTCTTGAATATATAAATCAAGGGACCTTTATCCAATGTTTTTGGATACCCTTATCTTTAGGTTAAATGATTTACTAATTGTTACTTGTATTTTTATATGTTTTCCGCTGCATTTTGGCTGTTGAGGAAAGTATAACTATCTTATACATTCTTAAACATGTACTCTTATTAGTAAAAGTATATACGATTTAAGGTAGATTCATTATCATTGTAAACATTCCTTAAGTTTTATTTCCAAAACCACATTTTTGGAAGCAAGAAAGTTAGTATAACTTAGAGGTCTTGTGAATTTACCTTGGTTAACTTTTTTTAACATTACCATAATTAAAATTTCAAAAATAATTTTATAAAGTATATAATTCACCCACCTTTTGTATATTGAGCATCTACATCATTATATCAGTCCTCAAATTGGTATCTATGGAGGCCTCTGAAATACTTATATTCAAATATATGTTTTCTTGCTCAAGTTTTTCATTATTATATTTTTTTCTATGCTTAGAATATTTTTATCTTTGTTTAAAACTTTTATTATTGACATGTTTGAGTGGAGAGATTTTCTTTAAGATAGAAGGAATGAATGATGGTTCAATTGTCAATCTTAATCCTACTATACCACCTTTTTATGGGAATGATTAGGAATATTGGAGAGATCATATGAAGAATTTTGTTATTAACACAGAAGTGGAAAACTTTTTCATGCTTATGGGAGATTACATGATTCCTGATAAGGAAGTTAGAACATTTATTAGTCAAGAGAAGTCAGAATATCAACTAAACTATAAGGTACATCATACATTGTTGTGTTCCATGACTAGGAATATATATATCTAGATTTATTCTTGTGAAGGAGCAGATTTTATTTGGAAGAATCTTGATGTTACACATTTTGGTAATTCCTAATTTATTGAAATTAGAGGAGATATGCTTAGAGAAGTGTACCATTTTTTTCATTCCTTATGGATATCCTATATGTAAGGTACAATAGAGACTTATGACTATTATCAACATCTTACAATCCATGGTTGAAAAATGTTTGGATGATGAGGCACTTTTAGACAAGATTATAGACATCATTCATAATGAGTGGGAATCCAAGAGAAAAACAATAGATCAGAATAGGAAAGTCTCACAGATCACTATGAATGAAATTTTTGGATCTCTTCATCAAAATAAGACTATAATGAAGATAGATGCTGATAATGTATAAAAGAAGAATGGAAATGAAAGTGTTTATTTTAGAACTACACCAAATCATATGAAATCCAAGACTCCTGAGATAATTCCAAGATCTAAGTCTAAGAAGGTTACTATTTTTTCTAGATCAAGTTAATGTGAACATCCTGAGAATTAACTAGTTAATATTTCTCAAAGGATGAACAAGATAGTTAGGAAGAAATAATTTCAGTATAGATACAAGAAGAAATAATGAAAATATAAGAAAGACTCTGAATTCACTTGTTATGAATGCAAAAGAGGGGGACATATAAGGCCAGACATTTATATGATTAAGAGAAAAGATTGAATGGAAAATAATTATGAGAGGAATAGAAAAAATTAATACAAAGCTAACACTATAAATGTTTTTAAAGGTAATAACACTTTGAGTTCCAGTGGTGGAGACTCGTCTAATGAGTCCTCAGATTACGAATCTTCTGGATAGAAGAATCTTGGTCTAATGGCCAGACTACCTATTTAAAATCATTGTTTAATGGTTAAGGTACACAATAAGGAATCCATAACCAATGTATCCATGAATTCAAATTATTGTGATAGTAAATACTATGAATCCTCAGATGAAGAATCTTTTTCTGATGAAGATAATACTTTACCTACTTGTGAAGAGGTTTCTAGGTTTTCTATGCATCTTGGGAATGATGATTCTAAAGTCACGAAAAATCTTGTTAATGAAAATTCAATAATTTATATTCTTACTAAGGAAATATATGAACATTATAATGATCTTCATACGAAAACCCTTGATTTGGAGATTATTTCAAAAAAACCTTGAAGAAGTTAATTTTGAGAAGTATATTCTTTCTAAGGATCTAGAAAAATTTATTTCTAAGAAAAATGTTTTCGAGCCAAACTCTAGTGCTAAAATTGATGATTTTAAGGATAAGATCTTAGTTATTAGCCGAAAGTCAGAAATATTTTCCGTCATGATGTTTTTTTCAAAATTTACCTTAGGGAAGGACAATTTTGGTAAAATGTATTCCCAAATTCGACCTCTAAGGAATAATTCTGGTTTTTGTTATCCTAGTATAAAACTGAATTTTAGTAACAATTATTTTGTTCCTCAAAGTGCTTAATTCTACACTAAGTTTTAGTGTGCTTGGGATTGGAAAAAAAATTCATCCTTATACAAAACTATGCCTATAGGTTTTCATAAATCTTATTTTTCAAATAAAATGTGGATTCCTAAAACTTTTCTTTCTGAAAATTCCAGATCTAACAATGTTTGGGTTCCGAATGTCTAACACTCTTATTTTCAGGAAAATAAATATTGCACAAACATCAATACTTTGTACATGGATAATGGATGTTCCTGACATATGATTGGTAACAAGAACATCATTGAAAAAAATATCAAGACGAAACGAGGAAAAGAAACATTCGGAGATAATGATAAGAGAGAAGTTATTGTCATAGGAAACATTGTTATTCATAGAACAACATTGATTTAAAATGTTTTATTTTGTTAAGGGTCGTAATCCCAACCTCATTAGTATTATTCAATTATGTGATAAAGGTTACCTTGTAAATTCTAGGAGTGACAAGTGCTTAGTACATAATTCCAAGGAAGAGTTTATTAATTCATCCCATAGGCAAGAAAATATTTACACACTAAACATAGATGAGCTTAGGAGACCAGATGTACATTGCCTTAGTGCAATGGAATATCATTATTGGTTGTGGAATAGATGGTTAGGACAATGTAACCTTAAGAACCTACGAAAAATCTCTAAGAAAAAACTAGTTAAGGATCTATCAGATCATATATTTGAATCTTCAAAAGTTTGTGATCCATATTAATATTGAAGGAAACATAAATCACGTTTTAAAACAGTTGGTGAAGTCTCAACCACTAATGCATTAAAGTTAGTGCATATAGATCTTTTTGGTCGAACACATAGTGGAAGCACCGGTGGAAAATATTATGTTTTTTCTTTGTTGATGATTAAACTATATTTATAGGGGTCTATTTTCTAAAAAAGAAAAACTAAAGATTTATTTTATTTTAAATGAATTAGAGCCCAAGTGAAAAATTAGAAAAACCTTCCTTTGATAACTTTTGAATTCGATCATGGATGAAAATATAAAAATTCTGATTTTGAAACATTTTGTAGTAAAAAAGGCATTACTCATAACTTCTCAGCACCAAGAACACATCAACAAAATGGTGTTGTTGAATGTAGAGATAAAATTATTCTAGAGATAACAAGAACCATGATGAGTGAATATTTGGTAGCCAAATTTTTTTGGGATGATGCTGTAAGTACTTCTAGTTGTACTATAAATCGTGTTATGATAAATCCTTTTGTTAATAAAACTCTTTATGACTTATGGAATGGAAGAAAACCTAGACTTTACTTCTTCAAGGTTTTTGGTTTCATGGTATTCATTCTGAATACAAGAGATAACCTATACAAATTCACACCAAAATATGATGAAGGATTTATCATAGGCTACTCCACAACTTCAAAGGAATATAGAGTTTTCAATAAAAATACTCGTACTGTTGAAGAAATAGTACATGATAAATTTGATGAAACTGATCATTTTTCTAAACAACCTCAACCTACATCTTCAGATGTATTTTCAAAAACTGATTATCAACCTTTGTTAAAAGATCTTTCTGATAAGTAAAATGTTCAAGATAATATTTTGGAATCATTTACCCCAGAATAAATCGTAACTTATGTTGATGAATAGGTTTTACAAAACCCAAATCAGTTGTTTCTAAAAAATCATCCCAGTAATACTATCATTTGTGATGTAAATCAACATGTAATTACTTGAAGATCCTTAGAAAATAAAGTGGAACATCAAGCATTCCTTTTCCCAATTAGAACCAAAAATCACTGATGAAGTTCTAGGTGATGATGATGGGATAAAATCTATAAAATATAGGATAAATAAATTCTAAAAGAATAAAATATGAACATTGGTTGAAATACCTAAGGAAAACTCTATTATTAGAGTAAAATGGGTCTTTAGAAATAAATGTGATGAAAATGTAATCATACTTAGAAATAATGATAGATTGTTTTCTAAAAGACATAATCAATAAAAAGGAATAGACTATGAATAATCCTATGCTCCAATAGCTGGACTTGAATCTATTCATATTATACTTTCCTTAGCAGCATTCTTTAATTTCAATCGTTTTTAAATGGATGTTAAATGTGCTTTCGTTAATGGTTTTGTTTAGGAGAAAGGTTTTTTTGAACAAACTCATAGTTTTGAAGATTCAAAACTTTTTGAACATGTTACAAACTTAATAATGATTTGTTTTTACATAATCAAGACCCTCTAACTTGGTATGATAAACATACAAGACTTTTTCTTCAAAAAAATCATGTTTAGAGAAATTCTGATTCAAACTTTTTTATAAATAATGATAAGAAAAATGGTTTTTTGTTCAAATTTATGTTGATGAAATTATATTTGGTTCAACTCAACATTCATTATCTGATTCCTTTGGGGATCTAATAAAATATGAGATTGAAATGAGTATGATGGGTGAGTTAACATTTTTCCTTAGTTTTCAAATTTCTCAAAAACCCGAAAGAATCAATATATCCCATCTTAAATATATTAATGATTTTCTTAAAAATTATGGATATTAAAAAACTAAAAGTGTATGTACTCCCATTGGTACCTTAAATTTACTAGATCTTGATGAAGCTGAGTAACTAGTAGATCAAACATCTTTTAGAGGTATGATAGGATGTCTACATTACACGACATCTAGTCATCTAGACATAATTTTCCCATTATGCTTATGTACAAGATATCAATCCAATCCTAATGAATCTCATTTAAAGGTAGTAAAAAGGATTTTTCATTAGTTAAAGGAAACCATGGATCTAATACTCTTTTACACCTCTGTAAATGATTTTGTTTTAAAACGTTTTTAAGATGCTGACATTGGTGGATATAGGATATATAGGAATAACACATCCAGAACTTTTCATTTCTTAGGAGATTCATTAGTTTCTTGGTCATGAAAAAAGGCAACACTCAGTAGCACTTTCCATTGCTGAAGCTGAATATGTTACAGCTGGAAGTTGTTATACTCATGTGTTGTGGATATAATAAACACTCAAACACTGTGGTGTGAGTTTTACAAAAACTCAAATTTTGTTTGATAATACTAATGCCATTTCCTTAAGTAAAAACCATGTACATCACTCTCATGAAAAACAAGTAGATATTAGGCATAACATTCTCAGGGAACACACAAAATAGGATATTTAATTCTTCAATTTATCGGAAGAGAAGATCAATATTAAAATATTTTTAAAAAATCTTTACCATATGATATATTTGAATAAATTATAATGAAGTTAGGAATGATAACTGTAAGGTTATCATCCTTATTAACTTCTTGTTAAAACCTATTTCCTTATAGTACCAAACTCTTTTTCATACGTGGAGTACATTTTCTTATTAGGTGATCAATTTTTTTCGTAATAATAGTAATTTGTAGTCTAAAAATTTATTTGTAGTAAAAAAAAATTCATAGTCTAAATTTTTTATTCGTAGTCTAAAATTTTTTCATACTCTAAAATATTATTCATAGTCTAAAAATTTTTCATAGTGTAAATATTTTTTCGTAGTCTAAAAATTTATCATAGTCTAAAATTATTTCAAAGTCTAAAATTTTTCGTATTCTAAAATTTTTCGTAATCTAAAATTTTTCATAGTCTAAAAATTGTTTTCGTAGTCAAATTCTTCTTATTGTATTCAAAATTTTGTTAATGAATATTTTTTTAATTAAAATTTTCATAGTGAAGATTTTTGTACTTTAAAATTTTCTAATGAAGGTTTTCATACTCAAAATTTTTGTAATGAAGATTTTCATACTTTAAATTTTTGTAAGAAATCTTTTTATACTTATTATTTTTGTAATGGAGATTTTCGTAATAAAAATTTTCTGAATCGAATGTTGTTCAAGAATAGTTTTTATCATTACAAATAATATCCCTAGAAATTCAAAAGTTATGTTTCCTTTTTTAAATTTTCATAATCATCTTTTACTTGTTGGTATTTTTATCTATTTTTAAAATATTCATATTCACTTTTCCTTGACCTCGAACGTTTTTATTAAAAACCTTCAAAATATCTGAATCCATCAAAATTATTCATCAGTCATTTTTTAAGACATCAGATCTGATAAGAAGGTTTTTCAAAAGTTGGATATAGTGTGGAATCTAAACCATCACCTCAGACGCCTATATAAAGGACCCCCAATGGTTGTCCCACATCTAATCTCAAGCTTCTTCATGCTGAAGCTCTGCTGTCCAACATAATCCTGTTCCGAACATCTAAGATCTCTCTTACTTCTGAATCTCTGTTGAAGTATATTCTTAGAAAGATATGTCAACTATAAAACAAATCTTTGAATGGTAGATATACAGATAAAGGTTAGTAGATCCTAAGTTTTTCACAATGTATGATTCTATCATCTCTATGAATATAAATATTAATGGGTAGGAAAGAGTTTACAATACCAAAAGATCACGATTCAGTATATCTGGATTTGTTAATAGAATTCTATGAGTCATTAATTTTTGTCAACAAAGAATGGAGGGTTACGTTTTGTTTCAAGTGTTATTGAAATACATATTCACTTTCTTACACTAAGGCTGTAAGTTTGGTTGGTATTCCTTATGAAGGGGAAGATGAGTTTTGTTCTCATAAGCTGCCAGATGTTCAAGGATGTTTTGATAAGGTGAATTCCACTGCTTTCCCTGGTCACACTAAAGTAAAGACTCGGATGATTCTTCGCCTATCTACAAATTTTTAGATTCTTGAATTGTGGGTTCAAGGATTCATCATACCAAAAAAAGGAGACAAAAAAACTTTAACGAAAAGTGATATTACATTCTCGATTTCCTAGTAAAACTAAGGAAGATAAACTTGGTTAATCATATCTTATTTACGATTGAGAACATAAAGAACAGAAATCATAAGGTTTAGATTATAATGTATCCATCCATTATATCAAATATGATTGCTCGGTGTCTAGAATCCTTCAAAATTCCTTTCAAATCAATGTCATGAAATTGCAAAGTCATGTTGCTGAGTGATGACACCCTGAGATGGATGAAAATTTGTATTTCTAATGAATCTGAAAAATTATATGACTTTCCTCAAGAGAAGTTAAAAATCATTCATAGAATCCAGAGCTGGGTGAGACCTATATAAATTGTGAAATGAAGATGAAGATGAATGATTAGGAAGAGAAGGCAAAAACCCAATGGATATAGAAACCCAATCCGCACCACTGAAGCCAAAGATGAACAAAAGCCTATCCTGATGAGGTTGTGTATAAGTGGAGGTAAGACAATAAAATAAAAAAGAAGGAGAGCCTAAGTTTTACCTATACCCTACTGAGGAAATATATTTGAGGGAGAAGGTAGTTGAAGAGCATGAGAAGCAAGAGAAAGAAAAGAATCAGAAGAAAAAGTAGTCTGAGGCAGATATAGTCCAATAACTCCTGAAGGCTACTGAGAAAGCATCCAAGATTATTCTGGTACCATAATCATTTCTGATAGAACCATTACCCGAGACTCCAGTAATGAATTTTTTGACTCTGGAAAAATTCCATGCAAAAAAATAGAAGAAGAATAAGAAGGCAGTGGTGATACTAAATATTTGATAATGCAAGTAGAGGATTATCATGAGATTGAAATCCCTTTTGGGAAATTATCATTCCAAACCTCTCAAGATGAATCATCAAAGCTTGCTACTCATAGGAAGAATGAAGAGAAGGATGATGATTAAGTAATCAAACGATCTGAAGAATAAATTTTCAATAAAGATTTCATTCACCCAGAGGATGCTGAGGTAGGAGCCAAAAAGGAACAATTTGATGAAGAAAAAATCATTCATCTATCTGATACTGAATATGAATCTCTTGATCAAGAAGAAGTAATTATGATGGTTGATATGGGAAAATAGGTAGTGTTTGATACACCTACCAAGGCTATGGTATAGAATTAAGATGTTGGTGGTTCTTCAAAGAGGAAATCTTCTGAGTTAGAAAAATAAACCTCACCAAGAAAAATCTCTGATTCGGAATCGTCCTCCCTTGGACATGAGTTTTTAGTCTAGTCCTTGAAGAAGCTTGTTGGTACTATATAAATATTTCCCAGTATAGACTCGAGATTCCAGATTATTCAACATTCCTTAAATCAGAAATCAAATTCAGTATCCATGGTGATGGATAAGTTCATCAAGCATGAGGCCAATTTCAAAACCTTTTTTCATAAACTACAAATCCCACAAAAGATCTTTCAAGAAGATGACACGTTGGTCAAAAAAACTATAGAAGATAATCTAATTCTGGATGTGTTCCAAGAAAGTGTAAAGGAATAATTTGACACTGAATATGTGAAGATCAAAGATCTTACAAATAGTTTTGAGGAAAATATATCTCTAGAATAGAATTCATGGATGCAAGAAGTGAATGATCTGAATGGGAAGTTGTATTCAGTTACTCAGAGTTGGAAGAGGGAAATGGAAATTTTAATCTATCTTGAGGAGAAATTTTCTTAGTAAGACGAAGTTCTATAGGGGAGGGAATAATATCCTAAGGAATAGGAGGAAAAAAATCAAATCCTTATAGAATAAAACATAAGATCAGGATTAGCTTCTCAAATGTGTTGAGGAATATCACAAGGAGCTCAAGAAGATCAAAATCAGAGTGAAGAAGTTGATGCCAAAGGAGAAGGAAGTATAAATTTATTCAATTCTGATATTTTGTTTTATTTCTTCCTAGTATAAATTTTTCCAATCCTATTGAAATTTTGGGTTTCTCATGATTTTTTTGGTTTTATCGTACTAATATTTTATGTACAATATTTTCTTTTCCATTCCATTTAATCATTTTGTAAAATCACAAATTGGTAGAAAGGAATGTTAAAAATTAATTCAAAGTAAAATAATAAATTTCCCTATGTAAGGGGGACTTCATCTAAGGGGGGGGGGGGTTCTTTTCCAAGAATACTTTCGTACACAATAAAATGGTATGTCTCAATATGGAAATAAATAATACGATCCCTAGTGTTTACAAAGCCTAAGGGGGAGTTAGTCTTATTCATCTTTTCCCATCTATTAAGGGAGGTAAGTTGTATTTTCAAAGTCCAAAAAAATATTTTCTAAGACCATATATTCATTTTGGTAATGATTTTTGTGCTTTCCAAAAATAGAAAGATTGTTGAGTCAAAAATATTTCCTTATGAATTGTCCATACATTCTTGTTTTGAAAATCACAAACAGTCCATCATAAAGAAGATTGTTTCCCCTATGTTCTAATTTCATAATGAAAATTTTCCTTCCTTCAAGAAATTTTCCTTCCTCAAGAATATTTTATCCTTACCCAGTTTTTCTTTCATAAGAGAAATTTTCCTTCCCCAAAGAAATTTATCCTTACCTTATTTTCGTTGTTCATGGCATAATTTCACTAATCATAAATCATTTACACTCTAAGTATAAAATTCATTTTCATATCCAAAACCTCAGAATCTTATAAACACTTAAACATAAAGCATTTTATTTTCAAGATCCAAATTCCAGTTCCAACTTCATTGAATTTAGAATCTGATCATTCTAAATTCAAACTCCAAACTTTCTTAATTCAAACTCTAAATATTCTGAGTTCACACTCCAAATTATATGAATTCATATTCCAAATTCTATGAATTCAGACCCTGAATTTCCTATAAATTTAGATTCTTTAATTTTATAGAATTCAGTTTCAGAATTTTTTTGATGACAGAAACTGAATATTCATGTATTATAGATACGAAATTGTTTTTTGTTTAGACTCCAAACATTTATTTTACCTTAAATTCCGAAAAATGGTTTGGTTAAGAAACCATATATTTTCTTACTCTTGTTTGAGTTAGATAATGATGTTGTGAATTCTAGTTCTAACCAACTATTTTTTAAGTGACACCTGTACAGGACACTCTATAATTCATGGAAAAATATAACTATTGGAGGAGGGATCCAACCATTGAATATGTTCCTATAATTAAAAGAAAATATGAAAGAGATTCTAGAGATTGATCAATCTTGAGATTACATGTTTTTGAAGTGATTCCTAAGGAGAGAGAATTTATTTCTTTTTGGGTACAGAACATCTTGTTTAGAATTTCTTCATTCGACTTCGAATGTTGCTGAGTACATTCAAGGGCTTCTGAGGATAAGATGATATAGGTTCTAACATCCTGGAAGTTTGAGGGCTTTTGAGGATATAAATACAAACTCCGATATTCATATCGATGGCTTACCTTGGTGCGGGTAAGACAAACTTTTAGAAAATATAAATCAATGGGCCTTTATCCATGGTTTTTGGATACCCTTTTCTTTTGGTTAGAATATTTAATACTTGTTACTTTTATTGTTTCAAGTTTTCTTCTTTATTTTGGTTGTTGAGGAAAGTATAAATATCTTATACATTATTATATTTGTAATCTGATTAGTAAGATTATAAATTCTTTAAGGTTTAATCTTTATCATTTTAAACGTTTCTTAAGTTTCATTTCCGGAACCACATTTTTGGAAGCATGAATGTGTGTAGAACTAAGAGTTCTTATGAGTTTACCTTGTTCAACATTGTTAAACATTACCATATTTAAAAGTTCTAAATAAATTTTTTAAATTATACAATTCACCCCCCTCTTGTATATTGAGAATCTACATCATTATTTTGATACTCGCATAACATATATTGATGTTAATGAAATTAGTTATTTTATTTTAAGAGGGTATATGATAATAAATTTATATATTAAAAAATATTTTAAATATAATTTTTTCAAAATAAAATTAGCAATCGATCAACCTCGTAGATTATATTTATGAGGAGATTTAAATAGTAAAAAACAATAAAATTTGAATGCAAAGGATTTTAAACCATTGAAATGAATCTATGTAACAAATGCATATCATAATGTAAATTATCTATTATGATAAGAGGATTTTAGAAAAAAAATGACATGATATAAATTATATAAAGTTTTATGATTCATTGTATCTGTAACATGTAATTAGAAGAATATTGGGTAATGTATTTTTCTTTTTTAAATGTAATTATCCAATTTTTTAAAAATAAATGGAAAGTTCTTCACACAAAATTTTTTTGGAATATTTTAATAAAATTTCCAATTCAATATGAGATGTTAAAAATAATTAAAATAACATATTTTATTAGGAAAAAATATTTCAGTCGTTTTGTTTTCCATATAAATGAAGTAATTGTTATTTCCTAAAACAACGATTATTTTTTTATGAAACATAGAATGTTATTCTGAAGATAATATAATGTCTTATAGGATATTTTGTAAATTTTTGGACTTAGATAATTTTAATGTTTATAAATAAAATATCTCTCTAATATGATTTTGAGCTATTGTTTTCTATAAATTATAAAAAGTATGGGTGTGTTAAAGTAATGAACAATGTAAATAATTAAATTTTGTTATTATGAGAATGTGAAAATTTATCATAACTAAATAATTACACTATTATAAGTTTATAGTAATTCTTAGGTGAATGTACCAATGTATTTAGGATATACAATGAAAAATAATTTAATGATTTATATTTGTTATCAAATTATATATAATTACACTTGATATCCCAAAAACACATTAGGACATGAATGTAACAAAAAAATTAAATAGTATCATTATTTATTTTAGGAATGTAAAACTCACACGATACCCCAAAATAGATTCGAAAATAATGGTATATAAAAATGTGAATAGTTACATTTATCTTCCATAACAAGTGAAAATAAATATTGAATAAAATATTGAAAAAAGATAACAAAAAATTATTACACTTTATATCATTAATGATTTAACAATATAGAGGTAAAAAAATCAAAGGGTAATGTTATTAACCATAAAAGTGTAATCACTTAATAATAATTTCATTAAGGTAATTGAGGTAATGAATTTTTTTTGAAATTTATTTTAGTTAAAATAAATGAATTTATATCACTTTATATAAATAGTTTTTAGTATATTCTGTAGGATCGAAATAATGTTGTAGATGCTGAATATACAAGAGGGGGGGTGTGAATTGCACACTTTAAAAATTCCTTTGGAACCTTTAAAGTTAGTTACAATTTACTATGTTTTTTTAAGAAAAGGAAAGGGCTATGTTTAACAAAGTTAAACTAAGAAAATTCAGAACACTACTAACACCAAATGAAAACTTGGAAAGAGGAATGAAGTTATAAACCTCAAGTCCTGTGTACTTGCTTACAACTAGAAAGAGATTCCGAAAGTATGTTCCGGAAATATGGTTACGGAAATTGAAACTTAACAAAAGATTACAATATGAGATTCTACCTTAAAGCATATAAAATCTAAATGAAATAGAGTACAAGTAAGGAAGTATAAGAAAGTTTTAAATTCCATATAATACAAAATGCAGCAAAAACAAACGAGTAGTAAAACTACAAGTAACAAGATATAAGTCTTTTAACCCAAAGAGAAGGGTATCCAACAACCTTGGATAAAGGTCCCTTGATTTATAATTTCAAGAAAGTCTGTCTTACCCACACCAGGTTAAGCCCTTGATAGGAAGATTAGAATCTCTGTCTTGTTATCCCTGCAAGCCCTCAACTTCAAGGTAGTTGGCCACCTCTATCTTTCTTAGCAAGGAAGCACTCAACTTCAAGGTAGTCGGCACCTCTGTCTTCCTATCCCTGGAAGTCCTTGAATGTAATCACCAACATTCGGAGTCTCATGAAGCAAAAACTGAATGAGCGGTTCAGTACGCACAAGGCATGAAATAATTTCAAATGAGCTCCTATTTATAGGCAAAGTCGGCCTCCTTTCCAACAGTCATATTTTCCATAAAAATCAGAGGGACATGTACACGAGTAACTTAACCAACGGTTAGTTTATAACAGAATAGACAACATCGTTTTATAAAAAAACAAGTGTAACAGAATGTACGACATCATTTTAAGTCTTAAAAAGTTCTGAGTGAAGATTCAGAGTGAAGGTTCGGAGTGTAAGAAAAATATTAAAGAGTAGACAAATTATAAAAGTGTAAGAAAAATGAATGTTCGGGGTCTAAACAAAAATAATTTTCGGAGTCTAGATAAATTTGGATTTAATAAAGCAAAGATGATCAGATTCTGTTTAATAGGTGAATTCGGAATGAGAATTCGGAATAAGAATTCATCATCAGAATTCATAATGAGTAGTCGTCATCAGAATTCGTAATGAGAACTCGTCATCAGAAATTGTAATGAGAATTCGTCATCAAAATTCGTAATGAGAATTCGTATCCAGAATTCGGAGTATAACTTTATTACAGTTTTCATCCAGAATTCGGAACCTAAAACAGAATGCTTCATATCAAAGTTACAAACAATTCTGAGAATATATAAATGAATTCGAATCTTATACTTAAGAAATATATGGACAAAAATATGATACGGATAATTTTTCTTACAAAAGCAGTTTTCCTTATAAAAGCAATTTTCCTTATAAAAGCGATTTTCCTTATAAAAGAAATTTTCCTTATAAAAGTGATTTTCCTTATAAAAGCAATTTTCCTTATAAAAGAAATTTTCCGTATAAAAGAAATTTTCCTTATAAAAGAAATTTTCCTTATAAAAGCAATTTTCAATAAAGATAAGGTGTTTGTGATTTTCAAAACAAGAAGGAATGGAAAAGTCATAAAGAAAACATTATTTACTAAACAATCTCCCCCTTTTTTCAAAGAACAAACATCCTTATGAATAATAAATTCTAAGAAGAAAGAAAACATTAAGCCTTATCTCCCTTTACTTTAAGGATATTGATGAATACGACTAACTCACCCTTAGTATTTGAAACTCTAAGGATCGTATTCTAGATTTCCAGAATGATATTTCATTACGAATAAGAAAGTCTTCTTTAATGAAAAACTCCCCCTTAGATAAACTCTATTAGAGTTTGTTTTCTTTCTCACCCTTTGTTAAGATTTTTTTCCCCTTTATTAGGGTTCTTTTCCTTCTCCCCCTTTGTTATTTTCAAAAAGAATTAGAGGAAATGGAAAATATAACAAAGTACCTGAAAAAAAATTAGTAGCAACAACAAAACAAACGAGCAAGAAAAATTTTCATTAAGTTGGAAAGATCAACAACAAAGATGATTAGATACAACAAAAGATTGGATCTGTCTATTTTGGATCTTTTTCCTTCGCCATGAGACCCTTAAGAATAGTCTTTATCTTCCTCAAGTCTTTTTGGTCTTCCTAGGCTTGCTTCTCTAACACAAAAATTCTTTCACTTTGAGATTCAATCTTTTCTTCCTGGGCTTTAAGCTTTTCTTCCTGAGCTTTACGCTTTTCTTTTTGAGCCTTCATCTTTTCTTCAAACTCAATCCGATGATCCCTTTTATACTTCCAGTTTTGAGAAACAGAATTCAGCTTCCTATTCAGATCTCTAACTTCTTGAATACAGATGTTCTTTTCATCTGTCAACTTTTCATCAAAGGATGAGGTAAGTTCATTTATCTTCCCGTCTTCTGTCTCAAAGTCATCCTTCACATTATCTTGGAATTCATCAAAGAGCCCCATATCATCTACAGTCTTCCTCGACAAACTATTCATCCTCTTGCAAGATCTTCTGTGAGATTCATAGCCGACAAAGAAAGTTTTTAACTGAACCTCTATCTCAAAACATTTGTCCATAACCATGGATACTGAGTCAGTTTTCTGATTCAAAGCATGATGGAGCATCTGGCATCTTGAATCAATACATCAGAAAGTCGGAATAGTACCTACCAACTTATTTAACTACTAAACAACAAAGTTGTGCCCCAACGAAGATGACTATGAATCTGAGACTTTTCTTGGAGAATTTTCTTCTTCAATATGCTCAAGCTTTTTCTTTTAAGAACTACCAAATTCCCTTATATTTATGACCACTGAGCTCGGGGTATCAACAACAAGTTGTTTTCCCTTGTCATTTTTTCGGAATAGACTCCTGTTCGGGAGTTCTTTTTTCACTCTCAGACACTTGAACAACATTGTATTCCTCATCAGCAGCTTTCTGAGCACCATCCTCTATATTCTCCATTTGAGCAATATCATGTATAAGTTGTTCTTCCTCTGCATGATAAGCTACTTCTTCTTATCCTTTATCCTCATCCATCCCTGGAGTGACTAACTAAGAAGACTCAGCTTCTAAATTTCAGAGCGACAAATGTTCCAAAGGTGTCCCTTTATAATCATCTACTTGCTTCAAAACATCTTCGGTGTCACCACTACCTTCGGAAACTGCTTCTTCTTTTTCGACTTTCTCAATCTGCTCTACTTCCTCAACATGCTTAGAAAATGACTCTTTTGGAGTGACAATGTTTCTTCCTGGAGTCCCAGGTTGAGATTCTAAAGAAAAAGATCTCGGAACGGGAATGTTTTCGGAGGCCATCTCAGTAAACTTTAACAAAGTCTAAACCACCTCATCTTTAGATATCTTCTTCTTAAGATTGTTTTCATTCACTTGTTTTTCTAGCTCATCTGCAGTTCTTTCCTACAAGGCCTTAGCCTCCACAGGATCCAAGACAAACTGAGGCTCCCCTAGCACTCTCTTCTCTTTGATTTCCCTCCATTTAGTAACTACCTCATCAGGGTAAGCTTTCTTCATCTTCGGTTTTGGAGGTGCGAAAAGAACATCCTTAGGATTGGGATTCTCTACTTCACCTTCAACTTCTTTCAACGTTCTCTTCCTCACTGGCTTAGAGGATTCAGGTTCAGTAACTATCGGAACCATTTCTTCATGAGCAGGTAAATCAATAAACTGACCAGTCTTCTTGTAGAAGGCTACATCCATCATTTTGAGAGTACCATCACTCACTAACATAATCTTGAAAACTCTGGGCTTAGAATTGCAAGCCTCCTTGAAAGACTCAAGGCACCAACCTATCAACTTTGAGAGGACTGCTGGATACATTATGATTTGATCTCTCAAATTCCGTTTCATAACATTCTCAAGGGTAATAAGAATGTGTTTCATCATATTAAACATCCTCAGATTTATCAGAAAATCTAGGATATTGATATCACTATTCTTTAAACTATCTTTTCCACCCTTTATCGGTATGATAAGGCCTTGTACCCATAGCTCTAGAATCCAGAAATTTGTAGACAGAGAAGCAATCTTCAGAGCCTTATCATCTGACAGTCCGCGAGTTCCCAAATCTTTTTTCCTTATCGAAGCATCCTTTTGAATCCGGAAAAACATGAGAAATAAACTCAGCTTCTCCTTCATTGTATAGTCCTACCAAGCTGGATACCTTGGTATAAGAAAGCTTATAAGTCTTGCCATAAGACATAAACGATAATTTGTCTCTGCCATCTTCCCTATAGAAGGAAACTTTCTCATATAATTCTATATGTAAATCCGAAAATAATTCATCGTGATTCCCAGGCTTAGAAACAACAACATCTTCCCATCCATTAAGCTTAATGTTCTTGGATATAAAAGAGTCATACTTGTTGAAGAAATAAGGATGAACCAACCATTCTCTATATACTAACCACATCGAAATCGGCTTTGAGGAAGACATGTCTTTAGAAGCTACTTCCATAGACATTCGGATCTAAAGACCTTTGAGAAGTTCGGAACAGAGATTTCTGAAGTTTGGAACGGCCTTAAAATAGAGAGGTAGAGCTTCGGTACACTGGAGCTTGAAAACCGATGTGGGACAACCGTTTGGTGTCCCCTTTATATAGGCAACGAGGAGACGGTTCAACTTCCTCATTTGATCGAATGGTTGTGATAAGATGAGATCAGATCTGACGGTTGAAAACTAATTCTCAAGAAAACATGAATCTGATCTTTTGAGGTTTTTATTAAAACAAAAAATTTGAGAAAACTATAATCCAAAAACAAAATATAAGAAAATGTCAGCAAGTAATGTATGACTACGAAAACTTGAGTAAGGAAATTATACCTTTTGGTTCTTAGGGGGATTACTTGTAATGGGTAATGTAAAAAAAATAAACTACAGAAAAAAATGCAAAACTCACTATGAAAAACAAAATCAGTACGGAAAACTCAGTACGAAAAACATTATAAGGATTTTAGTATGAAAATTTCATTACAAAAGTGAAAAAGAATGAAAAACTTATTGTGAAATTCTCAGTACAAAAATCTCGTTATGGAAATGCCAATACAAAATTTTCCATTCTGGAAGTTTTCAATATGAAAATTTCCATTCCAGAATTTTTCTATATGAAAATATCCATTCTTGGAAATTTTCTATTCCAGAAATTCCCATACGGGAAATTTAGTTCCGAAAAGTCTGAAAAAAACATCGAAATACTTAGTTACTCTAACAAAAAAATGTACTCCCCCTATAAAAAGGATTTTATTACTGTAAGGATATTTTTTCAACAGAATGTTAATTAAGAAAGATTACCTTATGGTTATCATTCCTAACTTTTGTTTAATGTATTCAAATCTATCAGTAGGAAAAGATTTTGTGAAAATATCAGCAAGTTGATCTTGCATTCCGATAAATTGAAGAATGATATCTCCTTTTAGTGTGTGATCCCTAAGAAAGTGATGCCTAATATCTATATTCTTTGCACAAGAGTGATGTGCATGGTTCTTACTTAGGGAAATGGCACTTGTGTTATCACATAAAATTTGAGTTTTAGTAAAACTCAAGCCATAGTCTGTGAGTGTGTGTTGCATCCACAACACTTGAGCACAACAACTTCCAGCTTCTACATATTGAGCTTCAGTAGTGGAAAGTGCTACAGAATGATGCTTCATACAGGACCAAGAAACTAATGAATCTCCTAAGAAATGACAAGTTCCGGATGTACTCTTTCTATCAATTCTACATCCACCAAAGTCATCATCAGAAAATCTTTTTAGAACAAAATCATTTCCTAAAGTATAAAATAATCCTAGATCCATGGTTCCCTTAAGGTAGCGAAAAATTCTTTTTACTGCCTTTAGGTGAGATTCCTTAGGATTGGATTGATATCTTACACATAAGCATATTGAGAACATTAAGTCTGGTCGACTAGCTGTTAAGTAAAGTAAGCTTCCTATCATACCTCTAAAAGATTTTTGATCTACTGGTTTCCTAGCTTCATCAAGATCTAAAGAGTTTGAGGTACCAATAGGAGTACTTATACTCTTAGTGTTGTCATAACCATACTTTTTAAGAAGATATTTAATATACTTATGTTGAGATATGTAGATTCCTTCTAGTTTTTGAGAAATTTTAAAACCAAGGAAAAAATTTAACTCACCCATCATACTCATTTCAAACTCAGATTTCATTAGACTTGCAAAAGAGTCAGTTAAATATTTCTGAGTTGAACCAAATATGATTTCATCAACATAAATTTGAACAATCAAAACATTTTTCTTATATTTATTTATAAAAAGGTTTGGTTCTGCATTTCCCTTAACATAGTTATTTTGAAGCAAAAATCCAGTGAGTCTATTATACCATGCTCGTGGGTCTTGTTTAAGGCCATACAGAGCTTTGGTAAGACTAAAAACATAATCAGGATGTTTTTTATCCTCAAAGTCACGAGGTTGTTCAACAAAAACTTCCTCTTGGACATAACCTTTAAGAAAAGAACATTTCACATCCATTTGAAAAAGTTTGAAATTAAATAAAGCTGCAAAGGCAAGTAGAATATGGATAGATTCAAGTCTAGATACTGGAGCATAGGTTTCTTCATAGTCTATTCCCTCTTACTGATTATAGCCTTTAGGAACAAGTCTAGCTTTATTTCTTACTATGACTCTATTTTAATCACATTTGTTTCTGAAAACCCAATTTACTACAATAACAGAAGTTTCCTTAGGTCATTCAACCAAAGTCTATACTTTATTCCTTTCAAATTCATTTAGTTCATCTTGCATGGCCTTGATCCAATCATCATCACCTAAAGCTTCAGTCGTGCTTTTAGGTTCTAATTGGGAAAGAAATGCTAGATTTTCTACTTCATTTCTTAAGGAACTTCTAGTCCTTATAGGTTGATTTACATCACCAATGATACTATCACTTGAGTGATACTTAAGAAATGCCTAATTTGGGTTTTGAAAATCTTGTTCATCAACATAGGGTAAAAAGTCTTCCGGGGTAACTGTTTCATAAGTATCTTCTTGAACAATATCCTTATCAGAAGGTTCTTCTATCAAAGGTTGACAATCAGTTTTTGAAAACACATCCGAGGATGTAGGCTGGTATGGTTTAAAAACAAAAGGATCAGACTCATCAAATTTTACATGTACTGTTTCTTCAACAGTACAAGTATTTTTATTAAAAACTCTATAAGCCTTAGAAGTTGTGGAATAACCTATGAAAATTCCATCATCGGATTTTGGTTTGAATTTATGTAAGTTATCTTTAGTATTCAAAATGAATACTTTGCAACCAAAAACCTTTAATTTGTATAGTCTTGGTTTTCTACTATTCCATAACTCATAAGGAGTTATATTAAGAAAAGGTCTAATCAAAACTCGATTTATAGTATAACAATCAGTACTTACAACTTCAGCCCAGAAATGTCTAGCTATAGAATATTCACTCAACATGGTTCGAGTTATCTCTTGAAGAATTGAATTTCTTCTTTAAACTACACCATTTTGTTGAGGAGTTCTAGGTTCTGAAAAAATGTGAGTAATACCTTTTCTACTACAAAAAGTTCCAAAATCATAATTTTGAAATTCTCCTCCATGATCACTATGAATAGTTTTTAATGGATGGTTTTTCTCATTTTTAACTTGAGCTCTAAATCTTTTGAAATAAGAAAAAGCTTCAGACTTCCTTGCTAGAAAATAAACCCAAGTAATTCTAGTGTAATCATCAACTAGAACAAACACATATTATTTGCCTCCAATACATCCAGTTTGTGTTGGACCAAAAAGATCCATGTGCACTAACTGCAATGCATCAGTTGTTGAGACTTCACCGATTGATTTAAAACTAGATTTATGTTGCTTCAAATATTAACAAGGATCACAAAATTTAGAAGAATCAAATCTATGCTCTGGTATATCCTTAACTAATTTCTTCTTAGAGAGTTTACATAAGTTTCTAAGGTTACCGTGACCTAGTCTTCTATGCCATAACCAGGGATGATCTTCTATTGCACTTAGGCAAGGTAAATCTTGGATCCTAAGGTCTTCTAGGTTTACAGTGTAAACATTCTCTTGCCTATTGGCTGAGAGAACAAATTCTTCCTTGGAATTGTGAACTAAGCACTTATCATTCCTAAAATTCACAAGGTACCCTTCATCACACAGCTGAATTATGCTAATGATGCTGTTCTTAAGAACCATAACAAAAAGAACATTTGAAATCAAGGTTTTACCAAGAAGAACAATATTACCAATACCAACAATCTCTCCCTTAGCATTATCTCTGAAAGATACCTTTCATCCCTTCGTTTTGATAATATTTTCAAAATAGCATTTGTTACAAGTCATGTGCGGGGAACATCCACTATCCATGTACCATGTATTGTTGCTAGTACCCTCTTTAGTTTCATGAAATCAAGATGAGAATTAGACTTTCAGAATCCAGACTTGTTTGGATCCGAGATTTCCAGATAACAAAATTTTAGGAACCCACATCTTCTTAGAAAAGTAAGCTTTGTGAAATCCTAAGGATTGAGTTTTGTTTAAGGAACAATTATTTTCCCGGTGACCACCACATTGACACTTGGTACAAAATGGGGCACTTTGAAGAACAAAATAATTATTACTAAAAATTGGTTTTGCATGGGTATAACCAAATCCGGATTTATTTCTTAATAGTCGTATTTGGGAATACATTTTATCAAAATTTTCCTTATAATGGGTAATGTTTGATAAACACTTCATTAAGGAAAAAATTTCGGACTTGAGTTTTATAACCAAGTTTTTATCTTCAAAATCATTAGTTTTAGAACTAGAGCTAGGCTCAAAATCATTTTTCTTAGAAATTACTTTTTCTAAGTCTTTAGAAAGTTGTTTTTTATCAGAACTTACTTCCTCAATATTTTTTGAAATACTTTCAAAATCAACATTTTTCATATCAAGATCATTAGAAAGATTTGATATCTCTTTTGTAATAATAGAATTCCTAGAGTTTTCCTTATCATGTTTCTTATTGAGTTTAGAATTCTCAATCTCAAGAAGTTCAGCAAACCTAGAGACATCTTCATAAGTAAGTAAAGTATTTTCTTCATCAGAAGAGGATTCTTAATCAGAAGAGTTATAATAATTACTATCATTAGAATTTAAAGATAAATTGGTCAATGATTCAGCATTTCGTACCATAGCCATAAAACAATGAATGTCAATAGGTAGTCTGGCTATAAGACCAAGATTCTTCTTTCCTAAAGATTCGTAATCAGAAGATTAATCTGAAGAATCACCACCACTAACACTCCTGGTGTCACTAGCTTTCAGAACATTCCTAGCATTGGCTTTATAATACTTTTTTCTGTTCCTGTCTGAATGGATTTCTTTTCTTTCTTTATTTTTGAGCAAAGGGCAATCTGGTCTAATATGTCCAGCTCTCTTGCATTCATAACAAGTATCTTCTCCATATTTCTTATCTTTCCTTTCCTTTTTCTTATACTTGGATTGGAAATTTCTCTGACCACCTATCTTGTTCATCCTTCGATCGAGATTTTCTAATTCATTTTCATAGATTTCACTTTCACTAGAATCTGATTGAACAACTATCTTCTTAGACTTGGATCTGGTTAATTTCTTAGGAGTCTTAGCTTTCATATGATTTGATGTTGTTGTAAAAGAAACAGTACCATTCCCATTTCTCTTTTTGATGTTGTCATCATCTCTCTTCATTCTGGTTTCATGTTGGAGAAGAGTTCCGAATAACTCATCAAGAGAAATTTGAGTGACCTTCCTGTTCTCATCTATAGCAGTTCTTTTGGATTCCCACTCATTGGGCATGATATCAATTATCTTATCCACAAGTGCTTCATCATCTAACCCTTTCTCTCCCATAGACTGTAAACTATTTACGATAGTCATAAACCTCTGTTGATATTTACATATTGGTTCACCATAAGGAAAATTGAAGCCATGATATTCAGATCTAAGCATAGCTCTCTTAGTTTCAATCACATTAGAAGTTCCAAAGTGTGTACCCTCTAACTTCTTCCAGATACAATTAGCTGCTTCACAAGACAAAATTTGGCTATATATATTTCTATTCATTAAAAAAAGTAAGGTATTGCGTACCTTATAATTGAGTTTATACTCTTGCTTTTCCTAGTTAGTAAAAGTTCTAACTTCCTTTTAAGGAATTTTATAATCACCAGTAAGCATAACAATGCTATCCACTGCAGTATTGATAACAAAAGTCTTCATTCGATCTCTCCAGTACTCATAATCATTATCATCAATGATTGGTGGTCTTGTAGGATTTAGATTATCAATGGAACCAACATTAATTCCTTCCATACTTAAAATAACCTTTGGCAGACAAACTTGTTAGAAAAAAAATTCTTAATAACAAAGTTCGGAATGACAAAATTCAGAATGAGGAAGTTCGGAATGATAATGTGAGCAAGAAAAAAAAACCTGAGTACAAGTATTTCAGAAACCTGCTCTGATACCAATTGTAGGATTGAAATAATGTTGTAAATTCTCAATATACATGAGTGGGGTGAGTTGTACACTTTAAAATATCATTTGCAACCTTTAAAGTTAGTTACGATTAACTATGTTTTCTTTAAGCAAAGGAAAGGGCTAAGTTTAACAAAGTTAAACTAAGAAAATTCACAACACCTCTAACACAAAATGAAAACATGGAAAGAGGAATGAAGTTATAAACTTCATGTCCTATGTACTTGCTTATAACTGGAAAGAGATTAAGAAAGTAGGTTCCGGAAATATGGTTCTGGAAATTGAAACATAACAAAAGATTACAATATGAGATTATAACTTAAAGCAAATAGAATCTAAATGAAACAGAGTACAATTAAGGAAGTATAAGAAAGTTATACTTTCCTTATAATACAAAATACAACGGAAACAAATGAGTAGTAAAACTACAAGTAACAAGATATAAGTCTTTTAACCCAAAGAAAAGGGTATCCAACAACCTTAGATAAAGGTCCCTTGATTTATACTTTCAAGCAAGTCTTTCTTACCCATACCTGGGTAATCCCTTGATACGAAGATCGGAATCTCTATCTTGCTATCCTCGCAAGCCATCAACATCAAGGTAGTTGTCCACCTCTGTCTTCCTCGGCAAGGAAGCCCTCATCTTCAAGGTAGTCGACACCTATGTCTTCCTATCCCCGGAAGTCCTCGAATGTAATCACCAACATTCGGAGTCGTATGATGCAAAAAATGTACGAGCAGTTCAGCACGCAAAAGGCATGAAAAACTTTCTCTCTAGAAATCACCTCAGCAGTGTGTGGTCTCTAGATCGATCGACTTCTCTATATTCTTTTCTTTTTTTCTTCTCCTGATCTCTTTCAAATGAGCTCTTATTTATAGGCAAGGTTGGCCTCCTTTCCAACGGTCATATTTTGCTTAAAAATCATAGGGACATGTACACGTGCAACTTAACCAACAATTAGTTTTTAACATAATAGGTGACATCATTTTATAACAAAACAAGTGTAACAGAATGTACGACATCGTTTTAAGTCTTAAAATGTTCGGAGTGAAGATTCAGAGTGAAGGTTAGGAGTGTAAGAAAAATATTAAAGAGTAGACAAATTATAAAAGTGCAAGAAAAAGGAAATTTCGGAGTCTAACCAAAAATAATTTTCGGAGTCTAAATAAATTTGGAGTGAATAAAGAAAAGATGATAAGATTATGTTTAATATGTGAATTCGGAATGAGAATTTGGAATGATAATTCGTCATCAGAATTCTTAATGAGAATTCGTCATCAAAATTCGTAATGAGAACTTGTCATTAGAAATAGTAATGAGAATTCGTCATCAGAATTCGTAATGAGAATTCGTATCCAGAATTCAGAGTAGAACTTTATTACAGTTCTCATCTAGAATTCGGAACCTAAAAAAGAATGCTTTATATCAATGATTCAAATGATTTCGAGAATATATAAATGAATCCAAATCTTATACTTAGGAAATATATGGATGAAATTATTATAAGGATAATTTTTCTTACAAAAGCAGTTTTCCTTATAAAAGCAATTTTCCTTATAAAAGCGATTTTCCTTAAAAAAGAAATTTTCCTTATAAAAGTGATTTTCCTTATAAAATCGATTTTCCTTATAAAAGAAATTTTCCTTATAAAAGAAATTTACCTTAAAGATAAGGTGTTTGTGATTTTCAAAACAAGAAGGAATGGAAAAGTCATAAAGAAAATATTATTGACTAAACATATTCTAGTAATATGGTAATCTGAATATTCAAATTAATTACAATATATTTCAATTCATATTATGGATGGAAATGGTAGCACGTATGATTATAGAGAACATATAAATGGTTTGAAGTAGACAACAATAAAACATAATTAAAATTGATGTTTTGAAAATTAGAATTTTAAATATAAGTTCAAATAATTGAACATAAGGAATTAGATTCCTAACTCTCTCCATTATTAAAACAATAATTCTTTATAAATGATACTGAAAAAGTGGTTAATGTCCATATTTATTAATATAGATACATATGGTTATGATGAAAATTTGATATGTATATAATATTTATAAAATTAAACCATTACTATAGTAACCGTATGAGGGTTATGTAGAATAACTTAAGATACTGGTATTATTGATTTTAAATTAATTTTATTATTATTAGAAAGGAAGTATACATTTATCATTAAATTATGTTAGTGTAAATATATTTTATACAACTAGTCAACTAAAACTATCCCCTTAATATACTAATTTTTCATTTTTCTCATATCGATGTTCATTATAGTGAATAATGAGTTGTGATGATATATAAAGTTTATGATGAATAGAATATTATATCCATTTAAAAGGGTTCTATAAGAGATATTTAAAAATAGACCATTAAGGTAGTAAATTGGCATTTTACATGAACTGATCAATTAAATTATACGAGATGGAAATTTATACATTCATGGATATAGATGGGGTTTAGTGTTATTATCAATACATCTAATGTTATGTTTTTGAGATAAATTCAATGAGAATTAAAATAAATGGATAAAATTATTAAACACATCAAAATATAAACTTAGATAATACGAATGAATTTAGGTATTTCGTTCATTATTTCACTCATAGGTGTGAAAATAATACACAATTTATCTACCTGTATGAAAATAAAATACATTAGTCCCACGACTGAAATAATTTAAATAAAAATATGGAATGTTTAATTGTTTCACATTAGACGTGTGACACTACTTGTATGAGTAAATGTGTTGTTCTTATAATAATGATGAATGAAAAGTGATTTATTTTTCAAATTAGGTAGGATTTTTGGATGACCATGGATTTCATTAGAGGCCTATAACATATTTACATGATTCATGTCTAATAGTACATTGATTTCATGCAAAAGGTATTATATAATATATATATATATTATGTATATAATATTTATTTTCATGGACATATTAATATAGATATTTGAGTATCCTTTATATAGATTTAACTAGACCCCTTAGTAGCTTGGGTAACACTAATTAGTTTCTATAAGCCTCAATTTTTTTACTTTTATAAAGTAATGGTTTTGTAGTTTTTTTAAATGATGCTAATTCCCATAGGTTAACAAATTTAGTGCCCTATATGAGAATAAAATGTTTGTTAAAGTGATTCTTCAAAGTGAATAGTGTTTAGGAAAACTATTTGCAAAAGAGTTTGGATAGATTCTACAATAGTAGGGATATTATAAAAAAAATCTTGTATGGTATTTTGGTTTTAGTGGGATATTGTTGAATATAAATTTATATACATATATATATATTGATAATTTATATGTGGTAATATTTAATTATATAAACTTGATTCATGTATTTATATGTATGAGATAATAAATATAATTATATGATAAGTGTATATATATATATATATTACTCCCAAGTCTTTTTATAATCAATCAATTATGATTGGATTAATGGAATGATTAATTTTTTAATATGATTCACTGTATTGATGACATTTGGATAAAATGTATATGGATACATTAATATGACCATTGTATTTTATTTAATAAAACGTGTCACTGATGGGTATATATAGGTATTTTGACACTCCTTTTGAAATAATCAATCATGGGAACACATATATGTTCTATCTTCATCCCATTAAACTATTTATTATCTTGGATGAAGGCTATACCGCTACTTTATCAATTGGGTGTTCTTATGATGCATTCTTAGATCCATTGGATTGTTTTCCCCCTTATAGGGAAGGGTTTATTTCTCACTTTATAATTATTTTTTTCATCTATTGTTGTTTTCTATAGAAGAAGAATATTGATGTTTTTTTCATTTTCTATTTAATTCGTCGAAAATCTAAAATAAAAACATTCTTCTTGAAAGAATGTATGAAACGAAACATCAATAGTGTTAGGAAATATAATATCCTAAGACATTACAATAATTATATAATTTTAATTAAATTATAATTTGATATATCATGAAATTTATGCAATACTGAGATAGTGTATGTCATATAAAACAACGAGCTTCTTCGATGGCTTGTGTTACAAATAAGACTGAGTTTTATCGAACAAAAATATATTAATAAACCATTCTTATTAAATATAATAAGATTTAAACTGGACATTAAATTAGTTTATATGTATAATATTTACTAAATTATGGAGATATATGATTTATAAGAATATAAAATGAATTCCTAGCTTAATAAAGTTATATTTGAACTTAAGAACCAATTGAATATAAGGGACTCGTTTTCTAAAAAAAAATTTTTATAACTAGAATGTTGTTTACAAAAATAAATTATATTAATTACAATTAGGGTAATAAAACTAGTTTATATTTAATTATTTTTTTATATTCATCCAAAATATTAGATAATCATAATATAAGATCAAAAAAAATTTATGAATAAAAATCCTATATTTTCAAGAACGCACTTTTAATACCTTTAAATGGAGAACATATTTTAAATTAAATTTTTGAAATTTTGTTCTTTCTATATGTAAAAATAAAAATTATTTTTAAAATATAAACATAAAAATTATATAATAATAATTCTTTGTTATTTTTCTAAGAATATTCATTTTTATTAAATAGTGAAAAATACTAAATTTGATTTTAAAACAACTTTTTCATTTAAATATTTTATTACGATAAATTATTATTTTTAGTGGGTTTAATGTTTAATTATAAAATATTATATACATTAATAAAAAATAGTTCATTATAATAAATTTAACATTTAACTTAGTTATAAAAACATAAAAAACATATAATCATTTTTACTATAAAAACACGCATTCCCCTCCAATCAACAAGATTAATTTTAAATATATTTCAAGAACATATATGATTGGTATTTGTAATAATAGATTAAATAGTAGAAATAATAATAATTTGAAAATTATAATTAGGTAAACATATTTTCTTCCAAAATATATTAGCTGACGATATTTAAATTAATTAGAACAATTTAGAGAAAAATTAACTTAACAAGGGACTAAAACATAATCTTAAGAGAAAAATGACATTCAAACTTGTCTAAAATCCATTATATAGACATATATAGACCCTATACTCACATTTATTTTATTTTTTTAAATTATTGGATGATTTTTTATATTAAAAACGTGTGTGCAATTCCCTTTCAAATAATATACAAGAGGTGCACTCCTCTCTACTATATAAATGCACTCATCACTCAAAACTCATCAAACCCTTCATGAATAATTATCTAGAACACGATAAGATAACATATATTTTAATAATACCCCTACCAATAATCATAAACTTAGGAAGAAACCCATCTATGGAATCCCTTTAGTGAAAACCCAAAACAGTTACCCGAAAAAGAGGTAACAATTATCCCTAAGGTCATTAGTTATATTTTCATTTTCCACCAACTCGACTCTTATTACTCCATGATTACATAATTAAATAAGTATAATTAATATAAAAATATTGTTTTACTCTAATGGGTTTACCTACACATATGCCCACATCCATCTAATGAGTAACAAACATACAGTCCGTATATGGTGAACTATCGCTTCGTGAAACGATAATTGTTCATTTTTTCTCTTAATCACCCATGATGGTTGGGAATTATGATTCGAAATATATTTATATATGATAAATATAATAAATATAATTTATTTATTATTATTAAATTATTTTATAACACTTAATTTTTTTTAATTTAATATAAATATGATAACATCATTTGTCGAATTGTGGATTACAGCCACCTCAAAGCGACATGATATATTCATAGTTTACATGTAATGTACAAAATTATATTTTTAATAAACATAGGTGACATATATAAAATATATATGATACTCTAATTATAATATAGATATATATTATTTAATTTTAATTGTTTTAAATAATACTAAGAAATGAAATTAGCGCTCACGTGTTTGCTGGACCTCCCCTCACCATGCACGAGGCATTTCATTTCCTATTTCTAAGTATTATGGATTATTTTAAATTCAAATATTCAATGTATATATTGTTTTCACCATTTTTTAATTTATTCATATTTTTAATCATTGTTTTAATAAATAGTAACAACAAGTATCAAGTCAAAACATACTAAAGAAACAAGGCAACTAACACATGAGATTGTAAAAAAATGAATGATTGTTAATAAAAGAATAACAATATATTATTCTAGTTAATATATGATATTATGGGTTTAGAATAATTTAGTGACATATTTTAAACCACTATACATGGTTTTAAATTGGATACCAAAATAATGAAGGATAAGTTAAGGGATTTTCATCCCACATTTTACGTCATTGTGAAAATTGTTATATTCACCAGTTACATATTTCGGAGTTTTATTAACTCTTCACATGGATATATTATAGAATGAATTATTTTATCTTTATGGTATTTAAAAGATTTATTTTTTTGTTGGTGATTATGATTGAAATGTTTCAATGTGGTGAGGGACACATTGGAAAGACTAAAGACGATTTTCTTGAAGACATATTTAAATAAACTTTTACTTCTCAGATTCTTTTAAACAAGGTTATACTACTTAACCATTATCATTAATATTACATTATTACATGTATAAATTTTTTAATATCTATTTATCTAATATCACTTATCTTATGTGTATTTACAGATGATACACATAATATATTCATTTATTTATTATCATTTCAACTTTACGAGCTTTTAAAGTGTTTACACCAAAATCTCAATTTGTTTGGGATTTTTTACAATTGAATTTTCATATGAGGAAGTTATTTTTAAATTTTATAATAATCCCATAATTATTTCCTCAAATAATTTATTACATTTATTACGAAATAATCAATTTTGCATTCTTTGATACTCAAAATGATTTAAAATTTGTTTTTTATCAAAACTCGACTCCATTTTCCTCTTTAGTAGGAGTACTTGCTTTCTTCAAAAATAGTAGTTATATAAAAAAATTAATAAAGTTTTAACGATTCGAAAATTAATTACTAAATACGTTTTTTACTTTTTTTTCTTCAAAAAATACTTTCCATGGATTTTCTTATCTCTATCAAAATAAAGAACTTTTCATATCATTTACCATGAAAAGGAGATGTATTTTTTAACTATATGACTTTTCTATATTTATCCATTGTCATTTTCATGAATCATTCCATGTATTTTTAAATGGATTATCTTAAATTAAAAAGATTTCATAAGTTATTTTTGAATAAAATTATTTTCAAAATGTTTTTCTAAAAGAAAAATATATTTTTCTCAAAAATAACATCCCAAGATATTATTATAGTATTTCTATTAATCAATACGAAAAGTTTTTAATATTACTTAACATGGGATATGTTGTATTAATAACATCTTTATTATTTCAGTAGATGGTTTAGTATTGATTTTTTCAAGGATATTATTGACACTCTACTCCTTGATTCTTTTCTTAACCCTCTTGTATTATTCAATTCACTATGATCATTTATCATTGAATTTCCAATAATTATTCATATCATTTGTCTTGGTTTTTTTTATTTTATAGAACCATATTTCATTTATCATATAGTGTTTACATTAAATAATATTTTATTATTTGGGGAAATATTAATAAATCCATCTCTTTTTTTAATAAAGATATTTGATAAGGAATATTGTTTAATTGATATGATGAACTCATGGGACATGAAATAGGAGGTATATAGACAATTTAAGGAACTCCCTACAGGTTACAAACTACTGAATGAAATCCCCATGAGGTATTGGTAGTCTAATGAGATGAACTTAACAAGATATAAACCTTTTGAGGTTTTTCTTTTAAAAATTAACGGGTTATTACCCACACACATAAAACATATTTGTAAGGTGTTGATTGTTGTGGTTCTTGGGATATATACATGAAATCCAATAATTAAAAATTTCTTGCATTTTGATTCAATTATTATATATCCTTGAATTTTTACATCCATGTATTTATGGATTTCATTCATTCTCATTTTATTTATCAAATTCCATGAGTTTCAATTTCTTAGCATTCCATATTGACTTTTCACAATCTAGTTGTTTAAATGGATTGTATTTTCAGTAATTTATCTTAAAAAATTAATTTATTCACTTTTATACCAGTTTATTAATTATTTTTCATCAGTTTTTACCTTTTTATATTTTCTATTCTCAATGATTCAGTATTTTTACATTGTACATTACCGATGGATTTTTTTTCTCTCCTTATTTTGTTTCCTTTCCCCTTGATTCTAATAAATTTATAAAGAATGATATTTGTGAAGGCTAGAATAAATAGTGATAATATACGAAAGTAATAATATATTCTTATTAGTGTATTAATTTCTAATAAAATAAAATTGAACGTTTTTTTACCAAGAACTCTAAACTCTATGATTATTTTGGATTTTATTCCTTATAATCATGCTATTGTAAAGGTACCATAACACTAGATCTGATTTTATGGGGGTCTGGTTTCTAGAATTTTTATTAGATGATGTTTTGTAGAAAAACTGGGAACTAGTTTTAGGAAAACATAGATTATAGAACATATCTGTATAGTATAATTTAATGATAAATATATAATAACATCCTAATATTATGGTCATATAGAGACTATATATTTTTCAAAGAAATAAATATTTTTATAGATACTACAAGAGGATGTAGATCTCGTAAAAATTTACCTAGGTGTAATAACACCAAAAAGGTGGGTCTTCCATAACTATATTTTGACCTGCAAAATGACAACATGCCTTCTAGAATTCATGGTTTGACACTCCCAGGGGATATTATTAATATAATTCATATTTTCATTAAAACCCATTATAGTGTATTTGAATAGGAAAAAGAATATCCTATAATAATCTCTATGTGTTTAATATTTAAGATAAGGTTGAATGATATTGAATGTTGAAAAATGCTATTATGTTTAAATTCTAGACCAACTAAATACCTAGGGGAAATAAACTGATAATTTATTTATGTATTGGAGTTGTATTGAAAAACTTATTTAAATGTATATTTAGTGATTATATTTTTTTCATGGATTTCCATCAAATTTATCCTGTAATTATATTAATATGGTTTTATAGAACGAAAAATCGTTTGATGGATCACAACCAAGGATGTATGGAAAGTCCACATTTCTTCAACAAATCCCTAAGGATGATATGTGTTTCACACCAACAACTGGCCTACGCAAATTTCATGGATAATATTTTAGTATTTCTAGTAAAAAAATTGAGGAATAAATGTTAATGATGAACCAGTATTGTTTGTTATAAGATGATAGTTAATGTCTAAACTATATTTTATTTTAAGATTAACATGATAAAATATAATGACTTGTTTTACAATCCACTAAAACATAATTTTAGTGCCTAAAAAAGGGGTACATTCTAGGATATCCATTTAATAGAGTAATGGATGAATTGGAATTTGATCTAATCATAAAAAAAGTTGCAATTTATCTTATGAAACTTAAATGTATCAAGAAAATATATTTCATTATATTCATAGGAAGTTAAAAAATTACAAAACTATAGTAAAATTTTAAAAAGGATTTCCTAATATATTAACATTTGTTGAACCAATGGTATTTTTAATCATCACACATTTATGGTTTTGAGTCCCCCAATTATCCATTTATCATTTAACTTTTTGTGACTGATGACCTCAATCACTTATTATAAAAAAATTCATTCCATCTGTGTATGTATCGTTACATTCCAGTTTGGTTCCGCTACTTTCATACCTAGTTACTCAATAGCCCAAGTGACATTTGTAGTTCCCATTATCCCTTTTCTAGATGATGTTTCATGAACCCTTCTGATGATGTGGAAATTAAAAATAGAAAATATAAAATAATATATTAAGAATATCATCTTTAAATTGCGACGAATCAATTTAATTAAGGTGGTAGAGAATTTATTTCCCTGAATTTCTAAAATAAGAACATTGCAATTAATAGCGAGTATAACAAGAAACACCAATCATGAAAGGAAGTATAATGTCTTGAGACTTGAAAATGTATTTAATTTTTTAATAAAACTAAAATATTATATATCTTGAAATGCATGATATACTGAGCTTTCTTATAAAGTGGGTAATAGATAGTTTCATCAGTGACTTCTAATACATGCAAGACCAAGTTTTACCGAACTACAATATATCAATAAGAAAGTATTATTTAATATAATATGATATAACATAGTCATAAATTAGAGGATATGAATAGTGAAAACTAAAATTTTAAAATATATGGTTTATATAAATATAAAATTAATTAATAGGTTATTAATTATTTATAATTGAATATAAGGACTAATTGAATATAAAGGGAATGTTTTTTTAAAATGAGTTTTTATTCCCACAAATTTGGTTTACCATAATAAATTAAATTAATTATAATAATTGTAATAAAAATATATAATATAACCAATAATATATTTTATATATTATTTCAATAAATTTTATAGGCATAATATAGGAAAACAAATATGTAAAAATACCATATATTTTTATAATTCCACCTTTACTACTTTTTTAATAGAGAATCAATTTTAAATCCAATTAAAGGAAAATTTATAAATTATATACGTCAAAATAAATTTTCTTTTTGATATATGAACATATAATTTATCTCACAATATATATTTAGTTTTTAAGTAGTATTTTGAGTTTTTGATTTATATATAAAAATACTAAATTCTAATTCATAACATCTTTTCTCATTTAATTCATTTATAAAAATTAATAACAATTTTAATTATTTTTAATTATTAATTTTACAAATATTAAATAAATAAATCAATTTTAGGGCATTATAATAAATTTTACATTGAAATTAATATATAAAAAAATAGCAATCGATTGAACATTTGTACGTTAAAACTTCGCATTGTTGTCCCATCTACATGATTAATGTTAATGTAATTTCTACGAATTATATTATTTTAATTTGAAAAAAATGAATCCATTTTTGGAATAATCATAATTTATAATTTATAATAATTTAAATATGTTTTTCAGTAATATTTGTGAATAGGATTACAATTTATTGTAATGATTATGAGTAAAATTCAATTGACATGGGATAAACCCATAATGATAAAGAAAAAAAGGACCAAAAACTTTTCCAAAAGACATTGGATTCCCATATTTCAACCAAATCCTCCCATATATGTACATTTTTTATTATTTAAGCTAATTTTAATGGATAACATGGTGGTAATTCCATTTCAACAATTTACATGTGTGATAATCCTCACCACTACAAAATAGAACCCAACCCTTCTACATCCTTACACCCTTCAAGACACATTTGATTGAACACGATCATACTAAATATCTCTTAACAACACATCCCCTAATCCTAGATGACTCAATTTTTTAGAAATCCATATGTTGAATCCCTCTTTTGCGAACTAAAAGGAGTTTCCATCATAAGCGGTAGTATCATTCTGCACGCATGTTATTTTCATTTCTATCATCCACATCCTCAACTCTTATTATTAAATGATTAAATAATTACATAAATATCATAAATATATAAACAATTCTTATAAATATTTTACCTACACTTATAGACACATCCATGTAATAGTTAAGGAACATACAATTTGTGTATAATGAACTACCACAAGATGAAATAATGAATGATTTTTTTACATTATCGCATTTCATGGTAAGAAATTATGATGGAAACTCTATTAATATGTCATATATAAAAAATTTAAAAATTATTTATTTTTATGGTATTAATTTATAAAACATACCTTTTTATATTAATTTTGTGGAAGTTTGGTCTACTACCTTTTCAATGAGATATGATACGTTCAAAAATTACATGGAATGTACAATAGATGGTTCAAATAAATATATGTGAAATATATGAAAAATATATGATAATGGAATTATAATATACATATATATATATAATTTACATAGAATTCATTTAAATATGACCATTTAATTATAGTAGCCTTCATGCGTACATACGACCTAGCGTCTCCTAGAACTATGAATTTTATTTCTGATCACAAAAATTTATGTATTGTTATCAATAAATATATATTTAATATATTTAATATACATACCATGGATTACATTCTTTTTAGAATTAAAAAAAGATGTAATTCATAGGGGGATCATGTAAGAAAACAAATCATACTCGAGAAATTAATGAATTGACACCCGAAATAAACAAAATAATAAAATATTTTAACAAACAAAAAATAAGATATTATTTCCATGAACCATATGCAAGGTCCTATTCCATGACAACTCCATGATCCCCTTACATAGGGCTGGGGCTGAAAACTATCACCAAAAAGGCATATTCCAAATGGGGTAGTCAATTTAATTTAATGCTTTATAAATTCCCAATGCTCAATCTACGAAATGTAAACAAAATGAAAACCAAAACTATAACAGAGACAGCTACTGAGAGTATAGTAGGATTGAAAGTACAATGAGGCTAGAATAAAATCCCAAAACCACAATAGAATGTACAACTTCCGTGGTCTATCTACACAAGACCTTACCAGAAGGGTATGTGAGGGTAGCTACCTATAGCCATGGAAGTACATCAGTCTGTCCCATCTCACTAAGATCCACTAGGTCCTAGACCACCAAGTTCTCCATCGGAGCATCAATATGTTTTACGAGACACGAAATGTGTGGGCGAAGCCCATGATGGGTTGAGTAACACAATACTTAGTAGGGACCCAAAACCACAATGGAAAGAACACAAATTAGGACCACATAGCAAGATCACACAGAAAAGTCACACAGTAAAGAAAATTCACTCCATATATAAATCAAAGTAAAAAAGTTAGATTTATTTTTCGTAATGTTTAAGAATCTCATTATAATGAGGAGATAATCACTGATGAGCCACCGAGGTATGCTTGGATACTTGACCATTGACCTCTTCTTGGCTACTGGATTACTGAGGTCCACTCATCCGCTGGACCACTGACTTCCACTCATCTGCTGTACCACCAAGGTCCACTCATCTAATGAAACACTGAGGTACGCTCGTCTACTGGACCACTAAGGTCTCCTCATTTTCTGGACCACTAAGGTATTATTGTCTGCCGAACCACTGAGCTATACTTGTTTGCTGAGCTATTGATAAACACTTTTCTACTAGACTACTGAAGTATTCTCGTCATATCATTCATGTCAGAAACAACCATAGGATGTCTGATCTCCAATGTGCTTGATTCTGGGAGAATATGCTCCTCAATAAATTAGTTGAATCTCAACTATCATTGAATCTCAGATAGAGTATTCCCAAAGTACCGTCTTATCGCAAGGGCCCCAACAACATAGATGGTGCGTCAATGAGGCACCTAGTTTAAATGGAGTTGTTGTTTTAGTAATCACTTTCCGGGTGCATCTACACCCGGTCTAACTTGAACATACTGACTTAACCATCCCGGCCCGGGTATCCCGCATGGCCCAAAATGTTTCAGATGCCTCGACATGACCTGGTACGGCCAGTCCTATTGTCCATGCCTATTGAGATTTGCTAGACCCCGCCCGGTTTGGCCATGGGTGTGACCATCTAGGTCGACCTGCAACCCAGTCCATGTTCTCTGACCTGGTATGACTCGGTTAGACCAGTACTGCATAGTCAAGCTGTAGAGGGCCCATTTTCCCATCGGGCTCAGACCGCTTCGGGGGGATGGTTCTCCCCCCTGGGCCACCCATTAGTCTGGTTTAGTTCTTCGTCCTGGTCAACATCGGCAAGCAAGTTTACTCTTAGTCTGATTGTCAGGTGGCATCTAGTGCACATGGACACACTTCAACAGTGTGGAACTACATTTTTGGCATGTCATTCCGTTCACGTAGACCAGTTCATCTGCATAACTACACTGAGCTATGGATGCATCTCCCTATCGTGGTCTGTGGACTTCAGCTTCTGCCTCTGACACGGTCGGGTGGCTACATCCACCTTCCAGTGGACCCTATCACCACCACGGAATGTGGACAGTGTGTTTCCTTTCTCCTACCACTGTAGCCTTGTTCCATGACCTCTCCATGATTCACTGGTCCTCATGGAGGTGTCCCTTCCTACCTAATTCCACTATATCCAACGGCCTCCTTTCGTGGGCCGATGCACCGCTGTGGTCCCGTCAGAACCACATGTACCATGACTACCAAAATCATGGCACCAAAAATAATTGGAATAACACAAGATGGAAATGAGGAAGGATTCACACCTATTAGCACCCAATGAATGATCTGGGATTTGGTCTTATTGACCCGAATGTGTTCGTGTTAGTAGGATCACCAATAACCAAAATAGGGTTGAATAATAACTATGATAAATATCCCATATATCATACATAATTAATCATCCTAGATGAATTGTTGTTATGTGGGTTAACTTTTTAATGAGTAATCCCATGTTATTCATTTAGAAGGGATAATAGGGAAAATCAAATCACACAGAAAAACAAGAAAACCCTACCTAGGAAAGGATATTACTTGAGGATGATCATTCTTCATCATTTGTTGTACACTCATCCCAAATCCTCCCTCTTGGTGTTTCATCACCATCATATGATTTTTCGACATTCATCATGGTAAAGGATTAATTCATCGTTCATTAGAGGATTTGCTGGGTTGTTCATCAACCCTAAATTCCCTATTTAAATAAATAAGGAAGATGCATGTATGTTGTAGCATCACCACCCTACTCCATTAAAGAGGTTCGTTAATTAGATTTACTATCACCTCATCATTGCACCATAGTGCTTATGTGAACCATCATAACAATAAAGAAAACAAATAAAATAAAATTTTATTTTATTTTAATTTTATTTCAAAATGTTCAAAAATTAACATTCACCCTTAACCTGCATTAGTCGAGGTTCCCACTCGCTCCGATTTTCTCTATGGGATTTTCTCGTGCTGCCAATGAACTCAAACTGGAGTAATTGATCTTCCATGAAGGATTCATTCTTTTAGATTATCTATCTCCACTGGGTACTTCACGAGTGTCTCCCCTTCTTCAATATCTATCATGTCATTGTCTAAGTCCATTGAAGGGTTGTGCACATATCTCCTCTACTGGGATATATCGATGACATCATGCACTCTCTCTAACTATGATGGTAGAGCTAAGTAGTATTCCACCTCACCCACTCTACCTAGAATTGAGAATGGTTTGATGAGCATTGGAGATTATTTGTCACCACGATCAAATCTATATATCCCTCAATTAGGATAGAACTGTAGGAATATGTGGTCCCCCACTTCAAACACCAATTTTCTCTATCGCCTATCAGTATAGACCTTCCGTCAGCACTCTGTAGCCATCATCCGCTCTCGGATGACCTACACCTTCTCAGTGGTAGCATGTACCATCTTTGGAGCTATGAGTGCTGACTCCCCTAGGATTCTCTAATATTATAGTGAACTATATGATCATCTGTGAAACGCCTCGAACGATGTCATACAAATGGTGGAGTGGTATCTGTTATTGTATGGAAACTCTTCCAATGGTAGGGGGTCCTCCCAACTACACCCAAAATCAATAACTCATACACGAATCATTTCCTCCATGGTCTTTTTTGTCCACTCCTTTTGACCATCTAGTAGTGGGAAAAAGGATTTTATCATGTGAAGCTGAATCCCAACTGCCTCTTCTAATCCCTTCCACAACTAGGATGAAAATCCTGCATCACAATCTAAGACGACTATCGTAGACTGGAATCCATGGATTCAAACTATCTTTTTCACATAGAGGTGACCCAAAATCTATATTAAAACCTTATTATTGATTAGGTAGGATGTGGGTTGACATGGTGAGTCGTGCTATGATCAAACAGATGGTATCATACCCCCTAAATTTACTGGGTAAGCATGTCATGAAGTCCATTGATATTCTATTCCAATTCATCTCTTGTACCTCGAGGGGTTGTGTCAAACATACTAGGAACCTGGTGCTCTGACTTCACATGCTGACAAGTTAGGCATCTCTAGACGAAATCTAATACTACCATCTTCATATTTGGCCACCAGTACTGATGTCATAGGTCTTTCTACATCCTCTCCACACATAGAAGTACTTACAATGTGGATATATGGAACTCCCTTAACACTTCCTCCCATAACTGAACTCGTATAATGGAGTTTCCTCTGACAAGTATGTCATGCATCCCACACATAAAATATCTATCTAGGAAATTGTAGTCTCACAACTGGAATCTATGAGTTGCGCCTCCCTTATTCCCTGAAAGAGTGGAGGGTAAACTACCATCGACTCAAGATAATATGCCGCATATCTATCTAAAAAGGTAATTTGAAAAGTGTCCAAATAATCTAAGGTCTCATTCAGTAGCTATGACCTCGATATTCTACTAAGAGCACATGCAACCATGTTCCCTTTCCCAGGAAAATAGACTATGTCAAAGTCATTGTCCGGGAGAAACACTATTCAACGTCACTGTCTCAAATTCAGAACCCTTTGAGAAAATATATACATGATACTCCTATGGTTAGGGTAGACAATTAATCATTCACCCATAAGGTAGCATCGCCACATCTTCAGGGTGAAGACTACCACAACCAACTCATGGTAATGAGTCACATATTTTTTCTCATACATTCTCAACTATCGTGAGCCATAATCAATCACTCCTTTCAACTCCATCCAGATACAGCCTATCCAGGTTAATGTTGTGTCATAGTAAACCATGTAGTCAGTGCCCTCCTCTGGTAGCCTTAGATAGAAGCGCTCGCGAAGACCATCCTCAACAGTTGAAAGCTCTACTATCATATTTGTGTCCACATGAAGTGTTTTCCCTTCTTCAACTAGGATTTCATGGGAGCTTCCACTCTAGATAATTCCCTTCAAAACTTTGGATAGTACCCATACAGTCATCGGAATCACGGAACCTCAATAATTCTAATGGGTGGATCCCAAGAATGTAGCACCTCTACCATTGATGAATCAATTGCAACTCTAGCCTCTGAGAAGACATGTCTCAATATGTGGACCTTTCATATCCATAATCACACTTTTACAACTTTTTGGAAAGCTGGTACTCTCAGAGTGTCTCAAGAACAATCCATATATGTATTAGAGGCTCGTTCTCAAACATTGAATACACTAATATTTCATCAATGAAGACCACTAAAAATTGGTATATATATAGATGAAAGAGCCAATCCATTATTACCATGAACTCTTCTGGGGAATTTGTCACTTCAAATGGAATCACTAAGTACTTGTACTAGGCATAGAGACAACTGAAATATATATTCAAGATGTCCTCTTCTCTTACTTGATTACATTTATAGTCTAATCTGAGTTCTATCTTCTTGAACCATATCCCTCCCTTTAACTAATTGATGTGGTAATCAATCCTTAGTAGAGTATACATGTTCATCACGGTCACCTGGATGGTGCTAGAAGTCCACACATAGCCTCAAGCATCTGTATGCCTTCTTGAAAACAACATTGGGGCTGCCCATTATGAAATGATGGGCCTTACAAACTCCTTCTACTATAAGTCCTCTAACTATACCCTAGGCTCCTACATATATACTAGATCCATCTGATATGCTGGTGTATATATTAGCGTTCTCTCGGGGTATAGATCAATGCATATGTCTTACAATCTTTGAGGAGGTAGTCTTAGAACATCATTTGGAAATATTTCAACATACAGATACACCACTTTAGGAAACTCTAGAATTATATCATCCATTTCAGTGATGGTCATTCTATCCAACAGATGAGTGGTCAATTGTACCCTCCTATATGCAAGTCCATCTTACGCTGCTACAATTTTCTTTTCACAGATAAAGGAAAACCCGGTCCAATATATGTGGATACATAACACTTTGTGTCTCAAACATTCGATCAGTGCATATAATGATGATAGATTTTCAATACCAAGACAAATCATTAACCTCAAATAATAATATCACAGGACCCTCCCCATTGTGAGATCACCAAATCCCTTCCCGTAGGAGTGTCTAATCACAAGAATCATGGTAATGGTTTGATGAAAATCTATGAACTCCGAACAAGGTCTATGGAAAGGAAAGAGTGACATGAACCTATGTCCATATGAACTACAACTAAATTTGATAAGAAAAAGAGTGTACCTTGTATCATCACTGGGACGTCTAGACTGTAGGCCTCGACTGCTTGAAGTTGAGCCAACCCCTCTCCACCTCCTCCGTGAGCCTGTGGTAGACCACATATGGTTGGTTGTGGTAGTATATCGTACATATTCCCACCTACTTCTACTCTTTCTACTCCTCTTCTACATCCACCACCCGAAATAATTCTCTTTACCGTTGTCTTCTATCATTTCCTTGGTGGTCCCTTGACAATCTGTTTGTCCCATGTGTTGTTATTCAAGGAATCCCAAGCCATGTGCCCGTACACACCGCATGTGTAGAATACATTGATATTATAATTAAACCCACTACAAAGAGGTCCTTGTACTTATTACCTTGATTCAAGAGGTCTTTTTTTTATTGGCTTGGCCTGTTTTGGACTTTCTGTCATTAATCAGCTTCCCACGACAAATGACTCAGCCACCCGTCACTTAGCGTTAGTTCCCACCATCAGTGCTTGCTCAGCGATGAAGCTCTTTATTAGTAGATCTCACTCATGCACCAAAACCATCATAGTTATTTTGAGATAAAACCTTGAATCCCTGATCTCCCATCGAAGTCCATGTTCAATGGTTTGGGCCCTGTTGAATGAATCTCACACCATGTAGGTAGAGTAATGGGAGAGGATTGTGAACCTCACAGAGTACTCAACCACAATCATGATGGTAACACCTTGATATTTTATGAGAATTATATTTTTTTATGTCTTATGTTATATGAAATATGAAATGAATCTTTTACGGCACACAACACTAGCTTGGCTTATGTTACACGCAATCACGACCTTCTTCGATAGCGTGTGTAGTATGCAATACCGAGTTCCACTAATCAATGATATATTATTATAATATTATAAACTAGATGTTATGAATAGTATTAACTGAATTTTAAATTTTGTAACATTATTATTCATCTTACATATTTTATAGATCATGTTATGAGAACAAAATAAATTTTTCAGGTAAAATAATTATTTTTCAAAAAATACAGTTTTGTCGCCTTTTGATGGCCTAACCACATTAAATAAAGTTTTTGACATGTTTATAAGTTCAATATTACAAAATTAAATTCTTCTTAGGAATCAGGATATAAAAATTTACTTTTGATAAATTTTACATATTATTTTGGTAACTTTCATATTTTGATGAACTGTAAAAGCACGATATATTTTAATTAAAAACAACTTTTTTTCAATGTAAAAATTTATATGGTTAAATTATAATATTTAATGGTTTCAAAGTGTAAATAGAATATATTTTTACCATTTAATATAATGTATTTCATTAGCATTAATTTTATATTGAATTCATAGGTAGAAATATTTCAATCTTTTGCAAGGTTTTAACTTTTAAAACCCGTTTGCTTAACAATGAGATTAATTTTAAATTAATTACTAAAACTTCTATGTTTTTAATTTTAAAAAATGGATTCCATGTTTGTATTAATTGGGTTCAAATTATGTTAATAGGTTACTTATATTTTTTTGAGATTATGAATAGTAACTACGATAATTTTTATTTACTGGAATTAATGGTAAATTAGGTAATTAAGGGTAAATATAATATTATAAAATTACCCTAACACATTAAAAATTCCTATTGGATGAATGAAAGTCGACCCATATCACCTCATGGTTAGACTATATTAATTTCATGGACTTTTGACCATGAAATAATATAATTATTATTAAAACCAAAGAAACTGAAAACATGTCACTCTCTTAAATATGATAAGTATAATAATTTTAATTTAGTGATAAACTTCATGAAACTTCTAACATGAATAGTCTCCAGAAATCTAATAAAATTATCTACATTATATTAATTTATTTATAATTTTTGGGGATTATATAATTATCATTAGTTATATCACAATATCGATGTTGAAATTATTTTATTGATTGAAATATCAAACAAATGATATTACAAGTATTAAAATAAATATTATATGAACTATTTAATGTGCTCCAATAATTTTATAGATAAAAAATACATTTTATGAATCTATTAATTATTTTATTTCGAACATATCTTCTTTATATATTTTATTTAAACTCAAATAAATGAATACTGTCAAAATTGACACTATTGTTAATTTAGAGAAATTAAATATTATAAAATTGTTTAAAAATCACAAAAATATTTAAAAATTGTAAATTAAAATATATATGGTCGAAAATGTAATAACATATACAATTCTGGACAATTCACAACATATAAGTAATTATTTATACTAATTTAATATTCAGAATATTATTACTACAAATAAAAATAATTAGATTATATAAGGATAAATCATGTTGATAATGTTTAAAATAAATTCCAAAAATGTCTAAATTTTATTGGATAATGAGATTACAAAAATATCTCATCTAAGATTTTTATTTGTGTAATTTTTTGAGGTTTTTAAGTGGGATTCGAATTTATTATAAATTAATATTTCTTATAATTCCAAAGGTGCCCCTCTCCTCCCTTATAAAAGGGAACCTACTCCCTTTCCTCCTCACACCACTTTGAGCATTCAGGCCAACCCTGGCCAATTTCACTTCTCCACTTCCCTAGAAACATCCTAGAGGTCATGGTCTTCTTCAAAGACCATATTTAGTGCGATAAGAGGATGTTAAGAAGAGGCGCTTCAAAGAAGAGGTAATGTCCGTTACCGATTCTTTCAACTTTATTTCTTCTTCTTCTACTTCTTATTTAGTTGTTTCATTATGATGTAATAACATCAGTATAAATCATATACTGATATGTGATTATAAGTATTAAACAACCCTATTTCACAATCTATCCATCCTACGGAAAATGAAATCACCGCACGTGCGTCCGTACGGAAGACCGTCTCCACGCCGTGGTGTAATATATTTTCCATCACCACCCTACTTGGATGGGTATAATGGTGTAAAAAAAAACTATATATGATTATTCTGAAGTGATATTGATTCTTAAATAGTATACAGACACTTTAATACAATTCCACGATCATGGGAATAATATGACCGCTCGTGCGTACGTACGGCCTACCGTCTCCACGATGTGATGCGACTCATTCTACATGATCTTCATTGAATAATGATTAAATAAATGGATTGAATGAATAAATATGATATATATTACACTAATACCATTCTGGAAATGACGTATCTTTAACCTAATAGAATAATAATAATTTATTCGACAAAACACGCATAAGAACTAAGAGCAATAAACACCCGAATAACAAGTAACAATGAAATATTACTAATAAGAAGCTAGAAATATGACTAAATATGATATCATAATAATGAGTAAGATTTTGGAATATATCAATAACATTATTTAAATCATTATACAGTAGTTTCGGACATGTACGAAGCAAATCGGACCTAAGGTAAGAGAAAATCTCACAATCTCAATTTTATCTGAGATTGTTTTTACTTCAGATTTTACTGGGGAATATTTATCATCCATATCCATGTTTCGTCAATATGTAATATTATTTCTATACTCCTAAAATTGTTTAATTCCAATTTTATGCTTCGGTTAGTTTTTATTAGAAGATATGAAATGAATATTTTGTCGTTTTTCGTACGAGGTACTTTTTGACTTTTTCGGCCAAAGTATGAGAACAATGTTTTTTTAACTTATACTGCATAAATGGATTTTTAGAACATTATTTCCTTGAAGCTTCCTTTAAAATTTTTCATGTTTATTTTTAATCAACTTCTTTTAGTTTAAAATTATATGACTTATTAATAAAGGAAAATTTTTTTGAAGTAGAAAGGATATTTTCCTCAAGAATGGAGTTCAAGTGTTTTACCAAAATTATTTTCCATATAATATAATATAGGGTTCTGTTTCTATCCCTATTTTTACAATTTTTTTATTATGTTATTATGGAATTATTTTTATGGTTTCCTTTTATCTTATATGGATTATGTTATGATGGCATGATGATTAAAAATCCCATTTTTATTACATGGGTTATGCTATGATGTATGATTTATGATTTTGTGGCACACATAGGAATGGTTTCATTATGAGATGGGTGGGACCTATATCTACCTCCAATGCATTGGGTAAATATTTATATCTCATGAGATTGACATGGCTAGAACTACATGTTAATCCGGTTCAGTGAAACAGGACTGAAACGAGGAGTGAACTCGGTTCAGGAATGGACTTTGTCCGCTAAGACAGTCTTGGCAATGAGTTTTGACTACTAAGAAATGATTCTCTATGATTATTTGTGTATGAAAAAAAAATTCATGTATTATTTTATGATTATTGAGATTACATTTCACTACTATAATTTATCCCATGTTATTAAATTATGATCTCTTTTTCAGGTTAATATTTCCAAAATGTTATGTTCTTATGAATATGATGTGATTGATATTTATTTTGTTTCCCCTTACTGAGAATTTGAGCTCACCATATTTTATGTTTTCTTTCCCCAGGTCAGGAAGAAGGTTATTAAGTAGGATATTCCAAAAGTGACTCGAGATATGATGAAATAAACGGGAGACAATGTAGATGCTTTATGAACCCGTTGTTTATGTTTCCCGGTTTCTAAAGAAACTATACCTATACGGTCCATTCATGGTTTTTTTATATGTTGTAATAAGTGTGCATTCAATTTTCAAGAAATAACAATGTATGTAAAGTATGGGTTGTTATAGTTAGTATCAGAGGCAAAGGAGGTAGGAATGAATATGATCCTAGGGAACTCTCACATGTCAGCATTGGATGAAGCATGACTCTCCGCCCAAGGGCATTATGAGGAAATGGATGCCATTAGGGATGGTGGTGTGTCCTTCCCAGGGGGTGTAGCCACTCATGGAGTGCCCTGATAGGTATCAATTATAGTTCACTAGAAGTAATTCTTGACTGTTATAGTTGGTATCAGAGGAAAGGTATAGTCAACCTCTAGAAACTAGGATGTGAAAGCCTTTGTAAGAACCCTAAGGATAAGTCAAAGCATAGTACACAATCTTAGTGTTTTAGAAAATGGCCATGAATAACCTATGATAAGACCATAAGTGTGAAATTTTATTCTTGATTATGTGGTTTTCCTATTAAAATTATTGTTGCTCACTATATTCTTCTTGGTTTTAGTATATGGATAGAACCCGAAGGAACCGAGTTAATACTGAATGTGACGAGCAATGCAATGATTGTCCTCCTGAGCAACCAAACGTTATGGGAGCTGGAATGAAAAATCTTGTATCCATGATCACAAAACATTCTCAAGATATGAATCATGATTGAATTCCAAACGAGGAAAGGAAGGAGCAACATTATGTTGAATCATTCATGAGGCAGCGTCCACCCTCATTCAGTGGGTCTACTGATCCTTTAGTTTTTGAATAATGGATCAGCACTACTGAAAAGATATTTTCAGTTCTTCAATGTTCTGAACATGACAAAGTCAAATTAGCAGTTTATTGTTTGGAAGGTGATACTGATCAATGGTGGAATCTTATCAAGAATATGAGGCCAGGATATGAAATTGAGTCCATGGAATGGGATGAGTTCCAGAACTTATTTTTCAAAAAGTACTTCTCTCTTCTTCTTCAAACAAATATGGAGATGGAGTTTCTTGATCTGAAGCAAAAGGATGATGAATCTATTGGTACCTACGAAGAAAATTTTACAAGACTTTCAAGGTATGCTTCTGGATTATTATCTAACCCGAGAGTTAGATCGATCGATTCTTTAGTGGCTTAAAACCAAGTCTTCTAAGGGAGTTATCCTTAATGGACTTCAATAGCTACGAGGAAATCGTTCGATGTGCTCTCAAGGTTGAGATGGAGATTGGAGTAACCCATCAGTCATATGGTTTTGATAAGAAGAGCAAAAATGGAATTCAAATGGAAATCTAAAGAGAACACTGAAAAGAAGATGAGTTTTCCCTTATGCTCAATGTGCGGGAAGAAACATGGAGGGAGTTGTCTTAAAGGGATAAGTAAATGTTTCAAATGTGGAAAATAAGGTCATCGGGAATTTGAATGCCACAATGATGGGAAGAAGATGTCTAGTGATGCGAACGAAGAAAAGGCTACACAGAGTGCACATCCTAAACATCAAAGTTACAAGTGCATGGAAATGGGGCATTATGCTAATCAATGCCCTAATACAAGGGTTGTTGATGATGATCGACATCAACAAACTCTTAAGAATTAATAAAAAGGAAAGTCACATACAATTTCTATCAGTGATGTGGAGTATGATAATCAAGTGGTGAAAGGTACACTTACCATCCAATCTAAAGTAGAAAATGTTTTATTTGATTCTGGATCCACCCACTCATTTATTTCTAAAGAATTTTCTAAGGGTATCGTCGTAATACCTCAAGAATTAGATGTTGAGTTAGCTGTGACAACCCCTAATGGGACAATAGTCGCATCAAAAGTTTACAATTCTTCTCCAATTGAAGTTTGCGGGAAAGTGATTCCTGAAAATCTTGTGATCCTTCCTATAGTGGAATTTGATGTGATTCTTAGACTGGATTTACTTTCTTTATATAGAGCTCATATCAATTTCCATTGAAGGGAAGTCTTATTTTATATTCCAGAACAATCTATGATCGTCTATCGATACAAGGATGAACATAACCGTCCAGTGGAAATTTCATCCATCCTATTGGTCTTGATTCCACTGAATGAGGGTTATTTATCTCAAATGGTTAGTGAGAAACTCATGATTAAGAATATGCCCATTTTACGGGAGTTTGATGACGTCTTTCCAAAGGAATTTTCAGGTCTTCCACCAAATCATGAAGTTGAGTTTTCAATAGAACTCATCCTGGGTGCTTTGCTTATTTCAAAGGAACCTTATAGAATGGTTCCAATGGAGTTGTAGGAATTGAAGAAGTAACTCCAAGAGAATCTGAATAAGGGATTTATAAACCCTAGTGAATCACCTTGGGGAGCACCTGTTCTGTTTGTTAAGAAATAATATGTATCAATGAGACACTACATTGATTATTGAGAACATAACAAGATCACTATCTAGAAAAAATATCCTCTCCCACACATTGATGACTTATTTGACCAACTACGTGGAGCTCAATACTTTTCCAAGATTGATCTTCATTCAGGGTATCATAAATTAAAGGTAAAAAGAGAGGATATACCAATAAAGGATTTTTTACAAGGTATGGACACTATGAATTTATAGTGATTCCATTTGGTCTTACTAAAGCCCCTGTTATCTTCATGGATCTAATAAATATAGCATTTAGAGACAATCTTGATCAGTTTGTGGTAGTCTTTATAGACGATATTGTTATCTATTCATAGAGAAAGGAAGAACATGAGGATCACTTGAGAATTGTATTAAATACCCTGAGAAAAGAGAATATTTATGCCAAATTTACCAAGTCTGAGTTTTGGCTTCAAAAAGATTCATTTTTGGGTCACATTATCTCAGAAGAGGGGATATCTGGGGATCTAGCAAAAACAAAGGTTTTTGAAAGATGGTCGAGACCAACAGCAGTAACTGAGATCTAGAGTTTTATTGGTATGGATGTATATTATCGACGTTTTTGGAAATATTTTTCATGATTATCTAATCCACTAACCAGGTTGAATCGAAAGGGAGTTATGTTAGTTTGGACGGAGGAGTGTGAAGATAATTTCACGGAGTTAAAAAGAAGGTTATCTAGTGCACTTGTGCTCACACTTCCTTGTAGTGGAGAAAGGTTTGTCTTCTATAGTGATGCATACAAGAAGGGATTGGGGTGTTTTCTCTTGAAAAACGATATGGTTATAGATTATGCCTCACGATAGTTGAAAATCCATGAGCAGAATTACCCAACTCAGGATTTGGAGTTAGCTGCGGTAATATTTGCATTAAAAATATGAAGGCATTATCTTTATGTTGAAAGGTGTGTTATTTATACTGATCATAAAAGTTTAAAGTATATTTTCAGACAAAAGGATCTGAATATGCGCCAATGAAGATGGTGGGAGCTGATTAAGGATTATGACTGCTCATTTCATTATCACACTGGGAAAGCAAACAAGGTGGAAGATGCATTAAGTCGACAAGACCATGCTAGATTATCCATGATGAGGATCAAAAACGATCCAATATTTATGGATTTACAAAGGATGGATCTTGGAATTATAATGGAAGGGGAAAATTCGTATATTTCTCAAATGAATGTTCAGCCATCTATACATGTAAAGATTAAAGAGGCACAAAAAGAAGATGTAGAGTTACAAAATAAGGTGAGAAATGTTCTTGAATTCAAACTTGATTGTGATGGGATAATAAGGTTCAATAATTGGGTTTGTGTTCCTCCCATCCGAGAATTAAAGGAGCTGCTGGATAAGGATCATAGTTCTTCATTCTCTAGTCATCCTAGAATTAAGAAGATGTATAGGGACCTGAATGAGTACTTCTGGTGGGATGGAATGAAAAGAGATGTTGCTAAATATGTCTCTCAATGCTTGGATTGTTAGCAAGCTAAAGTTGAGAGACAGAAGTCCAAGGGGATGTTACAACCATTACCCATACCTGAATGGAAATGGGAAAACATCACTATGGACTTTGTCACTAGACTTACTAAAACATCCAAAGGCAATAATACTATCTGGGTCATAGTTGATCGTCTTACGAAGTCAGCACACTTCATTGCTATTAGAGAAGATTTTTGTCTGGATCAGATTGCTATGGTATATGTAAAAGAAGTGGTAAGATTGCATGGAGTACCACATTCCATTATATCTGATCAGGATCCGAGGTTTACCTCAATGTTTTGGCGAAGTCTTCAGCATACTGTGGATACAGAGTTGAGTTTCAGCACTGCTTATCATCCTCAGACAGAAGGTCAGTCTGAGAGGACAATTTAAACTCTAGAAGATATGTTGGGAGATTGATATATGGATTTAAAAGGTGGTTGGGATCAAAACCTACTTTTGGTGGAATTTTCTTATTATAATAGCTATCACTCCAGTATTCAGATGGATCCTTATAAAATCTCTCTATGGAAAGAAATGCCAAACTCCAACTTGCTGGGAAGAAGTTGGGGAAAGAAAGATATTAGGACCTGATCTGGTTGATGAGATGGCAGAAAAGGTGTGATATATTCAACAACACATAAGAGCATCTCAGAGTCGACAAAAAAGTTATGTCGATAACCGAAGAAAATACCTAGAGATTGAAGTGGGTGATAAAGTGTTCTTACGAATATCTCCTTGGAAGAGAGTAAAGAGATTTGGAAAGAAGGGAAAGCTAAGACCTAGGTATATCGGTCCTTTCGAAATACCGGATCGTGTTGGGAAGGTAGCTTACTGATTGGTGGTTCCTCCAAAACTCTATCAAGTTCATGATGTGTTCCATGTATCTCTCCTAAGAAAGTACATACCGGATCCTTCACATGTACTCAGCTCAGAAGTTGTACCACTAGAGCAAGATCATTCTTATGAAGAACAGGTGATAGAGATTATGGATCATAGCAAAAAAGTTCTATGGAACAAGACCACTTTCTTGGTGAATGTTTTATGGAGGAACCACCAATTAGAAGAAGCTACATGGGAGCTTGAGGATATGATGAGAGAGAGGTATCCACATCTGTTTGTTACAATGTAAAGAATTTTGAGGGAGAAATTCATTTTAAGGGAGGTAGAATGTAACACCCTGATGTTTTATGAGAAGTATATTTTTTTATGTCTTATTTTATAGAAATTTAAAAGTAATCTTTTACAGCACACAACAGTAGCTTGGCTTGCGCTACACGCAATCGCGACCTTCCTCGATAGCGTGTGTAGTACGCAATACCGAGTTCCACTAATCAACGATATATTATTATAATATTATAAACTAGATGTTATGAATAATATTAACTAAATTTAATATTTTATAACATTATTATTCAACTCACATATTTTCTAGAACATGTTATGAGAACAAAATAAATTTTTCGGGTAAAATAAGTTTTTCTAAAAAAATGCAGTTTTCCACCTTTTGATGGTGCACCCACATTAAATCTAGTTTTTGACATGTTTATAAGTTCAATTTGACAAAATAAAATTATTCTTGGGAGTCAGGATATAAAAATTTACTTTGGGTAAATTTTTCATATTATTTTGGTAACTTTTATATTTTGATGAATAGTAAAAACACGATATATTTTAATTTAAAACTACTTTTTCTCATTGCAATAATTTATATGGTTAAATTATAATATTAAATGGTTTTAAATTGTAAATAGAATATATTTTTACCATTTAATATAATGTATGTCATTAGCCTTAATTTTTCATTGAATTCATAGGTAAAAATATTTCAATCTTTGGCAATGTTTTAACTTTTAAAACCCGTTTGCTTGACAATGAGATTAATTTTAAATTAATTACTGCAACTTCTGTGTTTTCAATTTTGATAAATGGATTCAATGTTTGGATTCAGTGAGTCCAAATTATGTTAAAGGTTTTTTTTATTTTTTTGAAATTATGAATACTAACTACGGTAATTTTTATTTACTATAGTTAAAGGTAAATCGGGTAATTAAGGGCAAATAAAAGATTATAAAATTACCCTAACACTTTCTAAAATCTATTGGTTGAATAAAATTCGACCCATATCACCTAAGGGTCGGACTAGATTCATTTAATGGACTTTTGACCATGAAGTAATATAATTATTAATATAACCAAAGAAAGTGACAACATGTCGCTCTCTTAAATCTTATAAGTATAATAATGTTAATTTAGTGATAAAATTCATGAAACTCCAAACATGAATATTCTACAGAAAGGTAATAAAATTATCTCCATCATATGAATTTATTTATAATTTTTAGGGATTATATAATTACCATTAATTATGACACAATAGTGATATTGAAATTATTTTATTGATTGAAATATCAAATAATTGATATTAAAAGTATTAAAATAAATATTATATGAACTATTAAATGTGCTAGACTATTTTTCTAGAGAAAAAAGAGATGGTATGAATCTATTAAATATTTTTGTTCGAATATATCATCTGTATACATTTTATTTAAACTCAAACAAATGAATAGCGTGAAAATTGACACTATTGTAAATTTATAGAAATTACATATTATAAAATTGTTTAATAATCAAAAAATTTTTTAAAATTTTTAAATTATAATATATATGGTCGAAAATGTATTAAAGTATAAAATTATGGAAAATTCATCACATATAAGTAATTTTTTTTAATTAATTAAAATTAAAAATATTATTACCACAAATAAAATTAAATAGATTATATAAGGATAAATCATGTTGACAATGTTTAAAATAAATTCCCAACATGTCTAAATATTATTGGATGATGAGATTACAACCCTATATCATATAATATTTGGATTTGTGTCATTTTTGGAGGTTTTTAAGTGGGTTTGGAATTTATTATAAATTAATATTTCTTATAATTCCAAAGGTGCCCCTCTCCTCTCTTATAAAAGGGAACCTCCTCCCTCTCCTCCTCACACCACTTTGAGCATTCATGCTTGGCCAAACCCTACCGATTTCTTTTCTAAACATCCCTAGAAACATCCTAGAGGTCCTGGTCTTCTTAAAAGACCATCTTTAGTGCATTAAGAGGAGGTTAAGAAGATGCGCTTCAAAGAAGAGTTAATGTTTGTTACCGATTCTTTCAACTTTTTTTATTTTCTTCTACTTCTTTAGTTGTTTCATTATTATGTAATAACATCAGTATCACTAATATACTTATATGTTATTATATGTATGAAACAACCCAATTTCAACATCTATCCATCCTATGGAAAACAAAATCACCGCGTGTGCGTACATACGGAATACCGTCTCCATGCCGTGGTGTAATCTAGTTTCCACAACCACCATACTTAGATAGGTATAATGGTGTAAATAATAACTATATATGATTATTGTAATGTTATATTGATTCTGAAATAGTATACATACACTTCAATAAAATTCCACGATCATGGGAATGATATCATCGCTCGTGCGTACGTACGGCCTACCGTCTCCACGATGTGATGCGACTCGTTCTACATGATCTTCATTTCATAATGATTACATAAATGAATTGAATGAATAAATATGATATATATTACACTAATACCATTCTTGAAATGATGTATCTATAACGTAAAATAAGAATACGAATTTATTCGACAAAACAAGCATAAGAACAAAAAGCAACAAACACCCGAATAACAAGTAACAATGAAATATTACTAATAAGAAGCTAAGAATATGACCACATATGATATCATAACAATGATTAAGATTATAGAATAAGTCAATAACATTATTTAAATCATTATACAGGAGGTTCGGACACGTACGAAGCAAATCAGACCTAAGGTAAGAAAAAATCTTGTAATCTCAATTTTTATCCAAGTTTGTTTTTAGTTCAGAATTTAATGGGGAATATTTATCATCCATATCCATGTTTCATCAATATGGGATATTATTTCTAGCCCCATACAGTTGTTTAAATCCAATTTTACCCTTCAGTGAGTTTTTAGTAAAAGATATGAATGGAATCGTTTGTCGTTTTTCGTACGAAGTACTTTTTGACTTTTCTGGACAAAGTACGAGAAGAATGTTTTTTAACTTATACGGAATGAATGGATTTTTAGAACATAATTTCCATGAATATTCCTTTACAAGTTTTCATGTTTATTTTTAATTATCTTATTTTAGTTTAAAATTATATGACATCTTAAGAAAGGAAAATGTTTTTGAAGTAGAAAGGATATTTTCCTCAAGAATGGAGTTCAAGTGTTTTATAAAAATTATTTTCCATCTATGATAATATATGGTTATGTTTTATCATAATTTTTACTTTGTTTTGATTATGTTATGATGGAATTATTTTTATGATTTCATTTTATCTTATATGGATTACGTTATGATGGCATGATGATTAAGAATCCCATTTTTATTACTTGGGTTATGCTATGATGTATGATTTATGATTTTATGGAACTCATAAGAATGGTTTCATTATGAGATGGGTGGTACTTATATCTCCGTCCAATGCATTGGGTAATGATTTATATCTCATGAGATAGACATGGCTGGAATGGAAGGTTATCCCGATTTAGTGAAACAGGACTGAAATGAGGAGTGAACTCGTTTCAGGAATGGACTTTGTCCGCTAAGTTATTCTTGCCAATGATTCTTCACTACAATGAAATGATTCTCTATGATTATGTGTGTATGACACAAAGTTTCATGTTTTAATTTAGGATTATTGGGATTACATATCACTACTATGATTTATCCCATGTTATGAAATTATGATCTCTTTTGGAGGTTATGATTTTCAAAATGTTATGTTCTTATGAATATTAAGTGATTGATATTTATTTTATCAGCCCTTACTGAGCATTTGAGCTCACCCTTTTGTATGTTTTCTTTCCCAAAGTCAGGAAGAAGTTTTTTAAGTAGGATATGCCAAAAGGGACTCTAGATATGACGAAATAAATGGGAGACAATGTAGATTCTTTATGGACCAGTTGATTATGTTTCCCAGTTTCTAAAGAAAATATACCTATACGGTCCTTTCATGGTTTGGTTATATGTTGTAATAAGTGTGATTTCAATTTTGAAGCAATAACAATGTATGTAAAGTGTTTGTTGTTATAATGATGCCTTGTTGTAAGTGAAGAATATAATATATTTACACTGATCTCAAATTCATCGGGAATAACTCCTCCCTAAAAAGTTTCTCGAAGTCATACCACGTGAGGGTCATCTTATAGTGAGTCTGGACGGTCAAACTCCCCTATCTCCCCATTGAGCCCTATAAAACTCTCACTGTAAGAACCTCCATCTGGTTAAATGGAATAATCACTAAGAAGAAGACTTGCATCCCCACATCTATCCAATACTCAATGATTAAAGGATCTATTTCTCCAATGATCATGGGATGTCTCTCTTGGTGGAACTTGTGTATGGAAATGATCCTACGTGCATCCTCTAATGGTAGTGCATGTAGTAACTACTGATCAACGAGTGGTGGTATCACTGGGACACTACCTATAGGTTCCATCTCAGGAATCATTCTCTATAATAAACCCTCATTACACTGTGTACCATCCATGTGGTCATGCACTGGAACCCTAGTAGGTGGTCAGCATATAGGCACCCTGAAAGATATCAAGGGAAAGCACAGTCAACAGATTATACCTAGTGAGCTAACTATGACTCAAAAAGACAATGAGAAAACCCCTCAAATATAGATGAAAATAATGTTTTCATGTACCGAGTCAGAAAATAGAATATAGGGTCCCAATGTATGGATACGTCAGCTGCCACTCCAACTCTAGACTCCATATCCAGAAATATAGACTCAAAACAAGTAACATTGTTGCCCATCCAAATTTATAGACACTTAATTATTATAATAGAACAAAACTCTATCTGATACGAAATTTTCGTGAACTGTCCCCTAGATCCTATGTCGTGACTTCCCCATGACACCTTTTATAGGCCAGTGACTGGCGACCATCACCAAAAATGAATATCCCCAAAAGGGAAGGCATTTTTCTTTAAAACTACACACATTCACAAAGAAATAAATAATAGAATGTAAAAACAATGTAAACCACAACATTCAAAAAGAAAACTACTAAGAGTAACATACCAATGAAATTAAAAAGTCGTCAAAATAAATGACCAAAAACCAAGAAGGAATGTACAACTATCACATTCTGTATGTTTGAGAACTTACCTAAAGGGTAAGTGATGGTAGCTTCCTATAGCCATAGATGTTTTCCCGTTTATGTCGTCTAACTAAGAACACCTAGTCCCATACCACCAATGTATCCATCATAGTTTCAATCACATGCATGATTCATGACACGTTTATGCAAAGATCATGAAGTGTTGAGTAACAAAATACCCAGTAGGGACACCAAAACACAAGGGAAAGACCCCAAAATAAGACCACATAGAAGGATCACACCACAAAATCACATAGAAAAGAGAGGTCACACAAGGTTTACCTCAACGTATAGAATGTAATATTCATCAGTTGTAAAGTTGAAACATCATGTACTACTAAGTAACTCATCACAGATTATCCACTTAGGAATGCTTAGCTATTAGACCACTAATGTCTGCTCGGCTATAGGACCACTAATGTCCTCTCATCAGCTGGAAAACGAATTTCTGCTTGCCTATTGGACCACTGAGGTCTGATCATCTACTAAACCACTAATTTATGCTCAACTGAAATACAATTGAGGTTCAAGTGTCCATGGGACCACTAAGTTAAACTAATATGCTGGACCAATGAGGTATGCATGTCTAAATCACCATGGTGGTACGCTCGAGTTATAAACCACTGAGGTATGCTCCTATGATGGAAAACTGATGTTATCTTGTCTACTAAACCACTGAGTTATTCTCTTCTGCATAAATAATGAGGTACGCTGGAATTTTAGACAACTCAGGTATTCTCTCCATATCCTTCGATCCATAGACAACCATAGGATTTCCACTCTATATAGTGCATGATTCCGGAATAATCTACTCCTCAATCCATCTGTTGTATCTCGACTGTCACATAATATCACTTAGAGTATTCCCAATTGACTGTCATATCATAAGAGTCCTAATCCATAGATGATTCTTGAATCAGAAACCTAGTGTGAATGATATTGGTCTTTTAGTAAACAGGGGCTTGTTGTATCTGGGGACAATCCAACATGGTCAGACCGACCAGACAACCCCAGCCTGGGGGTCCCACATGACCCAACCCATTTCGGCCATCTCGACCCTACCTAGTAGGGTCTGGTAGACTAGGTCTAGCCTGACCCATTGGCCAATCCCCTTGGGATTTGTTAGACATATCCCAGTTCGACCATTGGTCCATCTCACTGGGTCACCCATTGACATGATCTGCATTATTCTTCCCATTACAACATTGTTTTACTGGTACTACGTAAAGGGGATTCCCAGTATCCTAGTTTTTGCTCTTTCCCACCATGCATCATTGGACCACTTCTCCTCCTGCCTGGGCTACCCAACGGCCCAATTTTTTTCACCTTACCGGTCGGCATTGGCAGGCAGGATTTCTTCCAACCCAAATGTTAGGAGGTTTTTGGTCAGTGCGGCCACACAACACCGGGGTGGCACCATGTTTTTTCCTAACCTATCCACTCATGTGGATATATTCCTCTATGTGACCCACGGTGATCCACGATTCCAGCTCACCGTCGCGGTCTGCAGATAGTGGCATGCACATCCTACTTGGTCGGGTGATGCATCCACCATCCACTAGTCATTGGCCTTTGTGTCGGTGGCCCTATCATCATCGCGGGGCGCTTCTACCACACCGACTCCCACTTGATGATGTGGTTGGGTGTTGCGGCTGGAAGTTGTGTCCGGGTGATGCGAACTCTAGCCTATGCAGTTGTCTGCTTGGATACGGCCCTTCCTGCATAATGCCACCATATCCTCTTATATCTTGTCATGTGTCGAAGCACCGATGCGCCACTATTTTCTCATATGGACCATATGTACCATCACCGTCAAAATCATTGTGCCAAAAAGACTAGAAATATTGTAAGAATGAAAAACGGGGAATGAGTCTCACATATAAACATCCAAAAAATGATTTGGGTCTTGTTCATTTTTACCTGGATACAATCTTGTCTGCAAGATCACAATGTACCAAAATAGGGAGGAATAATAACAATTATTAATATATCCTTTTTCTTGCATCATTAACTATCTCACATGAATGATTTATCCTTGGGATATCTTATTGATGAGTTAACCTATATTAGTCGTTTAAAATAGAAAATATGGAAATACAATTTGCAAAAAAAATTAATCAAACCACAACCTGGGAAAGGATATTTCTCGATGACGATCATTCTTCATCGTCCGACAATCTCTAATCATCAACCTGCTCATAGAGTAATTTTAGGGCTGTTAATCAACCCTAAATTCCATGTGTAATTAATGAAGGAAGACGCGTTCAAGGTACACCACGATAACCCTACTCTATTAATGAGGTTCTTTAATGATATTTATTAATGGGATTCAGTTTTTCCTTGCCACTGCATCACAATGCTGAAGTTCCACCACTTAATGATGAAGAAAACCAATAATATAACTTTTTATATTATTCCATTTTATTTCTAAAAGTTCAAAAATTAACATTCAACCTCTACCCATGCTATTCAAGGTTATTTTGTTTATGGAAAAAAATTTATTTCCACTGTTGGCCCATACCGGCCAATGTTAGGCCCTTTTTAAACAAATCATAGTGCACTGAGTTCAACAGTGCCCTCATTTTTTTATAAAAACACCAATTTGATTGTTAGAAAAACCAGCATGCAGTTTTTTTGGCGATCATTAAAAATAATTCAAAAATATGTTCTGGCCACTCCAGACATCAGAATTACGTACCGTCTCTGTTCATGGTCTCAAAATTATCCCACTTAGTTTTCAAAAAAATATGCATGAAATTATATGAAATTATAATTATTAGAAGTGAATATATATTTTATAATAGTTTTTTATAAATTCATAACATGTATTGAACAACCATACATGAGTTAAAAGACCACAACAATGTAATGATAATGTAATATGTTTTCATCAAACTTTTTAAATCAATGAAATAAATGTCATATTAAACACTCACAACATTGTTTGCTATATCTACTGTAAATTTTGATAAATAGTAACATGAATTATTTTATCATCATTGTATTAAAAGCTTTAATTAAATTTTTATTCCTCTGTTATTCTTATTATTAATGTTTTTCAAAGTTTTGTGGTACGTATAGGAATATATAAGGATAATTTTATTCATTATTAATTTTATTGTTATTTAAATGGTATGAATATTTTTCATTGGCTCACACAACTTCCTTGTGGACATTAATATTCAATGATTATGTGTGAAAATAAATTTTTCTATATATTTATGTATTTCGACTTCCCTTATATGGATTTAGAGTTGATACACATAATATATTATTCGATTGATTCACACATCAATGTTATGGTCTTTTCATGGGTTTACTTCACACATACGTTTTGTTCAATATTTTTTTCTGGTATTTTCTATCTGAATGAAGTATTTTATCATTAACTCATAAATACGTACATCTTATTCTCCTCTAGTTATTGATGTCTATTTTCATGTTGTGGTTCTATTTTTCTATACATTAGTACTAGAAATGTTTTATAAAATGATTTTAAGAGAACCTGACATCTTTTCCATCTTTAGTTGAATAAATTATTTCCTTATAGAAACATAGTTTTATAAAAAAGTTTTTATAAAAGTTTTAATATATCCAAAATGACTTATTAAATACATTTTCCCTATTTCTCGGTTATAACTGTCTTTAATGGAATATTCATATCACATTCCTAATAAAAACAATTCAACCATTTATTGTGGAAAAATAATGTTTTATATACCATATATGACATGTACAGATTTACCCTTCGTAATTTGTTTTATGATTCATTTTTAATTCTAAATGATTTCTTTTAAATAATTTTTTTTCAATTTTTATTTTAATAGAAAATTATTTTCAAATATTCTTCTCTAATGATATTTAAATTTTTATCAAATATATTTTTTAATGATATTTTAATAGTATTTATACATATCCCAAACAACAACAACTTATTTGTAGTCCAATTATGATATGTTTTATATATACCATCCTAATTATTCCTATGTATATTTTATGATTGATTTTTTCAAGGATAGTATTGTTATTCACTTACTTAATTCCTTTATTATTCTTATGGAAATATTCAGTTATTTATGATAATTGAACATTGAATTTAGAGTAATAATCCATACAATTTACCATAGATACGTTTATTAACAAAAACCATATACCATTTTTTATAAGGCTTAAAATATGAATGTTATTTGATTATATTGGGACATATTGAAAAAACTAACTCAATTATTCAATACAAAGATTTGATATGTAATATTTTTATACGATGTAATGAATTTTTGGGACATGAATGATATGGGTTGGGGACCATATAAAGAATGTTCTATGGGGATGGAACATGTTACTTAAAGAACCATGATGCATCAGTAGTATCAAGATATGATATTAGTCAGAAAAAACCGTTCAAGTTGTTTCAAAGTTGAATAGATGCGTTTCAACCAACAACAATAAACCATTATGTGAAATATCTTAATAGAACTGGTTTATATGCTAGATACATGGCTTCTAATATTTATCAAACACCTTCATTTGGATTCATTTATTTTTTATCCATGACATTTTGCAATGAAATTTCTATGGATGCATTTAATTCTCAGTTTATTGATTAAATGACATCTATTTTTAGTTTCATACCTTGAAATTTTGATATTGAACTACCTATTTATTTAAATGGCATTAGTTTTTAGTAATTTAAATTTTCTGAATTATTATGTACTTCCTACACAGTTTATTGATTACAATATATGTCTATTTAGTTATTACCTATCCATATTGATTATTCTAATTGATTTATTATTATTTAAACTATAAATTAACCATAGTAATAATTTTATCTCATCCATATTATGATTCCATTCCCTAAGATCCTGATAACTATACTAAGAACGATATATGAGGACATGCTAGATGGAATAAAGTTATTATCCTAAAATAATAAAAAATAAATGTTGTAATTAGATTATTCATTTATAATAATGGTCTCACCAATGTTTCCAATTTTCCAATCCTATTAAACTCTTTGATCCTTTGATATTTAATTCCTTATGATCATACTGATGTAATGGTAGCATGACACCAGTTCCGGGCTTACTCGGGTAAGGTCACAACATTCCAAGTACACTTTTTCATAAATTTATTTGTGTGTTGATTCATAAAGATATATCTATATATGTTTTATGTTTTCTTTTTATGTATATGGTCATATTATGATCATAATACACCCATCACTATCCTATTATCATATCCTAATTTTTTAAAACAAAATCATCATCCATATTAGCTTGGCTCACTACCTCTATGGATGATGAGTTTTAATTTGGTAATACCAAATTAAATGTTGTTCATAATAATTTTATTAAATTGAAATTAGATGATAATATGTATATTATAACTTTATTCAAATTATGGAAGGAATATATATACATAATATTAAAAACATATAAATTAGTTCATGATGGTTTGTAAAGTCACATTAATTATGTAACCATTTGAAATTTATCTTTTACTAAATGAATCATCCATATATCAAACCACATTATAAAATTTGAGATCATTTATATTTCATTAATTTTATTAATACCTCATTTTCTACTAATTTAGATGAAACAAAATTTCACAAGAACATAAATAATTATCCATTCATGATCCAGCCATGGAACAATGAAATGAAGGATCATAAAATAATGAAATTAATCAATATATATCATTGAAATGGTTGTAAATGAACATAATTAAAAAATAATAAATATAATATCGATGGAAAATATTTTTAATTATGTAATTAAACAATTTAATTTTAATATTTATAAATTTATGTGAAATTGAAGAACAATCAGGGAATATATGTTATAGGATCTCTTCGATCCACCATTATTCATTGGGTTATAACCATTCTATATCTAAATTACAATATATTTCTATTTTATTTTATAAAAAGTATCTATTTTTTTGTTATATTTCTGCTATATGTATAAAAAAAGGTTATTAAATCTTCATTTGTTTGGTAAAAAAATTTTTAAAATCATTTATAAAATATCATATTTTAAATCAAACTTGGTAAAATGGATATTTTATATATCATAATTTAATAATTTAATGGTACTTTAATGATTTTTTTCTAATTCAAAAATTCAATAAATATTTTAATATTTAATCTATACCCAATATATTTTTCCTCATGATTTAAATTATAATTATGTTAATTTTATTTCTCTGAAAGTATTTAACTTGTTATATTAAAAAAAGTTCATAATGTTTATTTAAATACTAACTTATGTACAATTTCATACAATTTTGTTTATTAAAAAACACTATATATCAATTATTATGATTATTTACCTAGATATTTACATCCAAAATATTTCATTCCAATTATCTATATAATTGGAAATAAATCTTCTTCGAATATGATATGATGCACGATTAAGAATACCATTTCTTTATATGTGTAATTATTGTGTTTATGTAAAATTAATGGTTTATTTTTGTAGAGAAAATATTAATGTACATGTTATGATGGGTGAACACAGATTCCACGCCAATTCATTGGGTGATATTTTTGCCTCATGAGTTGTTATGTGTGGGACTAGAGAGTAATCCTAGTCCATAAAGGGACTATATCCACCATGTGATGTTTTATCAGTGGTTATCCTTTTCTTAAGGTTGTGTAATATTTTATATCTATTCCAGATTCTTATATATCTCTGATATTATGATAACATATTATTTATGTCATTCTCATGTGTTATTATCTCCAAAACATCTCTTTTGAGATATAAAATTTTGTCATTTGAATCACATGTTACTCTTGGTTATCATGTTTATTCCCTAACAAGAAATTTTAGTATATATATTTTTATCTATGTGTTCTCTAGGTTATACTATTTATTTTAAATATCTTATAGTGATTAAGGAGATCAATATAGAGGTCAAAATAAATATTTTATGTTTTAGTTCCATTTTGATGTATTGTGGCATGAGTGCCCCTATGTCACATAGAATCAGGAAACTATTTTTGTGTTTATTTGATGTTCATTTTAAAATCTCTATGATAATATGTGTAAAGGATTATGTAATTTTTTTGAAAATACCTATATGAATAACCTATGGATGGTATTTACTTTTTATAATAAAAATACAAAAAAATTAATAATTCTTTCATACTTGATATTAATCATACTATACTTATTTAAAACCATGTGATAAAAAACAAATGGATATGGAAATATCATATTCTTATTATGAGATATGTACAAAAGAGGTTATCCTAAGTAAATAAGACATAAATAATAAGTTTCAGTAAGCACTGGAAAACCAATCCCATTTAAACATTACCATTTAAACAAAATGAAAATGAGGATATTAACACTGTGGTAATCTCATGGATAAAAATAACTGAACTATAAATGATGGAAATGAAATAATTTTGGACTTCATGTTCTTAGAATCATAATATCTCTATTTTCAATACCTTACAACAGGATAATTTAAATATAAGTCTATAAACCCATTTAATTTTGAAAACATTTGTCTCATGATACCTGTTGATGCATCAAGGGTATATATTTTCCAAGACCCCACAAATCACTATAGATGCAATTAAATCCTCATATTTGTAATGATTGATTTAATTTATAATCCATGATCCTTATAAATAAATATTCTTATTGAGTAAAGAATACATAAAATTAATATTTTCTTATGAATTCAAATCAATTTAGAAGTAAAACAACATAATTATAAATGGTATATTATTTCGGAAAGAATCCTATCACTCATGTATATTTATAGGAAATGTAAATTTCAATGATCACATGAATGTGAATGTTTTTAAATAAAAATTTAATATACACCATATTTACAAATAATTGAGAGACAATAATAGAAATTTACATTGTGATGTAAAATATATTTTTTTAAAGACTCTATGATAATGGAATTTAAATAATTTAAAAAAATAACTAAAGAGTTTTCATTGTGAAATTTTGAAAGCTTTTATAAGATACTGAAGGGAATAAAATGGTTATGATGGTGGGAAATCTCATTAAGACAATATTCATTGAAAGAAAGCGTTTCTTTAAACTTTTTATAAAAAGGATGAAAAAGAATCTTTCAAGGAAAATGTTATTAAATTCCCTTAAATTAATTTAATAATTAAAGGATAGTTTTTAATTTCCTTATTATATAAATTATGTTATAAAATGTAGTTTGTAAAACCATTTTAAAAAAAATATGGATATGGAAGAAAAATATTCATAATAAAAATTTAAAATAAGATTTGATTTAATTTTATACAATCCACTTGAAAGGGATACATTAATTGAATTGTTTATCATAATGAATAAATATACATTAACATTAATTTTTTAATTAGTTCATTATTTATCCCACATATTATAAATTGATACATAATACAAAATATGTGTCAATAGATTAAAAATTGTGGTGAAACCCCATATCTCATGTATCATATATGTTAAAATTTATTTAATATTATTTATATTGTCTTTAAAATGAAATTACATTTTTAAAGTGTAAAATTAATATTCTAAATATCATATATGATTTAATTAAAACATATTATCTCATATTTTTCAAAAATATTAATTATAAAAAAAATTGGTTGTCATTTATTTGATTTTATCATGCATATTTTTTCAGGTATGTTCCATTAGTTAAACAATGATTATTGTTAAATATTATACATATAGTTAATTTCGATATTAATATAATATATTTAAACTAAATCTGTCCTCATTACCTTCCTTAAAATCAAAAAAAAAATGAAAAACTGATCACATTGCTTCACGTAGGTGGTTGTCCACACATATACCCGATCGATGTTATAATTTTCAAATTGATTTGAAGGTAAGATGGAATATATGATATTAAAACAAAAAATAATTTTTATTTTATAAATATCATATATATTCATTATTTCAATCATTCTAACCATACATGTAATGTTGTGCGGAAAATTGAATTACACCACTATGTTAAGGGAGTGAGTTGTGAGTACAGAATTGCGTTGTTTTCTCTATATATTGGGTGGATTAGTGATAGAATATTATTATCCCATTATCATAATAATAACTCAATATATTTATGATACTAGTTACTTATTTAGGATGGTTACAACACATTAACATGAAGTTTAAGAAGAACCAAACATGAAAGAGTTACTAAAAAACTACATCTTCATCAATATGATTTAATTTTATATCTTCTTGATGGAGTAGGGGTGTGTGTTTTAGGAAAAAAAACCCTCTTGAATATAGGTATGGAGTTATAAAACATAATTGTTCAGATATTGGTAAATATAGATGGCTCAATGTTCTTTGATGTATGTATAGAAGGGACGACCTTTTATTTGTGAAGAGAGTGGCATTCTTGAAATATCATAAATTAATAAATTAATATAATTTTTTTTTTCAAAATGGAACCAAATTGATATATTTTAACTATATGATGGTGATGAGTCTAAATAATCTAATAAATTTAAATTTATAAACAAATTTGAATTTTTTTTATTATAATTTAATTTTAACACCAAATTAAAAATTTTGACAATTACGACTTATAATTTGTTCCATCATATAAGGGTAATTAAATTTACTAAAAAAAATTAAAAATGACCCATAAATGATAAATGGTTTATTTTTTCAACCATATCCCATTAATTTGGAAAAATACACATTTTTATGAAATTTAAATAATTTTATCAATTTTATTTATGATAAAATATCATTAGTGTCACTTTTGAACATATTAATTTAATTTGACATTAAATACAATGATAAAAATATGTAATTAAAAATTAATAATATCAAACATAAATTTAATATTTTATTTAACTTCAATCTTATTTAAAATATAATTTTTCAAATTATATTTGTTTTTGTATTTTAAAAATATTTTTTTTATTTTTTGATTCATTTATTAAATATTTTATTGACGTTGTGCGAGAATATAATTTAATATTTTTATGAATAGAAATGATAAATAAATTAAATTATAAATAATAATTTTTCATTCGATTTATTATAGAAAATTAAAATTAATTTTTATTTATCATGTAAAAATAATTATATATTTAAAAAGGTTGAAAAGTGAAATTTTAGTCATTAACTCTCAACTAAAAATTATTAAGGTAAAAATTAAATAAAAATACAATAGAATGATCATATTTTTAATTTTATATTTATTATGGATGAAATATAATCATAAAAAAAATTAGTTCAACAATTGGTTGATTTAAAATGCCTTATCACATTTTTTAGCCCTAATAACTAAATTTACCCTTACCATACTCACAATAACTTACTATGGTTACAATTCATAATAAAAAAATAAATGAGGCATATTTACCCAATATACACCTACAGATTCCAAAATTGTATTTTTAATTTATAAATTCAACTGAAATAAATGTATAAATTTAATTTACATTGAAATAATAAATGAAAAAAAAACATTATCTGGAATATGTGTTTAATGTATAAAATATTTTTCGTGACAAATTCAATTACCAAAATCTATCCAAAGACCATATTTGATTAATAGAAATATAATTGTATAAATATTTATCTCAATTTATTTAAAAAAATCCAATTTTTTAAATATGTTAATTTAAAATATGGTTTTCAATAGGGTAGTAATATTCACTAGTCATTAAAATTTCAAATTTTAAGAAAAATTCAAAAAAATAAACAACATAATATTTGTATACATATTTAAAATAATATACCATTTTTAAAAATAAATTATCAAAAACTATAATAAAATAATTATATTATTTTATCATAAGAAAAAAAAATGGAGAAAAAGTAATTTTGATGAATGGAATGTCTTTTCTAAATGATCAAATGTCTATTTCATATGAATTATTCAATAAGTATTTATTGAGTGTATCCTTTATATATATTTCATAATTTTTTTATTCATATTTTTACCCACAAATTCAATTGATACATTATAATAGTAATATATAAATAACAATATTATAACGTTCTTTTATTAATAGTGTTTCATATAGTATATTCTATCTAATATAGTGTACATAAAATGTTAGGATAATAAATTCATCCCTCAAATAAAAACTATCATTCAAAAAAAATTAGGCAAATTACCATCTATTCAAAATAAGGCGGGTTTTCATCATAACATCCTAATGTTCCTACAAAACACCCTTTATTTTATGATTTCTCCAAAATAATTTTTCAATTTTAATCATTAGATTCCTCATAAGAATCTCTCTAGTGTCAAAAATCTTGATATGGAGTTTATAATAAGATATATCAAGATCCGGACATATTTCTTGAAATATTAGAACATGTGTTGGGTTTGATGTATACTTCCTCAACCACTGTATATTGAATATATCATTTACATTATATAGGAATTGTTGTATTCCTAACCTGTAAGACACTGTTCCAGTTCTTTCTAGTTTTGGGAAAGGCCTGATGTACCTAGGTATAAGTTATCCCTTACCACTAAATCATATATCACCTTTCCATTGAGATAATTTTATGATGTCATGATCTCCCAAATAAAATCCAAAATCATTCCTTTGATTATCAGCACAAAACATTTCCTTCATTGGGATATAGTAGCATGGGGTTTAATAGGCTTTTCCTTCACTATTATTTCCTAAACATGTTTTTCTCATGTATGCCTCCTTTCAAAAACATTATCCCTATATGTTTTTTTTGAGACATATCTTTCAATATAATTCTTTATAAGACACCATTTGAATACTTCAATAGAAGTTATTGTCAGAGTTAAAATCCACTAAAAGTAGATAATAATACCACATGCCATTAATTTCATGTGAGGTTGATCTCAAAATGTATTGTAATGTTGAATAGTAAATTCTATAGTGTTTTACCCTATCCTCTACATACTTTTGTTCTATGATGGTACCGAGAATACATCAAGAACTCCTACAAAAATGCCACAAGCTTCCAACTATTAGCAGGAGACTAGGGTGCCTCTTTTGGGAGAAAATTCCCTTATAGATCAAATTTATAACAAAATAAATATTATATACTAAATTAGGGAAGCATAATTGAGAAAAATATAGTAGTGGAATAATGGAAATCAATAAAATCATTATAAGTAAAACTCTATGTGAAGATGAATAAACAATTGACACTTATTGATAATCATGCTAACGAAACAATACAAAGTAAGAGTAAAAAATTGGAATAAGGGATAGTGAAATATGCCAAGTTCTATAAAAGAAACATTAAAATTTAAAAGAAACATACAAAACAAGGATCTCCACCATAGTATTTGTCCTTTTCCAAATTACTCTATCATAAATTTGTAGATCAATCAAGCATAAAAAGCCAAATTATTCCACTTATCAATACATGAAGCCAAGATATATTGTAGTCTATAAAAGGTGTCCAAAAATGGGATGAGATACAATCTTTGTAGGACACAAAAATGGTGTCCACTCTAATCCATTCTATATAATAAATAAATGAAAAATGTTCGAGAATTTATCTATGTTCATAAATAAATAAATGAACACTTAGATTTGAGTTCATAAATGGGAACCTAACTGATAACAATTGCTTCAACCAAAGAAAGATGTGACATCAAAGGTACCTGAACATGTAATATCATATTTACATTGGGAATTATGAAAAATAATAATGGTAGAAAGATTGAATGACTATTATTTGGCTTGGCATTCACATTGTGAATTCATCATTCAAGAATAGTCATTATATATATAAGAGAAAACTATATATACAAGTAAGAAAACTATAAAATCCAATACTGGTTTCATGAGATCAACAATGTAAATCTATTAAGAATCCACAGGGTCGCAATAGGTGTATCTGATATAACTAATGCCTACAAATCTGCCCAAGATAACCCATAATATAATCCTTTTTATCACTCATGACATTTAGAACTCCGAGTCTATAATGAGTATCTCACATAGGGGACCTGGTACCATAAGTGGCATGGAATATTCATCTTTCCAATGGTCCATTTAATGTTTCTCCCATAGAGAACCGGTGTCACACATTAGTATAAATAACCACCCAGAGAGCTTGTACAAGGCAAGCCAGTGTATCCCACCTAGCATGTTATGCTGGTGCAACAAAGCATGAATATTCCATCAAGGGTATCCTAAACTTGGGTCTTTTATTCTATCCTCTCTCATTGTAGGTGAATAATAGAAACCATAGAACATATCAGAAGGAAAATAATATTCATTCACTAGTAATTGATACTAATTTCAATATCAAAAGCTACCAAGCAATCCATGTCATTCAATTTAATCCAATCATCTATAAAATAATAAAATATGAATGAAATGTAGCATATGGAATAAAAACATGTCATAAGACATTGTATGATTCAATGAGACATGAGGGAAAGGAATAACCACAAGGGAATAAAATACAAATTCAAGTAATAGGAACATGGAATATCATAAATGGAATTATATTTCATAAGGCATAAATCAGTAACCCATTCATTAGAAATATGATAATGGGAGTTTCCAAAGCGGCCTAACACATTGTTCATCATTCATTATAGTAAAATTTATAAATTTAAGTCATTTAACCATGGAACCACCCACAAAGATAAGGTGGGTACCCATTTAGGAATGAGAATAAAGGGATATTAAGGATTTAATACCAAAGGGGGTGTTCAACGACATAGAGAACAACCGAATAATATTATTTTATTTTAGGTAAGGTGAGAGATGACATTAGGGGCATAATAAATTAATTTATTAAACATATTTGAGGCATCATTAGAAGTATCTGAATCAAGGCACAAAAGGACATCTTTTATAAAGAAATGAAATGAGTGGGAAATACCTAGACTACCCATCAAAATTTAATATCACACCACTCATTTATTTTTGATGATTGAATTAATCTATAACTTATGATGATGAATAAATAATCCAATTACATGAAAATAATTCAATAGATGTTGTAAATAAATAGATAAAAAAAGAATGGAAGAATATTAAAATATAATGCATAGGAATATATGTCTTTCTAATAGCTTCCTAATTCTTCTGACAACGATAGATTTTGTTTCTTGCTGATGTACGTACAAAAAACTCTATGTAAGATAAATTAGGAGTATCATGAATGGAAGATAAAGAGAGAACCACTAGAGAAGGATGAGATAAGAATATGGTGGATTAAAATAATAAAATATGGTAAGAATCGTAAATTAACCCTCATATATAGGGGCTCAGGAATTGGTCATATAGTTAGGAAAAAATGTGCCAACAGTGCACCAATCCATTACTTCAAGGGGAATCCAGCATGGTTAAGAGTATGGTTTTTCTAACCACTAAAAAACATTGAAATATGAAAGAGTCAAAAAATAAATATGGGTTGAATGGTAATTCACCTCGGGTCACACAGTTTGAGATAAACCATATGGATACCATGCCCACACTATCTGTAACCTCACACTTAGAGTAACTATGTGGGTCAGACACCTTGGCTTCTACTAATAGTGTAACATGGTTTGTATCTTAGAGTTTAGGGGTTCAGGCACCAAACTATCCCACAAACACCCTTGGGGACTCCTTATCTCTCTTAGGCATATTTATTAGTGTAATATAAATTAATTTAAACTTTTACCAAATGGTTTGTACCATTGAAAATATCCCGGATGTTATAATTTCAATCTATCTGCCGGTTTGATGGAGGTAGGTAGTGTGCAAATGAAAATTTTAACACCCCATGATTTCATAGTACATTATGTCTCCAAAGTAATTCAATAACATGCACTACACGATACACTAAGTTCATGCGCACCACAAGATTACCAAACTATCCATTCAAAAGAAGTTAAGAATTGTATTAATTGATTTATGAACATTATATAATCCTTATAATTTTAGAATCCATATTATGAGTTTCATAGACAAAATGTAAGAACTAATTAATTTTTTTAGGTAAAAGAACTGTTTTTAAAAAAATGCAGTTTTACCATCTTTTAATGGTGAACCATTTTTAAATCCAATATTTGAATAATTTATATATTCATTTTGACAAAATAAAATTTTTCTTTAAAATCAGGACATAAGAATTTAGATTCAATAATTTTTTTTGTTTTTCTGATAACATTCATATTTGTGTGAATGTTGAAAAATACTATATTTTAACTGAAAAAAACATTATTAGTCAAAATAATTTATAGTTTAAAATTATACATTTTAATGGTTTTTAAGTAAAAATAGATTATATTTATACCATTTAATCCAATTCTTGTCATTGTAAGTAATTTCACTTTTAAATAGGACATAAACAAGTTTCTGTCTTTTGGTAGTTATTATTTCTTAAAAATACGCCTTTTGATTTTGACAATGGGAATTAATATTAAATTAATAAATTAAACTTATATGTTTTGAATTTGGTAAAATATACTTCATTTTTGGATTTGGAATATCGAAATTATCCAAAGGTAATTTTTTTGTATTTTTCTAAAAACATTCAATTTTTGATGAATAGTGAAAAACACTGAGTTATAGTTTAAAACAGAATTTTTATTTAAATAATTATTTATTTAATATAAATTTAAATTAGGTCAAAATAGATACATAATACCAATATAATTTCAATGTAATTCATTGGATTCAGTTTATAATATTTTTAGATATATTAAAATATTATTGAACGTTTCACAGTCTTTTACCCACCTCCTAGGAGAATTTTCAAATTCACATAATACATAATTTAACCACTTCTATGAGTGGAATTTCAAAAATCCGAGAGTTATGGTTAATATTAATGAGTAAAATGTTGTTCAATAAGATAAAAATAATTTTTTGTGAATATTAACTTCTTACTTTTATTTACCACGGTTAAAAAAATAGGGAAATTAAGTGTAAAAATAATATTAGTATTACCCTACCAAATGTCTTAATTCTATTGGATAAGTGTATCTCGACCAAAAATAACCTTTGGAATAAAATATTATCATTTAGGTCCCCTTGTATTACATTAATTCATTTATTATTATTAAATTCGAAGAAGACTTAAAAGAGTTAAAATAAATGTTTAATAACTAAATCATTTTTAATATAGGGTTATAAATAAGATAAATTATATTATAAATATTCATTAGAAGGATAAAACGATTTCCTATATAATGGTATTTTATTTATAATTTTTAGACAGTATATAATTTAATTTATTTATGACACAATGATGATGATGTAATTACCTAATTAATGAAATATTAAAATAATTGTTATTATAAGTTCCCAAATAAATGTAATTTGAGACTTTTTACGAATTCCAATAATTTTCTAGGTTAATATGACATATTATTATTGGTTATATGAATTTCTTTCAAAGTAGTAATCCTCTTATGAATCTATCAAAAACAAAATGCCCAATAGTTTCAAAATTGACATAAAAGAGTGTTTAAAACAAATATTATATGATGAATTGATATTCTATTTCTAAAAATCTAAGGCTCATCCAAATGACTTATATCATGAAATTTGTATCATTAATGTACTAATTTTGGGTCTTTTTGAAGTTTAGAGTATGTTTATTATCCATATAATATAAAAATACAAAGAGACATGGTAAATGTCAAACTAATTTACTAAGTCTTAAAACTAAACGATATGGTTAATAAAGTGACACAAACCTATCTAAAAACTATTAGTTGAGTGGATTTCGACCCATACCCAACCTATCCTCTAAATAAATCAATTTAGAGACATTATAAATCGAATATGAATTTATTATTAAATAATATATTATGTTCTTCCTAAGGTGCCCCTCACCCCTCTTATAAAATGGAACTCCCAATTCTCTCTAATCCACACCATAGAAGCCTTTTTATCTGGCAACCCCTTCCCAAATATTCTATCAACATCCCTCAATTCAACCTAGAGTCCTTAGTTTTATCTTAATGCCAACCTATGGATCCCTATTGATCAAATCACAAGGATGATCCCGAAGAAGAGTTAATGTTTTCACCACCCTCTTTCAAGTTCTTTTCTTCTTCCACTTCTTCTTTCTTTGTTATTTCCAATATAAAATAATAACTCATGTATCTTCTATATACTATTATTATATTATAAATATTTTACCACCATATTTAGTATTCTACCCATCCCTTGTATGACATGTCACCATACGTGTGTACGTACGACTTACCGTCTCCACGTCGTGGTGTAATTGTTATTCAATACATTTTTTTGGATGGATATAATAATGAAGTGTAATTCATGTAAAAAATAAATATAACATTATAATGATTTTTTATATATGATAAACCATCCAATTATACAATATTTTAATATCAAGAGAATGATATTGTTGCTCGTACGTACGTATGGACTACCATCTCCACGAACGCGATGAGATTCATTATCCATAGTATCTATTCAAGAATAATTTTCATTTCATGATTAAATATAATGTTTAAGGACTTGATTTAATTCTTGATATTAATATGATACAACCTCTACAAAACAAACATAGCTTATTTAACAATACATATAATAGAAAATGAGTAAGTTAACACCTGAAACAACGATAATACTAAGATATTATTAACAAAGAAATGTTAAAAGATAATATATGATATCATAATAATGTATATGATTCTTGTATAATTTAATAAAAACTATTTCACCATTATACAGGATGTTAACCTACTCTCGACCATGGAAAAGTACCAGTTAGTGGTTTATTTCACAATTAATTCATTGTCAGAGGTTTTTTATACGTAATTATCTACTAGGACCTCTTTTTTATCCACCTCCATGATTCTAAAAAAATTATTTCAAATCATTCTTAAAATATTATAAACTATGGGTTAAACTAATTTATACCATTATTGACTTTTTATAATATTTTTATAAAGGAATATTTCCGTCTTTTTCCAAATAATGTCCTTTTTATCCTTTTTGAAATAATTAAGGTAAGCATGTCTTTTTTTAACATATTTGGTGGGTGCGTCTATTTTCCGCCATAATAAAATAATCGATTCTTCAAATACAAGCTTATAAAAATATTTTCAAAGTAAATTCATTCTTTTATAATTATGTAACTTTTAAATGATTCCAAAAAAGATATATTTCTCTCAAATAGTTTTGATTTCATCTATGTCAACATCCTTTGATGGATTTTAAGCTTATTTGAAGTTGATATATTATGATACACAACTTCCATATTGTATTGAAGGTTTTGTGATATGTTTGACTATGGATGTGTTATTTTTATACTATTCATGGTTTATGGAGAAATTATTGACATTTTGTATGCTAGTTTTAATATGAATGTTTTTGTTATATTTAAACCTGTTTATATGGGGAATGCATTGGACTTAATAAGTTACGGGTGGAGCCCACTATAGCTCCTTGATACATTGGTAGGTCTCATGATACAAACTAGTTTCCTGTCACAAGGCCTTGTCAAAATCCAATTTATAGTCTTGGCACAAGGTCTTGACTATGTAGTTATGACAGTCTGGAATTATGCATTCCATCATTATGATAGTGGTTAGTGATATTGAATGTGATTTTTTGACTAGTAAAATATCTATCTGAATAAGTAAATGGAATTACATCATTTTATTTTTTCCATATTATGCTAATGTTCAAGATTAAAAGGCTTTTTTTGTTATATAATGCCTTAAATGTTTATCCTTATTTATGAATGTTTCTTTTGTATTGTTTTCCTTACCGTGCATCTGAGCTCACCCCTTTCTATGTTTTATTTTTCCAAGGATTCCAAGAAGTGTATTGTGATTGATATGCTGGGTTACGCCAAGGGATAAGGTTGTTCGTGAAGGATTATTTATTTCTTTTTTATGTTATGAAGATTAATGTAATATTCATGTATGTAATCTATTTTCCAAGACTGAAAAACCTATCGGTCCTTCAGGACCTGATTCCTTCTATTCATTACAATGTATTAAATTAATGCACCAACTCTGGTTAACTAGGATCGTGGAATTACAATTGGTATCAGAGGAAGTTTATCAATAACCTTGGAAGATATATTTAGATAAACTCTGATTAGAGAAAATATACCTAATATAGAATTTGAGGATTAGTATAGCAGAAATTCCTAGAATTTTGGTAGTGTAGAGATTTTGTGAGTTTTACAAGAAAATACATCCCTATCTGGATATGAGCCAGTAGAGGCAGCTCTGGTACAGATGTACCTAAGGGTAAAACCCAAAATCACTGCTTTGAGCTAGACTCGAATATGAACTGGGGCACAAAAACAGGCCTTGCAATAGTCTTGGTTACGACACTCCCAGGGGATATGTTTATGATAATTATCATTTCCATTACAAATAATTATGAAGGGTTTATGAGTGTATAAATTCACAATGAAAACATCTTTATGATTATGGATTATATCCATAAACCATTAAATTTACATTATATATTTCACAAGATTTGAATTTTTCATTAAAATTCATAAACTGACCGAGTTTATGCCATTGTATAGAAATGGCGCCCAATAGAAGGAATGTGAACTCCAGCAATACATATGATCCCGTGAATATGAAAGATTGTATCTTTTACAGTATTAATCCAACATTTAGAAGGGAAATATTATCCCATGTATTCTCAACATATCATGAAATAGTATCATGTGTTAACAAGATAAGTAAAGAATTCCATGAGTTATATGGCATTGAAGGCAAGCAAGAAAAGAAAAGAATGGAAGAGAGGCAGATTGATAATGGGAAAATGGAAAAGAAGGATTTTTCCATATGTGATAATTGTGGGAAGAAACACCCTAGAAATCACCTGAATGAAATAGGTGTTTGTTATAAGTGTGGAGAAAAAGGACACTAAGTACGCGAGTTAAAGGGTCAGAAAACTGTTTCAAATGTACAATGCTTCATCAGTAAATAGTTGGGACACTATGAGAACCAATGTCCAAATCATCAGAGTATACCCCAAATGATTCTATTAGATAATAATAACGTTATGATACTACCACAGATGAGGTGTAATGATTAGAATTCTTATGTATTTGTTAGAGAATTATGTAATTTGAGTGTTGTATCAATGATGTACTGGTTATAATAATTATGGAGTATATAAGGATTGTATTGTAGTACTATTTCATTAAGGACTTGAGATTGTGTGGATCAATGAAAAGTGACTCAATAGCAGGTTAAATGTTTTGAAGATATATGGTTGAGAGAAAGACAAAACATAATATGGTTCTGATACTAAGGTAGTGATTTTGGAATAAAACATGATTGATTTGGATAAATTATATTAGATATTCATGACTACCTTGAAATTGATTAATGATTTTTATATTCCATAATTGTTGGAGTTTACAACATTTTTGGATTAATGGAGTATATCCAGTATTCTATAAGGAATAAGGGATCATGAATGTAATCGACAAGGTTTTATGGTAAATCAAGATGTTGTAGTGTTTTAAAAGAATATATGATGAATTTGTTCACATGTTATTACGCGAAAAAATGTATCTTCATTGTGTTTAACTTCCCTATAAATTTTGGACTGTGAGTTTGGACAGAAGTATTTTGGATAAGTCTATTTTCAAATAATTTTGGATTTCCATAAAAAGGACAACACGGAGGTTGGGCGACAACCTATCGTGTCCGGCAAGGCCGCGAGACTTGAACCCACAGCCGAATGGCGACTAGGGTGTATCACCTACCACAGACCCATGTGATGTACTAGATTTAATAATGTAATTTTTTTAAATGGTATGGTAGATGAATTATAAATTCATTTTTTCTAGAACCCAATACCAATAGGATAAATATGATATTTTTTATGTTCTATTATCTTTTAGAGTGAAAGATGAGATTGTGGTAGAAATTATTTAAATGATAGAACTCTACTTGAATAGTATATATTTTTTTCCTTCACTTATTCTATAAAGAAGTAAATAATTAAACAATAGGTAAGGCATCGTAAAACCAAAAAACTTTTATCCTAATACCTTATGTTTTGTTGAACCAATGGTATTTAAAATCATCATAGATTGGTGGCTTTGAGGCCCAAAAATCAACAATTGTTTATGATTGATTACCTCAATCAATCTCTATAAATATTTACATTATTCCTCCAATTATGTGTCTCTAATTTCCACCAATTTTCTAATAATCGAGATCATAATTTGGTGGTGACTTTTTCATTCTCCTTTTCCTCTTTTTAAGAATAAATTTTATTAACCCAATTTCCTATGTGGGTTTCCCCAAAAAGGTATTTTCTATTTTCAACCATTTATTTTTGAAGAAAAATTTAAAATTGCGAGGACACAATGCATTGAAGGAGGGTAGAATGTAACACCCCAAGATTAAATAGTATGTTATTTCTTTAAAGAAATTTAATAACTTTCACTACACGCAACATCGAGTTCAAGTGCACCACAATATTACCAAACTAGCCGTTCAAAAGGGGTTATGAATAGTATTAACTAAAATTTAAACCTTATATAATCCATATAATTTTAGAATCTATATTATGTGTTTCTTAGACATAATGTAAGAACTAATTCATTTTTTCAGATAAAAGAATTATTTTTCAAAAAATACACGTTTACCGTCTTTTAATGGTGAACCCTTTTTAAATACAATATTTGAATCATTTATATATTCAATTTGACAAAATGAACTTCTTATTTAGAATTAGGGCATAATAATTTAGTTTCAATAAATTTTGTGTGTTTTTCTGATAACATTCATATTTGCGTGAATTGTAAAAAATACTATATTTTAACTGAAAATAACTTTTTTAATCAAAATAATTTATAGTGTTAAATTATACATTTTAATGGTTTATAATTACAAATATATTATATTTTTACCATTTAATCCAATGCTGTTCGTTTTGAGTAATTTCACTTTGAAATCGGACATAGACAAGTGTTAATCTTTTGATAGTTATTATTTCATAAAAATACGTCTTTTGGTTTTGACAGCGAGAATTAATTTTAAATTAATAAATAAATTTTATATGTTTTGAATTTGGTAAAACAGACTTCATTTTTGGATTTGGAATATCAAAATTATCCGAGGGTGAATTGTTGCTATTTTTCTAAAAACATTCAATTTTTTATGAATAGTGAAAAACACTAAGTTATAGTTTAAAAAAGAATTTTTATTTAAATAATTACTTATTAAATTTAAATTTTTTATAGGTAAAAATATATACAAAATACTTATATAATTTATTTTTAATTCATTGAAGTCAGTTTATAATAATTTTAGATATATAAAAATTTTATTGAACTTTTCACCATCTTTTACCCACCTCCTAGAAAAATTTGCAAATTCACATAAAACGTAATTTTACCGCTTCTGTGAGTGGAATTTATAAAATCAAATACACATAATTAATATGAAGGAGTAAAATATTTTTCAATAAGATAATAATAATTGTTGGTGAATAGTAACTTTCTACTTTTATTTACCACGGTTAAAAGTAAATAGGGAAATTAAGGGTAAAAATAATATTAATAGTACCCTAAAACATGTATTAATTCTATTGGAGAAGTTTATATAGACCAAAAAAACTTAGGAATAAAATATTATCATTTTGGTCCCCTGGGATTAGATTAGTACATTTATTATTATTTAATTCAAAGAAGAGTTAAAAGAGTTAAAATCAAAGTCTTATAACTAAAACATTTTTAATATAGGGTTATAAATAAGATAAATTCAATTATAAATATTCATTATAAATATAAAAAGATTTCCTAAATAATGGTATTTTATTTATAATTTTTAGACATTAAATATTTGAATTTATTAATGACACAATGATGATGTAGCAATTACCTAATTAATGAAATATTAAAATAATTGATATTATAAATACCCAAATAAATGTAATATGAGACTTTTTATGAATTAAATTAATTTTCTAGGTTAATATGACATACGTTTATTGGTTATATGAATATTTATCGAAGTAATAATGCTGTTATGAATTTATAAAAACAAAATACCCAATAGTGTCAAAATTGACATAAAAGAGTTTATAAAATAAATATTGTATTTTTAATTGATATTCTATTCCTAAAAATATAATGTTCATCCAAAGGACTTATATAATGATATTTGTATCATTAATGGACCACTTGGGGGGGTTTTTTTAATGTTTATAGTATGTTTATTAACCATATAATATAAAAATACAAAGATACATGTTAAATGTCAAACTAATTAACTAAGAGTTAAAACTAAATTATAAGTTTAATAAAATGACATAAATCGGTATAAAACCTATTGGTTGAGTGCATATCTACCCATACCCACCTTATCATAGAAATAAATCAATTTGGATCCATTATAAACTGATTATGAATTTATTTAAAAATAGTGTTTTATGTTTTTCCTAAGATGCCCCTCACCCCTCTTATAAAATGGAACTCCCAATTCTCTCTAATTCATACCTTCAAAGCCTTTTTTCTCGGCCAAAACCTACCCAAATATTCTTTCAAAACCCCTCAATTCAATATATATTCATTAGTTTGATCCTAAATCCATCTTAAGGATCCCTTTTGATCAAATCAAAAGGAAGAACTTGAAGAAGATGTAATGTTTTCACCATCAACTTTCATGTTCCTTTCTTCTTCCACTTCTTCTTTCTTTGTTATTTTCATTCTAAAATAATAACTCCAGTATCTTCTATATACTTTGATGTTATTATAAATATGGTATAACAATATTAAGTATTCTATCCATCCCTTGAATGACATGTCACCATATGTGAGTACGTACGGCTTACCGTCTCCACATCATGATGTAATTGTTATTAAAAACATTATTATTTTGGATGGGTGTAATAATGAAGTTTTATTCATGTAAATAATAAATATAACATGATAATTATTTTATATAAATGATAAATCATATAATTATATAATATTTTAATATCAAAATATTGATATTGTCGCTCGTGCGTACGCACGTACTACCGTCTCCATGAACATGTTGAGATTTATTCCCAATCATTTCCTTTCAAGATTAATTTCAATTTGATTATTAAAAATAATGTTTAAGTACTTGATATCATTATGTATATGAATAAGATACAACCTACCCATAAAAAAAATATCTTATTTAACAAAACATATAATATAAAACGAGAAAGTTAACACTCGAAACAACGATAATACTAGGATATTATTAACAAAGAAAAGTTAAAAGATCATATATGATATCATAATAATGTATATGATTCTTGTATTATATAATAAAAATTATTTGACCATTATATAGGAGGTTAACCTACCATAGACCAAGGAAAATTACAAGGTAATGGTTTATTTCACAATCTCTTCATTATACGAGAATGTTTATATGTAATTATCTAATGGGACCTCTTTATCATCCACATCCATGTTTCTTAAAAATGTATTTGAAATCATTCTGACTATTTTATAAACTATGGGTTAAAGTAATTTATATCCATTTTTACTTTTTATAATATGTTTATAAATAAATCTTTCCATCGTTTTCCAAACAAGGTCCTTTTTAACCTTTTTGACAAAATTAAGGTAATAATGTCTTTTTTTAACTTATACGGTGGGTGCGGCTATTTTCTGTCATTATAAACTCAATGAAGATTCCCATAAAATATTAAAAAAATATTTTCAATGAAAATGATTTCTTTTATAATTATTTTACTTTTAAATGATTCCAAAAAAAATATATATTTCTCTCAAATACTCTTGATCTCATATATGTCAATATCCTTTGATGAATTTTAAGCTTATTTGAAGTTGATTTATTATGTTAAAAAACTTCCATATTGTGTTAAAGGTTTTGTGATATTTTTTACTGTGGATGTGTTATTTTTATACCATTCATGGTTTATGGAAAAATTATAGAAATGTTTTATGCTAGTTTTAATATGAATGTTTATGTAATGATTAAACCTGTTTATATGAGGAATGAATTGGACTTAATGAGTGATGGGTGGAGCCCGCTATAGCTTCTCGATGCATCGGTAGCTCTCATGAGACAAACTAGTGTCTTGGAACAAGGACCTGTCAAAATCTTATTTGTAGTCTTGCCACAAGGCCTTGACTATGTGGTTATGATGGTCTGGCATTATGCATTCCATCATTATGAAAGTGGTTAGTGATATTGCATGTGATTATTCGACTAGTGGAATAGCCATGTCAATAAGTAAATGGCATTACTTCATAATATTTTCTTCCATATTATGCTGAAGTTAAAGTTTAAAAGGATTTTTTTGGTTATACATTGCCTTAAATGTTTATTCTTATTTATGAATGTTTCCGCGTTATTTTTATCTCTACTGAGTATCTGATCTCACCCCTTTCTATGTTTTATTTTTTCCAGGATTCCAAGAAGTGTATTGTGATTGATATTCAGGTTCAAGCAAAGGGATAATGGAATTAATGAAGCATTATTTATGTTGTTTTGTATGTTAAGAAGTGTAATGTAATATTCATTTGTGTAATATAATTTCCAAGACTTTTAAATCGATTAGTCCTTCGAGACCTGATTCCTTGTAATCATTCTAATGTATTAAAATAATTCACTGAATCTGGGTAACTGGGGTCGGGGCGTTACAAAAATAAATATTAAAATCCTTATAATTTATTTTCTATATATTCAATTTATATTTTTCTTAAAGATCATAAAAAATGAAATACGTTCACCATGATGTCTTACTAACTTACTAATATAGAGTCATTAAAGGATTTCAAGGGGTAAATTATCTCTTATAGGGGGTAAATATGTAAATTCGGTAAGGTGACCAATAATAACCTATATTGAATCATTCTTTGTACAATTATTTGGTTATCAAGGGAAACGTTTAATAGTAAATTAATCCCACTTCAATATAGGAATTACTAAAGGACGAATGAATCCTCTAGGATGTTGTCTCGCAGCCTTCACCTACTAAAAAACAAACATCTTAAAAAGTAGTCAACAATTTACTACATTTTTTCCAAAAAATAATGTGACATAAAATCTCTATACATATTGGTTATACCATGGTTTAAATATAAATATTATCTATGAGTATATTATAATAATTTCTATTTTATATCAGGTATACATGGTATATATATCCACTTTAAAAATTATATAACACAATATTTATAAATGATTTTTGAAAATTCCCCATCATTCATGGATTCAATTTTCTTTTGATGATTATCTTAATTAAGTTAAAAAATTATAAAATTGTCCAAAATATAGGTTTTCAAAATCATTTGATAATGGGGTTTCCCCTTTCATAATATTTTTAATATCAATTTTTAATATATCTATCAACATAGGATCCCATTTAATTTTGATTTTAAACATTCTTACTAAATAAATCCATTTCCTTATTTTCTATCTAAGGGTGATAGTGATTTTATAAATAATAACCCTTTAGTAGCTCATGAAATAACCATTCTCACAAATTGGGAATATTCAATGAAACAATGAAATGTAGGATTTTATGCCCTTTGTATATCTCACATAATTAACCATTATTATATTGTGTCCTTTCCATTAATGAAAATATTATAGTTACAAAATCAATATCAAGGATTAGATAGTCCTATTTAAAATCATTAAATATTTTGATACATTGGAAATTTATTTATAAATATGACTAGTGATATCTCCATGCCCTATATTCAATGAATCCAAATATATAACAAATGAATCGGTTCTAGATTTTATAAATTAAATTAGAAAATTAAAAAATAAATACTTTAACATTTCAAAATATTCATCACATTCCTATTCCATATGAAGGTAACCCAATTAAATGTATGATTATTTAATTATTTAGCCAATAAAGAAATATTTTTATCAAATCACTAGTAGTAAGCTACCAAACCAGTAAAACTACACCGCTCAGTTATGATTGTTGGTTTATATCATTTTTTACATGATTTTTCTATTCTAGATCAACTGAAATTCCATCTTTGGAGAGAATATGGCAAGGAAACCAAACTTTTTGATTTCATAATTTTAACTGTCCTAATTTCCCATATTATGGGTTTTCTATAAGAGTATCATGAATGAACTAAAGGTTTTTCTAAGGAACCTCATAACATGTATAATATACCACATTATCTTCTATAAATACCAAAAAACATTCAAGATATTCCTTAAATAATGTTTCTGTTATATCCCTAAAAATAGAGTGTTCATCAGTCAATCCAAAGGGAATTACCAAAAATTCATAATATCGACACCCCATATAAAATTTTGACATTGGAATATCATCATTATTCAAATGTAATTGATGATTCCTTAACAAATGAAGATATTTGAAAAAAACTCTTCTATTAATTAAATTGAAAAATTCATCAATGTCACCCGTAGTTTACTTGTTCATTCTCAAAAATAACAAATATTGAAAAATTAAATCGTCAAAAATAAATTTTTATTATTGTAAAAAAATATAAGCTAATCCCTAAGGTATAAAAATATAGAATATAAATCTACATTCACACATCTAATATAGTGGTTTCTTCTAATACAATGATTATATAGTTTCCTTTCTATAGGTTATCTTTGATAAAGGCCCTAAATTAAGGATTAAATAAATGAAAAACACAACTTCACATTTTGGATGATTTCTAGGATGTTCCTCATGTAAAACATAAATTTATTCACGTATAATTTTATCATAAAATATTTGAATATTTCTTATTTCATCGATATATTGTGTCTTTAATTCCCACAAAAAAATCTCATTCGAGAGTGTTGTTGGTTGTGGATCTTTACATCAATATGTTGATAAAGTATTCCGTCAATAAATACGGAATTTTATATCGTAATTAGGAATCATAACATAAATTTATATAAAATATATTTTTTCGTCACCATTTGAATGAAAATTGATACAAAGGGTTATAACCAAATAACAAATTCATATAAAAATCATGTATGATGGTAAATGATTATGTGTCATAATGTGAATATATTGTCACATCCATTTAGTGGTTTTATTTTAAATTAATTTTTTTGGTGGAAATAACTGTTCCTTTTGTGTTAGGAAAATATCTAATTTTATCGAATAAATTGAATATATAAAAGTGTTATATGATTTATAATAATATAATTCATTATACAAATTTGAGAAAACTACTAATGTACCTACCACCATTGCATTGAGAACATCAATATCAATTGTTGTGATTGTATAGGCTTCATCTCCTCCCATTTACCTCTTCTGTGACTTGTTCCAATGAATCATGGTGAATATGTTTGAAAAATAACCCATTTAACTATAGATTAAATAGATAAATAAATAGGTTTTCCACTTACATTGATTATACATGTGACCCTTATCTCTATAATTTAAATAAAATTCCATCACCTTCAAGCACTTTTCATAATGTTTCTTCAATCAATTCTCACTTGATTGGAATTATTCTGTTTCCCTATAATTCGTTGATACTAGTCCTTTTTTAGGTTCTCATAGAACATCTTATCTTATTGATTTATGTTACAAAATATTTGTTTTATAAAATTTCATCATTGATTTTATGGAACATATTTCTATTTCATCATATGGTGATTCTTTTTGGAAAACTATCCCTCTTCAAATGATAAGATTTGGGGCATAAATGAAATATTAAATATTGATATCAAAATTATGGATATAATTTATATTATAATTTTCTAATATTTTAATTTTATCCTCATACTCTACAAAAAATTCCTCATCCCTTTTATGAAGATATGGATCATTCTCTTCATTTATATCGAAGGTCACGAGGGAATCATTTATAGATGAATATTAATTTATAATCTCACCATATCCATATGTTCTATTTATTTTTTCTACATTTTATTCAATATCAATTTACAAAATTAATACTCATAACCATTAAGACAATAGACTAATTGCGTAACCTTATACCTTTCATTGGATACCATGGAAGGAAATTTATTTTCAAGAGACATGATCAGTTACCCATCTTCCAGCGATTTATTATTTATAAAAATGATAAAGGACTTGGTCAAATGAAATTATCCAATAAAATTGTATCATGTCATGAAATGTCATTTTAATATATATCATTAAGGTTATTTAACATGACCTAGTTATACTACCATAATATGGTCATGATATGTTATCTCCACCACCAATATAATTGGATTCTCAATGGGGAACTTACTAAATTTAACCCATGTATTTATTATCATTCTTCTTCTAGGAAACATCACAAAATAATTACTCACATTATCTGATAAAATATCCCAGTCAACATTATTATTGATCCAAAATATATATCCATATAATTGTAAATGTTTTCAAATACTATAAGTGATTATCATGATTTATATATTTGTTTGTTTATTTAATATATAGTTTCAACGGATTTTAATAATCTTTCTCTGATAAAAAATATAATAAAACTAACAATAAAAATATATAATAACCCCAATATGGTTTAGTTTGTTAAACTGGAATAGATACAATGGATCTCAACATGCATGATCGATTTATTAATTAGTCTTAGAAAACTGAAATACATATATAATTATCATATTATAAGTTTATTATAAAATATATAGTATAAGATGAAATATTTCATAATTGATATTAGTCATTATATGTTTCTTCATATCTAGGTGAAATAAAAAAATTAACCTGTGCGCTAAGGTTCTCAGTAAATGTGACAAATAGAGTAAGTTATCATGAGTGAATAAGGAATAATCAATTAGGTAAGTTAAATAAATGAAAATACATTTAATTTAATTAATAACATGATAAAATCGGAATCTATTGATAATATTAATGAAATAATCTCATGATTACTAATAAATATATTATAAATAATGTAAATTTATAAATTTAGATTTAATGATCATATACATCATGATATCCCTACATTTAAAAACAGTCACCATGAATATAATAAAATATGTGTATAGACCTATTTAATTTTTCCAACATATCTATATCATGAAACTTATAAATGAAAATAGGGGATATATAGTTATGGGACCCACCCATAACTTTATTTAAAATTAATTATTCTTATATTAATTGATATATTTAATATATAAACAATTTTCCCTTCCAAATAATATATGTATTAAGTAATGTTTATGGAATACAAATATTTTCACATTCAATAAAATAAATATCAATGAAAATCACTATATGTATTAATTGTATACATTTGAGAAAATAACCATTTATATAATAGATATGTATGGGAATTACAGTTTTCATTGATCAGAATAATGTGAATGTGTTATGGGAATGTTAGTATGCACATGATTAATCTAGATATGGAAGATAAACATAAAACATTACATTTTTAATTAAAGATTATTATTTTAAATAATTGATGAAAATTGTAATGACAAAATTAATATAAGTATTCAATAAATACTATTATTTGTAAAACACTGAATTAATGAAGGAGAAATAAGGTCATAAAATAATTACCGAGCTCGGAAAGTCCTCTAACATTGTATATGTGATAAAAAAACATTCATTCTGAGGATTCTAAAATGGTTAGAAATTATAGTTTTGGGTATAGAAATATATTAATTCCCATGAAAGTATATAAAATTAAAATTTAAATTTAAATATTCATTAATAAATATTTAATACAAAAAATATAATTTGAAAAAAATTCTAAAAAATATGGATGTGGAAGGGAAGTACAGATAATCAAAAAGTAAAATAAGATCAAATTTTATTTTAAGAATTTTTTTGAATGATTAATGATAAATTATCCATTAGTAATAATTTAGATACATATATTTATGTTCAATACCTCAATGGGAAATTATATACTCCACATAAAGTAAATACGTGTATAAGACCAAATATTACTCAATGTATTGGAAATTGAAATGTAATCCCATACGTCATGATTCTTATTATCTAAAAATGACATATCCTCGTGAGTAATAACTAAAAACTAAGTTAATTTATTAAAAATAATATCCTTATTTAAAACCAAAAATACAATACACTTATGATATTTTATCACCTATTTTTAAATAATATTTATTTTTATCACTGTTTTTGGTGTTAATAGATTTATTTTCTCGTGTACATTTTTTTGTGAATGGTCCTGTAATAGTACATTTATTATTTTGATAAAATATTTATAATTTTAATAACAATATAAATATTCTATATATCCAATATTATTAAATTCCATGTATTATAGAATAGAAAAATGGATCGTATCAATTCGTGGAGGTGGTAGTCAACAGTAATGAATGAGAATTGTTATTATTTTCCAATTGATTGGAAGGTAAGAATGTATATAAATTATTAAATTATTAAATGTATATTTATTTCATAGATATCATATATTTTAATTATTTCCATCATTATTAGTAATCATGTAATGTGATGATGTAAAATAAATTACACCGCAATGTGGAGATGGTATGTCATACACCAACACGAGCGATGTGTTTTCTTTTCATTAGATTCAAAAGTGATAGAATATAGTTTTATAACAATAATAATAAACATTCATTATATTTAAGATATTGGATATATTATTTTATAATTTTTACCACTCATTAATATATATTAAAATAAGTAATAAGCTAGAATGAGTCGATAAATACAATTATATATTCTTCCATAGGCTTCTGTTTGATCACCTTTTAGGGGAAATATGGTATGAATTTAAAGAATATTGAATCCAAAAAAAATATTATATAATGATGTTAATAGAGAATTTGTTAATGTTTTATCAATATATATGGCTCAATTTTTTTTGTGTTGGATTGAGAATGGGTGTCCTTTTATAAGTGATGGGGGAGAATTATTGAAATTTCATAATGTAATTAATAAAAAAAATTCTATGTCCAAAGGGATCAAAATTTATATATTTTAAATATATTTTCAGTATTGAATATAAATACTCAAATATAATAATATTATTACATGTTTTGGTCATATTTCACCCATTTAGATTAGTTTTAACGCCATCATAACCCTTTTGACATGTCAAGTAGTATTAACTATTTTTAGCATTAAAGGGATAATAATGTAATTATAAAATGAAAAAGGAACCATAAATGCATGATGGTTGAGATTTTAAACCATATTCCATTATATTTGAAAAATAATTTTTTTTATAGTTTCTAAATCATTAATTTAAATATTATTTATTTGTGAATAATATAAATGTCATTTTTCATTCTAATCATTTAATTTGACTTCATATACATCAATATAAAGAATTAATTCTAATATAAAACATTAAAACATCACTCTGATTTTATATTTATTTAAAAAACTTGTGGAATAAGATAATTATATCAAATTATATTAGTTTCAGTGTTTTTAAATTAATTCATTTTAATTATCTATTAATTAATTATATGATGTTTCAGCATTATAAAAGTATATAAGACAATTATTCCATAAATTGAAAATAGAAATAAATCCCCATAATAAAAAAATTAATTTTAATTAATTTTTTATAACTAAAATCATTTTTAATTTTTTTCATAAAATAATATATTCTATATTTTAGACGATCAAAAAATTCATTATTTTAATTATATTTTACTAATTTATTATTACGGTGAAATTTTAGCCATATGGAAACAAAAAATTATATTTTTTACAAGTGGATGATAATAGAAGAAATTAAAAAGTCTAATGATATTATGTAATGTGTTATGTTTATTAGTTCTACCATATTTCTTTTTTACCTTAATTACCATACTTAAACTTACAATAGTGACAATTACTTAATTTCATTAATCATTATAATGACAAAAAAGGGAACTATTTTCCAAATTTGGACATATTGATTAAAATTGGAATTTTTTTTCATTATTCAAAAAATTTTAAATTGTATTAATTTATTACTGGTAAAAATATAAAATTCGTTGAAGGAAATGTTTTTTAGGAAAATTCATTAAAGTTTATGAATTTTTTTTAAACAAAATTAATTTATAAAATTTATTATAAACAACCTATAAGTATTGTTAAAAATATAATTTAACAATTTTGTGTATTAATATCATTTCAAATAAAACAAAATCTTTTAAATTTATGAGATGAAAATAATTTTTCTAAATTTTTTTTAATTTTTCACTATCTATTGAAAAATCAAACTTTAAAAAAAATACTATAAAAATACCCCAAGATAAATCTCAAACTATAAATTTAAAAAATGAATTTTATTTATTGAAATAAATATTATAACTATAGAAAAATTAATTATATTGTTTTCTCAAAAAATATAGTGAAAATACTTTTTGAATAAAGTTTTTTTTGAGTAATATAATGAATTTACTGAACATTTGACTGTTCTATTCCTATTAATTAATTAGTAAAATTATATTTTCTATAAAAATGATATGTATTTTATAACATGGTTATTTATATTTTAAAAATTCAATATAATGTCTATGTTATAAAAATTATATTTAAATCATAATATTTATTGGTTCATTAATGCTTGGTGTAGCATGTTATATATATTATCGAACATAGTGTACAAAAAATATCTGGAAATTCAACTAATATATGGTATTAGAGAAAATAGTAGTAATTTTTTGAGATTATGCCTTTATTTACCTTGTAATAACCATTATGATAAGTCCATATATATTAAAATATTATTATATTTTTTTGTAGTATTGATTATGTTGTTTCCATGTAATTACACCTATGCTTTTATACTAAAATTTGATATTTCTTTGTAATAGTTTTACCCTAGGGTAATATACATAAAACCACAACATTGGGTATTTAACCTATCAAAACCTCATGCGTGATAAAGTGGTGTTTCATTATACCTTTTTTGATAGTTACATGGTATGTTCATGGGTATGTTCATTGAATTTTTGTGAATCTTAACAATTCACATGAAGAAAATGTTAGTTGAAAATATAATTGAAAAATAATCATGGATAACCTAAATACAAACGTAGATACTCATATGTTAGGATCTATATGCCATTTATATGTTAATTTTTACATGTTTTTGGTTTCCCATATTCCATTATTTCTATTGGGGGTATTTTCATCCCTTTTTTATTTCAATTAATAGATGGAATTATGAGTAATGATTCCATGTTTCAAAGCCATAAGTAATGTTTCATAATTAGATATCCAAATTAATGGGAGTGGGAACTATAATATAGAAGTATGTAGTATATCAGTTTACTTATTATATGAATAATAAATTGAATCATGTATATTTCAGACCTTTTAAAAATGAAAAAGTTTTGGACGAGTCCATTATATGAAATATTCATCACAAATTTTAGTGGATATTATTATCCCCTCATCAAAGAATAATTAATTAACTCCATTATGAAAACATTTTTTATCATTAATTTCTTAGGAAATCATAGTGTTGAAATTGATATCTATTATCTTGAAGGGGAAGCGGATTAGTGGTTGAAATTAATCAAGAAGATGATGTCTGATGAGGAAAATATTCTAAAGAATGGGAATGATTCACTAAAATTATATTGATAATTTATTTTCTACAATGTGGACATATAATAATTTATAGGATGTTCCTAATACTAAATAAGAAAATAATATCAATATATTGGTCTATACAAATAAAATATCAAATGGATTTCATGATTCATCTCTATCTTTTCCAACAACACCAAAATTAATGTGGAATTTTCATTAGTTGGTTATAGAAGATAATATAAAAATAATAATCTGTTTTATAGTTTGAAAACTATGAATATTTTTTATATTATCCCCCAATTTTTATAATGGATATTATAATCCCTCGAATTTCTTGTGGGATTATAGATAAAAGTCATAAAAATATAGTTTGCACTATGAGGTTCAATATATAAGTATACATATGAAAAAAAACACAACATATCATGTTTCAAAATTGTGGGATTAATCATCCTAGAAACAATTTTAATGGTAACAAAGAGATACATCAAATTTAGAAAACTGGGGAATCATGCTATACTATATAAAAGATAGATGAAAAAATTCCAATATTCTGATCGAATTGAAGTTGTTTCAAAATAATAATAAACCTAAATAAAATATTTTGAACAGTATCTATCATGGGAATTGTGGGAACAAATTCTATACACTAATGGTTGTAAGAGTAAATAAATGATAACAATATTGAATAACAAGAGATAAAGGATGCTTATATTATATAACTACTCCTAAGGGTGATCCCTAAAATGATGCGGCAAGAAGTACAATAGTAATTCTTTTAAGAATAAAAAATGTGCAATTTTAATTTTGTTGTCAATATCCATTCATATAATAATTTTTACTATAACTATTTAAAATCATCCTAAAAATGGGTTTTGATATATCTATTAGAATAATAAATGGGTATATTTTTAAATCAGATGTTTATGAATCCTCTTAATTCAATTTATGTGTAATGAGCCTTTAATAAAATAGTTTCCTACAAACATTATTAGAGTATGAAATTATATTTTTCAGGTATAGGTTGCCCTTATATATATGTATCCAACCTCAAATATATGAATAGATAAATCACCCTTTATATACAGAGTTATCCATAGATTATGTATATTATTATGAATGATAATAAATCTCATTTAGAATATTCATACAATCTGTAGAAATTATTTTTATATGTTAAATCATATCAAGATAAAATGATTAATACCAATGAAATAACAATTATTAATGACATTCTCATTGTGAGGGATTATACAAATGTATTAAAATAAGGAATTCCTAGTTATCCACCTAGCCAAAAAATGTAGTTTCCAATGCATATATGTGGCTCTCTTCACATATTGAAGACTCACTACATAGTGGAAAAAATTTATATAAAATTTTGAAGATGAATTTATTGTAGAACCTCAATATGGATTTTATATGATCGAGTACAACATTGTTGGGTGTGTTGGTCCACTTAATAAAGAAGATAGGTAGTACAATGCACCTCTATATTAATTTTCTTGAACTCAAGAAAATCATGATATATTAAAAGTTTACCCCTCCTAGGATCTATGCCTTGTTTGATCATTAACATGGGGACCAATACCTAACTAAGGTTGATATTTGGTAAGGATATCACAAATGAATTGTAATGAAGGAATATATTCCATTTATTACCTTTAAAATAAGGTATAGACACTATGAGATTTTGTAGAGATCAATCGGGAATCACTAATGATTCCTAAGTCTAATTGGACATAAGGAATAATTTCATTATATATTATTGATATAGTGTTTTGTTAGTGTTTATGGATTCTATTATGTTATAATCCAAAAGGATCATGTTGTATGAGGAGAATATCAGTACCATTATAGTGAATATATAAATGGAAAATCCAGATGATTAATATGGTAAATTTCTATTATTGATGGAGGAAGTAACATTCATTAGTATTGTTATCACTGATAAAGATATATCAATGAAAAAAATATATGAAAATAGAAATTTATATGTATCCTAGAATGAAAAGTTAAACATATAAAAGTATTTTATGAGGACCATTTGGGTATTACCGATGAAATATCAAAAGTACCGAAAAATCCCCTTTGTGGGTAACATTTTTTTACATATATTTCTTCTTCAGAAAAGGGATTGAACTGTTTAATAATTGAAATGAAAAAGTGATATCCTATGCCTCATGGTATTTGAATGTTAATGAGAATAATCATACAATGAATGATCCAAAGTTTCCTTTAGTAATATTCTTATTGAAACACTAGTATAATTAACTCTTTAGGGAGGCACGCGAAATATTTATTTATCAAACGATTCTAAAATATATATTCACATAGAAGGGGATTAATATGTTCTAGGAATGATGGTTTGTTCAGATCCAGGACATTGAAGATTGAATCCACTACCATATAAAGAAATAAATCAATGTTGCAATTTCTCTATATATAAAGGATCTTAAAACCATATCAATGATATTATTTGGATCATGAATATATGCACCATTGAATCCATTGTTAAATAAGGATTATTTGAATTATGTGAATTGATCCACCTTTTCTATCCAAACTGGGGAAAAAATATGTAGAGAGGTTTCTTAGGGAACTATTGGTCGGACAATATGAGGAAATATATCATACAGTATAAATGTTAGATCCTTGAATGTTAGTAAGCGAAAGATGAAAGTATAAAGCCCAAGGGGGTGATACGACCATTACGCAAACATATATGCAAATGGGAAAACATAACCATGGACTCTGTCACTAGTCTTCTGATGAAATGTAGAGGAAGTATGCTATATGAGTCGTGGTTAAATGTATTAAAAATACAAATCATTATGTCACTCATCAAGAGGAATTCCCACTCTCCTAACATGAAAGGATATACTTTAGGGTAGTGAGAATTCATGGAACCCCACAATTGATTATATATGATTTATATATGAGATTAATCTCCATGTTTTAAAAGGGTATCCATCATCGTCTGACCACTGATCTGAACTTATATCTGTTTTATCAATCCAAAAATTATTTTCAACCATATTAGACTATCCAGACATATGTGGACATGTTGAAAACATGAAAAATGGAGTTTAATTGAGAATGGGATCAACATCATCCTCTATTTAAGATATCATAAAATAATATCTTTTATTCAAGCCTCAAAATGGATCTATATAAAGTCATTCCTGAGAAGAAATAATGAATAACTAAATGCTTGGGTGATGTTGAGGAACACCGGGGTTTGAGATCTGAAATGGTTGAGGAAATGGTTGAAAATATCATGACCATTTAGCAGCACATAAATTAATCATAGCTTCGATAAAATAGATTTCATTCCATTCACCAATGAAAACATGTGTCTGTAGATAATAGAAATTCCTTCCTCTACATATCCCCATGGAAGAGTGTAATGATATTTTGGAGGAAGAGTATGGTATATCCTAGGTACATCACCCCCTTTGAGAATCTTGATCACATCAGAGAGGAGGCCTTTCGACTGGAACTCCCATGAACCATTTCTAAACATGACATATTCAAAATATCCCTATTAAATAAGTATATATGAGATCAATTACATGTAATTAATTATGAGGAGGTACATTTGGAAACTAATATCTATTATAAAGAGAATATATGAATGATATTGGACAAAAATGATTTTATTTTACAAAATATGATTGGTCATCTTTTCAAAGTACAATGGTAAAATTATAATTAAGTGGAGGTGACATGGTGACTAGATAATTCCATTGCGAAGAAGTAACATTATATATTTTTACCTTATATTATAAAATTTAATTTTTAGTGTGAAATTTCATAAAGGGTGAAGAATTTAATGATAATGAAATTTATTAATCTAATTTACCTTCATCTAATTATTTAATATTTATTATTATAATATAATGAAAATTAACTACATGATAAAACGTACAATATTTCGTTATATTAATATAAACATTACATTTAAAGAATACAAAATCCATGATAATTAAATGCATTACCATGGTACAAGAAATAGAATATAATATATCAATAATAATAAAATTTTGTTATGCACAATTCCCCTTGATTAATATCACACATGAATAATAATGTATTAATGATTCTTTGTATTAACATTGAAATATGAATTATATAAATGAAAATTTTTAAACACGATAGAAAATATAAGTAAACAAAAAATGAATGAAATGTGTAGTATTTATATGACATAGGGAACCCAAATCACTATTTAAAATATTAACATTGTAATATTAATCTGATAATTGGAATAGTAATTTGACCATTTGGAATAGTAATATAATTATTAGGAATATTAATATGAATGTTAGAATGGTATAGTTAATTATAGAAGCATAAAATACATATTACATATCATATATAATGAAAAAAAGATATATATTTATAAAATATTATAGGTAAATAAATTTTTTAATGATGATTACTTTTGTGTTGATTTTTTTGTAAAATATGCTTTTTTTAATTGCACTATTATAATAAATATAATAATTTTTTATAAATATTATTTTTCATAAAATGGGTTTTTAGATTAATAATATGGTGTATTATAATTGTTATATAATTTAATATGACCGTAAGTAAAATTTCAATGGGTAATAAAATTTATCATAATATACAAATTGTCAATTTCATTAAAAAGTTGATTTTATATGAAAATCATGTTTCTCATATTTAAAATTTTATATCAATAAAATAGATTTATATTTATTTAATATATATATATATGTATAATTGTTAGGGTCAATTTGTACTAGTTTTCTAAGATATTATATTTTTGGTGAATAGTGAATATGACACAATAAGATACATAACATTATAATCTAAATATGTGATTATTTGAGTCCTTAACGATTTATGAAAAAACTATTTTAAACTCACATGAAATATTTCCCATATAAATTATTAATATTCATAACAATAAGAAATCAGGATCCAAAATAATAAATTAATGATTTTAATATTAAAAAACAAGCACTCCTCTCATTATAATTATCACCCATCAAAGGCCCTTCTCGCAACACAATCTAAGATATAGAGATTTCCAAATTTCTACCCCATTATCTTACAAATCATATATATAGTTCTTAATGATATTTGTATCACCAAAATACCATTTCCAATTTCTATAATGAATTTCCAAGAATGTAAAATTTCATGAAGTAATTTTCACAAACTACATATTTTAAATTATTTTTTCTTATACATTATCATTAGATTCAAGATATTGAAACTATTTTCCATACTATATTTGTTCACCACCTACATGGAAGATGAGTTTTTATTTCCATTTAAAAAATTCTTGGATGTTCATAAAAATATTCATATAGTTAAATATAATGATAATAAAAATATTATAACTTGTTTCATATTCCATAATTAATATATTCCCTAAATATTAATGAAAAAACTACATTATGACGGTGGGTAAAACCAAATAAATGAACAAACTATTTATAAATATCATTATTAGATAATTTTTCATCCACAAGTTAAAAAAATATGGATATTTAGTAATATTTAAATTTTTGGATGGTCATTAATACCATTTTGTTTCACTTCATGAGTTGTTTTCTCATTTGATAAGAACATCAATTACTATTCATAAGTGATCAAATAATGTAATCATGAAAACTATTTTCAAAGATAAATATTATTTAACATTATATCTAATAAAAATTATTATAAACGAACATAATAAAATTATAGTAAATAAAATATATTTGTATGTTATTCTAAATTATTTAATTAAGGATCATAATTTTATAATATAAGTCATTATGTGAAAGTGTCTAATGATTCTGTAACGTAAGGTAAGAAATTAGTGTGAACTATCCTTTTTCCTTGGTTTATGAGATTTATCTCTCTATGTCACTTTATCACCATCATTAATGTTATGATATTTTTATAAATATTTTATATATTTATTTTTCATAAATACTTATCTTATTCTCCCATGGTTGATGGGGTAATACATGCCTTACATACATTTCAAAAATGCCTTATTTAAATTCAAAACCGGTTAAGGGGATATTTTCAATCTCTTATTCCATTTATGTAATGGTTATTTTAAGAATATTTTACTATTCCTAATTTCATAATATAATTTTATAATTTTTTATAAGAATTCTATTTTGACACTAGTTTTTAGAGAAAATTACATATATGTTTTTTCTCTAAATGTCCATTATTGATTCCTTAAACAATTATTTTGAATCTTCATTTATAAGCATAATTATATACTCATTCGCATGGGTCTATTCCTTATTAACACCATATTTTGATACCTTATATTATTTACTCGATATGACTGATGAAACTACTTAATTAATTCGTATATTTTAATATTTATAAAATATCTTTCGATTTTTTAATGAGGTGTTATTATGAAACCCATTTCATTCCATAAGTAATTTTTTACATTTTCCTTTTGAATGATTCATTTTTATCAAACACATAAGTAAGTACGTGTTATGATCGGTGTGCCGATATAACACGAAAATTTATTAGGAAATATTTTTTCTCATGTGATATTATGTATTTGATTAAGGATAAAATACAATTAAGAAAGGAGATCTCTCTACCATTGGATGTTTCCTTTTCTTTTTTCCCTCAATTTTGATTATGACATGTTTTGTAATACTGACACATTGTTATATATCCTTGATATAATGATAACATGTTCTTTAGGTTATACTCCCATGTTATTTTTTATGATAATTCTTTGTTATTATATCATGTTATAATATTTTCCTCAACAGGTTTGGTTTGATATCATGTTTATTCCCTTACCAGGGTATTTAGATAACCATTTTTTATAAATATTCAATAAGATATCTAAGGAAAATTTAGCATCTCAATTTGATTTATAATATTATTATGGTAAATATAATAAAGATATTATATTTTAGTTCTTTATTGATCTATTATGAACCTAATATTTTAATGACACTAGTTCTAATGTTCATTGGGTTTTTGTTGGATATTACTATTAAATCAAATTTATTAATATATGTCAGGTGATATGGCCAATAATGTCTTGAAATTTATCCTTGAAATAATCGTATATCATGTTTGATGTTGCATCTAATGTCATATGCTTCTTCGATCTTTTGATAACATGTTATTTATATTAGGATCTCATAAGATTATTTATGGGGCTTATTTTTTATAATATAATGTTATGTTGTTTGACAAATATGTTATTATATCAAATCATATTTAATCTCATACACATAATTTTAAGCTGCCACTTTTTCTTTGGTATTCTCTACGATATACATTTTTTTAGTTTCATAATTTTTTTAGGATATAATTATAAAAAATAAATTAAATATGTTGTTTTTTTGTTTTTTTTGTATTATTATCCTACTCATCATAATATACTAGCCCTCACAATCTATGGGATGTGTTTGTTGAATTTTTAAGTTTAAAATCACATTAATATGTGTTAATGTATTGGTTATCTATATTATATCTCATAATATACAACAAGAATCATGTTCTGATTCATTATATACTATAATATGTGATTTAAAAGGTGATACATGATTCACTATTTGAAGGGGCATGAAATATGTCACTAAATCCACTATATTATTTTATATTGGTAGACATGGAATATAAACTATTTTATGATCATATATTGACATAATTGAGCCCCATTACAATGTTATGATTCTCCCAAACTCATGATTTTATAAATAGAAATGTAACTAGGAATAATTATTGTGTGGAAAATATATTAAGAGATATGGAATCATTGACTTGATACAATTTGTATCTTAGCTATTCTATAAAGTTAAAAGTCCTTTATTTTACTCAAGTTCATTTTAACGAATCTATATTAATAAATAATCATTTGAACATATATACAATAATTTTTTTAATTAAGATACCTTTAATGATGTGCATCTCTATGGGTTATGAAATTTATATGATGTTTGAATTTTCATTCCATGGAAGAGTATTATCCATGAAATAAGACTTGGACTAGAAATCCTAGGGACATACTAACTCACGAAGTTATTTTTTAATGAGTATTGAGTCTTGGTTAGTGGATTTGGTTCCTAGGGAATAATAAATGATGTGTTTATGGTGACCTAGCTTCGAAATTCATGTAAATGTAGAAATTCATTTTCTGTTCCTTGGTCACATTATAATGGAGGTTATTTATTTTTAAACCACATTATGTGGTATAGAATGTCACATTATAAATGGCTTTGGGATAATCAGTTATTCTTCGTATGGTGTGTTGTGACTTCAATGGGTCATGTAGTGATGAGGTGTTGACACACATTATATATTTCAATATCAATTATTACTCAATTTTTGTGATATTTTAAATTAGTGTGAAATTCCATTATTGAGATTTTTATTATTTTTAAAAATGACACTCCATTTAACTTTAAAAGGGGGAATGTGTCTCATCACATGAAATTGCCCAAGAAACCCATTATTTTAGAAAAAAAACTAAAAAATAAATCATTCTAACATTTCTATCCACCATATTGAGGTTCATATTTCATAAAAAGAATCCTAAAAATATTTAACCCTGATCTCATATGATATTAACCAAGTAGTACAGTATAGAATTCTAAAGGATTTTCTACATTTATTTTTCCTTATGTTCATTTGTTTTTCATATTTATTTCTAACATCTCAAAATAAAAACTCAATTTTCCTTATTATATTAGTATTTATTATAATGGTGGTATTTGATTTAACCCCCCCCCCCCCCACAAACCATTTTCATTCTAAATGATAGAATACATGTGTTTATGTGTGATGACTACCACCTGCCCAAAATGTGATGATTCATTTCCCATATCATTAATACATAGAAAGTTCAAATGTTTAATTTATTAAATAAGTATGATCTTTATTAAATATTTTATATTCTAAAATTATAACTTTCATTTTAATTCTATTATTATATGGAAATTTATTTCTTCAACCATGCATATGTGTGGACCACCCCCTTTATGGGATGATTAATTTATATTTTTCTTTTAAACACCACCTTATATAGCCTTTAATGATGATGAGATTACTTGATAAATAATATTATAAACATATAAATTTGTTTCATTTATGAAATAATTTAGAATATATTAATTATATAATCAATTAATAATTATCGTTAATCAATATTTTGAAACATGTGTATGATGAGAAAAATATTTATTTCAAATTATATAACATTTTCATAATCATTTCTTATTCTTATAAATAAAAAATCATTATGGTATATCATTTTAATAAATAATAAATTATATCATTATTCTACTTATGAAATGAAAAAACAACTAAATCACCTCATAATCAACAATTCCCATGTTGTGTTCAAGTTTGGGTCAGTTTAAACACCTACATGAATAATGTTGTGAAATTATATCCTGAATTATTATTAAAACATATTTAAAAGTATAAAATGATTTAAATTTGTAACTAAATATTTTTTATAAAATATATATATCAATATTTAAATCAATAATTAATAAATCATTCTTTTCATATTGGAAACCAATTGAAATTGTCCATTAACGATTTTAACTTCTTTGATAAATACTAAAGTACTCATTAATGGGAATTTAATAATTAAGAATAAATATGTGAAATTAATTATATTATATTATATTCATTTTTAAATGATAATATTTGGGAGAATAATGAATCACGATATCACTATTATGAAACTAGTTTAATACAATCAAGATTACCCACAACCAACATAGAAAATAGTAAATAAATTACTATTAAAATGTACTGTATAATTATAAATGATGATTTTAAAAGGTCAAATGTCAGAATATGGTAATAAAATAAATGATTATGAAATTCATGTTCTTTATATAGTCTCTTAGAGTGTATTCAAGTAAGCGAGAACACATGTTATGGGTTTTATCATCTCAAATGTCTCTCTTTGATATAAGTTATGCAGTATGCATCTACAATTAGTTATATGGTATATATATATATGTTATAACTGATATATGTATCATGAAATATAATTTATTAATTATTATTTATTTTTAGTTTAAATAACTCTATCTGTCAACATGTTTCGGCGTAAGTATCACTCAAATTATAAGGGTTAATTTTTCACAAATTTGATTTTTTTAGAAAGGTTTATGATATACATTGTTCTTTTTCCTAATAATTATATCAATTAATTAAAATTTTCTATAATTATTCACATATATTTAAAAATTAAATCCTTATATATATATATATATATCTATATTATGATTCTAATATTATTACATGAATGTTATATCGCTTTAAATTATATCATTTTCTTGAATTATCCTCAATCTCATAATTGGATCTCTTTATCATGTCTGTGTTTTCCTTCACACGAATTTCCTCCAATATTTTTACGATATAAAAATTTGACAATTATATAAAATTATTATAATTTTCACATCCTATTCTAAAAAGGTAAAATTTAATAATCTTTTTAAGATAAGGTTTTTCAATCTATTATATTTAAACATAATTTCTACCCCAAAATTGATTTCATAATTATTATTTTCATTTACAGAATCATTATTTAACTTTATCTTTAAATGGTAAATGTTTTTTCCAATGTTTTTAAATAACCTTTTTAAGATAAATATGGAAAGGTTCCCATAAAATCTGTATTTTACAAAAAAAAATGAAAATGAAATATTTTAAAAATTTTAATCATAACACAACTTCTTTCTTCCTTTAATAACATATTTGAAACAATGTATCTATGTTTTCATAGTTTCTAAATTAATAATATAATTTCTTTTATATTTATTAAATTTATTTGTAAAAAATATTTAAAAATATCATAAAAAATTTTAATTTACAATGATATTATTTTCTATGACTCCATACATTATGTTAAATATATGTAATAGTTCGTTGATATATCTTTTTCAAGATAAATTATGTGTTAAAAATATAATTTTCCTGAATATTTCTCTAGGTAGATTATTTAATGTCCATATATTTTGGGATAAATTTTCCATCACTTACAAAGTCTAGTATAATCATTTTCATTCCATAGAACAAATATTTGATCCTTTGAATTTCTATTATGAATACCAAATTTTTTACTCAATTTATTTAAAGGTGTTCACAAAGATGAGATGCATTGATTTATTGGGAAAAATAATTATCTTATCCACATAACTCTTATTTATATTGTGTAAATATTTTACGATTTATTGCCTTTATTGGGTGGTATTTATCTAAAATGTTACATGATGTCATTGTATACATAGTTATTTATCATCTATTTATTTTTTAGGACTATTTATTTTTTGTATAAATTATTTACAATATTATATACATTTTAAAGTGAAATAAATTTCATTTTATTTATGTGGTTCCATTATGATGTGTTTAATCAAACCTATTTTCATTACATGTGTTCTTCATAAAATGATGAATCATTGATTCCTTATGGAGCTCATATATAAGATAAATGATGGGTGGGGTCCCTTATCTCCTTGAAATTATTTGATTAAATAACCATATATTATAATATAGTAAATCATTAGTACATTATTGTTTCTAATTTTCAAAGGAACTAATATTGTTTCACAAGAAATTTATGTTCCCAATGTTAATTTATGATCTATATTTTGTAATATGCTTCAAGTTTTTATTTGTATGATCTTATTTCTATTAATCTCACATGTTTATTTTTTTACCACATTATGGCACACTAATTTGGAAATATTTTTTGTTTTATTCTATTTAATATTCCTTATTTATGATATCTAAATTATTCTGTATGAATTTGGTTTGTATTATATTCCATCATGTATTCTCTTCACATTTAATCTTAAGATACTCAGTTATAATATCTTATGTTTACCATTATTGGGAATCTTATATCACCATGTTAGTATTTTAATATTTAAACAGGTTATAAATATGATTATTTTGAGTAAGATGTACATGATATAGTCTAGAATTTATAAATTTTGTAAAAATATAACATGTGATGTAAAATAAATTTTTTATCTATCGAGTCTCTAAGACACTAAACCATTCGATCATGTAGTGGTGAAACTACTAAGGGATATATTTTTTAAATCATGAGTATAATTTGTTATATATTTTATGTATATCATGGGTAGGAATATTTGTTATCATAGTAATAGTTTAGTTATTTTTTATATTATAGATGTTATATTGATAATTATGTTTATAGAACAATAGTGGAAACACATGGTTATGATTCAAAGTATAGGAATCTAGATTTTATTTTATTTTAGGTTTTGATAAAATAGTTTAAGTTAAAAATAAATCCCTTCTTGGATACTTGAATTTCAATTATAGCTCTAAAATATTTTTCCATATGGGTAATAACACTAAAAATGGAATGTTGGGTATTATCCAAACCACAACTGTAATGTCCCGGACCTCTCCGGCCCATTCCTTTGTCAAAAAGAGGTTAAGAAGAGTTCTAGAGGGTAATATGGACTTTTTACACACTTTCCTGAATTTTGAAACTACAGGCCATGTAGTTTGAGTACACGCCATGTACCCCCTTTTCGGGTATACCCTGTGTTGCATGTCGTGTCCTTGCTGTGTGGAATAATGGGTGCACGACGTGTGACCAGTTCTACACGCCGTGTATTCCATCCCCGCGTACGCATTACCAGTCAATGGTCGTGTGCCGTGTTGGAGCTGTGTCTTTTCCGTGTGCAATAAATGAGTACACACCGTGTGTCTTAACTACACGCCGTGTAGTCCCTCCCCGCGTATGCGTAACCCTCAAACCGTATGTTGACCAGTCAACGGCCGCGAAGCCATTTTGGAAGCCGCGTGGAGACCGTGTGAAATAACCGAGTACATGCCATGTACCATAATGTACACATCGTGTACTTTTCCTTTTCTCACCTATAAAAGGAGGGGTCCCCTCCTCCTTTCAACTCACTCCACTCCTCCCCTTTCCACTGAGCAGAGTTCTCCCAAAGGACTCGAAGTCTCTTTATTCCATAACTTCTTCATCCGAGCACTGATTTACGATCCGTCAGCAGCCACGGGATCGTAACGACGAGGCAGAACATTCGAGCTTGGATCTGTTGTCTTTCCTTCGGCCTTTCATTTCTGACTTCCACCCGAGGAGGTTTTTCCAGGACCCGACAGAAGTGACGGATGCCGACGGACGTCTTCTATGGTTGACACGGGGGAGCATTGGAATCGGAACCTGTTCAGGTAGAGATCTTACCTGTGTCTCTCTAATTTGTGCATCATACGGGGTGGGTATCCTCTTGTTTTCATGAGGAAAAAATTGAACCATTTAAATAAAGATAATAACTGGTTAATGAACGGGGATGGGGAAGTTGTTATGTTTAACTTTGTTTATCCTATTGATATGTTATGAATTGAATGAGCTTCTGCCTATTGAAAATCATGGTTTTTGGGGGCCTTTGCTTGCACAATTAAATGTTGCCCTATCTTTCTAGACCATTTTGTGGATAGAACTGTGTGGAAATTGGTTAATCACATAAAGTTGAATGTTTAAAATCCGGAACCCTTGTGTGATCACCCCGGTTGAACAAAACTGAAATAATAAACATGTGGGTGATGGCTTGTGTTGTGGGTGTTTTGCGGGATGTTGTGGATCGGGTGAGCAACGGGGCTGCGGTTGACTTGGTTGTGGGTTGGTGTTAATATTATTTTGGTGACGGGCAGCGGGGCTGCAATAATTTGTATTAAAGGGATAATGTTGTACGGTGTGGTTGTGGTTATGGCGGTTGGCAGTAGGGCTGTAGGGATGGCTTGGATGTGAACAGACTATGGGTTGTGAATAATAAATAAAAAGTGGAAGAGTGAATGAATGGCGAGTCATGGTAATGGAACGGGATTAATAATCAAGGGGTTCGTTGGTTAATAAGAAGGGTTGTGTTGTGTTACTTTTGTTTTCCTAACTTGATTTGGGGATGGCAGGGATATGTTTTACGAACGATCGATGTGGTTGGTTGTGGATAGTTTCCCAGTAGTTAAGGATATAAATAAACTAATTCTGCTAAAACATGAAAACCTAAATGGGGTCGGGGATGTTTGTTGTATGCATGTTTCGTAGTAGTAGTGCCGAGGAACTTGCTCAACTTCTCTGTTTAGAATCAATAGTTTTGGTAGTGTGGTTGGTATATATATATATATATCTGTATCTTTTGTGTTTTATCGCACCTCACCCATGTTGAGAACATAGTGCCGAACACTCCCATTTCATGGGAGAGGGTGTTTTTCCCTATAGTTACTATCTCCTTCATGCTCCTTCTCCCATAGGCTGTGATGGCTTGAGGCTACCTTACAACAAAGACTCTTCGGGTAGGTTTCGATTGGGGTGGCTTTAGCCTAAGACTCTTCGGGCAGGTTCTACTGTTTCCCAAGAATCTTTGGGATGAGGCCCAGGTGTGTGTGTGTGTGTGTTGTCGGGATACGTGGTTATGAGGCCCAAGTGTGTGCGGGCGGGATACGTGGTTGTGAGGCCCAGGCGTGTGCGGGCGGGATACCTGGTTGTGAGGCTCAGGTGTGTACGGGCGGGTTACATGGTTGTGAGGCCCAGGTGTGTATGGGCCTGTTACGTGGTTGTGAGGCCCATGTGTGTGCGGGCGGGGAGAGTGTGGCAGCGTCAAGACGTTTTCCATTAGGAAGAGTAGCTAACTAAAGGGAAATGGTGCGGGGTACCCAATACTCGTATTTCTTATATACTACTACCTGTTGTGCTTGTGTTTTGGTGAGTGTGGTGGGTGAGGTTGGGTGAATAGAACTCCTTGCTAGGTTTCTTCTGTTGTTCTCACGGGACATTAGGATGTCTCCCCACTTGTGCACGAGAGCTTTAGGTTTCCCTACTGAGTATACTTGTATGCTCACCCTACGTTTACTTTCAGGAATCCAGGAGGACTACCAGGGCCGTGCGGGACCCTACTAGTCGGACAGTTGGAGTTGTTGCTATTGTTGTACCTTTTTTTTCTTTTGGTATTTTACTTTGAGCTTGAATGTACTTGTACAATGTTATAAAATTGTTTAAACATGCATGTGGGATTTTTTTGGGATTATTTCTATATAATTGCTCTTTTTTTCTTTTTGGGTGGTTGACTTGTCCTATTTCCAGATCTATAAAAATAAAAAGGGTAATGCCTCCCATATTTGGGAAAAACTCATACCCTTGGTGCTAGTTGCCACCCTGGGGCCTATTGGAGGCAGGGCATGGGGGTCATTATCTCCCTTTCTCCATTTCCAGCTCAGGAGGAGCATCATTGGTGGATGGGGGTCATGACTGAATGGTATCAGAGGTGATGGTTGAGAGATAGGATGGATTCTAGAGTTAAGCACAATGAGGATTTCATGGGATGGTAGGGAAACATTGTTTGGTAATCTTTTTTCGTGACATAGGTCAGGGTAGACCGGCTAGGACATGGGATTTTAGGGCCCCCCATGATCCGATTCAAGGACTCTGATCCTACCAAATGACCAAGTAAGACTACATTGATTGCAGGGTAGAGACCCTAGAGAAGGTACATGCATCATCATGATTGTGTTTTACTTGATCTGGGTGTTCTGGGAAAGAAATTAAAATAAAATGATAAAATAAAACCTCGAGTTTTCCTTACTACTTGGGCTTAGGAAATATTTGTCTACCATATAGCTATGGCACCTGGACGTCGTCCCCGAGTGGCTCAGACGGTCGAGGCCTAGCAGATTCAGGCGGTCGATCAGCTGAGGATTGACCGAGAGGAATAAGATAGCTAGTGGTAGAAGGCTCTCTGTTCTTTCCAACGGCAAACCCTCAAGAAGTACAAGGGTAATACTTACGATACGGAGACAGAGGGGTGGATTGAGGAGCTAGGGATCGCTTTTACCTTGATCCATGCTCCGAGGGAGTACTGGGTTCCCCTAGCAGTCAGTCAGCTGAGAGGTGTGGCACAATAGTGGTGGACGCTCTACCTCGGAGAGAGGATAGAGTCAGAGGTTCCATGGGCTGACTTTGAGATGGAATTCCCAGAGGAATTCCTTTCTTCCATGATCAAGGCAGAGAAGCGGCAAGAGTTACTCTCCCATCAGCAGAGGAGTATGTCAGTACGAGAGTTGGGGATCAAGTTCAAGGATCTCCTGCGCTTTTCTCCGGATCTCTTTTCGGATGAGGAGTCTCGGGCGAGATGTTTGAGGAGGTGCTTCATCCTTCTCTCCAGTATGCTGTCACCCCCTTCACCCTTACGACATACTTGGCGGTACAGAAGAAGTAAGAGGTCATAGAGAGGATGAACTCGCTGGGAGGTGCACCCCGAGAGGGGATCCAGCCAGGCTCGATGAAGGGGAAAGCAGTCAGCAACAGGTCTACTGCGACGGGACCTTCCAGGTTCAGGCCAGTGGGGAGCAGGCCCCAGTAGTTCTAGTTCGGATCTTTAGGTCCTCATCCCTTTTTGACGAGCCTAGGATCAAGGTGTTTTTCTTGTGGAGGTTTCAGGCACGTTCAGAGTTGGTGCCCAACACGAGCTCAGTACAGTAGGGGTGGGCATGTTCAGCGCCCACCTCAGTAGCACCAGTTGTCGGCAAGGCCCTTCCAGTAGCAGCAGGACCATGCTCCTCCGAGGGCAGACTTTGCGGGAGGAGGCCGACCTCAGGGTGCTCCTCAAGGACCTCATTTGTTGCACCTGGTCTATCCCATGCTTTGGGACTAGACTTAGAGATACTTTCCATACCACTGGTGCTGAGTACACCAGTTAGAGGCCAGATCAGCGTATCTTGTGTTTTCCGGGGATGTGGGATGACGTTGGGACCACATCGATCTAGTGGGGACCTTCTTCTGTTACAGATGCAGCTATACAATGTCATCCTACACATCGAATGGTTGTTTTCTGTTAGTGCCGTTATCGACTGCTTCAAGAGAAGAGATGTTTTCTCTGACGTGGATGGGCAGCATGTAGCTTTTGTTGGTGAGAGGGGATATCAGGTGGGAAGCCGGCATGTGCAGCCTCTCCTTTCCTTGTTAGGTGGGCTATCAGTGGTTCCAGCTGATATATAGATTATGGATGTCCCGGAGGTTGTTGGGGAGTTCCTTGATGTTTTTCATGACGAGGTTATGACTCTACCCCCCGACCTGATGTTGAGTTCGGGATAGACTTAAAGCCTGGTGCCCGTCTGATTTCGATGGCCCCTTATCGGATGGCACCTTCGAAGTTGCGGGAGTTGCGGATTCAGATTGAAAATCTGATGGAGAAGGGTTTTGTTCGACCCAGTGTATCACCATGGGGTGGTCCTGTAACGCTCTGATCCCAGTTACGCAGAGTCGGTGCATTTTTACATAACATTGGCATGATCACAAGAAAGATCAAATCTCGAAAGACCGATTGGTTTAGTAGTCTTAGAAACACTAGATATATTCATAAGTCTTACATTACATCATAAAATGAAAAACTACTACAACAACATATTGTCTCCATAACCCACACTCATATCCCCACATAATATCCCTGCAGGTCATTCATAATTTACTTCTTCACTTCCTGGGAAAAATAAAACATAGAAAAGGGGTGAGCTCAAATGCCCAGTAAGGATAACAATATAGCGGAAACATTCATAAATAAGAATAAACATTTAAGGAAATGTATAACTAAAACAAAAGCCTTTTAAACTTGAACTTTTAACATAGTATGGCATAAATAAAATGAAATAATGCCATTTACTTATTCACATGGTTATTCTACTAATCCAATAATCACATGCAAAATCAATAACCACTTTCATAATGATGGAATGCATAATGCCAGACTATCCTAACCACATAGCCAAGGCCTCGTGCCAAGACTACAAATAAGATTTTGTCAAGGCCTTGTGCCAAGACACTAGTTTGTCTTATGAGACCTACCGATGCATCGAGGAGCTATAGCGGGCTCCACCCGTCACATATTAAGTCCAATGCATTCCCATATGAAAAGGTTTAAACATAACATAAACATTCGTATTAAAACTAGCATACGAAATGTCAATACTTTCACCATAAACTATGAATGGTATAAAAATAGCACATCCACAGTCAAACATATCACAAAACCTTCAATACAATATAGAAGTTTTGTATCATAATAAATCAACGTCAAATAATCTTAAAATCCATCAAAGGATGTTGACATAGATGAAATCAAAATTCTTTTTAAAGAAATATCTCCTTTTATTTTGAAATCATTTAATATCCATATAATATAAAACATTTTCTTTGAAAATATTCTTATAAGATTTTAAGGGAAGCTTTGAAGATTTTATAACGGCGGAAAATAGCCGCACCCACCGTATAAGTTAAAAAAACATTCTTAGCTTAATTCTGTCGAAAAGGTTAAAAAGGACCTTGTTTTGAAAACGACGGAAAGATTCCTTTATAAACCTCTTATAAAAAGTCAAACAAGGGTATAAATGACTTTAACCCATATTCTTGTAAATAATAAATATGTTTTAAAATTCATTTCAAAGAAACATGGATGTGGATGATAAAGAAATCCCAGTAGATTATTACGTATAAACAACCCCGGATAATGAAGAGATTGTGAAATAAACCTTACCTTGTACTTTTCCTTGGTTGGGGTAGGTTAACCTCCTGTATAATGGTGAAATATTTGTTATTAAATTATACAAGAATCATATATATTAATATGATATCATATATGATCTTTTAACATTGATTTGTTAATAATATCTTAGAATTATCGTCGTTTCGGGTGTTAACTTACTCATTTTCTTTTATATGTTTTGTTACATAAGCCATTTTTGTTGTATCTTATTCATATCCATAATGATATCAAGTCCTTAAACATAATTTTTAAATCATCAAATGATAATTATACTTGAATGGATACGATGGAGAATGAATCTCATCGCGTTCGTGGAGACGGTAGTCCGTACGTACGCACGAGTGACAATATCATTCTTTTGATATTGAAATAATATATAAATGGATGGTATATCATATATACAAAATCATTAACATGTTATATTTATTATTTACATGAGTTACACATCATTATTATACCCATCCAAATAATAATATATTGAATAACAATTACACCACGACGTGGAGACGGTAAGCCGTACGTACGCACGTATGGTGACATGTTATTCAAAGGGTGGATAGAATACTGAATATGGTTGTACCATATTTATAATAATATCACAGTATTTTTGAGATACTGGAGTTATTATTTTAGAATGGTAAGAACAAAGAAAGAAGAAGTGGAAGAAGAAAGGAACTTGAAAAGGGGTGGTGAAAACATTACCTCTTCTTCGGGTTCTTCATTTTGATTTGATCAAAAGGGATCCTTAGGATGGCTTTCTGATCAAACTAAGGCCTCTAGGTTGTATTGAGGGATTTTGGGAGAGTATTTGGGCAGATTTTGGCCGAACCAAAAGGCTTTGAAGGTGTGAAGAAATGAGAAGGAGGAGTTCCCTTTTATAAGAGGGGTGAGGGGCACCTTTGGAAAAACTAGAAATATTAATTTATAATAAATTCATATTCGGTTTCTAATGGATACAAAGTTGATTATTCAAAGTTTAAGGTGGGGATAGGTTGAAAACCACTCTACCAATAGAATTTAGACAGGTTTGGGTACTTATATTAACCTTATATTTAAGTATTAACTCTAAGTTAATTAGTTTCACTTTTACAATGTCTCTTTGTATTTTTATATAATATGGTTAATAAACATACAATATACATCCAAGCGACCCCCAAGTGGTCCATTAATGATGAACCTATCATGATATAAGTCTCTTGGATGAACCTTAGATTTTTATGAATTTAATATCAATTAATAATATAATATTTGTTTTAAGAACTCTTTTATGTTAATTTTGACACTATTCAATAGTTGATTTTTGTGAAACTCATAAAAGATTTATTACTTATAAAAAAGTCAATTAAATCAATCCTAATATATCATATTATCCTAGAAAGTTAGTTTAATTCATTAAAAGTTTCATATTATATTTATTTGGGTATTTATAATATCAATTATTTTAATTTTTCACTATTATAGTAATTAATTCATCATCACTGTGTCATAAATAAATTAACTTATTTACTGTCTAAAAATTATAAATGAACTATCACTATGTAGGAAATCTTTTTATCTTTCTAATGAATATTTATAATCTAAAATCCAACATATATAACCCTATGTAAAAGTTGTTTTTCTAAAAGATATATGCTTGTGTCATTTTTGTATTCATTTTAACTTAATTAAAATAAAGTGTCCTTATCACCTACAATGGCACCATGGGGTCCCAAAATCAACCCAAAGATGCCTATGGTCGAACATGTATCAACCAATAAGGCTAGGACACGTTTTAGGGTAATTTAGTATTATTATAATATTATTTTTTAACCCTTATTTACCGTATTTACCCTTAACCATGGTAAATAAAATATTTACCGCAGTAATTATTCAAAATATCTAAAAATAAAAGTTACCTATTCACACAATTTGAACATCCTGATTCCAAATATGGAATCCATTTTTCTAAATTCAAAACACATAAGTGGCAGAAATTAATTTAAAATTAATTCCCGCTGTCAAAACAAAAAGCGTGTTTTTAAGAGATAATAACTATCAAAAGATTGACACTTGTTTATGTTCGGTTTAATTGTAAAATTATTTCCAATGACCAAAATTATAATAAATGGTAAGAATATATTCTAAATATACTTTTAAACCACTCAAATTCATAATTTATCACTATTAATTATTTTGATTAAAAAAGTTGTTTTTAATTAAAATTTAGTAATTTTCATTATTCATCAAAATATGAATGTTATCCGAAATGTACCAAAATTTCACCTTAGGCTAAATTCGATATTCCGAATCCAAAAATGAAGTCCATTTTAAAATATAAAATATATATAGTTTCGAAAAGTAGGTATTACTATTCATAACAGCTAGTTTGATTGGTTATGATGTGTTAGAACTCGGTGTTGCGTACAACACACGCTATCACATTATTCAAAGAGAAGCGTACCGTAGAAGCTTGGGGTGTTACATTCTCCCCTCCTTCAAATAATTTCGTCCTAGAAATTTCTAGAATACTTATCACATGAAAAGACTCGGGTGGTTCTTCATCATAAGTTCCTCGGGTTCCCACGTTGCCTCTTCTATCTTATGGTTTCTCCACAAAACTTTTACCAGACGCGTCGTCCGGTTTCTCAGTACTTGTTCTCTCGTATCAAGAATCCTGACGGGCTCTTCGCAATAAGACAGATCAGGTTCCAGTTCTAATTCCTCATAGGTGAGTACATGCATTGGGTCAGGCATGTATTTCCTCAACAGAGATACGTGGAACACATCGTGAACTTTAGAGAGACATGGCGGCATTGCCAATCGGTAAGCTACAACCCCAATTCGTTCTTGAATTTCGAAGGGTCCGATGTACCTGGGACTCAATTTACCTTTCTTACCAAAACGTATGACTCCCTTCCATGGATATACCTTCAGAAAAACATGATCACTGACTTGAAATTCCAAATCCTTCTTTCGATTATCGGCATAGCTCTTCTGCCTACTTTGAGCTTCTCTGATGTGATTTTGGATTACCTTCACCTTTTCCATCATTTCCTCCAGCAGTTCTGGACCTACAAGTTTTCTTTCACTGACGTCATCCCAACAGGTTGGTGTACGACATCTTTTTCCATATAACGCTTCATATGGTGCCATCAGAATACTCGAATGGAAGCTATTGTTATAGGAAAATTCTACCAGAGGTAAATATTGATCCCACATACCCTGAAAGTCAAGTGAGCAAGATCTCAACATGTCTTCTAAGGTTTGAATAGTCTGTTCTGATTGTCCGTCTGTCTGAGGGTGGTAAGTAGTGCTCAAATGAAGTTCAGTATCCAGGGATTTCTGAAGACTTTTCCAGAATCTTGAAGTAAAACGGGGATCACGATCAGAAACAATCGATAGGGGTACTCCATGAAGTCTCACATCTTCATTAATATATAGTCTTGCTAGACGTTCCAGGGGTAGATCTTCTCTTATAGCAAGAAAATGTGCTGACTTGGTAAGACGATCAACAATAACCCATATTGCATCGTTCCTTCTAGGAGTCTTTGGTAGCCCCATGACAATGTCCATCGTAATATTGTCCCATTTCCACTCCGGTATGGGAAGAGGTTGCATGACTCCTCCAGGTTGTTGCCTTCCAGCTTTCACTTGCTGAAAAACCATACATCTTGACACAAAATCAGCAATCTCCATCTTCATGTTGTCCCACCAAAAATGTTCCTTCAAATCTCTATACATTTTGGTGCTCCCAGGGTGTATAGAGAAATTGGAACTATGAGCATCATCCAGCAATTCCCTTTTTAGATCAGGTATATCGGGAACACAAAGTCTCTTCCCAAATTTCAAAATTCCATCTTCATACACAAAGTCTCTTAATCTCCCATCATTCACAGCTTTAATATTCTTTTGAAATTCTTCATCATCGGTATGAGTACTCTTAATCCTTTCTATTAAAGATGGTTTGGCAACCATTTGAAAAAGAAATGATGTTTCGCCTTCCCTGGTTATTCCCATGTCCATCTTCACTAGATCCATGAAAATTGGATCCCTTTCAATTCACATATTGTTCAAAACTCCATGGTCTTTTCTACTCAAAGCATCTGCCACCTTGTTTGCTTTCCCCGGGTGGTAGTGTATCATGCAATCATAATCCTTGAGTAATTCAAGCCATCTCCTTTGCCTCATGTTGAGTTCTTTTTGTGAGAAAATATACTTCAAACTCTTGTGATTAGTATAAATCTCACATTTTTCACCATAGAGGTAGTGCCTCCATATCATCAAAGCAAAGATCACAGCTGCTAACTCAAGATCATGAGTAGGATAGATTTGTTCATGAATTTTCAACTGTCGTGATGCATAGGCAATAACTCTATCATTCTGCATAAGGACACAACCAAGTCCTTTCTTCGATGCATCACTATAAATAACGATCCCATCATTCCCCGATGGTAGAGTCAATATAGGAGCATTGAATAATCTTTTCTTCAGTTTTTCGAAACATTCTTCACACTCTTTTGTCCAAACAAATTTATCCCCTTTACGTGGGATCTTCGTTAATGGGTTAGCCAATCGGGCAAAATTCTGGACGAAACGTCGATAATAACCTGCCAAACCAATAAAACTGCGTACCTCAGTTATACTCGTAGGTGCTGGCCATTCTTGGATTGCCTTGGTCTTAGAAGGATCAACAGAGATTCTATCTTTAGAGACAATATGGCCATGAAAAGAAATCTCCTGAAGCCAGAATTCACACTTGCTAAACTTCCCATATAATTCATGCCTCCTCAGAGTCTTCAAGATAATGCGCCAGTGATTTTCATGATCTTCGTAGGTTTTCGAGTATACCAAGATATCATCAATAAATACCACCACAAATTCATTGAGATACTCTTTGAATACTCTATTCATCAGATCCATGTATACAGAGGGTGCATTAGTCAATCCAAAAGGCATTACTGTAAACTCGTAATGCCCGTACCTGGTTCGAAATGCTGTCTTCGGAATGTCTTCCTTCTTTACACACAACTGATGGTATCCAGATCGAAGTTCAATCTTTGAAAAGTATTGAGCTCCATGTAGTTGGTCAAATAAATCATCAATACGAGGTTGGGGATGCTTGTTCTTTATTGTTATATCATTGATCTCCATGTAGTCGATACATAACCTCATAGATCCATCTTTGTTTTTAACAAAAAGAACAGGGGCTCCCCATGGAGAAACACTAGGGCGAATAAATCCTTTATTACTCAATTCCTCTAGTTGTTTCTTTAGTTCGACTAACTCTACAGTAGCCATTCTGTAAGGGGTCTTCGATATAGGCCTTGATCTAGGAATTTAATCAATGGAAAACTCAACTTCTCGTTCTGGAGGATGTCCAGGTAAATCTTCCGGAAATACATCTACAAATTCTTTCACAACAGGTACATCCTCTATTTGAACATTCATTTCCTCACCCGCAGTTATTTTATTCTCTTCCTCCCCAATAATTGAATTTAGTTGAGCTATTGAGGGTGGATCTAAATAAGAATTAGGTGGTGACGATTCTGCTCTAAAGATAAGGTGTTCCTTATCATTATCATCAAGAATCGTAACCTCTATCTTCTTACAATAAATCTTTACATCATAGTCCGAAAGTCAGTCCATACCGAGGATTATATCAAACTCAATCATAGGTATGACGATGAGATCAGCAGATAAAGAACATTTATGTGCTCTAATGGGGACTGATTCACAAAACATTGTTGCAATGATACTTCCCATAGGAGTTTTAACTGACAACTCCCTTATTAAATCAAATTGGAAATATCTAATTTTCTTAGCAAACTGGGAAGATATGAAACAATGTGATGATCCAGAATCAAATAATGCATTTTCTAAACATGAGGAAACCATTAAATTACCTGCCACCACGTCTTTCATAGCTTCTACCTCAGCAGTAGAGATAGCATAAGCCTGGCCTTGATCCCTTGGCCTTTTCTGAGTTAAGTTCTCCTAACGCTTAGGATATGCATTTATATAATTCCCCATCTCCCTGCAATTATAGCACTGAACGTTGGTAGCTTCCTTCTTCCCCTTGCAAACACGAGTTTGGTGGCCTTTTTCACCACACTTGTAACAGACTCCCATTCCCTTCAAGCATGTACTAGGGTGTTTCTTCCCGCATTTACCACAGGATGGATATTCAACCTTTCCCTTCTTCCCTTTATTTCCATTCCCAGATTGATCAGCAGGTCTCTTCTTCTCTTGCTTTTCTTTAAAGTCATAAGACTTAGAGAATTCCTTTTCGGTCTTGATATCACATGAGACAATGTCTTCGTACGACGAAAAGGATTGTGAGACTAATGCTCGACGGAGAAATGGTTTTAACCCATCAAAGAAACGATCAATATTACTTCTTTGGTTACGTATATAATCACCAGCGTACCTTGCTAACCTTGTAAAGTTAGCCTCATACTTTGTGACATTCTCATCCTCCTTCTGTCTCAGACTTAGAAATTGCCTTTCCATATCCGCTCGATGGTCGCGAGGAAAGTATTTTTCTAAAAACAGATCTTTGAACTCCCTCCATTCCATATTTGATACTTCATCATCTTCCTTCGTATTTTGAATCAATGACCACCATTGATCAGCATCTCCAGTGAGGCGGTAAACTGCCATGATAACTGTTTCCCTTTCACTGCTCCCCAAAGCCTGAAATATTTTCTCTAGGGAAAATATCCATTGCTCAGCTACTAAGGGATTTGTACTCCCATTGAACGTTGGTGGTTGTTGCCTCATGAATCGATCTAACATTGAACCTCCATGCTGCGGATCAGGGTGCTCCATATGGGTAAGGTTATTATTCATAACATGAGTAAGTTGTCCTAGTATGGTGATTAACTGATCGGCACCAGTTGCATCACCAGCTCCACTATAATTATCTTGAGCAGGAGGGCAATCCCTACATGGAGTGCGTGCATTGATACGGTTTCCATTTCATCCACTACGCGCCATTTCTAAACAATGGCATAAACTAGATCAGTTTATGAATCAAAATACATAATCCCATACTTATAAAACACTTAACATAAACTGAACTATTTATGGATATAATACATAATCATAAGAATGTTTTATTTGAGGAAGTATATACTCATAATCCCTTCAAAATGATTTGTAAAGAAAATGAGAGTTATCCTAAGCATATCCATCGGGAGTGTCGTAACCAAGAGAGCAACAAGGCCCGTTGTCCTGCACCAGTTCCCGTTCGAGTCTAGCTCAAAGCGGTGTTTTCTGGTTTTACCCCTAGGTACATCTGTGCCAGAGCCTCCTCTACCTGCTCGTATACAGACAGGGATGTATTGCTCGGAAAACTCACAAAATATCTACAATACCAAAATTCTAGGAAGTTCTTCTATACTAATCCTCAAAGTTCATCTTAGGTCTACCTGCTCTAATCAGAGTTTATCTAAATCTAGATTCGAAGGTTTGAACTAAACTTCCTCTGATACCAACTGTAACGCCCCGACCCCAGTTACCCAGAGTCGGTGCATTATTACATAACATTGGCATGATCACAAGAAAGATCAAATCTCTAATGACCGATTGGTTTAGTAGTCTTGGAAAACACTAGATATATTCATAAGTCTTACATTACATCATAAAATGAAAAACTACGACAACAACATATTGTCTCCATAATCCACACTCATATCCCCACATAATATCCATGCAGGTCATTCATAATTTACTTCTTCACTTCCTGGGAAAAATAAAACATAGAAAAGGGGTGAGCTCAAATGCCCAGTAAGGATAACAATATAGCGGAAACTTTCATAAATAAGAATAAACATTTAAGGCAATGTAAAACTAAAACAAAAGCCTTTTAAACTTGAACTTTTAACATAGTATGGCATAAATAAAATGAAATAATGCCATTTACTTATTGACATGGTTATTCTACAAATCGAATAATCACATGCAAAATCAATAACCACTTTCATAATGATGGAATGCATAATGCCAGACTATCATAACCACATAGCCAAGGCCTCGTGCCAAGACTACAAATAAGATTTTGTCAAGGCCTTGTGCCAAGACACTAGTTTGTCTCATGAGACCTACCGATGCATCGAGGAGCTATAGCGGGCTCCACCCATCACATATTAAGTCCAATGCATTCCCATATGAAAAGGTTTAAACATAACATAAGCATTCGTATTAAAACTAGCATACGAAATGTAAATACTTTCACCATAAACTATGAATGGTATAAAAATAGCACATTCACAGTCAAACATATCACAAAACCTTCAATACAATATAGAAGTTTTGTATTATAATAAATCAACTTCAAATAATCTTAAAATCCATCAAAGGATGTTGACATAGATGAAATCAAAATTCTTTTAAAGGAAATATCTCCTTTTATATTGAAATCATTTAAGATCGATATAAAATAAAACATTTTCTTTGAAAATATTCTTATAAGCTTGTAAGGGAATCTTTGAATATTTTATAACGGCGGAAAATAGCCGCACCCACCGTATAAGTTAAAAAACATTCTTACCTTAATTCTGTCGAAAAGGTTAAAAAGGAACTTGTTTTAAAAACGACGGAAAGATTCCTTTATAAACAACTTATAAAAAGTCAAACAAGGGTATAAATGACTTTAACCCATATTCTTGTAAATAATAAATATGTTTTGAAATACATTTCGAAGAAACATGTATGTGGATGATAAAGAAATCCCAGTAGATTATTACGTATAAACAACCTCGGATAATGAAGAGATTGTGAAATAACCATTACCTTGTACTTTTCCTTGGTTGGGGTAGGTTAACCTCCTGTATAATGGTGAAATAATTGTTATTAAATTATACAAGAATTATATATATTAATATGATATCATATATGATCTTTTAACATTGATTTGTTAATAATATCTTAGAATTATCGTCGTTTCGGGTGTTAACTTACTCATTTTCTTTTATATGTTTTGTTACATAAGCCATGTTTGTTGTATCTTATTTATATCCAGAATGATATCAAGTCCTTAAACATAATTTTTAAATCATCAAATGATAATTATACTTGAATGGATACGATGGAGAATGAATCTCATCGCGTTCGTGGAGACGGTAGTCCGTATGTACGCACGAGCGACAATATCATTCTTTTGATATTAAAATAATATATAAATGGATGGTATATCATATATAAAGAATCATTAACATGTTATATTTATTATTTACATGAGTTACACATCATTATTATACCCATCCAAATAATAATATATTGAATAACAATTACACCACGACGTGGAGACGGTAAGCCGTACGTACGCACGTATGGTGACATGTTATTCAAAGGGTGGATAGAATACTGAATATGGTTGTACCATATTTATAATAACATCACAGTATATGTGAGATACTGGATTTACTATTTTAGAATGGTAAGAACAAAGAAATATGAAGTTGAAGAAGAAAGGAACTTGAAAGGGGGTGGTGAAAACATTACCTCTTCTTCGGGTTCTTCCTTTTGATTTGATCAAAAGGGCTCCTTAGGTTGGCTTTATGATCAAACTAACGACACTAGGTTGTAGTGAGGGATGTTGGGAGAGTATTTGGGCAGAGTTTGGTCGATCCAAAAGGCTTTGAAGGTGTGAAGAAATGAGAAGGAGGAGTTCCCTTTTATAAGAGGGGTTAGGGGCACCTTTGGAAAAGCTAGAAATATTAATTTATAATAAATTCATATTCGGTTTCTAATGGCTCCAAAGTTGATTATTAAACGGTTAAGGTGGGGATAGGTCTAAAACCACTCAAACAATAGAATTTAGGCAGGTTTGGGTACTTATATTAACCTTATCGTTAAGTATTAACTCTAAGTTAATTAGTTTAACTTTTACAATGTCTCTTTGTATTTTTATATAATATGGTTAATAAACATACTGTATACATCCAAGCGACCCCCAATTGGTCCATTAATGATGAACCTATCATTATATAAGTCTCTTGGCCGAACCTTAGATTTTTATGAATTTAATATCAATTAATAATATAATATTTGTTTTAAGAACTCTTTTATGTCAATTTTGACACTATTCAATAGTTGATTATTGTGAAACTCATAAAAGATTTATTACTTAGAACAAAGTCAATTAAATCAATCCTAATATATCATATTATCCTAGAAAATTATTTTAATTCATTAAAAGTTTCATATTATATTTATTTGGGTACTTATAATATCAATTATTTTAATTTTTCACTATTATAGTAATTAATTCATCATCACTGTGTCATAAATAAATTAACTTATTTAATGTCTAAAAATTATAAATAAACTATAACTATGTAGGAAAGCTTTTTATCTTTCTAATGAATATTTATAATCTAAAATCCAACATATATAACCCTATGTAAAAATTGTTTTTCTAAAAGATATATGTTTGTGTCATTTTTGTATTCATTTTAACTTAATTAAAATAAAGTGTCCTTATCACCTACAAGTGGCACCATGGGGTCCCCAAATCGACCCAAAGATGACTATGGTCGAACATGTATCAACCAATAATGCTAGGACACGTTTTAGGGTAATTTAGTATTATTATAATATTATTTTTTAACCCTTATTTACCGGATTTACCCTTAACCATGGTAAATAAAATATTTACCGCAGTAATTATTCAAAATGTCTAAAAATAAAAGTTACCTATTTACACAATTTGAAAATCATGATTCCAAATATGGAATCCATTTTTCTAAATTCAAAACACAGAAGTGGCAGAAATTAATTTAAAATTAATTCCCACTGTCAAAACAAAAAGCGTGTTTTTAAGAGATAATAACTATCAAAAGATTGACACTTGTTCATGTTCGGTTTAATTGTAAAATTATGTCCAATGACCAAAATTATATTAAATGGTAAAAATATATTCTAAATATACTTTTAAACCACTCAAATTCATAATTTATCACTATTAATTATTTTGATTAAAAAAGTTGTTTTTAATTAAAATTTAGTAATTTTCACTATTCATCAAAATATGAATGTTATCCGAAATGTACCAAAATTTCACCTTAGGCTAAATTCGATATTCCGAATTCAAAAATGAAGTCCATTTTGAAATATAAAATATATATAATTTCAAAAATAAGGAATTACTATTCATAATGGCTAGTTTGATTGGTTATGGTGTGTTAGAACTCGGTGTTGCGTACAACACACGCTATCACATTATTCAAAGAGAAGCGTACCATAGAAGCTTTGGGTGTTACATTCTCCCCTCCTTCAAATAATTTCATCCTCGAAATTTCTAGAATACTTATCACATAAAAAGACTCGGTTGGTTCTTCGTCATAAGTTCCTCGGGTTCCCACGTTGCCTCTTCCATCTTATGGTTTCTCCACAAAACTTTTACCAGACGTGTCGTCCGGATTCTCAGTACTTGTTCTCTCGTATCAAGAATCCTGACGGGATCTTCGCAATAAGACAGATCAGGTTCCAGTTCTAATTCCTCATAGGTGAGTACATGCATTGGGTCAGGCATGTATTTCCTCAACAGAGATACGTGGAACACATCATGAACATTAGAGAGACTTGGCGGCATTGCCAATCGGTAAGCTACAACCCCAATTCGTTCTAGAATTTCGAAGGGTCCGATGTACCTGGGACTCAATTTACCTTTCTTACCAAAACGTATGACTCCCTTCCATGGAGATACCTTCAGGAAAACATGATCACTGACTTGAAATTCCAAATCCTTCCTTCGATTATCGACATAGCTCTTCTGCCTAATTTGAGCTGCTCTGATGTGATTTTTGATTACCTTCACCTTTTCCATCGTTTCCTCCACCAGTTCTAGACCTACAAGTTTTCTTTCACCGACGTCATCCCAACATGTTGGTGTACGACATCTCTTTCCGTATAACGCTTCATATGGTTCCATGTGAATACTCGAATGGAATCTATTGTTATAGGAAAATTATACCAGAGGTAAATATTGATCCCACATACCCTGAATGTCAAGTGAGAAAGATCTCAACATGTCTTCTAAGGTTTGAATAGTCCGTTCTGATTGTCCGTCTGTCTGAGGGTGGTAAGCAGTGCTCAAATGAAGTTCAGTATCCAGGGATTTCTGAATACTTTTCCAGAATCTTGAAGTAAAACGGGGATCACGATCAGAAACAATCTATAGGGGTACTCCATGAAGTCTCACATCTTCATTAATATATAGTCTTGCTAGACGTTCCAGGGGTAGATCTTCTCTTATAGCAAGAAAATGTGCTGACTTGGTAAGACGATCAACAATAACCCATATTGCATCGTTCCTTCTTGGAGTCTTTGGTAGCCCCATGACAAAGTCCATCGTAATATTGTCCCATTTCCACTCCGGTATGGGAAGAGGTTGCATGACTCCTCCAGGTTGTTGCCTTCCAGCTTTCACTTGCTGAAAAACCATACATCTTGACACAAAATCAGCAATCTCCATCTTCATGTTGTCCCACCAAAAATGTTCCTTCAAATCTCTATACATTTTGGTGCTCCCAGGGTGTATAGAGAAATTGGAACTATGAGCATCATCCAGCAATTCCCTTTTTAGATCAGGTATATCGGGAACACAAAGTCTCTTCCCAAATTTCAAAATTCCATCTTCATACACAAAGTCTCTTAATCTCCCATCATTCACAGCTTTAATATTCTTTTGAAATTCTTCATCATCGGTATGAGTACTCTTAATCCTTTCTATTAAAGATGGTTTGGCAACCATTTGAAAAAGAAATGATGTTTCGCCTTCCCTGGTTATTCCCATGTCCATCTTCACTAGATCCATGAAAATTGGATCCCTTTCAATTCACATATTGTTCAAAACTCCATGGTCTTTTCTACTCAAAGCATCTGCCACCTTGTTTGCTTTCCCCGGGTGGTAGTGTATCATGCAATCATAATCCTTGAGTAATTCAAGCCATCTCCTTTGCCTCATGTTGAGTTCTTTTTGTGAGAAAATATACTTCAAACTCTTGTGATTAGTATAAATCTCACATTTTTCACCATAGAGGTAGTGCCTCCATATCATCAAAGCAAAGATCACAGCTGCTAACTCAAGATCATGAGTAGGATAGATTTGTTCATGAATTTTCAACTGTCGTGATGCATAGGCAATAACTCTATCATTCTGCATAAGGACACAACCAAGTCCTTTCTTCGATGCATCACTATAAATAACGATCCCATCATTCCCCGATGGTAGAGTCAATATAGGAGCATTGAATAATCTTTTCTTCAGTTTTTCGAAACATTCTTCACACTCTTTTGTCCAAACAAATTTATCCCCTTTACGTGGGATCTTCGTTAATGGGTTAGCCAATCGGGCAAAATTCTGGACGAAACGTCGATAATAACCTGCCAAACCAATAAAACTGCGTACCTCAGTTATACTCGTAGGTGCTGGCCATTCTTGGATTGCCTTGGTCTTAGAAGGATCAACAGAGATTCTATCTTTAGAGACAATATGGCCATGAAAAGAAATCTCCTGAAGCCAGAATTCACACTTGCTAAACTTCCCATATAATTCATGCCTCCTCAGAGTCTTCAAGATAATGCGCCAGTGATTTTCATGATCTTCGTAGGTTTTCGAGTATACCAAGATATCATCAATAAATACCACCACAAATTCATTGAGATACTCTTTGAATACTCTATTCATCAGATCCATGTATACAGAGGGTGCATTAGTCAATCCAAAAGGCATTACTGTAAACTCGTAATGCCCGTACCTGGTTCGAAATGCTGTCTTCGGAATGTCTTCCTTCTTTACACACAACTGATGGTATCCAGATCGAAGTTCAATCTTTGAAAAGTATTGAGCTCCATGTAGTTGGTCAAATAAATCATCAATACGAGGTTGGGGATGCTTGTTCTTTATTGTTATATCATTGATCTCCATGTAGTCGATACATAACCTCATAGATCCATCTTTGTTTTTAACAAAAAGAACAGGGGCTCCCCATGGAGAAACACTAGGGCGAATAAATCCTTTATTACTCAATTCCTCTAGTTGTTTCTTTAGTTCGACTAACTCTACAGTAGCCATTCTGTAAGGGGTCTTCGATATAGGCCTTGATCTAGGAATTTAATCAATGGAAAACTCAACTTCTCGTTCTGGAGGATGTCCAGGTAAATCTTCCGGAAATACATCTACAAATTCTTTCACAACAGGTACATCCTCTATTTGAACATTCATTTCCTCACCCGCAGTTATTTTATTCTCTTCCTCCCCAATAATTGAATTTAGTTGAGCTATTGAGGGTGGATCTAAATAAGAATTAGGTGGTGACGATTCTGCTCTAAAGATAAGGTGTTCCTTATCATTATCATCAAGAATCGTAACCTCTATCTTCTTACAATAAATCTTTACATCATAGTCCGAAAGTCAGTCCATACCGAGGATTATATCAAACTCAATAATAGGTATGACGATGAGATCAGCAGATAAAGAACATTTATGTGCTCTAATGGGGACTGATTCACAAAACATTGTTGCAATGATACTTCCCATAGGAGTTTTAACTGACAACTCCCTTATTAAATCAAATTGGAAATATCTAATTTTCTTAGCAAACTGGGAAGATATGAAACAATGTGATGATCCAGAATCAAATAATGCATTTTCTAAACATGAGGAAACCATTAAATTACCTGCCACCACGTCTTTCATAGCTTCTACCTCAGCAGTAGAGATAGCATAAGCCTGGCCTTGATCCCTTGGCCTTTTCTGAGTTAAGTTCTCCTAACGCTTAGGATATGCATTTATATAATTCCCCATCTCCCTGCAATTATAGCACTGAACGTTGGTAGCTTCCTTCTTCCCCTTGCAAACACGAGTTTGGTGGCCTTTTTCACCACACTTGTAACAGACTCCCATTCCCTTCAAGCATGTACTAGGGTGTTTCTTCCCGCATTTACCACAGGATGGATATTCAACCTTTCCCTTCTTCCCTTTATTTCCATTCCCAGATTGATCAGCAGGTCTCTTCTTCTCTTGCTTTTCTTTAAAGTCATAAGACTTAGAGAATTCCTTTTCGGTCTTGATATCACATGAGACAATGTCTTCGTACGACGAAAAGGATTGTGAGACTAATGCTCGACGGAGAAATGGTTTTAACCCATCAAAGAAACGATCAATATTACTTCTTTGGTTACGTATATAATCACCAGCGTACCTTGCTAACCTTGTAAAGTTAGCCTCATACTTTGTGACATTCTCATCCTCCTTCTGTCTCAGACTTAGAAATTGCCTTTCCATATCCGCTCGATGGTCGCGAGGAAAGTATTTTTCTAAAAACAGATCTTTGAACTCCCTCCATTCCATATTTGATACTTCATCATCTTCCTTCGTATTTTGAATCAATGACCACCATTGATCAGCATCTCCAGTGAGGCGGTAAACTGCCATGATAACTGTTTCCCTTTCACTGCTCCCCAAAGCCTGAAATATTTTCTCTAGGGAAAATATCCATTGCTCAGCTACTAAGGGATTTGTACTCCCATTGAACGTTGGTGGTTGTTGCCTCATGAATCGATCTAACATTGAACCTCCATGCTGTGGATCAGGGTGCTCCATATGGGTAAGGTTATTATTCATAACATGAGTAAGTTGTCCTAGTATGGTGATTAACTGATCGGCACCAGTTGCATCACCAGCTCCAATATAATTATCTTGAGCAGGAGGGCAATCCCTACATGGAGTGCGTGCATTGATACGGTTTCCATTTCATCCACTACGCGCCATTTCTAAACAATGGCATAAACTAGATCAGTTTATGAATCAAAATACATAATCCCATACTTATAAAACACTTAACATAAACTGAACTATTTATGGATATAATACATAATCATAAGAATGTTTTATTTGAGGAAGTATATACTCATAATCCCTTCAAAATGATTTGTAAAGAAAATGAGAGTTATCCTAAGCATATCCATCGGGAGTGTCGTAACCAAGAGAGCAACAAGGCCCGTTGTCCTGCACCAGTTCCCGTTCGAGTCTAGCTCAAAGCGGTGTTTTCTGGTTTTACCCCTAGGTACATCTGTGCCAGAGCCTCCTCTACCTGCTCGTATCCAGACAGGGATGTATTGCTCGGAAAACTCACAAAATATCTACAATACCAAAATTCTAGGAAGTTCTTCTATACTAATCCTCAAAGTTCATCTTAGGTCTACCTGCTCTAATCAGAGTTTATCTAAATCTAGATTCGAAGGTTTGAACTAAACTTCCTCTGATTCCAACTGTAACGCCCCGACCCCAGTTACCCAGAGTCGGTGCATTATTACATAACATTGGCATGATCACAAGAAAGATCAAATCTCTAATGACCGATTGGTTTAGTAGTCTTGGAAAACACTAGATATATTCATAAGTCTTACATTACATCATAAAATGAAAAACTACGACAACAACATATTGTCTCCATAATCCACACTCATATCCCCACATAATATCCATGCAGGTCATTCATAATTTACTTCTTCACTTCCTGGGAAAAATAAAACATAGAAAAGGGGTGAGCTCAAATGCCCAGTAAGGATAACAATATAGCAGAAACTTTCATAAATAAGAATAAACATTTAAGGCAATGTAAAACTAAAACAAAAGCCTTTTAAACTTGAACTTTTAACATAGTATGGCATAAATAAAATGAAATAATTCCATTTACTTATTGACATGATTATTCTACAAATCGAATAATCACATGCAAAATCAATAACCACTTTCATAATGATGGAATGCATAATGCCAGACTATCATAACCACATAGCCAAGGCCTCGTGCCAAGACTACAAATAAGATTTTGTCAAGGCCTTGTGCCAAGACACTAGTTTGTCTCATGAGACCTACCGATGCATCGAGGAGCTATAGCGGGCTCCACCCATCACATATTAAGTCCAATGCATTCCCATATGAAAAGGTTTAAACATAACATAAGCATTCGTATTAAAACTAGCATACGAAATGTAAATACTTTCACCATAAACTATGAATGGTATAAAAATAGCACATTCACAGTCAAACATATCACAAAACCTTCAATACAATATAGAAGTTTTGTATTATAATAAATCAACTTCAAATAATCTTAAAATCCATCAAAGGATGTTGACATAGATGAAATCAAAATTCTTTTAAAGGAAATATCTCCTTTTATTTTGAAATCATTTAAGATCCATATAAAATAAAACATTTTCTTTGAAAATATTCTTATAAGCTTGTAAGGGAATCTTTGAATATTTTATAACGGCGGAAAATAGCCGCACCCACCGTATAAGTTAAAAAACATTCTTACCTTAATTCTGTCGAAAAGGTTAAAAAGGAACTTGTTTTAAAAACGACGGAAAGATTCCTTTATAAACAACTTATAAAAAGTCAAACAAGGGTATAAATGACTTTAACCCATATTCTTGTAAATAATAAATATGTTTTGAAATACATTTCGAAGAAACATGTATGTGGATGATAAAGAAATCCCAGTAGATTATTACGTATAAACAACCTCGGATAATGAAGAGATTGTGAAATAACCATTACCTTGTACTTTTCCTTGGTTGGGGTAGGTTAACCTCCTGTATAATGGTGAAATAATTGTTATTAAATTATACAAGAATTATATATATTAATATGATATCATATATGATCTTTTAACATTGATTTGTTAATAATATCTTAGAATTATCGTCGTTTCGGGTGTTAACTTACTCATTTTCTTTTATATGTTTTGTTACATAAGCCATGTTTGTTGTATCTTATTTATATCCAGAATGATATCAAGTCCTTAAACATAATTTTTAAATCATCAAATGATAATTATACTTGAATGGATACGATGGAGAATGAATCTCATCGCGTTCGTGGAGACGGTAGTCCGTATGTACGCACGAGCGACAATATCATTCTTTTGATATTAAAATAATATATAAATGGATGGTATATCATATATAAAGAATCATTAACATGTTATATTTATTATTTACATGAGTTACACATCATTATTATACCCATCCAAATAATAATATATTGAATAACAATTACACCACGACGTGGAGACGGTAAGCCGTACGTACGCACGTATGGTGACATGTTATTCAAAGGGTGGATAGAATACTGAATATGGTTGTACCATATTTATAATAACATCACAGTATATGTGAGATACTGGATTTACTATTTTAGAATGGTAAGAACAAAGAAATATGAAGTTGAAGAAGAAAGGAACTTGAAAGGGGGTGGTGAAAACATTACCTCTTCTTCGGGTTCTTCCTTTTGATTTGATCAAAAGGGCTCCTTAGGTTGGCTTTATGATCAAACTAACGACACTAGGTTGTAGTGAGGGATGTTGGGAGAGTATTTGGGCAGAGTTTGGTCGATCCAAAAGGCTTTGAAGGTGTGAAGAAATGAGAAGGAGGAGTTCCCTTTTATAAGAGGGGTTAGGGGCACCTTTGGAAAAGCTAGAAATATTAATTTATAATAAATTCATATTCGGTTTCTAATGGCTCCAAAGTTGATTATTAAACGGTTAAGGTGGGGATAGGTCTAAAACCACTCAAACAATAGAATTTAGGCAGGTTTGGGTACTTATATTAACCTTATCGTTAAGTATTAACTCTAAGTTAATTAGTTTAACTTTTACAATGTCTCTTTGTATTTTTATATAATATGGTTAATAAACATACTGTATACATCCAAGCGACCCCCAATTGGTCCATTAATGATGAACCTATCATTATATAAGTCTCTTGGCCGAACCTTAGATTTTTATGAATTTAATATCAATTAATAATATAATATTTGTTTTAAGAACTCTTTTATGTCAATTTTGACACTATTCAATAGTTGATTACTGTGAAACTCATAAAAGATTTATTACTTAGAACAAAGTCAATTAAATCAATCCTAATATATCATATTATCCTAGAAAATTATTTTAATTCATTAAAAGTTTCATATTATATTTATTTGGGTACTTATAATATCAATTATTTTAATTTTTCACTATTATAGTAATTAATTCATCATCACTGTGTCATAAATAAATTAACTTATTTAATGTCTAAAAATTATAAATAAACTATAACTATGTAGGAAAGCTTTTTATCTTTCTAATGAATATTTATAATCTAAAATCCAACATATATAACCCTATGTAAAAATTGTTTTTCTAAAAGATATATGTTTGTGTCATTTTTGTATTCATTTTAACTTAATTAAAATAAAGTGTCCTTATCACCTACAAGTGGCACCATGGGGTCCCCAAATCGACCCAAAGATGACTATGGTCGAACATGTATCAACCAATAATGCTAGGACACGTTTTAGGGTAATTTAGTATTATTATAATATTATTTTTTAACCCTTATTTACCGGATTTACCCTTAACCATGGTAAATAAAATATTTACCGCAGTAATTATTCAAAATGTCTAAAAATAAAAGTTACCTATTTACACAATTTGAAAATCATGATTCCAAATATGGAATCCATTTTTCTAAATTCAAAACACAGAAGTGGCAGAAATTAATTTAAAATTAATTCCCACTGTCAAAACAAAAAGCGTGTTTTTAAGAGATAATAACTATCAAAAGATTGACACTTGTTCATGTTCGGTTTAATTGTAAAATTATGTCCAATGACCAAAATTATATTAAATGGTAAAAATATATTCTAAATATACTTTTAAACCACTCAAATTCATAATTTATCACTATTAATTATTTTGATTAAAAAAGTTGTTTTTAATTAAAATTTAGTAATTTTCACTATTCATCAAAATATGAATGTTATCCGAAATGTACCAAAATTTCACCTTAGGCTAAATTCGATATTCCGAATTCAAAAATGAAGTCCATTTTAAAATATAAAATATATATAATTTCAAAAAGAAGGAATTACTATTCATAATGGCTAGTTTGATTGGTTATGGTGTGTTAGAACTCGGTGTTGCGTACAACACACGCTATCACATTATTCAAAGAGAAGCGTACCATAGAAGCTTTGGGTGTTACATTCTCCCCTCCTTCAAATAATTTCATCCTCGAAATTTCTAGAATACTTATCACATAAAAAGACTCGGTTGGTTCTTCGTCATAAGTTCCTCGGGTTCCCACGTTGCCTCTTCCATCTTATGGTTTCTCCACAAAACTTTTACCAGACGTGTCGTCCGGATTCTCAGTACTTGTTCTCTCGTATCAAGAATCCTGACGGGATCTTCGCAATAAGACAGATCGGGTTCCAGTTCTAATTCCTCATAGGTGAGTACATGCGTTGGGTCAGGCATGTATTTCCTCAACAGAGATACGTGGAACACATCATGAACATTAGAGAGACTTGGCGGCATTGCCAATCGGTAAGCTACAACCCCAATTCGTTCTAGAATTTCGAAGGGTCCGATGTACCTGGGACTCAACTTACCTTTCTTACCAAAACGTATGACTCCCTTCCATGGAGATACCTTCAGGAAAACATGATCACTGACTTGAAATTCCAAATCCTTCCTTCGATTATCGACATAGCTCTTCTGCCTAATTTGAGCTGCTCTGATGTGATTTTTGATTACCTTCACCTTTTCCATCGTTTCCTCCACCAGTTCTAGACCTACAAGTTTTCTTTCACCGACGTCATCCCAACATGTTGGTGTACGACATCTCTTTCCGTATAACGCTTCATATGGTTCCATGTGAATACTCGAATGGAATCTATTGTTATAGGAAAATTATACCAGAGGTAAATATTGATCCCACATACCCTGAATGTCAAGTGAGAAAGATCTCAACATGTCTTCTAAGGTTTGAATAGTCCGTTCTGATTGTCCGTCTGTCTGAGGGTGGTAAGCAGTGCTCAAATGAAGTTCAGTATCCAGGGATTTCTGAATACTTTTCCAGAATCTTGAAGTAAAACGGGGATCACGATCAGAAACAATCTATAGGGGTACTCCATGAAGTCTCACATCTTCATTAATATATAGTCTTGCTAGACGTTCCAGGGGTATATCTTCTCTTATAGCAAGAAAATGTGCTGACTTGGTAAGACGATCAACAATAACCCATATTGCATCGTTCCTTCTTGGAGTCTTTGGTAGCCCCATGACAAAGTCCATCGTAATATTGTCCCATTTCCATTCTGGTATGGGAAGAGGTTGCATGACTCCTCCAGGTTGTTTCCTTCCAGCTTTCACTTGCTGAAAAACCATACATCTTGACACAAAATCAGAAATCTCCCTCTCCATGTTGTCCCACCAAAAATGTTCCTTCAAATCTCTATACATTTTGGTGCTCCCAGGGTGTATAGAGAAATTGGAACTATGAGAATCATCCAGCAATTCCCTTTTTAGATTAGGTATATCGGGAACACAAAGTCTCTTCCCAAATTTCAAAATTCCATCTTCATACACAAAGTCTCTTAATCTCCCATCATTCACAGCTTTAATCTTCTTTTAAAATTATTCATCATCGGTCTGAGTACTCTTAATCCTTTCTATTAAAGATGGTTTGGCAACCATTTGAAAAAGAAATGATGTTTCGCCTTCCCTGGTTATTCCCATGTCCATCTTCACTAGATCCATGAAAATTGGATCCCTTTCAATTCTCATATTGTTCAAAACTCCATGGTCTTTTCTACTCAAAGCATCTACCACCTTGTTTGCTTTCCCCGGGTGGTAGTGTATCGTGCAATCATAATCCTTGAGTAATTCAAGCCATCTCCTTTGCCTCATGTTGAGTTCTTTTTGTGAGAAAATATACTTCAAACTCTTGTGATCAATATAAATCTCACATTTTTCACCATAGAGGTAGTGCCTCCATATCTTCAAAGCAAAGATCACAGCTGCTAACTCGAGATCATGAGTAGGATAGTTTTGTTCATGAATTTTCAACTGTCGTGATGCATAGGCAATAACTCTATCATTCAGCATAAGGACACAACCAAGTCCTTTTTTCGATGCATCACTATAAATAACGAACCCATCATTCCCCGATGGTAGAGTCAATATAGGATCATTGAATAATATTTTCTTAAGTTCTTCGAAACATTCTTCACACTCTTTTGTCCAAACAAATTTAACCCCTTTACGTGTGAGCTTCGTTAATGGGTTAGCCAATCGGGCAAAATTCTGGACGAAACGTCGATAATAACCTGCCAAACCAATAAAACTGCGTACCTCAGTTATACTCGTAGGTGATGACCATTCTTGGATTGCCTTGGTCTTATAAGGATCAACAAAGATTCCATCTTTAGAGACAATATGTCCAAGAAAAGAAATCTCCTGAAGCCAGAATTCACACTTGCTAAACTTCCCATATAATTCATACCACCTCAGAGTCTTCAAGATAATGCGCAAGTGATTTTCATGATCTTCGTAGGTTTTGGAGTATACCAAGATATCATCAATAAATACCACCACAAATTCATCGAGATACTCCTTGAAAACTCTATTCATCAGATCCATGAATACAGAGGGTGCATTAGTCAATCCAAAAGGCATTACAGTAAACTCATAATGCCCGTACCTGGTTCGAAATGCTGTCTTCTGAATGTCTTCCTTTTTTACAAACAACTGATGGTATCCAGATCGAAGGTAAATCATTGAAAAGTATTGAGCTCCATGTAGTTGGTCAAATAAATCATCAATACGAGGTAGGGGATACTTGTTCTTTATCGTTATAGCATTGATCTCCCTGTAGTCGATACATAACCTCATAGATCCATCTTTCTTTTTAACAAAAAGAACAGGGGCTCCCCAAGGAGAAACACTAGGGCGAATAAATCCTTTATTACTCAATTCTTCTCGTTGTATCTTTAGTTCGACTGACTCTACAGTAGCCATTATGTAAGGGGTCTTCGATATAGGCCTTGATCCAGGAATTTAATCAATGGAAAACTCAACTTCTCGTTCTGGAGGATGTCCAGGTAAATCTTCCGGAAATACATCTACAAATTCTTTCACAACAGGTACATCCTCTATTTGAACATTCCTTTCCTCACCCGCAGTTATTTCATTCTCTTCCTCCCCAATAATTGAATTTAGTTGAGCTATTAGGGTGGATCTAAATAAGAATTAGGAGGTGACGATTCTGCTATAAAGATAAGGTGTTCCTTATCATTATCATCAAGAATCATAACCTCTTTCTTCTTACAATAAATCTTCGCATCATAGTCCAAAAGCCAGTCCATACCGAGGATTATATCAAACTCAATCATAGGTATGACGATGAGATCAGCAGATAAAGAACATTTATGTGCTCTAATGGGGACTGATTCACAAAACTTTGTTGCAATGATACTTCCCTTAAGAGTTTTAACTGACAACTCCCTTATTAAATCAAATTGGAAATATCTAATTTTCTTAGAAAACTGGGAAGATATGAAACAATGTGATGATCCAGAATCAAATAATGCATTTGATAAACTTGAGGAAACCATTAAATTACCTGCCACCACGTCTTTCGGAGCTTCTACCTCAGCAGTAGTGATAGCATAAGCCTGGCCTTGATCCCTTGGACTTTTCTGAGGTAAGTTCTCATGACGCTTAGGACATGCATTTTCATAATGCCCCATCTCCCTGCAATTATAGCACTGAACGTTTGTAGCTTCCTTCTTCCCCTTACAATCACGAGCTTGGTGGCCTTTTTCACCACACTTGTAACAGACTCCCATTCCCTTCAAGCATGTACCAGGGTGTTTCTTCCCGCATTTACCACAGTATGGATATTCAACCTTTCCCTTATTCCCTTTATTTCCATTCCCAGATTGATCAGCAGGTCTCTTCTTCTCTTTCTTTTCTTTAAAGTCATAAGACTTAGAGAATTCCTTTTCGGTCTTGATAGCACACGAGACAATGTCTTCGTATGACGAAAAGGATTGTGAGACTAATGCTCGACGGAGAAATGGTTTTAACACATCAAAGAAACGATCAATATTACTTCTTTGGTTATGTATATAATCACCAGTGTACCTTGCTATCCTTGTAAAGTTAGCCTCATACTTTGTGACATTCTCATCCTCCTTCTGTATGAGACTTAGAAATTGCCTTTCCATATCTGCTCGATGGTCGCGAGGAAAGTATTTCTCTAAAAACAGATCTTTGAACTCCCTCCATTCCATATTTGATACTTCATCATCTTCCTTCGTATTTTGAATCAATGACCACTATTGATCAGCATCTCCAGTGAGGCGGTAAACTGCCATGATAACTTTTTCCCTTTCACTGCTCCCCAAAGCCTAAAATATTTTCTCTAGGTAAAATATCCATTGCTCAGCTACTAAGGGATTTTTACTCCCATTGAACGTTGGTGGTTGTTGCCTCATGAATCGATCAAACATTGATCCTCCATGCTGCGGATCAGGGTGCTCCATACGGGTAAGGTTATTATTCATAACCTGAGTAAGTTGTCCCAGTATGGTGATTAACTGATCGGCACCAGTTGCATCACCAGCTCCACTATAATTATCTTGAGTAGGAGGGAAATCCCTACATGGAGTGCGTGCATTGATACAGTTTCCATTTCTTCCACTACGTGCCATTTCTAAACAATGGCATAAACTAGATCAGTTTATGAATCAAAATACATAATCCCATACTTATAAAACACTTAACATAAATTGAACTATTTATGGATATAATCCTTATTCATAAGAATGTTTTCTTTGAGGAAGTATATACTCATAATCCCTTCAAAATGATTTGTAAATCAAATGAGAGTTATCCTAAGCATATCCCCCGGGAGTGTCGTAACCAAGAGTGCAGCAAGGCCCGTTGTCGTGCACCAGTTTCCGTTCGAGTCTAGCTCAAAGCGGTGTTTTCTGGTTTTACCCCTAGGTACATCTGTGCCAGAGTCGCCTCTACCTGCTCATATCCAGACAGGGATGTATTGCTCGGAAAACTCACAAAATCTCTACAATACCAAAATTCTAGGAAGTTCTTCTATACTAATCCTCAAAGTTCATCTTAGGTCTACGTGCTCTAATCAGAGTTTATCTAAATCTAGATTCCAAGGTTTGTACTAAACTTCCTCTGATACCAACGGTAACGCCCCGACCCCAGTTACCCAGAGTCGGCGCATTATTACATAACATTGGCATGATCACAAGAAAGATCAAATCTCGAAAGACCGATTGGTTTAGTATTCTTAGAAGCACTAGATATATTCATAAGTCTTACATTACATCATAAAATGAAAAGCTACTACAACAACATATTGTCTCCATAATCCACACTCATATACCCACATAATATCCCTACAGGTCATTCATAATTTACTTCTTCACTTCCTGGGAAAAATAAAACATAGAAAAGGGGTGAGCTCAAATGCCCAGTAAGGATAACAATATAGCATAAACTTTCATAAATAAGAATAAACAGTTAAGGCAATGTATAACTAAAACAAAAGCCTTTTAAACTTGAACTTTTAACATAGTATGGAATAAATAAAATGAAATAATGCCATTTACTTATTCACATGGTTATTCTACTAATCAAATAATCACATGCACAATCAACAACCACTTTCATAATGATGGAATGCATAATGCCAGACTATCATAACCACATAGCCAAGGCCTCGTGCCAAGACTAAAAATAAGATTTTTTCAAGGCCTTGTGCTAAGACACTAGTTTGTCTCATGAGACCTACCGATGCATTGAGGAGCTATAGCGGGCTCCACCCGTCACATATTAAGTCCAATGCATTCCCATATGAAAAGGTTTAAACATAACATAAACATTCGTATTAAAACTAGCATACGAAATGTCAATACTTTCACCATAAACTATGAATGGTATAAAAATAGCATATCCACAGTCAAACATATCACAAAACCTTAAATACAATATAAAAGTTTTGTATCATAATAAATCAACTTCAAATAATCTTAAAATCTATCAAAGGATGTTGACAGAGATGAAATCAAAATTCTTTTTAAAGAAATATCTCCTTTTATTTTGAAATCATTTAAGATCCATATAAAATAAAACATTTTCATTGAAAATATTATTATAATCTTGTAAGGTAAGCTTTGAATATTTTATAACGGAGGAAAATAGCCGCACCCGCCGTATATGTTAAAAAAACATTCTTACCTTAATTCTGTCGAAAAGGTTAAAAAGGACCTTGTTTTGAAAACGACGGAAAGATTCCTTTATAAACCTCTTATAAAAAGTCAAACAAGGGTATAAATGACTTTAAACCATATTCTTGTAAATAATAAATATTTTTTGAAATACATTTTGAAGAAACATGGATGTGGATGATAAAGAAATCTCAGTAGATTATTAAGTATAAACAACCTCGGATAATGAAGAGATTGTGAAATAACCCTTACCTTGTACTTTTCCTTGGTTGGGGTAGGTTAACCTCTTGTATAATGGTGAAATAATTGTTATTAAATTATACAATAATCATATATATTAATATGATATCATATATGATCTTTTAACATTGATTTGTTAATAATATCTTAGAATTATCGTCGTTTCGGGTGTTAACTTTCTCATTTTCTTTTATATGTTTTGTTACATAAGCCATTTTTGTTGTATCTTATTCATATCCAGAATGATATCAAGTCCTTAAACATAATTTTTAAATCATCAAATGATAATTATACTTGAATGGATACGATGGAGAACGAATCTCATCGTGTTCGTGGAGACGGTAGTCCGTACGTACGCACGAGTGACAATATCATTATTTTGATATTAAAATAATATATAAATGGATGGTATATCATATATACAGAATCATTAACATGTTATATTTATTATTTACATGAGTTACACATCATTATTATACCCATCCAAATAATAATATATTGAATAACAATTACACCACGACGTGGAGACGGTAAGCCGTACGTACGCACGTATGGTGACATGTTATTCAAAGGGTGGATAGAATACTGAATATGGTTGTACCATATTTATGATAACATCACAGTATACGTGAGATACTTGAGTTATTATTTTAGAATGGTAAGAACAAAGAAAGAAGAAGTAGAAGAAGAAAGGAACTTGAAAAGGGGTGGTGGAAACATTACCTCTTCTTCGGGTTCTTCCTTTTGATTTGATCAAAAGGGATCCATAGGTTGTCTTTCTGATCAAACAAAGGCCTCTAGGTTGTAGTGAGGGATGTTGGGAGAGTATTTGGGCAGAGTTTGGCCGAACCAAAAGGCTTTGAAGGTGTGAAGAAATGAGAAGGAGGAGTGCCTTTTTATAAGAGGGGTGAGGGGCACCTTTGGAAAAGCAAGAAATATTGTTTTATAATAAATTCATATTCGGTTTCTAATGCCTCAAAAGTTTATTATTCAGAGGTTAAGTTGGGGATAGGTCGAAAACCACTCAACCAATATAATTTAGACAAGTTTGGGTACTTATATTAACCTTATCTTTAAGTATTAACTCTAAGTTAATTAGTTTCACTTGTACAATGTCTCTTTGTATTTTTATATAATATGGTTAATAAACTTACTATATACATGAAAGAGACCCCCAAGTGGTCCACTAATGATGAACTTATCATGATATAAGTCTTTTGTCCGAACCGTAGATTTTGAAGAATTAAATATCAATTAATAATATAATATTTTTTAAGAACTCTTTTATGTCAATTTTGACACTATTCAATAGTTGATTTTTGTGAAACTCATAACAGATTGATTACTTCAAAAAAAGTCAATTAAATCAACCCTAATATATCATATTATCCTAGAAAATTAGTTTAATTCATTAAAAGTTTCATATTATATTTCTTTGGGTATTTATAATATTAATTATTTTAATTTTTCACTATTATAGTAATTAAATCATCATCACTGTGTCATAAATAAATTAAATTATTTAATGTCTAAAAACTATAAATGAACTATCACTATGTAGGAAATATTTTTATCTTTCTAATTAATATTTATAATCTAAAATCCAACATATATAACCCTAAGTAAAAATTGTTTTTCTAAAAGATATATGCTTGTGTCATTTTTGTATTCATTTTAACTTAATTAAAATAAAGTGTCCTTATCACCTACAAGTGGCACCATGGGGTCCCAAAATCGACCCAAAGATGCCTATGGTCGAACATGTATCAACCAATAATTCTATCACACGTTTTAGGGTAATTTAGTATTATTATAATATTAATTTTTAACCCTTATTTACCGGATTTACCCTTAACCATGGTAAATAAAATATTTACCGCAGTAATTATTCAAAATGTCTAAAAATAAAAGGTACCTATTTACACAATTTGAAAATCCTGATTACAAATATGGAATCCATTTTTCTAAATTCAAAACGCAGAAGTGGCATAAATTAATTTAAAATTAATTCCCGCTGTCAAAACAAAAAGCGGGTTTTTAAGAGATAATAACTATCAAAAGATTGACACTTGTTTATGTTCGGTATAATTGTAAAATTATGTCCAATGACCAAAATTATATTAAATGGTAAAAATATATTCTAATTATACTTTAAAACCACTCAAATTCATAATTTATCACTATTAATTATTTTGATTAAAAATGTTGTTTTTAATTAAAATTTAGTAATTTTCACTATTCATCAAAATATGAAAGTTATCCGAAATGTACCAAAATTTCACCTTAGTATAAATTCGATATTCCAAATCCAAAAATGAAGTCCATTATGAAATATAAAATATATATAATTTCAAAAAGTAGGTATTACTATTCATAACGGCTAGTTTCATTGGTTATGGTGTGTTAGAACTCGGTGTTGCGTACAACACACGCTATCACATTATTCAAAGAGAAGCATACCGTAGAAGCATGGGGGTGTTATAGGTCCAGTTTTGTTCATGAAGAAGGAAGTGCATAGACTACCAAAGTCGAACAAGGCAACGGTCAAGAACCGCTATCCCCTCCCAAGGATAGATGATCTCTTCGACCAACTGAGGGGAGCATGTTGGTTTTCCAAGATTGATCTACGATCTGGATATCATCAGCTGAGGGTAAAGGATAGTGACATCCCAAAGATATCTTTCAGGTGCAGGTATGGGCACTTCGTGTTTGTCGTGATGCCGTATGGAGTTACAAATGCACCGGCTGTGTTTATGGGACTTATGAACACTGTCTTCCGGGAGTTTCTGGACCGGTTCATCGTTGTGTTTATCGATGACATCCTGATCTACTCAAGATCAGAGGAGGAGCACATTGAGAATCTCAGGCCAATCTTGGAAGTCCTTCGACACCACAATCTTTACAGGAAATTTTCAAAGTGTGTGTTCTTGATGAAAGAAGTACACTTCCATGGGCACGTGGTGTCTCAGCATGGAGTATCGGTGGACCCGTCGAAGGTGGAGGTAGTTGTTTCCTGGGCAGTACCCAAGAGCGTGGAAGAAGTTCGTAGTTTCCTGGGGTTAATAGGTTACTATCGGAGGTTCGTTTCATAATTATCTCAGGTTGTTGCTCCATTGAAAACATTGACTAGGAAGAACCAGGTCTTCCTATGGAGCGATCAATGCCAGAAAGCATTCGGCTACCTGAAGTAGAAGTTAGTCAGTGCTCCCGTACTCAAGTTTCCAGAGGAAGGGTTGTTGTATGAGGTGTTTTGTGATGCTTCTGTCATTGGTCTTGGGTGTGTGATGATGCAGAATAAGGGAGTGATTTGTTATGAGTCTAGGCAGTTTCACCCTCACGAGCGTAACATTGCCACCCATGACCTGGAGCTTGCATCAGTAGTTTTCGCACTAAAGTTTTTGTGACATTACCTCTTGGGGGAGCACTTTGTGGTCTTCTCAGATCACAAGAGCCTGCATTATATCTTCTCCCAGTGTGACCTAAACTTACGACAATAGAGATGGTTCGAGTTTCTCCAAGACTATGACTTTGAGATCACTTACACTGAAGGTAAGGGCAACGTTGTGGCTGATGCCCTGAGCAGGAAGTCGCTTCAGGAAGTAGTTCGGGAATCTGCTGATGCTTGGAAAGTGATGAAAGAGTTGGCTGCCTTGCACTTGGATGCAAGGTAAGAAGGTGTTAGAGGTTGTTTGATTCAGATGACTGTGCAGTCCTCCTTGTTGTAGTAGGTGGAAGAGTCTCAGTGGGGGGACTCTGAGGTGGAAGTGATGCAGGATCGTGTCGATTAGGGAAATGCTTTAAAGGGATGGTCAGAGTACAGCCAATATCGGATGCTTTTCCAAGGAAGGTTGTTTGTTCCAGAGGCGATGCGTGAGGGTGTTCTCAGTGAGTTCCATAGCTCATCCTTAGCTGTACATCCAGAAGTTTTGAAAATGTACCGAGGCCTGAGGGAACAGTTTTGGTGGCCCGGGGTGAATCAGGCAGTGGCAGAGATTGTGTCTAGATGCGTAGTGTGTCATCAAGTCAAGGATGAACGTCGTGTTTCTAGTGGTTTGTTGAATCCTTTAGATTTCCCCGAGTGGATGTTGGATGACATCTCGATGGACTTCATCACAGGACTACCCAGAGCTCACGAAGGTTATGATTCTATCTGGGTAGTGGTGGATTGTCTGACGAAATCAGCTCACTTTTTTCCAATTAAGGAGTTTGGCCCGGTGAGTACCTTAGCACAGAGGTATGTAGATGAGGTGGTGCACTTGCATGGAGTTCTGAGGACTATCGTCTCTGATCGGGATACTCGGTTTACCTCACGAGTCTAGAGGGGGTTACAACATGCTTTTGGAACCTAGCTACACCTTAGCACCGCTTTCCACCCCCAGACCGATGGGCAGATAGAGTGGACTATCCAGACGTTGGAGGACATGCTGCGAGCATGCGTTCTAGATTTTGGAGGATCAGGGGTATGACACTTTCCTTTAGTAGAGTTTGCCTACAACAACAGCTTCCACTCTACTATTGGCATGGCACCGTTTGAGGATTTTTTTGGAAGGCCATGTCGTTCACCAAATATGCAGGGCAGTGGTTGGTGAGACATGTGCTCTTGGGCCGGAGGTAGTGTAGAGCACCATAGAGAAAGTACAGCTTGTACGTGTGAGGATTAAAGCGGATCGGGACCGACAGAAGTCTTATGCCGATCGTTGGAGGAGGCCCTTACAGTTCGAGGTTGGAGATCATGTGTTCTTGAAGGTTTCCCCTCGACGGGGGCAGCGGAGGTTTGGGAAAGGTAGAAAGCTCTCACCTAGGATCATCGGACCTTTTGAGGTGCTGAGGTTAGTCGGTGAGGTGGCATATCAGTTGGCCCTGCCACCTCAGTTGGAGAATGTTCAGGACGTCTTCCACGTCTCCCAGCTTCGTCGGTACTTACACGATGACTCCCATGTTATCGACTGGGGAGAGTTAGATATGGGAGACAATGCGACCTTCGAGGAATGACCAATCAGAATAAGGATCATAAAAAGAAGGTGCTCTGTTGGCGAACCATTCCATTGGTTCGTGTGTTGTGGAGGCATGGTGGCCTCGAGGAGAGAACTTAGGAGCAGGAGTCCCAGATTCATGCTTAGTACCCGGAGTTGTTTTGACTTATGTTTTTCCTTGTTCTTCTGAGCTTTGTGTTGATGTTGTACTCTGTACCTTTGATATATGTAAATCTTGGCTTTTCATTTGTGAGACCTTTTGTTTCCATGTTCCCTGGTAATGTGTAACATGTTCAGATGTGTGGAAAAGGGGAAAACCTGACCCTTAATCGAGATGCATTAATGAGGATGTGATTAAACCCGTGTAGGCTAGTCAGTGTCGCCTAAAGCGGATAATATATCGACAAAGGAGAAGGAATTCCTAGCACATATAATTAGGTTTGTTGGTTGGGTTCCTGTTATAATGAGAACCCTAAGAGGTATCTTGTTAGATTCCACTGGGTTGGTTTTGAATTCTCAGGGACGAGAATGATTTAAGAGGTATCTGATGTAAAGGCCCGGACCTCTCCGGCCCATTCCTTTGTCAAAAATAGGTCAAGAAGTGATCCAGAGGGTAAGATGGACTTTTTCCAAACATTCCAGAATTTTGAAACTACACGCCGTGTAGTTTGAGTACACGCCGTGTAACTCCTTTCCTGGTATACCCCGTGTTGCAAGCCGTGTCCTTGATTTAGGGAATAATGGGTGCACGACGTGTGACCAGTTCTACACGCCGTGTAGTCCTTCCCCATGTATGTGTTACCAGTCAATGATCGTGTACCGTGTTGGAGCCATGTCCTTGCCATGTCCAATAAATGAGTAAACTCTGTGTGTCTTAACTACACGTCGTGTAGTCCCTCCCCTCGTATGCATTACCCTCAAACCGTGTGTTGACCAGTCAACAGCCGCGGAGCCGTGTTGGAAGCCGCATGGAGACCGTGCGAAATAACTGAGTACACACCATGTACCATAAAGTTCATGTCGTGTACTTTTCCTTTTCTCGCCTATAAAAGGAGGGGTCCCCTCCTCCTTTCAACTCACTCCTCTCCTCCCCTTTCCTCTGAGCAGAGTTCTCCCAAAAGACTTGAAGGCTCTTTCTTTCATAACTTCTTCGTCTGAGCTCCAATTTAGGATCCGCCTACAGCCATGGGATCGTAACGATGAGGCGTAACTTCTGATCTTGGATCTTTTGTCTTTCCTTCGATATTTCATTTCCAACTTCCACACAAGGAGGTTTTTCCGGGACCCGACAGAAGTGACGGATGCCGACGGACGTCTTCTAAGGTTTACCTGGGGGAGCGTTGCGATCGGAACCTATTGAGGTATGGATCTTACCTTCATCTCTCTAATTTTTGCATCATGCTGGGTGGGTATCCTCTTGTTTTCATGAGAAAAAGTTGAACCATTTAAATAAAGATAATAACTGGTTAAAGAACAGGGATGGGGAAAATGTTATGTTTATCTTTGTTTATCCATTTGATATGTTATGAATTGAAAGAGCTTCTTCCTACTGAAAATCATGGTCATTGGGGGCCTTTGCTTGTGAAATTAAATGTTTCCCTATCTTTCTAGACCATTTTGTGGATAGAACTATTTGGAAATTGGTTAATCACGTAATGTTGGCTGTTTAAAATCTTGAATCCTTGTGTGATCACCCCGGTTGAACAAAACATTAATAAAAAACAAGTGGGTGCTGGCTTGTGATGGGGGTGTTTTGTGGGTTTTTGTGGATCTGGTGAGTAGTGGGGCTGCGGTTGAGTTGGTTGTGGGTTGGTATGATTGTTTTGTTGGTGACGGGCAGCAGGGCTGTGATAAGTGGTATTAAAGGGAAAATGATGTATGGTGCAGTTGTTGTTATGGCGGTTGGCAGCAGGGCTATAGGGATGGGTTGGATGTGAACGGACTTTGGGTTGTGAATAATAAATAAAAAGTGGAATAGTGAATGAATGGTGAGTCATGTTAATGGAACATGATTAATAATAAATGGGGTTGGTTGGTAAATAAGAAGGGTTTTGTTTAACTGCTTGTGTTTTCCTAACTTGATTTGTGGATGGCAGGGATATGTTTTACGAACGATCGATGTGGTTGGTTGTGGACAGTTGCCCAGTAGTTAAGGAACTAAATAAACTAATTCTGCTGAAACATGAAAACCTAAATGGGGTTGGGGTTTTTTGTTGTATGCATGCTTCGTAGTAGCAGTGCTGAGGCACATGCTCAGTTTCTCTGTTTAGTAGCCATAGTTTGGGCTGTGTGGTTGGTATATATTTATATATCTGTATCTTTTCTTTTTTATCGAACCACACCCATGTTGAGCACTTAGTATCGAACCCTCCCATTTCATGGGAGAGGGGTGTTTTTTCCTTAATTACTATCACCTTCTTGCTCCTTCTCCCCTAGGCTGTGATGGCTTGAGGTGACCATACACCTAAGACTCTTCTGGTAGGTTTTGATTGGGGTGGCTTTAGCCTAAGACTCTCCGGTCAGGATCTACTGTTTGCCAAGAATCTTCGGGATGAGGCCCAGGTGTGTGCGGGGGGGGGGGGGGGTACATGGTTATGAGGTCCAGGTGTGTGCGGGCGGGATATGTGGTTATGATGCCTAGGTGTGTGCGGGTTGGTTACGTGGTTGTGAGGCCAAGGTGTGTGCAGACATGTTACGTGGTTGTGAGGCCCCGGTGTGTGCGGGCGGGGAGAGTGTGGCTGCGTCAAGACGTTTTCCGTTAGGAAGAGTATCTAAATAAAGGGAAATGGTGCGGGGTACCCAATAATCTTGTTTCTTATATACTACTACCTATTGTGCTTCTGTTTTGCTGAGTGTGGCTGGTGAGGTTGGGTGGATAGAACTCCTTGCAAGGTTTCTTATGTTGTTCTCATGCGACATTAGGATGTCTACCCACTTTTGCACGAGAGCGTTAGGTTTTCCTACTGAGTATATTTGTATGTTCACCCTACGTTCACTTTCAGGTTTCCAGGAGGACTACCAGGGTCATGCGGGACCCTACTAGTCAGACAGTTGGAGTTGTTGCTATTGTTGTAACTTTGTTTTATTTTGGTATTTTACTTTGATATTTCTTGTACTTGTACCTTGTTATAAAATTATCTAAACATGCCTTTGGGATTGGTTTGGGTTTATTTATATACACTTGATCTTTTTTTCTTTTTGGGTGGTTGACTTGCCCTATTTCCCGATCCTTAAAAATAAAAATGGTAATGCCTCCCATATTTGTGAAAAACTCATAACCTTGGTGCTAGTCGCCACCCCGGGGCCTACTGGAGGTGGGACTCGGGGGTCATTATCTCCCTTTCGTCATTGCCATCTCAGGAGGAGCATCTTTGGTGGGAGGGGGTCGTGACAACAACCATGTGCATAATAGAAAGGCCGAAATACCCATTTGTAAGATAGTCTTGAGTGATATGATTTAGTGGATAATATTATTTTTAAAAACATTTATGATTAATTGTTATCCTTATTACTTTAAAGGACCGGGATATGAATTATCTAATAAAAAACAAAACTTTATATAGGTGAATCCAAGATTGTTATAAGAATAACATATTATGACGTAATTAAAATTATGTTATATTAGTATTTAAGGATGGTTTCTTTAGATAACCCATCAAGAAGATGATAATTCATATTCAGATACTATTTATATCATATCAAATTTTGTTTTGGTATTTATTTCAAAAAGGATGGTAGTGTTGATCCCTAGAGATGTTTGTATACAAAATTCAATATTTATTGTAAATAAATAAATGAGAAAATTTTAAATATTTTGAATCATAGTATATTCTTATTCTGACAAAACAAGTGACATCTCTTTACCCACATTCATGTAAATATATTATAGAATATTATTTCTCTTTTTTATTTTAGTACATTTTTGGAATCATTAAGATGTGTACAGTTTGATATGATAAATGATCTAATGTTCAGAGATGTTTTTTTGGAATTAATGGATTACATGTATAATTATTTTCAATGATTATATGGTTTCTCCATGATTTTAGAGAAATAATAGTTTGTTTTGGTATTTTTAGTAAAATGTTTTACTTTATCTATTAGCAAGGTAAATACATATCATATATTGTGTTTATACTCTTTTTATAGTAAGTGGGAATAAGTCATGAACCACTTTAAGTTGTGATATGTTTACATTATATATATTTACATTAAAAACATTGAATATACATTAATCATATTATAATTTTTATATATGGTTATTATGAAAAATATTATGATTTTTTCTATTTACTAGAGTTTTGTGGATTACCGAATGTGAAAATGGGTTTCATGGCATATAAATCTATTATGTTATTTATTTTGGGAATCGTACAAGTGATTCATTTTTCATCCTCCTATATACTTATTATATATTGAACTAGAGGCTCCAAGGAGAAATTTTTTGGCCTATGATCCTTTCAAATTGTTTCTTTCAACAATTGATCACTATTATTTTTGTGGTGGATTTCGTCGGATCAACTATGTGATCTTACTCATGAAGATGGACCTTATGTTTGTTGTGGTGTGGCATGTTAGATTCATGAAGGGTGGGTTATTTCTTCTTATACACCAATCATTCTTCATGCTAAATAAATTCTGAGAAATTTTAATTTATTATACGACCTCCATTTATATCATTGTGTTCTTCCATGTTGGTGTCTCCCTTTCCAAGCATGTGTAGCCCAATTTTGATGTAAGTGGTTCCATATTTTGCATATGTAATTTAAACTATGTTTCTATAGTTTTTTAAAATATTATGAAAATGAAAAAGAATGAGTTATTGATTGATTTGTGTCCATAGAAATTGTTCTTAGATAAAAGTGAGATTATTCATTGTTTTTAGAATGGAATGGGGTATTTTCATGGCACTGTAAAATGGGTTTCTCAAATTTTTTTCAAGGATTTTTTTGAGGACATTTTTAGAAAAATGTAGAACATTTAATTCCTTATATACTTAGGTATACGGTTTAGCTTATGGATTTAAACAACATATTATTAGGGGGTTCACTATGGGGTCTTAATTTTTACCATATGGATATTTTTCAAGGGAATTTTCATTACAATTGTGGGAGGATTCACTAATGTGGTGTTTCTATGCTCTTATGTACATTGTTCTAAGGACTTGATTGTGCTCTAGTTAATGATTATGTTATGAGTAATCTTCTAACCCAAACATGATTTACCCATGGCATTATTTTCCCACTAATTATGGGTTATACTATTTAGATTTTACTTTTATGGATTTAAAATGATATATAATACAAGATTTGTTTTATTTGATATGAAATATATATATATGTGTGTGTGTCAAATTCTATAAGATTTTTTACATTGATTCTTTTGGAAATGTGGGAAAATGGAAAAATAATTTTTTTCTTAGGATTTTGATATTAAATATGTAAATGGATTAACATTGTGTAACAATGATTTTTCTTTAAACATGAATAGGTTAATAATGTCGTATATATACATGTTAAGGATCACTTGAGTTGAATCTGACTAATCCAATTATCTCAAACCTTATACACACTTTTAATGGTGAATATACCATTATATGTCATTCGATGTAGGAAAATTAAAGGTGTTATGTTGATGTGGCATGGTTTTATGTAAGATATGTCTATGATGATGGTTGTGAGATGGCTGTAATTTTCCAATGCTATCACGTGGACTAGTAGTTTCACTATTTTAGTTTTCCATTGATATATCGACTACTACATTGGGATTATCTAACTATTGTTTGAGAAGCATCATTTTATCAATCTTAATTAAGTAATGGAATGCATCTCATTATAAAAACTATTTAAATATATTATTAATATATATACATAAAAATGTATAGGTATGTATGTATTTATGTTTTTCATGTTGCTTCTTTATGATGGGAATAATCAATCCCTCTTCTTTTTACGATGCTTAGGTGAAAGTCTCTTGCATAATGGGATTAGGAATTACCTTATGGATTTATGAAAAATTGGTTGGTTACAAGTAAGAGAGGGTATCCAAGTAATTATGTCCATAGTTTTTTTAGGAGAGGTAGATTTTCATCAAGATTCCTATTATTGTGATTTTTGGTAGATTGAAGATATGATTTTTGAGACTTACGATGTGGGTTTAGGTGGGTGCATGGCCACACTTTTTGTGATGATACTCAAGTTACCATGGTTTGTTGGAAATTTTGTATTTTATTATTATTTATTGATCTTAATATAATATTTGAGTTGTGATTATTTTTTAGGAATTTATATTATTCAATTATTTGATCACATTTGTTATTTCGGTGTGCAGCAGTATGCCTCTAAGACATGTTCAAAGTGATCCTCAGTAAAATACAATAGATACACCTAATATAAATCCTAATAAATATTAAAATATATTCATGGTTATCATGTGTGATATTCTTACGGTAAGCCAAAAAAACATACTGGTCCAGAACATAGTGTTAATATACAATAAAGAGTTTATAGATAAATTGTTCCATCATAAGATCTCTTAAATGATAACCAAAATTATTTATGTGTATGAAGAAACCTCAATAAGAAGAGGACAATATAGAAAGGAACAATCATATCTTAGACTACATTAATACAAATTAAAATATATTGGTGATGTTATTGGCATTTAGACTTGTGGGATCCAACATGCGATGGTGGGATTCAACTGTATAAGGTGTAGACATGAGGTTGTATAATAGAAGGGTTTCGAGGCCCTATTATTTCTCTAGTTTTAACCAGTTTCACTAATGATGGAGATGTATCTATGTTTCCTCTTTTTATAGTAGTGTTAGCATTCAATGTTATTGTAAACTAATCGGTTTGTTGAGATGGTTTTTTTACCAGTGGTGGGAAAAACTGACTAACTGAAATCTCACAACTACCTGAAGAGTAGTCATCTCAGAATATGAAAGTATGTATTTATGCTCAATCAATAAACTTATGTTGAGATGGAATACATGGAGATTATGGATTTAATTAATATAGTAGGGACTATTTTATATTATTTCCATTATATTCCACCATGTGGTGGCTTAAGAGGAGGACAAGGGAAAATGTGATGTGAAAAAATCATAGAAGGATAGGTGGAGATAGTTCTAAGGGAAATAAAACATCTTAACCCTTAGTAACATCTATTATTGTTTCTCTAACATTCATTCTATTCCTCTAGGTAAGACACACTGGACATTCTCCTCCTACACTAGTAAAGTAGTGTAATATTTTAGTTGTTATGTCCATCATTAACATTTCTATTATTCCATTTCAATGCATCTATATGGCCACATATAATCAACTCCAACCATTATTCTTCTTTATTCATATCCTTTAGTAAATATAGGGATCCTACCACATTCCTTATGAGAGAATAAACATCATATAGTATATGAGTTATTAGTTGAGTTTAATGTTTGTCCAACAATAGTGGGAGGTACCACATTTATTGAATATTAATTAGTGATTGATTTGTATGATATTGGTTCCCTCCATTCATTATTTTTTTATTTTTTTATATTATTAAATATCTAGTGGATTTCATGTCTAATTGATTGATTTAGTGACACCTCTTGGTAAGATAAATGATAACAGTTTTGATTTCCTTTTATATATATATATGTTTTTTATGTAAGGATAGTCTGGGATTTCCTCATTTCAAGTCTGGATTTGATCAATGTAATAATCAAGATAGATTTTCTTATCACTCAACATATTGTTTCTAATTATTATGGTTGATGTGTCTTGCTTTCTATCACTGATAGGAGCTCACATGTGTTTTTAGGAGAGTATGATTTGAGGTCTGGTCATGTCGGACCTTCCTGCCTAGATCTCATGAGATTGTTCCCTACTATGGATGATTATCTCTATGGGGTTTCTTAGGGTTCTACCTACTTTCATTTGTTTAGAACATTCCTAATATTTATGATATTATTTATCCATAATTCCTCTATAGTGGACCGTATAGTTTACAAGTAACCTTATTCAAGGTTCATAGACGATGTTGATAACTTCTTTTTATATTGAACGAGTGGAGCCAAAAGAGCTCCAGATATAGTTGGATGATATAACAACCCAATAATTTATTTTATGATTATTTTTAAATATATTCAATTTTTTTGTTTCCATTGCATGAAACATGGAGCCTAAACAAATTGTAATATATTGTGAAGTATTATTATTTTAACATGACCATTAGAAAAGTAATTTGATAGTTAAGAATAGTTATCTAGCCACTATAATAATAAAATCCCTATGAAAGCATAAATAAAATTTGGGTTTCTAAAAAATGAAAATATAATATATTTATATCATGGAAAAATGTTAATAAATGTTTTAAAAATGATAAATTATGTGTCGGTATTTTTTTGAAAGTAAATATTTATTTAGAGTTTTATAATTAAAAAAATTATTTAAAAAAAATTTTACATTCATATATAAGATTAATAAAATAATAATTTTTTTATAATTAAAGTATAATTTTATGAAATCGTAATTATTTTTTAAAAGTATCTTGAAATTAGTTATAATATGAAAATTTGTATTTTTCAATCAAAATAAGACTTTAATTAAAAGTGAAATGTTTCATACTAAAAAATTTTAATTTCATAAAATAGAGATAATTTTTAAAACTTAAATGTTGGGAAATGGTTAGGGTGATTTTTTTTTATTTTTCTAAAATATTATATTTTTTGAATAGTGAAATACTGTAATTTATAGTATTTAATAGTATAATTTTAATAAAGAAATTGGTTAGTTTGTGATGATTAATGAACACATTAGTTTAAACTCACATGAACTACTTGTAGTACGTATTCACAAGAATCAACACTATTTGTAGTCTTGATACAAAACAATAAACAAAATAATAAAATATTCATAAACACCCTTCCCCTCCCCTATAATTACCACCCCTCACCATACCTTCTCCTAACAACTCCAAAGACGTGTATCTCATGTAAATGCACATAATAATTAAACATAATAAAATTATAATAAATAAAATATAGGGAATATATGTTATGAATTAAATAATTTGTATATTTAATTTGATTATCTAGGATGCTATGTACAAGTTTGGTACACTTTCTGATAAAAGTTATCTTTTTTTATCATCACACAATAACTTCTATGAGATATATGCCTTATTGACTAGTTATATATTATGTGTGTTTTATGTTTAGTTCCCATCATATATGATACCATATATATTTATAATTATTTTTTTATCTATTACATTTTATTATTATTAATATTATGCGGCATACATTTGAACTGATTAGAAAGTGTAAAGGGATTTCTTAACGCAATTTTCATGCATTGGGTTAAAATTATTTATCATGGAATATGTAATTATAAGGTTATTTGTAAAATAAATTTTAAATATATTATATTGTATTTACTCTTGTCTTATTTGTATTTATAGTGAATACACATAATATATTAATTTTATTAATGATATGATCATTGTAAGGTACTTCATCTCAATTTTATTTTGTTGAGGCATATTTGAGATTCTATGAACCTATTTTATTTCCAATTTTTATAGGTTGATGATTTTATTTATGATCATAATTCCTTAACTATTTCAATAAATATCCATAATTTGGTATCATGGATATGACTATATCTTATGGTGTATAAAAAAAATTTATACAGTGTTTACATTGAATGATATTTTATAACTAGGGAAGTAATGATAAATATGTATATTTAATCGACACATGTTTTTATTGATATGTAATTTTGATAAATGAATTAAACTGGTCATTTTGATATTTGAGGAATGCATTGGACATGCAGAAACAAGTGGGGGAAAAAAGTTATAACCCTTAGTGAATTATTTGTCTATTGAGACAATAATGTTTGAAAAGATAAATGTGTTTTTACAAAGAGTGATTAAATCATATTTTGAAAGGTCTTGATGGTTGAGGTACAATTACTCTTGAGATCATTGTGTCCCAATTATTAATCATTTCATTCATTATGATTTCAGTCATTATTATTCTTGAGATTTTCAATATGACATTATCCAAAGATTCGTATTGTGTTCTTGTTCTTGATGAAATGGAATTTATTTCCAATCATTTACATTTTTATAGAGATTACTCCTTAACCTCCCATGAACGATAACTTTTTTATTAAATTTTATGTATTTAAGTAAAATTTACATTTCTATATTGATTTTTGTTCATTTATTATTTATTCTTGAATTCGTCGGACGTATTTAACCCTTACTAATAATTTGAGCTCACCCTTTTATTTTCCCTCTTTTTCCTTGGTGGTGAAGTTGTAATGATTGCATGTGTTAAAGTATTAAATTGGCTTCCTTTTTATGTTTTATATTTTATTACCAATATAATATGGGTACCATGTATGTATCCAGTATTTCAAGACATTTACAATGTTCAGTACATTGGAATTTGAATCTTTTATCTTGTACTAATGTAATTACGTAGGGCACTAGCTTCGGGATTCTAGGGTTGGGGTATTTATAGTTGGTATCAATGGAATTTCAGTATTTTCTTTAGAAACAATACTTTATAATTAACATAACCAGCCTGAGAACATTAATAATTACATATAGTATTTAAAGTCATTTATCAATAGAGGATTTTTTTTATCTATGGATGAATGATCATATTGGTTTTGGGATAGCCTGGTTTGTGCCATTATTATGTGACGGTGCCTAATTGAAGTTAGGGAATCAATACACAGGGAAAAAGTAGTTATTTCCATACTAATAAAAACAATATAGTTAGTGATGTAGCTACGAAATAAGTACCATATTGGGAAAGATTACTCTGATTATAATGAATAATCATTCTCAATTGGAACCACATGTTTCTCATAAGATGATACACCTTTTGGGGATCATATCATGAGATATAAGACACTGTATTTTAGTTGGTATTCTAATCTAGTGGTAGATGAGAAATGGATCATGTCCCTCGAAGTGACATTTCTAGCATCAGGATGCAATGGATAAGAAAAGGTAGAACTATTTGTATATTTCATGAAGGGATATTATAATTATTGGTAGTTGTTTTAACAGAATACTAATGAGTAAGATTAAATAAAACACATGTAATCAACATTATTTAAATAAATATTATTTGAAAAATATTTCCTTCGACATCAATGAGTTGAAAGGAAGATAAAATTCATTATCATAATGAAAAAGAAAGAAGAGTGTCTTATGGAGTATGCGGATAATTTCATAAGTGTCACATAAATAACTAAATTTAAATGAATTTTAGATTTATTTTCAATTCATGCTTTTGGGGGGGGGTTCAAGATTTTATGGAAGAATGGGTGAGTTATCATGAATTGGGCCAAACCGTTAGCCCAATTCCAGATTTAAAATAAATATTTCTTTATTAATAACTCATTCAGTTTTCAACATTTTTTATCCATTCCAATTCCTACTTGGCCTACCCTAACCTATTAACACTAAAATATAAATTTGGAGCCTTTATAAATCACTAATCATTGGGAATATGGTTTTTTATTTAAGTAGTTGGGCCACCCGGAAACCTCATTTCTTGTTTTAATAAAAACATTTTGTTTATTTAATAAATTATTCAATATTAACTATTTTTTTTCTTATTCCACCTCTAACTCGGGCCCACTGAACTTAGGCGCGCCCCCAATCTCGTTTATCCTTCTTTGGAGCTCGTTTTCATGGAAATTTTTTTTGAAACTGCTTAGGCTTCCTCATTTCGAATAGATTTATAAAGTTAATTTGTTTCCTTCATAACTCTTTTATTTATAAATATTTTTTCCCCATTAAAATTCCAAATTATCCTTCTTATACTTTTTACAAACTCACTGGAATATTTTTCTATTAGAAAATTCATCTACTGGTGTATTTGGGGCGATTTTGACAAGATCCCTCAGGTAAGTTGGTCTTTGTCATTCATCATTCAATTTGTGTAGGGTTACATTGAATATGATTAGGGTATCATCCCTTATCATTGAAGTTCCTAATTTCCAGATGTTAGGGTTTAAACCTATTGTCTGATTTCTTGTCTTTTGGGTTAAATCTTGTGGTTTTAGGTTGGATTTCACTTCCTTGAGGTGCAGTGGTGGTGCGGATTATGATTCACGCCATGTTTTGAGGCTTTCGATATAAAAGGTAGGTAGTTCCATGTGTAGACAATTATTGATGAGTTTACTTGCGTTATTTACTCGTTTTTCATATTCCTCATATGTTTTTTTTAGTGTTAAATCTATTTAAGATTGTTTTGGTTAAGTGTTAAATTTTATAGTTTCTTTTAAACTTGAAATTGGGTGTTTTCATGTGTAACTCATGGCGTATTATTTGTGTGTATTTTATAACTTATGGAATTGGTTTACTAAATCATTTATGGCCTGATAATTCTGATTTGGTAATGTATTAGAGTCATTTGGGCCTAAAAAAAGGGTTTTTAATAGGTTTGATATGTAAAAGATTGTTATACTTCTTGAGAGAATTTTATGGAAATGTGTGTTTTCATTTGTATATTATGTGGTATTATTAAAGGTTATTTTATAACACTTGAATGTGTTTTTATAGTTGTTTGTAGGGCTGTTAATTCTATTTTTGATAAAAATATTATTGTTTTGGTCTTAAATGTTTATTTTGAAATGGGTTTTGTCTGCAAGACATATTTACACCACTTGGGTTCTTTCTATGAAAAATTATAAATGTTTTAGTTAGTTTAACAAAGTGGGAAAAGGGTGGATATGTACTGTTTGGTGTGTGTGTTCACCTATAATGGGTTTTTGAATGGTTAAGTAATGTTTTAAGTTGTCATACATTTTTAGAATGTTTTTTAAATTTGTGAAATGTTTTATTAAATTGTGATGTTGGTGTTAAACTTGTTTGTGGGATGTTTTGTGTATGTTGGATGTTAAAATGATGTTAAAGGTAAAAAGGGGATTATGTGGAATGTGTGTGTGGGATGTTATGTGATGTGTATCACCTTGAAAATGTTTTATTAACATGTTTAATGGATGTGGTGAAGTATTGAAGTTATGTGAAAAGTGTTTTGGGCTATTTTGTTGTGTGTTTGACTTCAAAATGCATTTGAATGAAAAATATGATTTTGTGACTTTTGTGATGTATATATGTTCTTTTTGGTGAATATGTGATGTGAAAATGATATTTTAATGTGGAGATTATCTTTCTTGACTTGTTGATCTTGATTGAGCACAAAGGGAAAACCTGGCTATCTAGGTGGGTGGATGTGTACTAGTATGCTAGTGAATCCATGGGGTTTGGCGATAGTTTCACATAGCATGATTGATGCTTACAACTCTAACTAAACAATGATTATGATAATTGGGGGACACTTGGTTATGGTTATGTTCCCTACTAGTGTTTCGTGCACGATAATGAATATTTGGGATGGTTACTCACATCGAGATACGACGTACCTGGGACGCACAACGAGCTAGTGCCTAGGGTTAATTTTTGTATTGATTTTGCTCATTAATTACTTTATAATTATCATCGTATAAGAGTATATTTGTCTAGAAAATTCAGTATATTTGGAATTTATTTTAAATGTTTTGATCCTTTAAATTATCCCACTTGGAAACTGCTTTTTTTATGTTTCATCTTATAGAAATTGTAACATGAAATTACATGTTTTTGAAAACATGCATGATTTACATCCTTTAATGTTTATCGCATGGATTCTCTTAATGGTGGTATCCTAATGGGAATTGGATCACTCCCTACTTACACCCTTGGGTGTAAGTAGACTTGGTTATTTTTGTTGTCGTAGGTTGGGTACAGTTTTTAGTTATCGTGGTTCGGGTTTCTAGCTGGTCCTTAGTGGAGAAGTGTTGTGGAGATGGCTTGAGGGTAGTGCCCCTGGCCATGAGGGTTATTGGCTAACCATTTTTTGTTTTTTACCTTTTTAATGTACTTTTTACATTGTTTCAATCATGTAATTTAGTTCTGAAATTTTTTAAAATATGGTTTTAGTTGAAAAATCCAAATTTTTTTTATTTAGTTAATTTGTTGTATTATGATTATAAAAACTGGTGAATCATTCTCATAAATAATTTTATTATACATGGGAACTTGTGACATCCCATGGTGATCATTAATTCCCTTTGGGTCTTGTCATGGGTCGGGTTTGGTGCCGGGTTCAGTGCCGACCAAATTCCGTTCGTGATAAAATTGTATCAGAGGAGTTTCTTGTTTACTCTTTGGGTCACATTATTTATGGAACAGTCGGGATAGTCTAGAGATAGGATTGTAGGGACTTGGTATTTCGGTTATGGTTAGTGTTCCTGATCACCACACCTCATGAAGGGATTCGATTCGCCAGGGGAAGCCAGGATTTATATGAGTTCTTTGGATGTCTTGGATTGATGATGATTAAGGGAAATAGAAAGAGAGCTGGGTTAATGGTCTCGGTGAGCTCTCAGGGCCTGGAAAGCCATGTGGAGCCAGGTATATTCACTGAAACACTCTCTGTGATGGCGAAGTTATTGGAATACGTCTGCCAAACATATTTCCAAGGCACCCACTGAAACTAGTTTCCTCACGCATTGTCTTCTATTCATTGTTTTTGGAATCGTGGAACATTTGTTTAAAAGTGACTTGGTTTTAATAAGTGTAATGTTTTTGTTAAATTATTATCTAATAAAGAGTGAATGGGTTGATTTTTGGAATTGTATAACTTAATTTTCAGAATTTTATAGGAATGGAAAATGTATTGTTTGCACCTCTTTTGAAAGAATGGACTTATCAAGGTTGTTTTTGACTAAGTGTTTCCAATAGAGTTTTCTAAACTATTGAAAAGTGATTTAATGGGATGAGATGTTTTGAAATTTATTTTAATAACATGAAAGTGAGTTTTCATTGGAATTATTATGACTTTCATAAATGTTTTTATGCGGTAATTTGGGTTTGATTTCATGGTTAGCAGTCTTGAGAAAAAGGAATTATTGGTTGATTGTTTTGGTTTTGAACAGTGGAATGTGTTTTTGTATTAACCTTTGGTATTTTCTTGAGAAAACACATGCATGGGGTTATATGAGATGATGGATGGTTAATGGAATGACTCGGTGAGTTCCGGGATGGATATGTGGAGGGTTCCTGGTGTAGCACAGAAGAATGCATGTGTGGGGCCCATGGGGTACAATTGGGGGATACACTAACTGTTGAACTTTTGGATTCAAATATATGTTTTTAAAAAGAAATCATGATGTCAAGATGAGTGGCTGGGATGGTGTGTATTATGTGTTTTTGGAAATTTTTATTTTTTGGGATGTTTTGAGTCTATGAACCCCTCCTGTTCGAACTATGTTTTGGGTTTGGGTTTGTTCAGTAAGCCGGGTATAAGGATAGGTTAGTGGTCTCCTTTGAGATATGTTTCAAGACACCTTTATGGTAGTTCCCTTCATGTGTTTGGATCTGGTTTGAGGAACTTTTTGACTAATGGACTATCTTGGTTGGTTCCTTGGGTTCTCTCATTGGATATGGTACACCCCTATTAAGGTTTAATGCATAAATGATGTGCAACACAGATTTTTTCTCCATTGAAAAATCTTATAATTGATCAATATAAGGAATATTTTTCCTTGAAATCTGTAGATTGAGTGTACACACATTCCTTTTAGTGATTTTTAGATCCTCTTATAGTAGGAGAGTGCTTGTGGATGGTTGAAAATGACCTTAGTGTCTTAAGATTCCTGATTCATCGAAGGTGGAAGTGGTCTAGGGTTGTTACTGTGGATGAGTGTCTCGATTGTGTCTAAGAGGTCCTTTAGGTATTTCAAAGTTTCATTTGAAGAATCAGTTCATGTTAAACCACCAGTTTCGAAAATATGGCCATGATAGAATATTATGGACAAATTCATGAATTGTGTGTTTTTTGGGGATGTTGAAAATGGTCCCTCTCCATGCATTGTTTATACCAGTCGCAATGATCAGGTTCGGTGATGTCATGTGATTTCATGTGCTCGATTGACCATAAAGTTGAATGTCATGCAATCCTTTGAGAGTCCTTGTTATGTTGGGTGAATGTCTCAGTTGGAAAAATATCAAAATATTCCATTTTAGAGGAAGGTGAGTATAGGTGTTCTTTACTTCTATAATTTCTCACCTGAAGAAACAAGGTGTGATGTGTGTGCATCTTCTAAGCCCTGGATTCTATGAAATATCGGGATAGGGTAATGTGAGTTTTGAATTTGTTATGTTTGGAAAACTTATCTGGGATTTTTGTGTATTTTGGGTGGCACTAATAGAAGAATTATCATTCAGTGGATTTCCGAAGACCAACTGCAAGGTCAAAGATGCTTCAATCATATATGCTCCAGCCATAAGTCTCGGAGAGAAGCTGGATCATAGTGATGGGAAATCCCATGGCCAATTAAATCATTTTTCAAAGTCCTATCATAAATATGAAATATATTAATATTTTAAACCGCCTGTATCATCATTTTTTCTTATGTTTTTAACGTTTGGTTGAAATAGGTGGAGGGCCTTGTACCCATGTCTTCACCCAATGTCATTCCGCCCCCCCCCCTCTGGTTTCCATTGATTCTTTGGATAATGTTTAGATATTTGGCTAGACAGCCTGATCACATGGATTGTGAACAATTAAGAGTGACCATGTTCCAGGAAGACTTGCGGGAAAATTGATCGGCATAGTTAGTTCATGGTTTCACAAACTATGCAGACTAACCGTGTGACCTTCCCAAATATAGAAATTTTTCGGTCATTCTATTCTAGCCCATGCTGGTCAGTTAAGATGGTTGGTTCTTATAGTGGGGATACCCACTATGAGTCTTATATATTTTCTTTTGTAAAGGTCTTATGGAAGTATACCCTTTGTACTGTGGAGTTCGTTCAGGCCTCCCCTTGTTAGTGTCCTGATTCTATATTGGATAAAATATAGGATGTCTCTGATGATGGGGAGCCTATTTTTGTCCCCTCGTACCAGTAACATAGATTTATCCATGGTCTTGGTTTGGTATATATAGCCTCATTCAGAGCTATATATCTACTTATATATTCCTTGAGTAAACATTGGTATTGGAGAGCGCCAAATGGTTTAGTTAATGTAAGGTAAGTGTAACCTTGTTCAAAGTTGTTGTTTGATTGGGTGAATTTCTTGATCCCTGATCAAATAGTGTTTGAGGGGTATTATTTTGGTATAAAGTATGAATTTGATGTTCATTTCAGGAAAGTGGTGTATGTTTTGATTGTAAGAGTAATCCTTTATTAATTTATCACTAGAGGTGTTTTGGATTTTGGGGGCGAAACCTGAAAAGAGAGTACCTATTGGTTTCTCAGTTGGGTTTGGTTGTTGCTTGGCCTTGTTGTGACTTTACAGTGTGAAAATATTTCGAGGTGGGAAGAATTTTCACATAAATAAATAATTATAAAGGTATGGTTAATTTATTTTCCATTCATGCTTTGTTTTGGGGGATTCCCAAGTTTTTATGGAGGAATGGGTGAGTTTTCATTAATTAGGCCAAACCATGATCCCAATTCCAGATTAAAAATGAATATTATTTATTTATAACTGATTCATTTCTCAAATATTTCAACCATTCAAATTCTTAATAGGCCTCCCTTGACCTATTATCTCCAAAATATTAATTTGGAGCCTTTATAAATCAATAATCTGGGGGGGGGGGTTGGGTTTTTATTTAAGTAGTCGGGCCACCCGAAAGACCATTTTGAGTTTCAAAAAAATATTTACTAACTTATTCAATTTTAACTATTTTTGGTGATTCTACCTCTAACCCGAGCCCAATGATCCTAGGCGCACTACCAATCACTTTTTTCCTTTTTTGAGCTAGTTTTCTTTGCAGAACAAGTTGAAACTTCTTAGGCTTCCTCAATTGGACCATATTTATAAAGGTAATTTTATTCCTTCGTAACACATTCATTTCTCACAATTTTTGTCCCATTCAAATAACTACATGGTCTTCTTATTCTTTTTGAAACATTTTTTCAAATTCATCTACTGCTGTATTTGGGGCAATTTCTACAAGATCCCTCAAGTAAGTTGGTCTTCTTCATTCTTCATTAAAATTTATTAGGGTTACATTCAATTTTATTAGGGTATAAGCCCTTATCCATGAGGTTCATAATGTCCAAAAGTTAGGGTTCAAACCTAGGGTTTGATTTCGTGTCTTTTGGGTGAGATCTTGTGGTTTTAGGTTGGATTTCACTTCCTTGAGGTGCAGTGGTGGTGAATTTTATGTTTCTCACCATTTTTTGAGGGATTCGAATAAAAGGTAGGTGGTTCCATGTGTAAATAATTATTTATGAGTTATAATTCTGTATTTAATCATTTTTCATAAACCTCATATGTTGGGTGTGGTTTGAAAACTACTTATGATTGATTTGGTTAAGAGTTAAATTTTAAAAATAATTTTTAACATCAAATTGGGTATTTTCATGTGTATGTCCTGGGGTATTTTTTGGGTGTATTTTATAACTTTTGGAATTGGTTTACAAAATATTTTTTGGCCTGCCAATTCTGGGTTTTTAATGTATTTTTTGTCATGTGGGCTTAAAAAGAGGGCTTTTGAATAGGATTGATATGTAAAACATTGTTATAATTCTTGAAGAAATTTTATGAAAATGTGTGTTTTCATTTGTATTTGTTGTTGTATTATTCAAGGTGATTTTATAACACTTGAAGGTGGTTTTATACATGTCTATAGGGATTCCAATTCTATTTTGGATAGTAATATTGTGTTTTTTGTCTTAAATGGTTGTTTTGAAATGGTTTTGTGTGAAAGACATATTTACACCACTTGGGTTATTTTAATGAAAAATTATAAATGTTTTAGATGGATTACCAAAGTAGGAAAAGGGTTCATATGTACAGTTTAGTGTGTGTGTTCACCTATCATGGGTTTTTTAAATGTTATGTTATGTTTTAATTTTTCATACATTTTTATAATTTTTTGTAAATTTTGGAAATGTTTTTTTAAATAGTGATGTTGGAGCAAAACTTGTTTGTGGGATGTTTCATGTAAGTTTGATAATAAAATAATTTTGAAGGTGAAAAGGGTATTATGTGGCATGTGTGTCTGTGATGTTATGTAATCTTTATCACCTTGTAAATGTTTTATAATTTTTTTTAATGTATGTGTTTAATTGTTGAAGGTATGTGAAATGTGTTGTGGACTATTTTGTTGTGTGTATGATTTAAAAATGAATTTGAATGAAAAAGTGGATTTTGTTACTTTTGGGATGTACATAAGTTCTATTTAGTGAATATGTGATGTGGAAATGATATTTGAATGTAAAAATTATATTTCGTTACTTGTTGAACTTGTTTGAGCACAAAGGGAAAACCCATGTATCTGGGTTGGTGGATGTGTACTAGTATGCTAGTGAATCCGAGGGGTTTGGACTCAGTTACACATAGCATGATTGCATCATACAACTCTAAGTAAACTATGATGATAATGATTGGGGACCACTAGGTTATGGGTATGTTCCCTACTGGGGGCTCAGTCATGAGAATGGATATTTGTGATGGTTACTCTCACCAAGATAAAACGTACCTGGGACCCATAACGAGCTAGTGCCTAGGGGTTATTTTCCTACTGCTTGGGCTCATTGAATCATTTATAATTACCATCATCATATGGTATATTTGTCTATAAAATTCAGTATCATTGGAATTTATTTTAAAAGTGTTGATTCTTTAAATTAGCCGACTTGAAAACTTCTTTTTAATGTTTCATGTTTTTGAAATTGTAAATAGAAATTACATGTTTTTGAAAACTTGCATGATTTTCATCAATGAATGTTTATCACATGGAATCTCTTAGAGGTGGTATCCTAAAAGGAATTGGCTCACACCCTTCTTACACCCTTGCGTATAGGTTGACTTGGTTTTTTTTGTCGCTGGTTGGGTATAATTTTTAGTTCCTGTGGTTTGGGTTTCTAGCAGGTCCTTGGTGGTGAATTATTGTGGAGATGGATTGAGGGTAATTCCACTTTCCATGAGGGTTCTTGGCTATCCATTTTTTGTTTTTTACATTTTAATTTCCTATTTATATTGTCTCAAATCATTTAATTCAGTTCTGAAATTTTTTAAATGATGGTTTTAGTTGAAAAATCAAGATTTGTTTTACTGAGATCATTTTTTTAGTGTTTATAAAATAGGGTAAATCATTAAAAATATCATTTTATGATAGCCGTGCACTTGTTCCAGCCCATGTGGATCGGTAACACCCTTCGGGTCATGTCACGGATCAGGTTTGGTGCTAGGTTAGGTGGCGAACGAATTCGATTCGTGACAATAAGACTATAGAGCTATGATATTGATTAAAAATGCAATTCAGAGGGATATATTTGTCATTTCATTGAATGAATTAAACCAATCCTCTTAGTGGAACTTTTTTAAAAAAATCATCATATGTAGAAAAAGTACTATATTCCATTAAAATAGAGAATAATTTTCTAGATCGTATATATTAAATGGAAATCACGAGAATAACTGGTCAGTTGAGAAACCTCAAAATGTTAAACCACAAATGAAAACCAGGAAACGAAATTTTTTAATCTAGTAAACATTATGGGGATCAACATTGAAGAAAATGATTAAATGGAAATACAGGGTGTTACATGTAATGAACCAAGCCCGGATTCCCAAATTTGGGGTATTATTACATTACATTGGAATGATAATGAAAAAATAAAAACCCAAAGGATAGATCAGTTTAGTATCTATATAAATATTAGACAAAAACATAAGTTTTACATTACATCATTAAATGAAAAAATTATTATCCCCTTGGAAAACACTCACATACCTTATAATATTCTAGCAGATTACTCATAATATACTTCTTCACATCATGGGTTAAAATGAAACATAAGAAATAGGTGAGCTCAGATGCTCGGTAAAGATAAATAATATAGGAGAAGCTATCATAATAAAGCATAAAATTTTAAGGAAAGGTATGAAAATGAAACACAATCCTTTTAAACAAAACATTCAGCATAATATGAAATGAATAGATCAAATGAATCCATTTAAAATTTCAAATAGATATTATAATAGTCGAATAATCACTTGCAATATTAATAACTAATCATGTAATTAGAAAATGAAAAATTCTGTATATCATAACCATATCGTCAAGGCCTCATGCCAAGACCATTATTGTACCATCAAGGCCTCATGATAAGAACATTAACATACTATCAAGGCCTTGTGCCAAAAACTAGTTTGTCTCATGTGACCGACTGATGCATTAAGGGGCTATAGTGGGTCCGAGATGTGAGATACTAAGTAAAATAAATTCATCTTATGAAAAGGGAGGAACATGACATATACATTCATATTAAAAATATCATATGAAATGTTAATAATATAAACCATGAATCGTACAAAAGAAGAAAATACATATTAAAACATATCATAAAACCTTCAATATAATATGGAAGATTGTATCACAATAAATCATTCTCAATCAAGCATAAAATCTAACAATAGTTTCTGACATATATTAAAATAATCTAATAAATTCATTAAAACTATATTGAATAAATATCACTTTTTTACATTGAAATCATTTAGATGTCGCAAAATTATAAATGAAAACATCTCATTTGTAAATAACCTTATAATCTTGTAACAAAAACATCAAAATGTTAATGTTTTAATAATGGTAGAAAATAGATCTATGCACCATATAAGTTAAAAACCATTCTTTCATTAATTTTTCAAAAAGGTTATAAAGTGACTTGTTTGGAAAATGATGAATATATTCCTTTAAGTATGTTTTTTAAAAAGTAAAAAATATGTAAAAATGACACATAATTTTTTTATATTATTTTCAATTATATTTTAATAATCATGTACATGTATGATAATGATTTTCCAGTAGATACTTATATATAAGTAATATCGTATAACAAATAGATTGTGAAATTAACCCTTATCATAAACATTAATTTTTTCAAGGGTGAGTTATCATCCTTTATAATTGTTTAAACAGTTTTATTTAATTAAAACATGACACAATCAATTTTTATGATATCATATATGATCCTCTTTCGTCATTTTGTTAATATTATTTCATTAATACAATTGTTTTAACTATTAACTACTTCGTTATCCCATTATAGTTTTTTCATGTACGTCATTTTTTAAGAATATGATGTATTTAATTTCTATATTGAAATATGTAAATCTCATAATTATTATTTTTATTCTTCATATAAATTTTATAAACATTCATGAATGTTTAATGTAGATAACGAACCTCATCGCATCGTGGAGATGAGAGGTCGTACGTATGCATGAGCGATGGTATCATTTCCTTGAAGGCTAAATGGTATGGAATTGGATGGTATATTAATTATATAGAATCATTATGTTGTTATATTAATTATTTAAATCCAATATAATCATCATCATATCGATTACAATAAAGTAGAGTAGAATAAAAAATTACCTCATGATGTGGAGATGGTAAGATATACAAATGCACATATAGTTATATTGTTATTACTAGATGTTTAAAATGTGGAATATATATTTACCATGATTATAATAAAATATTAGTATATTTTTTATAGTGGAGATATTATTTTGAAATATAAATAATATATAATGAAGAATTAGAAGTATAAAATATCTTTTAAATTTGTAAAAAAACAAATCCTATTTTCCGGTATCTCCTTTTTGTTTGCACAAATAGATTCCATGGAATAAATTTATAACCCAATTATAGTCTCTTGGATCCTGTGAGGGATTTGGTGGGGAGAATTGGTAAGGTTTTGTCTGATGAAAATGGCTTTGGTGGTGTGAAATAAAGATAAAGATAAGTTTCTTTTTATTAGATAAGTGAGAGGAACCATTGAAATGTATTATAATATAAATTAATATAAATTAAATTTTAAATAAAAATTTATCCAAATTATATTATATAAAAGTTATTATGAGTATGAGTCTAAATCCTCTCATCCAATAAAATTTATAAATGTTTTGATATTATTTTAAACCTGATCAATTTGAATTATCCTTAATTAATCTATTAAATTTTATTATTCGAAATGTTAAATTTTTATAAACATTACTTATGTGGTGTCAATTGTCAATAATTGGACACATTATGAAATTTTATACCTTATAATTTTCACTTCATAATTTTTAATTAACTCAATAATATGTTATTTTTATAAAATATCAATATGGTCTATTTTGTAGAAGATTATAAACATGAATAAAATAACCTATAAAATTTTCAGATCACATTAACCAATTGGAATGTCTAAAAAAACATTTAATATAATCCCATCATGTCTTACTAACCTATATTTTTTTTTATCACATTAATTATTTCAAATTATATGTCCTTAAACATTTTAAAAATAATTTATTTGATATTTCTATTAATAATATAATTTTTACATCACTATTGTATCATCATTAATGGTAATTATATAATATCTAAAAATTATTAATAAATTTATATGATATAGGTCATTATTTTCTATTTACATATACTACCTATAGTATATGATATCTTCTGGTTATACATATATTATAATTAATATACTTATATAAAATGAGAGTGTGACATTTTGTCACATTCATTATGTTTTATTATATTCTTGTTATATTAATGGGAAAGGGTCCATTAGGTGATTACATTTAGAAAAATAAATAATAAAGGTCTCTTTTAGTCATCCAAAATGATATTTTTTTGAACGGTAATTTTACAATATTATTTTATCACTATTTAACCCATTTACCTTTAACAATGGTAATAAAAATAATTATTAAAGTATTCATAATGCCCAAAAATAAAAGTTTCCTACTAACATAACTTTGACCCACTAAATCATAATATGGAATAAATTTTTCATGATATAAAACATATAATATTTATTAATTAATTAAAAATTAATTCTAGTTGACAAAATAAGAAAACAAGTTTTTTAAAATTAAAAATGATCAAAGGATTAACATGTGTTTATATCCATTTTTAATACGAAATTAATTATAATGACCTGAATTATGTTAAATGATGAAAACATTATATAATTATAATTTAAAACCATATAAATGGATAATAAAACAATATAAATTTATAATTTGACAATATAGTTTTAAATTAAAATGCAGTAGTTTTCACTATTCATTAAAATATGAAAGTTATCATAAAAACACCAAATTTTTTTAATAATAAAATATTTATGTACAACTTCTATAAAAGAAGTTTTTATTTCCAAATTTAAAATTTAAGAGTTTAAAATACGTCTAAATAAAAAGGGTATGCCATCAAAAGGCATAAAATGTATTTTTATTAAAATATATTATTTTCAAAAATTTGAATTTGTTCTCATATAATGTCTATAGAAAAAATTAATATTAATATTTAAATTATATGAAATATTTAGAATTCAATATTTTGTTAATACTATTAATAAATACTTTTAAATTGCTATCCTTGGTGTACTCGAACTCGGTGTTGCAAGCAACAGAAGATATTGATTTTTTTAAAAGATGTGTACCATGGATGCTTTGGGAGTTATATTACATGTGCGAAGATAATGGTTATCTAACTAATGTGTTCAGGGGAAATAATATTGATATTAAAGGCATCAACTGCAATGAAATAGGGAATTATTCAAATCAAGGTCCAAATCATCAATAGAATCTACCATAGATGATGGCAAGGGTGGATGAACAAGCTTATATATCCAATATAGAAGACATAGAAGTACCCAATGATGTAGTGGAAGGTACATTAATTCCATTTTAAAATTTATTTAAAGTGTTATATGAATCTGGATCATCTCACTCTTTTATATGAACATAGTTTTGAAAGACAACTAAATACATCCATTTATATTTAATAAGGGATTTGTTCATCAAACCCCGAAGAAAGGTCCCATTGCCACAAAGATATGATGGGCAGTCACAAATGACAGATAAATGTGCTGAAATTTCTAAATGTATCCTCATACCTATTTTTATTTTTGAAATATTATTCCATATGGATTTAATTTGTAATATTCTATAAAATTAATTGCAAGAACATGTAAATTATGATTTTTATGTATGTTATTGAATAAAAAATCATTAGAGTGGAAACATCATCAACTGATTAATATCATGATCCACCCATAGTAGGTATATAGATTATAATATTGGGGAGGAATAGAAAACAACATGATATGATGAATAAGGTAATGATAAAATGGACATTGTATCTATTGTACATCAATTAATTGATTTATTTCCCAAGAAATTTCTAGGGCACACTCTAGAATGAGATGTTGAGTTTTATATAGACTTATTACATAATTAAAGACCAATATCAAACATTGCATATAGAATAGACACTATGGAATTAGTGTAGATGAAGAAACAACTAGAGGAGTTGAGTAATAATTGTTTTAATCTCCCTAGTGAATATCTTTAGTTTTCCCATTCTCTCTCTATAAAGAAGAAAGATGTATCTTTGGGGTCGGACATTGATTATTGAGAAATAAATTCAATTCTGATAAAGAAAATGTATACTCAACCTCACATTTATGATTTACATGTTAAACTTCATGGATCTCAATATTTTTTTAAGGTTTTCATTTTTTATGGATATCGTAAATTATGAGTAAATAAGGAATACATTACAAAGAAAAACTTTCACACAAGGTATATAAATTAAGTGTTTATTTAATTCAATGGGGATTGATTAATGAAGTCTCTATTTTTATAGATTTGATGAATATTAAATACAAGTAATATCATAATGATTTCTTTATTCATTGATGATATTATGGTATATTTTAAAACTAATTAAGACCATGATAATAACTTATGAATCATTCTTGAGACTCTTTGAAAGAAATGGTTATGTGGAATACTTAGAAAGTTAAAATTATGAATTCTTGAAATTTTTTCTTTTCCACCATATATTCTCAATGTATGGAATTTTAGTTGATCCTATAAATATAAAGGCATTCCTAGAATTGAATACTTTAATGAACATTACATAGGTATGTAGTTTCATTAGTTTAAAAGATTATTATCGGTATTTCATTTATAATTTTTTGTTATTGAATAACCCTTTAACCATAATCAAACATAAGGGGTCATGTTCTCTAAGAAAAAATAACGTATTGAATGTTTTGAATATTTGAAGATAATATTTATTGTATCTCAAATTTTTACATTACTATCATTAAATGATGGGTTTTTTATATATAGTGATGTATTGAAGAAATAATTGGGTTTTGTCCTTATAAAAAATGAAAATTTTATTGAATTAAAATCAAGTAAATTTAAGACTTGTTAAAAATTATCCAACTCACGGTCTTGAAATAGCATCCATAACATTTCCCCTTCATATATAAAGAAAATATCTATATGGTGAAATGTGTGAGATATATAGATTATAACTATTTATAATACATCTTTAAAAATAAAGAACTCAACATGAGGAGAAGATGATGGCTCAAGTTACTCAAAGATTATTATTTCTCAACACACTACCACCCTAGAAAAATATAATAATGTATCAGATTCATTATTAGTGAAGAGTTATGGAGTTAAATCCCAAATGTGGATTGAAAGAGATCATATGTTCATGGATTTAATAAAAATTGATATGAGAATTATTAAGAAAGGGTAGAAACCACTCCTTTTTCAATGTATTTATAAAACATATTTGTTGGAAATGTTAAAATTCTCTCAACAAGATAATGGGGATTTTCATAATAAAATTAGGGATGTGAATTATGGAAAATTAGAAGGTTTTATTTGTGAATACAGTGCATTGAAATTTGGATAGATGTTCTGTGATCCATAAATACTTGATCTAAAAAGAGAATTATTGTATGGTGCTCATAGATCATATTTCCCTTTGCGCTCTAGTAGTACAGAGAAGTATATAGATCTAAAGGAACATTTTTTGTGGGATAATATAATGTGGTAAATTTTAGACTATATTTAATGATTCCATTTTTATCAGTAGGTTATGTCTAAGAGATAATATCTTAGATGGTTCTTAGAACATCTAATGATTACCATGTGAATGTCGGAAAAATTTACTATAGTCTTCATAACTATATTACAATTGAACCATGGAATGAATGATACGATATGGGTTATTGTTGATCGCCTTAAAAAATCTCGATATTTTCTTTATCTAATTGAATGTTGACATATAGATTGCCAATAAATATAATATTAGTGAAGCTGTAATAATTAATGGTGCAACTCTATCAATATTTCTAATCGAGATCCCCCTCTTACATTAATTTTTTTTAAGTTTCATTAAAAATATCGAGATAATAGTCATTATTTCATAACCACATACAAACCTCAATCCAAAAAAAGTCATAAAAAATTTTAAAATAATGTATGTAATGTTGTGATCATGGTTACAAGACTTTAATTGTTTGTGGGATCTGTATTTACATTTTTTAGTGATTTACTACTATAATAGTTTCAATTTTTTTATACAAATGGCTCCATATAAACAATTTTATGGAAATATATGTTGTATTCTAACATGATGGGATAATTTCCTTGAGGGGAAATATATAATCCAAATAATTGTGGAAGAAAGAATGAAAAATGTATAGACTATTCATGCCAATATTGATGATGATCAATGTAGGAAAAAGAGTTGTGTTGACAACTGGAAAAAGGATTTGGAATTTTAGGTAGGAGATCATGTATTTTTGAAACTATCTCCATAGAAATGTGTCATAATTTTTGGAAATAAATGGAAACTAAAAAATAGCGATGTTGGACAATTCCAAATTATGGAATCAATTAGAGTTAGAGGTTATCGATTAGAAATACCACCATGTCATTCCAAATTTCATGATATCTCCCTCATATCATAGTTAGGGACCAACATGCTAGACCAAATGCATGTAATACCATATGAAAAAAGAAGAATGGAACCTGATATATCATAATTTGATGTTCCTATTAGTATTATTTACAATATAGGGATGTATAAAGAAAATTAGATGACTCTATTAGTAATTGTTATTTTGAGAAACCATAAAATTGAATAAGTAATACACGAACCTAAGGATGTTATGAATGAGAACAACCCTCACTTGTATAGAATGTACTAATCATTAAAAAATTTGATGAGTTTTTTTTAAAAGTAATAATATAACACCCCAACAATTTATAGTCTCTATTCAAATAATTTGATTCAAATTATTTGAAAATTTATGTTACAGGAAACATCTTGATTATATAAATTATAAAATACTATTGAATATTAAAATATTAAAATTATTATTGGAATATTAATTAGAAATTTAGGAATATTTATATAAGCATTAGAATAATAACGTCATCTATGAAAGTATAAATATGGTTTAAGAACCACATAAATAAAAATATGATATATTTTTATCAAGGTATAAGAAAATAAATGTTTGAAAATGGTAAATTATGTGTTCGTCTTTTGGGGAAAAGTAAATAATTACTTAAAATATTATAATTAATATATCAATTAAAAAAATCTATTTTCATAAAATAGACTCATAAATAAATAATTTTTTAGAATAATTATAATTTAATTTTATGGGAACATAATTAATTATTCAATGTGTTATAAAATTGCCTATACTTTTAAAATTAGTATTTTATTGAATTAGTGATGATTTTAATTAGAAATTAAATCTTTAAAAATTTGAAATTTATTTTCATAAAAAGATATCTATTTTTTAATTCAACATGTTCAATTATGATTCAGGAGGATTTTTTAGATTTTTCTAAAATGGATGAATTTGTTGGTGAATAGTGTAGTTTGGTAATTTATAGTATTAAACAATTTACATTAAATTTATTAATTAAGGATTAATCTATTATTTAAGCACCCATTATATTTAAATCAAATGAAATTTAAATACCTCACATCATCACAGCTCTCCCCACACAAAGAAACTATTCTATGTTGAATAAATTATTTACAATTATCTTCTATAACCTCTTTCTCACGTCCATGATCTTTAAGTCTTGCCTAAAGACCCAAACCAAGCACCTTATGTTGGTCCACAATGAGATGATATTCAAGAGGTAAAATCCTCCTTCTTTCTCTTTTAATTTCTTTTCTTTTCTTATGTTATCCTCCCCATACCTATCTAAAGTGGGATGGTAACTCTAGTATTATATATATAATAGAAAGTAATTGTCTTAATGAAATATCCATCATCAATATCTTCTCTCCTCCATTTATTTAAATGAAGAATACATCATTTTTGATGTTTCTATTCACCAACATTGTAGATGACATGTTTTTATTTTCCATTTCCACTTTCAAGGATGGTAATTGGAAAATTAATAATGATATATTATATTATAATATATAAATTATAAGTTATTTTTATGTTACATAAATAATATATATATTATATTAAATTATAAAACATAACTAGTTCAGGATGATCGTAAAACAGCAAAAAATGATTATCATTAACATTTTGTAAAATGAATTATCCTCATACCAAAAAAAACTATATATGGGACCATTTAAAATCCAATAAGAATATTAATACAATTTCACTTCACAAATAATTATTTCTTCAGATTGATAAGAAATCCTATAATTATACGCAAGGGAACCGACCAAAAAACCTAGAAACAAATGCTCTTAAAAAACTGAATTAGACAATATAACTCATGAAAATGGCCACAAATGAAGATGATAAAATTATAATAAATAATATAAATGTTTAAGAGGTTCATAATTAAAAAATCATCAATATAATATGATTATCCAAGATATTAAGTATAGGTTTAAAATTATTTTTTACTTATGTTCAGATGTTTTATCACATAACATTTACTTTTTGAGATATATACATTATTAAAAACATTTTTCTTATGTGTAGTGTAAGTTTAATTACCTAAATATATAATATTATAAATTTAATTGTATTCATGTTATTATAATTTTCACTATTTGATTATTAGTTTTTTGGAGAATACAATTCAACTGATTAAAAATTCTCTAGGGATTTCATAATCAATTTTTCAATAAAAGGGTAAAGCGTCTATGTCATTGATTATATCATGCTTTTGTTATGTGTAAATTTAAATTTTATTATCATAGGTCATATTAAGACTTTATTATGTGGATTTATAGTTAATGAACATAAAACCTGGAAATTTTAAGGAACCGTTTTTTAAAATACTTTGGAATTTTACGAGTTTGTGGCTTCTGACGGCGCTTGATTCTGAGGCCTAGTGTTCGCAGAATCGATTTTCGAAGTTTATATTGGTTAGGTTCAATGAACGAACGAGCGGGTTTTTATAACTATTGAACCGGTGCTCGAAATTAAAATCTGAAGGCACCGATGAACTCGCAAGGCCAATATTTTACTAAAGGGGACACATACCATAGTTGCGTTCGCAAAGGAGGAGAAGATAATTTTGGGGGTTTATTTAAGAAATAAATAAAAATGTGGAAACAATTTTTATTTCATAAGGTGATTTTTTCCTCTCATGGGTAGTTAAGAATGGGGCCCACATCCACATAACTACCCATGTGTGGATGTTAAAGAGGTGGGGCCCACAAGAGCCCCACCATTTATTTTCCTCTGATATCATTTATTCCCCTGCTCTTTTCTTTGACTTTTCCCCCATTAATACTCCTTGTTTAATTATTTGGTAACTCCTCATATTGATTATGATGGAGCCTTCCTACATCCCTCATCCATTTAAACGTTCCAACTAATTAATTTATGTCAGCGTAAATTAATTTGGCACAACGTTGAAATTAATAAGATTTTCATGACAATTCTATTAATTTGTGAGCCACCTTAAAATTTGGACTTTGGAAAAGCACTTTTGAGGAAGGCTCAGGAAAGAATTAAAAATGTAGGGGAACCGTTCTTCAATGAAGAATGACGAAGAATTCCAGTTCCTCAAAGAACAACGACACGCCACCAATCCTCTTCCCCGTGACAAGAGAGGAGACGCCTCTTCCTCCTCGGCGCACTCCGACGATGCCTATGAACCCCTTTCCCCGTGACGTCGTCTACCGTGATGCCAATGATCATCTTCTTTCTTGAGGTAGGGGAAATAATTTGTATATTCTTATTTTATGTGAATTATACACTCAAAATGGCATGTTTTTATTTAGTGACACTTTGAAACACTAACACGGTGGGTGTGGACTAACAAACAAGTTTGAACCCACCGCTTCTTTGTTCTTGATGTGTGGAATAATTGGCGACAACGAAGCGGGACCATAATGGCAATTGAAAGCCTTCACAATGATTTATGGGACCCAAGACGACCGTTGGCGTAGATGGGAGTGAAATCAGACCACTAAAATGACTCCAGCGGAACACGGAAGTCACCGGCAGCGCGGGTCACAGGAGGCCGGAGGCGACGGCCGGCACTGGCTGGCCTCCAGCACAAGTCGGCCACCGGCATGAGCCCTCCGCAACTGAAGTTGCGGCGGCGAGGAATTGGATCCCACGGCTGCACATGATCTGGGGGAGATGCGGCGTCGGTCACTACGTCCCTGGAACACAAAGGGGGGACCTCGTCCCCCCTGCTCGGCCCGTTGGCCGAGCACATGCACCCCCCCCCCCCGGTCGGGCCACGCCATACCGGGCCGGGCCCAGACCCCCCACTTTGGACCATTTCTATTCTTTAGCCCATAACATGAGATACATACCTCTGATCGATGAAACGTCAATTTCATAAGAATCCTTGGACCGAGACATTCGTTTCGGTATATTACACTTGAGGTTTCGAGAAAGTTTGGGTATGGTTGGGTTGGATCGAACACAAAACCAACCGGGCCCTTGGAGCGGAAACGCTTATATCTTAAGGACCGGACATCCGATTGACGTGCAGTTAATTGCGTTGGGATATTTTTGTTGATGCGGTCCTTTTGGCTTACTCCTCTTTAGGTTTGGATGCAGCTGGAGTATGGTCGGGTTGGTTTTAGAATAAAAACCAACTGTGCCCCAAGGACGGAGAAGCCAATAACTCTCAGACCAGGCGTCCGATTGACGCATCGTCTATCGCGTTGGGTTTCATTTGACGAGACATAACATTGGGATACATCAACTCTGGACTTCTTGATAGTTGATGTATCAACTCTCTCTCTTGCTTGAGGAGCGGACACTCTCGGAATCAAGCATAATGTGTGCGGGAACCCTAGAGTTGGCTACGACAGTGACGATGATGACTGCACTTGGATCCTCCGTGGGTTCAGTAACAAAGACGAATCTACTAGAATCCCCTGTGGGTTCGATGGTGATGACTAATATTATTGTATCCTATGTGGGTCCGACAGTATTGACCTCTGTACTTGTATCCTGTGTGGGAATAGTAGAGTAGCTGGTCTTGTATCCTCTGTGGGTCTGACAGCTTAGCTGGTCATGTATCCTATGTGGGTCCGACAGCTTAGATGAATCAGTGGATACATCTGATATTCTCTATCACCTTATGAATTGCATACCTATGTGAGATTATTCTTGTTTCACAATCATTATCAATGATTTAATTGAATTGCTTTCCTGTGTGGATTGGGTTGTGCCTTCATGTGTGGATTGGGTTGTGTTGTCCTATGTGGACTGGGTTGTGCTTGGGCTCGAGAGTCAGAGACGAACTGTAAATTATGACATAGGTATATGTATGGGCATATACCTATGTAGGTTTGGTGATACTTCGGGATTGTATCTTCCCTTTGAGGTTTATCCTTCGTGGCTTTTGAGAGACTTTCGGGGGTCTCGGGGTCCCTACTGAGTATTGTATACTCACCCCTGCACGGGCTATACCTGCACTATGTTGTGTTGGATGTAGATGATAGACATCACTGATCGAGGTGGAGGCTTGTAGAGATGGACAGTACCCGGAGGTGGACCACTTGGCGGGACATACATGGAGCGAACGGCCGAACCTGAGGCGCTAATGAGGCTATTTGTACCCACCCTTCAGGTGGGATTTTCGAAAGACGACTCAGTATTGATGTTTTACTTACTGCTATTGTTGTTTCCTTTCAGTTGTACTGTACTTTCAGTTGGGTTTGTATACTGGCCCATTTACTTTTCAGAACATACCTTGTACCTAGTTTTACTTGGTGCATACTTCACTTGTATACTCTGGTGTGTCTGTTCTTCATAAAGGCAATGCCTTCCCTTCTTTTGTTAATTACACCTTCGGTGCTTGTCACCAGTCCCTGGCCTATAGAAGGTGGGCTTGGGGTTGTCGTTGCATGGGCCCCGAGGACGGGATGTGAGAAATTGGTATCAGAGGATTCGGTTTTACCACAGAACTCAGGACTTCGAAAATTTATTCTCCGTGAAGCAATAATATTTAGAGTAATGAGTGTGGGTATCATTCCAGGGCATCCAATATTGGTGCGGAGGCTGACGTATCCATACACCGGTACCCTTACTTCTGATTTCCGACTCAGTGCATGAAAACATTAATTGAAAGTGTGTTTCAAAAATTTCCATTGTGATTACTTTCTGTCATCTCACCAGGAATACTGTATTAACCATGGTGCACCTATTTCATTTCAGGATGGCCCCATGAAGGCAGCAAGCTAGGGTTCCTAGTTATGTGCGGGATGGCAGCCCACTGAGCGAAGAGGCCTCGGTGTAGGGCCCCATTACAGCGGAGGCATCAGTCGTACCTCTACCCGATGAGCCACCAATGCTACTAGCCCCAGTGGCGGAGAGTGCACGCCACCTAAGTGCATTTCACGAGTTTCAGAGGTAGAGGCCGCCCAAGTTCCATGGAGAGACAGATCCTCAGGTAGCCAAGGATTGGCTGGATGCTATCATTGAAGTCTTTAGATTTGTTGGGACACTAGCAGACCTCATGGTGATCCTTGCTGCGAGTCACCTGCACGTAGAAGCAGGTAGATGGTGGAGCCTGATGCTTCAGGTGCATGACGAGGCATATCTACATTGGACGGACTTCGAGAGCCTCTTCCACTAATTTTTTGTTCCAGCCACCCTCTGTGTGGTGCGCATCCAAGAGTTACTACAGCTGTGACAGGGAAACATGTCAGTAGCCCATTACTCGGTGAGATTTACCAACCTCTCACTCTACTCCACAGACATGGTACATGACCCATTCTTCCGGGCCCACACTACTAGAAAAACAGGTATTTGGGACGGGCTATTTGCGACGGGATCCCGTCGCAAATAGCCCGTTGCTGAAAATGCCGTCGCAACTACACTTATTTGCGACGGGCCCGTCGCTAAAGCCTTTTTTTGCGACGGACATTCTCCCCGTCACAAATATTATTCCGTATTGTTGTAAAAAACTTTTAAAATAGTTTTTGCGACGAGACCCGTCGCAATCGCTTTTGCGACGGTTCCGTCGCAAAAACTATTTTTTAAAAAAATAAAAAAAATTAATAATACTAGTATTTGCGACGGGTCCCGTCGCAAATACTATTTTTAAAAAAAAATAAAAAACTATTAATTATACTAGTATTTGCGACGGGCATAGTATCCCGTCGCAAATACTATAAAAAAAATAAAAAAATTAAATTATTAATAAATTATTTTAATTAATATAATAATAGAATTATAATTTAGAAATGAAAATAATAAATTATTTTAATTACTATAATAATAGTAGAATTATAATTCAAAAATAAAAAATAATAGAATATTAATAAATGATTTAATTAATATAATAATATTACAATTATAATTTATAAATAAAAAAAATATTAATAAGTTATTTTAATTAATATAAAAATAATTGAATTATTTTACATTCAAATATTATAATAATTCAAGTATTACAAAAAAAATAATTAAATTGTAATATTATAAAATTTTAATATATATATAAAATTTAATATTATAAAATATAAATAATATTATTATTCATATTAATATTGTTATTTAAAAATATAATATTATTAATATTTTATAATGAGACAGAAACTACGAATAGAAAAAAATATATTTTGATTTCACAAATTTTATAACAGAAATACAAACTCTAATCTGAAGGAGGGGGAGGGGGGAGGTGGGGGGGGTCTGCAGATGGTGGTGGAGGAAACTCCATCCCTAAAGCATGAGTGAGTCGACGCATGTACTCCATCTGCTCCTGATGCTGCTGCTGCCACCGACTCGTCTGCTCCTCGTCCAGCTGCTGCTGGCGTCGACGCTCCTCCTCATGCTGCTGACGCATCTGCTCCTGCTCCTGTCGTAGACTCTCTATCTGTGCAGTCTGAGATCGCAACTGATCCTCATACTGTGTAGAAGAAGTTGCATGAGCTCCTCTCGAGCTGGACGCCGACATCGCAGCACTGCCATAATAATCTTTGGGAGTCAGTCGAGAGCCGATACCAACTACCCGGCCCTTCTCGAAGGCATACTGGGTGGCCTGCATCCATGTCGCCTCATTAAACTGACGGGCAGTGGTCTGATCTGATGACTCGGCCTGACTCTCAGGTCGGGCATGTGCCACTGCGTCCTCATATGACTCCTATAGTTGCAATTTAAAATTAAAATTGTGAATATATTATATGCAGTTAATTTTTAAACTTGAAAACAAATAATACTGACCACGATGTGATGCTGACGATCACCTCTGAGCTCCCCAGTAGCAGGATCACTATACATCCTCCGATATACGTCGTACTCTGTAATATCGGGGTGCTCGACAGCCTATAATAATAAAAAATAAACTGTTAATATTTATAGTTATATAAAATATTTATAAATAATGTACGTACCAGATGCTGTCTATGAGTACTGAAAGAACGACTCCCAGCTCGATGAGTCACCTCTTGTCTCCCCCGATTCTGCCTCCCCACCGATGATCTCCTCTGGAAGACACCACTCAACCAGTGCGCACATAATCCATCCCATACATGGGATGAAATATACTCTGGTCGGTGTGCTCTACATGACTCCTCAAAATCTGACACTCCTGCTTTCTTCATCGCATCTTTTCTTAAATTGTGCAAAAACTGACGAAGACGATCACGCATGGCCACCTCCCATGCCTCGTGGATGGCGTCACGCATGGTATCCTCGATCAGATACCATAAACCCTACAAATAAATCAAAATATCAAGTTAGAAATGAAATAATTTTCAAAATAAAAATTATTTATTTACGTACGTACCAACCAATGGCCGAACATGGCCTGCTGCACATCAATGGGAATCTGCTCCCATGTGGTCCACGGCTGAGAGAAATAGTTGCGCAAAATAGCGCTGCCCTGTCCGACTGCTATATGCGGAAAACTGAAAAAATAATAAACATTTATTATGTGAATAGATTAATGAAATCTTAGTCAAATCCACATGTTATCACACAGGTTATCACACCTCCGTGTGCGTGGATCAAACCCAAGACGTGGACGTCGCTCGGGGACGGGGTCAGGAATCATCAATCGTGCAAGACCGCGCCCCCTCCGCGTACTCCCTGGAGCGCCTGCAGGCTGAGGGTCATCTGTCAGCAACTCATCCGCATCAAAAGTCAGGTCAGCATCCGCCAACGCACGAAATGTGGCGTCGTCCATCTGAAACAGAAAATGTTAATGTTAGCAAATAATTGATAATTACTATTATATATACATATATACATATTATGATTGTATATAAATACCATGAAATGATATCAGTGTTCATCTTCATCATCATCTTCATATATGTCAATGTCATCTTCATATTCCTCCTCAACATCATCGATATCCATTCGAGTTATAGTTGCTTCATCTCTTACTGTTTCAAATTCATATGTGACATCATTAACATCATCGTCATCACCGACTCTTAAATGTGGGGTGTCGTCATCGATACTCATGTCTCTTTGTAAAAAAGATTGATTTTGAGTACTCTCTGGAAAAACTTCAATTCTTTGCACATCAGTGAAAGCACATTCAATTTGACTAAACTGATTGTCTCGAATTTTGATTTTTATTACACTCCACCAATCAGTCAAGTCTCTTGATGTTGCACAGTACTTTGCATAATAAACATGATATGCCTGTTGAGCCAATAAGAATGGTTCATTTACTGCGAGAACACTTTTACATTTAATATCGATGATTCCATGAGTCGGATGAACACGCACGCCTCTCTCTGTATCCAACCACCGACATTTGAACATGGTTATGTAATGTTGTCCAAGATAACAGAGTTCAATGATTTCATCAAGTATGCCAGAAAAGTCAACTTCATTTTCTCGATGATGAGATCCTCTCAATCTAACTCCACTGTTCATTGTTTTTTTCGATTCCCCATATGCATGTGTGTGGAATCGAAATCCGTTCACCACATATGCATTATAAGTTCTAACAAGTTTGGAAGGTGGGTTACTCAATACACACAACTGTTTGTCAATTTTATCAGCATGTCGAGACACCTGAAAATTTGTGAAATAATTATCAATATAGTAAACTATAAATTGAATGAGTTGCTAGAAGATAAAGAATTTATGTTACCAGTTTTTGAAACCACTGAGAGAAATTTTTCAGTCGACGTTCTTCGAGAGCAGCTGCTGTAATTTGTGGAATTTGTTTCTTGATATGATTATCATACAACCTATAAAAACCAAAGTTATTTACTGTAACATAAATGATAGAATAAGTGATATAAACACTTACAGTACAACGGATGTCATCTCTTCACAGTTGAGCAGAACATACGTATGAGCTCTATGATGTTCATCATCTGAAAGCCAGCGTTCAGAAACTCCACCAAAACCATGCTCTGACTAGTTGAAAACAGATAATTGATTGTCGATTTCATCAATATTCCTCTCATTCCATCCCATTCGGTTTTGTTTTGAAGGATACTCAGATTCAAAATAATGGGATCAGAAAAAAGATATTTCCTCTTGCAAATAAGCTTCTGCAATAGATCCTTCAACAGATGCTTTGTTGCGTACTTTTCTTTTCAATTTGTGCATGCATCTTTCAAATGGGTACATCCATCGAAACTGTACCGGACCTCCACATTTGGCTTCATATGGCAAATGTAACATCAAATGTTCCATTGAGTCGAAGAAAGACGGCGGAAATATTTTTTCCAGTTTACATATAATTACAACAACATCTTTTTCAAGTTTGCCTAGAGCATCATAATCTGCCGTAGCCGCACAAATTTCCCGAAAAAAATGAGACATGTCTATTATGGAATCCCAAATCACAGAATTCAAGAGACCTCTTAATCCAATGGGTAGAAGCCTCTCCATTATAACATGACAATCATGACTTTTTAATCCAGTAATATGACCATTATTTACACATCTACCCAAATTGGAAGCACATCCATCTGGAAGTCTCAAATCTGCAATCCACTGACAAAATAATAAACGGTTTCCTTTAGACAGTGTATAAGCTACTTTTGGTTTCAGTAACCTTTCTGTTCTGACATTCTCAAATAGTTCCAATTCTGGACGCCTGTAAATTTGGGCAAGATCTAAACGTGCATTTACATTGTCTTTGCTCATTCCTGGCGTATCCAAAACTGTATGAAAAAAATTATCAAAACAGTTCTTCTCAATATGCATGACATCTAACATGTGTCGGACTAACAAATTAGGCCAATATGGCAAATCCCAAAATATGCTACGTTTAATCCAATTCTGTTCTTTCCCAAAACCAGAAATTTTCTATTGGTTTATTATGGGACCATAAGTGATGGGAGGTAATGAAAATTCAACCGATTTTAACTCCGAACCTGATAGCATTTTTGGAGGTCCGTCCCTTTCAGCTGTTCCTTTTCTGAAATGAGATCTGTTTCGGCGAAAAGGATGATCAGCTGGAATAAATCTGCGATGACAGTCAAAATAACAAGGTTTCTTTCCATGAATGATCATAAATGCTTTGTTCTCTCCCATACAGTAAGGACATGATTTCTGACCATGTGTACTCTAGCCAGATAACATCCCATAAGCCGGGAAGTCACTTATTGTCCACATCAATGCTGCTCTCAGTATGAAATTTTGTTTCTTTGCAACATCATATATACTGACACCAGTACTCCACAATAAATTAATTCATCAATCAATGGCTTCAAATAAACATCAATATTTTTCTTCAGATGTCCTGGAATTAGTAAAGTCAAAAAGATATATGGCTCCTTCATCAACATCCATGGAGGTAAATTGTACGGAGTTAAAAAAATAGGCCAACATGAATATTGACTACCATAAGATCCAAACGGAGAGAAACCATCAGTGGAAAGGCCCAGTCGAACATTTCTAGCTTCTAAAGCAAAGGATGGATGCACTCTATCAAAATGTTTCCATGAATCACCATCGGCTGGATGATTCAAGCTTTTATCGGTTGAACTATTCTCTTTTTGCCATGACATCATTGTCGCTGTATTCTTAGACATGAATAAACGCTGAAGTCTGGATGTAAGCAGAAAATATCTCAACTGTTTTACAGGAATCAAACCAGACTTCCCGTGTTGTCCTTCTTTATATCTCAGTTGCCCACATGTGGGACAACTATCCAACGACTCATTTTCCCCAGAATATAAAATGCAATCATTTGAACATGCATGAATCTTCTGACAAGTAAGTCCCAAATTTTGAACCAACCTCTTACTTTCATAGTAATTTGCAGGTAAAACATTTCCTTCGGGTAACAGTGTTTTCAGCAAAGAAAATATCTGGTCAAAACAGGTGTTTGACATTCCGTTATCTGATTTGATAGCCATAAATTTTGCAACTGCTTCTAATTTGCTCATCTTGCAGCCGGGATATAATGCATCCTCAGCAGACTTCAACAACTCATAAAATTCAGACGGTCCCAACTCAGGATTTGAAGCTATATCAGCCGGAGTTTCTGTATGTTGAACAGATGAACCTGCAACATCATGTACTAAATCTTGAAACTGGGATGGATCCAGAATCAAGTTGGTATCACCTGCTCTGGAACTGCGTTCAACGTGTTGATACCAAAAAACATAATCTTCTTGAAAACCAAAACGCAAGAGATGTTCCCCCACTTTGTCAAACGTGTCAAACGTTCTCAATGCACATTTTCTACAAGGGCATTTTATCTTTCCTTCTGAAACAAATTCTGGATTTGATGCCGCAAATGATAAAAAAATATCCACACCCTCTATATATACTGGATTTAAACCAGAACCATTTGGATTTCTACGTTGATTTATACATATGCGGTCATCTAATAATGACTGTTGACGACCTCGTTGTTCCATATTTTTCTATAAAATATAAAAGCATTTCTGGTTTTGAATAATTTGTTAGAAAAAACACAAGCAAGGATTGAATATATTGAGAATAAAGCTAAACCTGTTACAAATATTGATAATTTTAATATTATATTGATTTTTTATTTTTTTAATAATACTAATATAATTTTTTTCATAAATATTAATTATATAATAATAACATCATTACATTATTAGTATATTTTATTATTAATATTAAAATAATATAATTTTCTATATTATATACAATTCTCCTTTCATCTGTGTGTTTCACATTCTGTCTCCACATGTAATATTGACATTCACTTTCACCTCTCCATTGGCGAGTAGGTTGATAATTTTGAAAAAGAATGCCAATATTACATGTGGAGACAGAAAAAACACAAAAGAAAAGAGAATTGTATATAATATAGAAAATTATATTAATTTAATATTAATAATAAAATATAAAAATAATGTAATAAGGTAATTATTCCTAATTATTGGTAATTTTTTCAAATTATTGGTAATTATTCCAAATTATTGGTAATTATTCCAAATTATTGGTAGTTATTCCAAATTATTGGTAGTTATTCATAATTTTTGGTAGTTATTCCTAATTATTGGTAAATATTGGTAAATATTGGTAATTATTGGTAATTATTGGAAAATATTGGTAATTATTGGTAATTATTGGAAAATATTGGTAATTATTGGTAATTATTGGAAAATATTGGAAAATATTGGTAATTATTGGAAAATATTGGTGATTATTGGTAATTATTGGTGATTATTGGTAATTATTGGTGATTATTGGTAATTAATACTAATTATTGGTAATTAATACTAATTATTGGTAATTAATACTAATTATTGGTAATTAATACTAATTATTGGTAATTAATACTAATTATTGGTAATTAATACTAATTATTGGTAATTAATAATAATTATTACTAATTATTGGTAATTATTACTAATTATTCCTAATTAATACTAATTATTCCTAATTATTACTAATTATTACTAATTATTGTTAATTATTACTAATTATTACTAATTATTCCTAATTATTACTAATTATTACTAATTATTACTAATTATTACTAATTATTACTAATTATTAGTAATTATTGCTAATTATTACTAATTATTGCCAATTATTAGTAATTATTACTATTTATTAGTAATTATTGATTATTATTAGTAATTATTGATAATTATAAGTAATTATTGATAATTATTAGTAATTATTACTAATTATTGGTAATTATTACAAATTATTGGTAATTATTACTAATTATTCGTAATTATTACTAATTATTCGTAATTATTACTAATTATTCGTAATTATTACTAATTATTCGTAATTATTACTAATTATTCGTAATTATTATATTAATTATTGGTAATTATTGCCAATTATTGGTAATTATTGGTAATTATTGGCAATTATTGGTAATTATTGGCAATTATTACTAATTATTGTTAATTATTCCTAATTAATACTAATTATTGTTAATTATTCCTAATTAATACTAATTATTGGTAATTATGGAAAATTATTGGTAATTATTGTTAATTATTGTTAATTATTGGTAATTATTGGTAATTATTGGTAATTATTGGTAATTATTGGTAATTATTGGTAATTATTGGTAATTATTGGTAATTATTGGTAATTATTGGTAATTATTGGTAATTATAAATAATTATAAATAATTATAAATAATTATAAATGATTACTAATAATTATTACTAATTATTACTAATTATTACTAATTATTCCTAATTATTCATAATTATTACTAATTATTACTAATTATTACTAATTATTAATAATTATTACTAATTATTCCTAATTATTACTAATTATTCCTAATTATTCCTAATTATTCCTAATTATTCCTAATTATTTGTAATTATTGGTAATTATTGACAATTATTACTAATTATTACAAATTATTCTTAATTATTGATAATTATTGATAATTGTTCCTAATTATTACTAATTATTCTTAATTGTTGATAATTATTGATAATTGTTCCTAATTATTTCTAATTCTTACTAATTATTACTAATTATTACTAATTATTGATAATTATTGATAATTATTCCTAATTATTCCTAATTATTCTTAATTATTGATAATTATTGATAATTGTTCCTAATTATTCCTAATTATTACTAATTATTACTAAATATTGACAATTATTGACAATTATTGACAATTATTGACAATTATTCCTAATTATTCTTAATTATTGATAATTATTGATAATTATTCCTAATTATTCCTAATTATTGATAATTATTGATAATTATTCCTAATTATTCCTAATTATTCCTAATTATTCCTAATTATTCCTAATTATTCCTAATTATTCCTAATTATTCCTAATTAGTACTAATTATTACTAATTGTTACTAATTATTACTAATTATTACCAATTATTCCTAATTATTACTAATTATTGGTAATTATTGGTAATTATTGGTAATTATTACTAATTATTGGTAATTATTACTAATTATTGGTAATTATTACTAATTATTGATAATTATTACTACTTATTGGTAATTATTACTACTTATTGGTAATTATTACTAATTATTGGTAATTATTACTAATTATTGATAATTATTCCTAATTATTACTAATTATTCTTAATTATTGATAATTATTGATAATTGTTCCTAATTATTAGTAATTAAATGAATAATTATCAATAATTAGAAATAATTACCAATAATTACAAATAATAACATTATTAATATATTTTATTATTAATATTAAAATAATATAATTTTCTAATTAATATACAATTCTTCTTTCATCTGTGCGTTTTCTATCTCCACATACAAATAATACATGTGAAGACAGCAAACACACAGATGAAAAAAGAATTGTATATATATAAAAAATTATATTATTTTAATATTAATAATAAAATAAACTAATAATGTAATAATGTTATTATTCATAATTATTGGTATTTATTACTAATTATTAATATTTATTCTTAATTATTAAAAATTATTACTAATTATTCATAATTACCATTAACTATAAACAATACTAATAATTTAAATTTATTAAGTAATAAAACAATGTAAACATAATTAATTTACAACTAATTAATAATATTTGAAACTAAAAAAAAATTAAAAATAAATAAAAAATTAAAATGAAAATAAATATCTTGAAAATTGATCTGCTCTGATCGTTCTTCAAAACTTTAATATCAGCTTCGGAGAAAAAAATTAAACTGGAAAAAAACTGAACTCTAGAAATATAATTTTGAGAGAAGGAGAAGATAAGGAATGGCAATGAAATGGAAAAAACGGATGGGGGTATTTATAGGTTAGATTAATTGCGACAGGCCCATTTGTGACGGGTATCCTGTCGCAAATAGTATTTTTTGCGACGGTGCCCGTCGCAAATACCTTAGCCAACATTTATTACGGTCAACCGGTAAATAGTTATTTGCGACGGGTCCCGTCGCAAATAACCACCTGCCGACATACTTTTTGCGACGGGGGAATATTCCCGTCGCAAATACCTTTTACCGCCGCCGGTTATTTGCGACGGGGGTATATTCTTGTCGCAAATAGTTTTCCCGCGATTTGGCGCGCACCGCGGAAAACTATTCGCGACGGGGAAAGAAATCCCGTCGCAAAAGCCTAATTATTTGCGACGGGTAAATACCCCCGTCGCAAATAAGTTTTTAACGGGACTATTTGCGATGGGATTTATTCCTGTCGCAAATAACCCGTCGCAAATACCCATTTTTCCTGTAGTGTCAGACCATTGAGCAGGGGCTGAGGCATGAGATCAGAGATTCAACGATTCCACTCAGCATCTCGACATATGAGTGGGTGATGGAGGTAGCACTGCTAGTGGAGAGCTTTCTCGCTGAGCAGCCATCAGTAGAAAGACCCACCTTAGTATGGCATGGAGCAGAGTCCCATACAGGTGGTAGTCAACAGATGATGCAAGGGTCGAAGTGGACCAGGCCGTCTGGTGGGTTACCTCAGGACACGTGTTCGGCTGTACGGGGGCACACAGTGTAGAGCTAGACTTACGAGGAGCATACCATGTTATGCATGCAGCGGGCAGGCCCACATGGCTCGTGACTGCCCGACCAGCCGTGCAGACGAGCAGCAGATAGTGGAGGGACCTCCCAAGTAGAGGCAGAGGTTCGACCATGGCGGTCCGTAGGGAGCAGGCGGACGAGGCAGAGGAGCTGGCCAAGTAGTGGGTTGTGGACGATGCTTCAAGGATCTACCACCACCATCCCCAAGAGGTCCACACCGACCATAGGGAGATGGCGTGCAGAGGCAGGCTCACCTCCTGGAAACGGAGGCTTACGACCACGGCACACCCGAGATGATTCGAGGTACTATCTGTGTATAATCCACCCTTGTTTCAGTTCTTATAGACAGAGGTGTGAGTCATTAATGTATTTACTCTACACTTGTTCGGAGCTCAGAGATTCCGACGGAGCCCTTTGCTTGATCATTGCAGCTAGAGACTCTTACGGGAGAAGACTCGATGATTACGCACTGGTTCCGACAATGTGAGCTTACTCTAGGAGGTGAGAGCTTTGGATGGGATCTTCTTGTAGTGGCATCGAGGCCTTACGATGTCATATTGTGTATGGACTGGTTATCTACAGTCCATGCTCAGATCGACTGTATTAGGTGCAAGGCGCGGTGTGTCCGCACGGATGGGACCAAGTTCACCTTCACCGGCGAGAAGGAAGCCTTCGAAGCACATGATGGACTCAAACAAAGGAGAGGGCAGCCGATCACACAACAGTTGGCAGGTCTCATCCTCAGAGCAGTTGACATGCAGAGTCTGAGTTTTCCTATAGTGGTGGATCAGTATGCAGAAATTTTTCCTGACGATGTTCCAGGACTACCTCCTCACAAGGAGATAGATTTTGAAAGGGTTTGTTTCTTGAGAACCAACTGTTTTGTACTTTGATTACATGAATGTTCACTTATTATATATTGTTCATTGTTATGCATGACTATAATTTAATAATGTCCTGGAATATTTGTCACATTGATAAGGTCATGGAAGATCCCTTCTATGATGAGAACCTTGAATTGCCATAACAATATTATTAAATAATGTTCTACAGTTGGATGACATACTATGATAGGACACATAGTATACATACCATCATGTGCGAGTACTCGTAAAAAGACGAGACTCTCTCTCATAGAGTTCGCACTTGGTAATCTCCAAGATGGGAGATTATGAGAACAGACCCGCCATTAGCAATTCTGCATGTCTTGGTGTCATCGGACATTGCTATCTATGAGAATGTGTGATGGTCCTTAGACTGGAAGATTATCATTGACTCATGTCATGACTTGAGAACTTTGATTTATAAACGAAAACCATCACGCAGACAGTTGGCGGGAAGTAGGGTATGTTGGGTGGGTCACGAGTGACATGTTGTTAATGGTTAAGTTGAGGAAGTATTTTTCTCTTCCATTTATGGAAGTTGATATCCCGGCCCTTTGATTGAAATAGAAATGTCACATTAAATTCCATGGCCATGGTGTAAACGACGAGTTTATTTTAGGTAGTCATAGAATGACTGATCAAGCATATAGGCTTATGACACTTCCATGAAACCTGCTTGATGAGATATCAAGATAAAGTTATTAAATTAAACAGTAAGCATTCATATGAGGTGATATGTCAATGCGGCGTCAACTTCTCTCTCTTGGGTGCCTTGACCCGTTTCTAGACAATAATCTTAGACTTTAGGCCAGCTTGCCTAATTCCAATGAGAAAGAGGCCTAGAGGGTCACACATTAAGTGTATTCAAGTATCTCAAGTAGAATAAAGATTATTCCCGTACCCAGATTAATAATTATTCAAGGAAGCCTAAATCGTTTTTAATGGTGGAGGATGAAGGAAGTGAAAAACAATATTTACACACTGTGTATTAAAGATTACACACTGTGTAGTTTTTCATGGGAAACAAGTACATGCCGTGTATTTGTTAATACATGCCGTGTAGTTTTTCTAGTCAGGATTTTGAGGATATAATATTGTTTTTAATGATATGTATTACAATCATCATGAGCGCATATCAAGGAATTAATTATTCGACATGGGGGGTTTTAAATAAGAGTCAATGAAATAAATAAAACATGTAAAACGTTTATTTATTGTCATAACTCTACAACCTCAAACATGATTTTTAATATCTTCATAACCCCAAATCTTTTTCCACACACAAGAGAATCATTGTACACAACAACTCTGGAGAACTCTTTCAAGGAAGAAAGAACCTCTTCCTCCAAGAACGCTCTCAAGACCGAGAGAGATCCTGTTCAATTGGATCAATACAATCTAAGGCGGACAACGCATGCAAAGGTTTCTCCATGATAGCACCAGGAGACACCATTGGCGATGTCTCGAGATACAAGGTACACGTGTGGATCACCGCTACAGTAATTCTACACTTGGTTTCTGTGATGCAATGACAAATCACATCGGAACATGATCAAGAACATCAACGAAGAAAGAAAACCCAAAAGTTATTTATTTTCAATTGATTAAATTTATTATAGTCAACCTATAACGATCTTACTTTGTTGTTCAAGGACTTTACTTTTCTTTGTCCATTTCTGTGATTTGATCCGTGGAGACTAGCATTTATTGTCGTATTGATCCCAGATTGATCATTGTTAATGACAAAAATCCAAGTGGTCACATCCACCCACGTGCTTCCACTATGCCCAGAGCCTTCAAATAGTATCAGAGCGAGGTTACAACTTTGATTATAGTTATTTAATTTTCATTGATAATTTACGCATTTATATTTGATTCCATTTGAAATATATTGTTCTATTAATATGAATAAATGAGATCTATTCTTCCTCCTTCTTTTCTCGATTCATATCACAAAAAAGACCTTTTAATTTTCATTTTTAATTAAAATAACAATGAGGAACTCATCCGGAGGAGCCGTTCATTCTGAATTTACAACATGGGATGACACAACATGTAATTAAAACTACACTCCATGTACTTTGGATCAACTAATAGACACTGGTCCACCAAACCACACCATGTGAATTGAATATGCCTAAGTATTAATCACTCCGTGTTGACCAGAATTGAACGCCACATAGAAACTGGAATACACAACGTGTATGATGGAGCAACACATCGTGTAGTCCGTTTCGGCCCAGGTGAAACTGTGTACAAGGATAAGCCATGTACCACGTACGTGGGATTGCTAGGCTGGTTACCGTGTAACAATGAAGTATACTCCGTGTATGATTTATCTACACGCCGGGTACTCCAAAATTTACAAAGTACAGAAAAAACGCCAATGCCCCCGGTGTGGTCTATGGATAAAGAGGGAAAAGAAATACACGCCATGTAATTATAAACTACAGGCCGTGTACATTCCACAAATGGAATTTCACCAAGTTTCCTCCAATGTACAAAGACCCGTAAAAGGAATATGGATGAGAAGAATCTCGAGAAAATTCATAAATGAATTTAAGATAAATAATTTAATAATTATAAGATCATAATTAATTGAATTATTGCGCGACTTATCTTAAATGAAAGAACGATAAAAATAATTTTAATTCTAAATTTGCCTAAATTTAGTTGCATGATATGTATGATCATGAGTTAGACCAAAGACCCTTTGTATGTGTGTGGTTTAATTTAAATTTATTTAATTTAAATTTTTTTTCCTGCGAACCTTCATCCAATAAAATGTAGGGCATGTGTGCCCATGTTTTCGTTAATGTAAACCCATGTAATGGAGGATCTCCCATGCCAGAGGAGATAGTTCAAATACCGAAGTCAAGGTGAAACTAACACAAGAATATAGAATGGTGGACTGGTGGGAGCTGCAAAACATAAACCACCAGGTTCAAGGTGTTTTTCCCTAGGTCAGGGTTAGCATATCAAAACCTCTAGATAAGCTAACAAATATAATCTCATGATCATTCCATATTATTTTATTTCTGTTTAAATTTCACGGTGTATTTATTATGTATGTGTTGTCGATATCACACACTTAATAAAATGAACATGCATGCAATGATGGATTAAATTAAAACTATACTATGTGTAAACATTATCAGAACATGGTTAATCACTTAAGCAATCATCACATAATATTAACAAGCATGTGATAATGAAAAACTTTGCATAAAGTATTAAAATCCCTCAATAAAATATTAAGTCAAACATAGCCTTCCGTTACCTGATTAAGGTTAGGTCTCAATAAATCTATGTTTTTGACCAACCCTTGTTGAGACTCTTACTTTTATAAAAGAATCCCTTATGAATGGGTTCAGGTTGACTTAACCATATTACATCAAGAGGATTAGACCTTTCTAGACTTGATGTAATATTGGAGGCAAGAGTTGAGGAAATCCAAGTTAGGATTTTAGGATTGGGGAGTCCACTCAACAGATCAAGGAACTGTAAGCTCACAGTTGGAAAAGACCTGCCTTCCTAAATACCTTCAAATATCTTGACCAACACTTATTGGGGTTATGTGAAGGGGAATATTGATCCATTCCACTAGAATGTCAAAGCAACTGGACATTCCGAGTTCAAGGGTGAGGTCCATTAGGACTTGATAAAATAGTGGGAGACTTAATAAAATTTATTATTTCTCATAAAATGTAATCAAGAAAGTACTAATAAATCTGCTCTATTAATTTGTAAAATCAAAATGAAAAACATATCAACCACATTTTCTCTGTGATCAATTCTGGATAAAGACAGCATCCTCACTAGAAGTAACTTTCAGGTATGGTTTAGGTGCCTTCGGGTTATCCTATTCCATGAATGAAAGTTTTACGTGATGGAGTCCTCACTTCCTGATTCCCATTCCCCAAGGGCGAGTGATGATGATTTCCTAGTCTATGGTCAACATTTGAACGATTCACTTGACGTTCAATGTTTGATGCTGTCATCAATGTCTAGTGAGCTCATGAAGTCTCATGAAGACATGGATTCCTATAGCATGATCGAGCACCTCCATGGTCTATACCAGGAGAGAGCAGGATAGGAAAGGGTTGAGATCTCCAAGGCTCTATTTTAGAGCATGCTTTGGAGAGGGTTCCCCAGCAGGGCCTCATGTAGTCAAGCTCATCGGCTACATTGAGCTCTTAGAGGTTCTAGGGTTTAAACTCCTTGAAGAACTGGGTACCAATCTCATTCTCGCATCACTCCCTCAGAGCTTCTCAAACATTGTTGTGAATTTCAACATGAACAACATTGAGAAGTCTCTGTCTGGACTTCTTATCCTTATTCACAAAGAGGACAATGATATGAAGCGTGAAAAGCCTTATGTCCTCATGGTGAATCAAAGGAAAGGGAAGGAGAAGAGATTTCTGACAAAATCTTCTTCAAGGACTTCCAAGAAAAGGAAGATCAAAGGGGAGGCAAAGGAACATGATGCTGTTTGTTTCGCATGTGGAATGAAGGGACACTAGAAGAAAAACTACACCCAACGAAGGATGCAAGGGGAATCTTCAGGTGTATTTGTTATCGAATGAAATCTATGTATTTCTACTAATTGGGTATTAGATACTACTTTTGGTGGTCACATGTGTATCTAAATATAGGAACCATGTAGATTCTGGAAGATTGATCGAGGGGAGGTAGATCTACGAGCATCCAATGGATCCAGACTTTCTGTTGTAGCTGTCGGGGACTACCACCTAACATTTCCTACAAGGATGGTCCTGGAAGTGGATGTTGCAATTTTTATAAAGATAACATTTTTTTGGTTGGGCACATTTATATAATGGCCTTTATGTGTTAGACTACACAAACCAAATAATGGAAAACGATAACAAAGATAATTCAAATGACTCATACCACAACCAAATTTGGCATCACCGACTAGGTCATGTCAATGTGAAACATTTTACAAAATTACATCAAGATGGGTATTTAGATTCCTTCGAACTAAAACCACTTGGTGTATGTCATGCGTGTATACAAGGCAAAATGACTAATGCCCCATTTAGTGGGAAAAGTGAGAGAGCTAAAGAGATTCTAGAATTAGTTCACACAGATGTGTGTGGACTATTTCCAGTTGATTATAGGGATGGGTTCTCATACTTCATAAATTTTACTGATGATCTTAGTTGATATGGATATATCTACTTAATGAGCTATATGTCAGATTATTTTGATCGGTTCAAAGAATACAAGAATAAAGTTGAGAACCATTTTGGTAAAAAGATTAAGAAACTCCGCTCGACAGAGGAGGAGAATATCTTAATCATGACTTCATTGATTTCTTATGGGAGTTTGGGATTCTATATCAAATCACCCCTCCTTACACACCATAGTGGTATGGTATAAGTGAAAGGAGGAACCACTCCCTTTTAGACATGGTGAGATCAATGATGAGTCATGCGAGTCATCCATTTTCCTTTTGGGGATATTAATTATAAAAAACAGCACACATTCTAAACCAAGTACCATCTAAATCGATAAATGGTATTCCATACGAGTTATGGAGTGGACGCAAAGCCATGTGATCGAATTTACATGTGTGGGGTAGCGAAGAATTTGTTAAGGCCTCTTCAGGTAACAAACATACACCCCGAGGCACAAAGTGTATCTATATAGGATATCCCAAGGAAATAAGGGGATATTACCTATACAAACCCTCAGTCAAAAAGGTTACAGTGGCAAGACACGCCATATTCCTTGAGAGGGATCACATCTCCCAAAGAGATAGTGGCAGCGAGATAGACTTCGATGAAGTCGAGGCTCAAGATACAAAGGAGTTGGTACAAGAACAGATTCCACAAAGCCCTGTGGAAGAACAATCTGTTCCAGAGAAAAAAGAACTATGTATGAACACGAGATAGGTGAGATAACCATAACGATATGGTTTTCTTTTCACCAAGGATGGTGACTCATTATTGGTTGATAATGATGATCCTCTTACCTACAAGGAAGCAGTTCAAGGCACAGACGTTGCCATGTAGCAAGAAGCCATGAATTCTGAAATGGATTCCATGTACCAAAACCAAGTCTGGATTTTTGTAGATACTCCAGTTGATGCAAAGCCTATTGTTTATAAATAGGAATTCAAGATGAAACTGGACATGGAGGGGAATGTCAGCACTTATAAGGCATGACTGGTTGCAAAAGGTTTTAGACAGCGTCTTGGAATTTACTATGAAAAATCCTTTTCACCGGTTGCAATGTTGAAATCCATCAGAATCCTATTGTCCATTTCCACATACAATGACTTTGAAATTTGGCAAATGGGTGTCAAAATAGAATTCCTTAATGGGAAACTCCAGGAAGATGTCTACATGACACAACCTGAAGGGATTGTGACTCCAAAGGATGCCAAGAAGATATGAAAGTTGCAGAAATCCATTTATAGATTAAAGAAAGAATAAAGGTCATGTAACATTCGTTTTGATGAATCTATAACAGAATTTGGCTTTGTTAAGAATGAATGTGATCCTTGTGTCTACAAGTGGATTAGTGGAAGTGCAGTCGTTTTCCTAATAGTATATGTTGATGACATATTAATAATTGGAAATGAAGTACCTGTCTTACAGTCAGTTAAGGAATGGTTGCATAAATGCTTCTCCATGAATGTTTTGGGCGAGGCAGCATACATTCTTGGGATCAAGATCCATCGTGATAGATCCATGAGAATGTTGGGACTAAGTCAAAGTACATACATTGACAAGATACTGAAGAGATTCAGTATGGAACAATCCAAGAGGGGATTGTAGCCAGTGTGACATGGCATTCATCGTTCCAAGAAAATGTGTCCTTAGACACATGAGGAAAGAAAAAGAATGGAATGGATCCCTTATGCATCCACGATTGGGTCAGTCATGTATGATATTCTATTTACGAGGCTAGATGTTTCTTACGCATTAAGTGCGGTAGGTAGCTATCAAGCTGATCCAGGAGACCTCCATTGGATGGCAGTCAAGACTATCCTTAAGTAACTGAGGGGTACTAAGGATATGTTCCTGTTTTATCGAGGAGATGAGGAAGTAGTCATCAGAGGACATGTAGATGCTAGTTTCCAGACTGATCAAGATGACATGAAGTCGCAGACTGGATACATCTTCAGTTTGAATGGAGGTGTAGTGAGTTGGAAGAGCTCAAAGTGATGTATAGTGGCCGATTCTACAACGGAGTCCAAATATATCACAGCTTCTGAGGAAGCTAATGGAGCAGTATGGATTCAAAGCTTCGTCCAAGATCTGTATGTATTACAGAGCAGTAAAGATCATATCACACTCTATTGCGATAATACAGCAGTGGTGGAACTTGCTAAAGAGCCAAGGTCACATCAGCGGACAAAGAGCATACTTTGGATGTATCATCTCTTGAGGGATTTTTCTCAGAGAGGTGAAATTGCAGTGAGCAGTATTTCCACGGAAGACAACATGGTAGACCCCTTGACTAATGCCTTGACCCAGCAGAAACATGATCATCATGTGAGGTCTAGCGGACTAAAATTCATTGGCAGTTGGCATAAGTCCAAGTGGGAGTTTGAAAGGGTTGGTGTCTTTAGAACCAACTGTTTTGTACTTCTATTACATGAATGTTCACTTATTTTATATTGTTCATTGTTCTTCATGACTATAATATAATAATGTCCTTTAATATTAGTTGTATTTATAAGGTCATGGCAGATCCCCACTATGATGAGAACCTTGAAATTCTATAACAATATTCTTAAATAAAGCTCTATGGTTGGATGACATACTATGATAGGACACATACTATACAGACTTTCATGTGTGAGTACTCATAAGAAGACGAGACTCTCTCTCATGGAGTTCGCACATGGTAATCTCCAAGATGGGAGATTATGAGAACAGACCCGCCAGTATCAATTCCACATGTCTTGGTGTCATCAGACATTTCTATCTATGAGTGTGTGTAATGTTCCTTAGACTGGAAGATTATCATTGACTCATGTCATGACTTGCGCACTTAGATTTACAGATGAAAACCATCACGCAGACAGTTGGCGGGAAGTAGGGTACTTTGGGTGCGTAATGAGTGACATGTTTTTAATGGATAAGTTGAGGAAGGATTTTTTCCATTCCATTTATGAAAGTTGATATCTAGGCCCTTTGATTGAAATAAAACTGTCACATTAAATTCCACGGACCTGGTATAAATGATGAGTTTATTTCTGGTAGTCAATGAATGAAAAATCAAGCATATAGGTTTATGGCACTACCATGAAACCTTCTTGATGAGATATCGAGACAAAGGGATTAAATTACATAGTAAGCGTTTGGATGAGGTGATACGTGAATGCGACATCAACTTAATTCTCTTGGGTTCCTTGACCTGTTGCTAGACAGTAATCTTGGACTTTAGGAATTCTTACCAAATTCCAACAAGAAATATGCCTAGACTGTCACACACTAAGTGTATTCAAGTATCTCAAGTACAATAAATATTATTCCCGTACATGGTTTAGTAATTATTCAAGGAAGCCTAAATTGTTTTTAATGATGGAGGAACAAGGAAATGAAAAACAAGATATACACGCCGTGTATTAAATAATACAGGATGTGTAGTTTTTCATGGGAAACAAGTACACGTTGTGTATTTATTAATACATGTCGTATAGTTTTTCCAGTCAGGATTTTCAGGATATAATATATTTTTCATGATATTTATTATAATCAGTGTGGGCGCATGTCAAGGAATTAATTATTAGACATGGGGGTTTAATATAAGATTCAATGAAATATATAAAACGCGCAACGTGTTTATTTATTATCAGTAATATACAACCTCAAACATGATTATAAATATCATCACAGCCCAAAATCTTTTTCAAGAAACAAGAGAATAGTTGTGCACAACAACTCTGGAGAATTCTTTCAAGGCCAAAAGAACCTCTTCCTCCAAGAACGCTCTCAAGACGGAGAGAGATCCTCTTCCATCAGATCAAGATGATCTAAGGCGGACAACGCAAGAAATGGTTTCTCCAAACTAGCACCCAAATACTCCTTTGGCGACATCCCGAGATACGAGGTACATGTGTGGATCATCGCTAGAGGAAGTCTACATTTGAATTTTGTGACGCAATGATGAATCACATCGGAACGTGATCAAGAACATCAATGAAGAAAGAACACCCAAAAGGTATTTCTTTTCAATTGATTAAATTAATTATAATCAACATGTAAAGATACTACATTGTGGTTCTGGGACTTTCCTTTTCTTTGTCCATTTCTGTGATTCGATCCGTGGAGACTGGCGTTTATCGTCGTATTGATCCCGGGTTGATCATTGTTAATGACAAAAATGTGAAGTGGGAACATCCACCCACATGCTTCGGCTGCTCCCGGAACCTTTAGATTTATATATAGACCTATACGTCAGGACATCACCAATATCCACTCCAGCATATCGGATGGCTCTTGCCGAGTTTCGTGAGATGCGGGTATAGCTGGGGGACTTATAGGAGAAATGTTTCATTAGACCCAGTGATTCACCCTTGGCTTCTCCGGCCCCATTCGCCAAGAATGCGGATGGGGGCTTGTGACAGTGCGTCAATTACCGTCGCCTGAACTAGGTGATCATGAGGAACAAGTATCCACTTCCGAGGATTTACGACATCTTTGATCAGCTCAAGGGAGCATGTTGGTTCTCGAAGATATACCTCAGGTCAGGCTATCATCAGCTCCGAGTTCAGGATGAGGATGTATAGAAGATGACCTTTAGGTGTTGGTATGGCCACTATGAGTTCTTGTTCATGCCCTTCGGTGTGACCAACGCTCCAACAGTGTTCATGAGTCTCATGTACAAGATCTTCTATCCCTACCTCGATCGTTTTGTTTTAGTATTCATTGATGTCATACTGATTTACTTGACGACTGAGGAGGAGCATGCCTACCACCTATGGGTTGTACTGGATACACTCCAAGAGCACCATATTTATGGTAAGATCTCGAAGTTCTAGTTCTGGAATTGAGAGGTTCACTTCTTGGGGCACGTATTCCTTGAGGTGGGAGTTGGAGTGGATCCCGCGAAGGTCGAGGCTGTACTTTCTTGGGAGCCACCCAAAAGACTGACAGAGGTGCGTAGTTTCCTAGGTCTGGCTGGGTACTATCAGAGATTTTTTCCAGACTTATCCAGAGTTGGAGCACCACATACAACTTTGACGAAGAAGGGGAAACCCTTCCTATGGTCAAACAGATGTCAGCAGAGATTCCAAGATCTAAGGCGTAGATTGACCTGTGCACCCATCTTGAGGCTACTAGAGTACGGTGTATGGTACATATTTTACTACGACGTATTAGGATCTATTCTTGGGTGTGTCCTAATGTAAGAGCGAGAAGCGATTGCTTACGGTTCATGGCAGTTGAGGCATCATGAGCAGAACTACGCTACTCATGACCTAGAGTTAGCAGCAGTGGTCTTCTCCCTAAAGATGTAGAGACACTATCTGAAGGGCAATCTCTTTACAATCTACTATGACCACCATAGTCTCAGGTACATTTTCTTGTAGAAGGACATGAACCTGAGACAGCGGCTATGGCTCGAGTTCCTCCAGGATTATTACATTGAGATTGTCTATACTCCTGGGAAGGGGAATGTTGTGGCTGATGCTCTTTGCAGGAGAACGGGCATTCAGCTACATGGATAGGCGACACAGTAGTTAGCTACTTTGCAGATATCCTTCATTGATACAGATGGGGCATCCTATCTATAGTCCCTCACAGTCACTCCTCCACTTCATCTGTGGGTCAGAAAGGCACATCGTGGGGACGTTGACTGTGAGGTGTGATGTGATCAGATATCCTCAGGGTTGGCACCCGATGGATTTTTTGAAGGCGCGAGGAACGTCGTCCTCTTCCGGGGACGTACCATGGTACTATTTTAACTACAGGAGGAGGTGTTGAGGGAGTTCCAAACATCCCCTATAGTGGTACATCTTGGAGTAGCGAAGATGTATCAGGACCTCAGATGATAATACTGATGGATGGGTTTGAAGAAGGTTGTGGCAGAGTTCGTTTCTCGATGCCTCACTTGTCAGAAAGTGAAGGTAGAGCAATAGGTACCTAAAGGCTTGGTATATACCTTAGAGGTATCGTAGTGGAAGTGGGACAAGATATCCAAGGATTTCGTGATGGGGCTTCCACGTACTTCTAGAGGACACGACGCCATCTGGGTGATCGTAGACAAACTCACCAAGTCGGCCCACTTCCTACCGATCAAAGAGCAGTGATCAGTAGAGAGATTGGGATGCCTCTACATTCAGGAGATCATACGGCTTCATGGGGTTACATCATCTATCATCTCCGATCGAGATGCTCACATTACTTTTCGGCTTTGGAAGGGGTTATATGAGGCTTTCGGGACGTAGCTATGCCTGAGCACTACCTTTCACCCTCAGACGGATGGCCAGATAGAGAGGACCATTCATACACTCGAGGAAATGCTTTTTGCAGGTGTCCTTTACATTGATCCAAGCTGGGAGGATCACCTACCCTTGGAGGATTTTGTGTACAACAACAGCTTCAACTCCACCATCAGGATGGTACCTTACAAGACACTGTACAACCGACCATACAGATCATCACTATGCTGGACTAACCCTAGGGAGTCAGCACTCATAGGACCAGAGATGGTTCAGGATACGATAGAGTAGGTGCATATCATCCAGGAGCTGATGAGGACTACACAAAGTAGACAGATGACCTATGTTGATAGGAGGCGGAGACGACTGGAGTTCGAGGATGGTGACCACGTTTTCCTACGGGTCTCACCTCGACGTGGGTTACGGATATTTGGCTGGGGAAGCAAGCTATCTCTGCTCTTTATCAGGCCATTTCAGGTCCTCAACAGGGTAGGTGAGGTGGCTTACCACCTGGCCGTTCCACCTCAGTTGCACCGGGTGCACGACGTCTTCCACGTATCTCAGCTGAGGAGATACGTGCATGACCCGATGCATATCATTGACCATGGTGAGCTGAAAATCGATGATGGGGTAACCTTTGCGGAGGTCCCAGTGGAGATTGAGGATCAACATGAGCGGGTCCTACGTGGGCGGTCGATTCCTCTCATGCGCATTCGTTGGCAGCACTGGAACTTCTAGGAGAGAACATGGGAGCGGGAGGCTCAGATTCGTGCTCAGTACCATCATTTGTTCCCCAAATTTATGTTGTTGGTTTATGGGGACATAAAGCCCTGAGGTGGGAGTAATGTAAGAACCTATAAATTTCACGGAATTTTTATTTAATGTACTTTGGCATTCTATTAGTATGTGGCTTCGAACGGTGATTGATTCTGAGGCCCACAGTGCCCAGAATCAATTTTCGAAGTTTAGGTCTGGTATGTTCTGTGAACGAACGAAAGGGTTTTTCTAACTTTTGAACAGGTGCTCAGAATTAAAATTTGAGGGCACCGATGAACTCATAACACATATATTTTTTTTAGGGGACACTTACCGTAGTTGCGTTCGCAAAGGAGGAGAAGACAATTTTGGCGGTTTATTTAAGAAGTAAATAAAAAAATTTGGAACAATTTTTATATCTTATGGTGGGTTTTCCTTCCCATGGGTAGTTAAGAGTGGGACCCACAGCCACTTAACTACCCAAGTGTGGATGTTAGATAGGTGGGGCCCACACTATCCCCACCATTTATTTTCCTCTGATCCTATTTATTCCCCTATTGTTTCCTTTGACTTTTCCACCATTAATACCCCTTGCTTAATTTATTGTTAACTCCTCATATTGATTATGATGGAGTCTTCCTACCTCCCTCATCCATTTAAACGTGGAAAATAATTAATTTAAGTCAACGTAAATTAATTTGGAACCACGATGAATTTAATAAGAATTTCATGACAATTATATTAATTTGTGAGCAACCATAAACTTTGGACGTTGGAAAAACACTTTTGAGGAAGGCTCTGGAAAGAATTGAAAATGCAGGCGAACCATTCCTCAATGAAGAACTATGAAGAATGCCAGTTCCTCAAAGAACAATGACGCACCACCAATCCTCTTCCCCGCGACAATAGAGGAGACATCGCTTCCTCCTCAACGCACTCCGATGACGCCTACGAACCCCTTTCCCCAGAACATTGTATACCGCGATGCTAACGATCAACATATTTTTTGAGGTAGGGGGAAGAATTTGTATATTCTTTATTTATGAGAATAATACCCTTGAAATGGCGTGTTTTTATTTGGTGATGCTTTGAACCACTAACGCGGTGGGTGCAGACTGACAAACAAGTCTGAACCCACCGCTTATTTTTTCTTGATGTACGGAATAATCGGTGATAATGAATCAGGACTAGAATGGAAATTGGATACCTTCTCTGTGATTTATGGGACTCGAGATGACTGCTGGCGTAGACGAGAGTGAAATCGGACCACCGGAATGACTCCGGTGGCCCGTAGAAGTCACTGGTGGCGCCTACGGCCGGAGGCGGCGGCCCCCCGGCACGCCGCCGGCAGGAGCCCACTGCAGTGAGGAATTGGATCCTGAGGCTGCTCAAGATCCAAGGAAGATTCTACATCGGTCGCCACATCCATGGAATATAAAGGGGGGACTGTGTCCCCCCTGTGCGGCCCGCTGGCCGAGCCTGCGCACCCCACCGGTTGGGCTGGGGCGGGTCGGGCGAACCGGGCCGCGCTCAGCCGGTCGTGGCTGCGACTAGCCATGTCAAGCCGCACCCTACTGGGATGGACCCGGACTCGGGTCGGGTCGACCTAGTTCGGCCGACCCAGGGGCGTTGGGCCGGGTCGGGCCTGGCCCAGACCCCCCACTTCGGACCATTTTCGGTCTCTTTCCCATAACATGAGATACTGACCTATGATCGACGAACCGTCAGTTGCGTAGGAATCCTTGGATTGAGACAGTCATTTTCATATATTGCACATGAAGTTTCGGCAATTTTTGGGTACAAACGGGTTGGTTCGAACCCAAAACCAACCGGGCCCTTGGAGCAGAAACGCTTATATCTTAAGGAACAGAAATCCGATTGATGTGTCGTCAATTGCATTGGGATCCTTTTGCTGAGACAGTACTTTTGCCTTAATATTCTTGAGGTTTGGACGCAACTAGTGTATGGTCGGGTTTGTTTTAGCTTAAAAACCAACCGGGCCCCTAGGATGGAAAAGCCAATAACTCTCAGACCGTGCGTCCGATTCATGAACCGTGTGTCGCGTTGGGTTTCTTTTGACGAGACTGAACATTGGGATACATAATCTATGAAATTTATGATAGATGATGTATCAAGTCTCTCTTTCTCGAGGACGGGAATCTCCCGGAATTGAGCGTGATGTGTGCGGGAACCCTAGAGCGGGCTGCAACTGCGATGATGATGACTGCACTTGGATCCTCTATGTGTTCGGCTGCAAGGACAACTGTACTTGGATCCTCTGTGGGTTCGGCAGTGATGGAGACCGTACTAGAATCCTTCGTGGGTTCAATGGCGATGACTACTATTCTTGTATCCTATGTGGGTCTGACAGTATTGACCTCTGTACTTGTATCCTGTGTGGGTCCGGCAGAGTAGCTGGTCTTGTATCCTTTGTGGGTCCGACAGCTTAGCTGGTCTTGTATCCTATGTGGGTCTGACAGCTTAGATGAATCAGTGGCTACATATGATCATCTGTATCGCCATATGAAGTTTACACCTGTGTGAGTTGAGTCTTGTTTCTCAATCATTATCGTTGATGTAATTGACTTGCTTTCTTGTGTGGATTGGGTTTTGTCTTCCTGTTTGGATTGGGTTTTATTTTCCTGTGTGGACTAGGTTGTGCATGGGCTCGAGAGTTGGAGATGAACTATAACTGATGACCTAGTTATATATATTGGAATACACCTAAGTAGTTTTGTAGATACTTCATGATTGCATCTTTCCTTTTAGGTTTATCCTTCATGGATTCTGAGAGACCTTCACGGGTCTCAGGGTCCCAACTGAGTATCGTATACTGACCCCTTCACGGGCTATGCACGCACTACATTATGTTGGATGTAGACGACAGAAAACACTGATCGAGGTGGAGGCTTATGGAGCTGGGCAGTACCCGGAGGTGGACCACTTGACGGGATGTACACAGAGAGGACGGTCGGACCCGAGGAGCTAAGGAGGCTATCTGTACCCACCCTTTATGTGGGATTTTCGGAGGATGACTCGGTGTTGCTGTTTTACTTACTTCTGTTGTACTTTCCTTTTAGTTTTACTGTACTTTCAATTGGGTTTGTATATTGGACCATTTTCTTTTCATCACATACCTTGTACCCAGTTTTACATAGTGCATACTTCACTTGCAAACTTTGTTGTGTGTGTTCTTCATAAAGGAAATGACTTCCCATCTGTTGGGATTTACGCCTTTGGTGCTAGTCACAAGCCCATGGCTTATGGAAGGCAGGCATGGGGGAGTCATCGCATGGGCCCCGAGGATGGGTCGTGACAATAAAAATAGTCTATTCATTTGATTAATGATACGATCCTTATAAGGTACTTTCTCTAAATTTTCTTTAATCAAACTTTATTTTTTATTTTATGATCATATTAATGTTCTATACTGTATATTATTACCATTTTATCAATGATAAAAATTCATTGATTATTTAGTTAAATATCCATAATTCAACTATTATTGATATTTTAATTTACTTTTCCATATAAAATTTTTTCATATGGTGTTTACTTTGAATATTATTTGATTATCATGAGAAATAATGTTAATTATTTATTTTTTACTAAATATAGATATTTATTGATAAGGAATTTTGAATCATGAATTAATCCCATAATATAGATATATGATGATATATTTGGAGATGAATCCAAATTGGGGGGTTGTTATTTATCTCCCCACAATTCAACAATATTGTCATGAGATGACATAGTTTTCTGAATTATGTAACTTATCTCCAATAATGATTAAACCATCATGTGCTGGGATTGATGGTTCAGGTACCATGATTTCAGAGATCATGACATCTAAATTATTAATCATTTTCTTCATTAATATTTCAAAAAATATTAACTATGAAATTTTCACAGTGATATTACCTGTGGATTCATATTGTGCTCATGTTTTTGATTAAATGGAATTTTTTATCAAATCATGTTCAGGGACATAATGATTACACCCAATCCTCCCATGATTTATTTTTTTATTAAATGGAATATATAATATTTTTATATACCATTCCATATTTATTATGTTTTATTTTTTATTGATTCATTAAATACTATTTTATATTTAATCCTTACAAAACTACTATGATTACCCTTTTATTTGTTCACTTATCCCACAGTTAGGAAGTTGAAATTATTTAATGAGTTCTAGGACTAAATTACATTATGTTGTTATGTTTTTTATTCGATGAACAATATAATAACAGTACCATGTTGGTGTCATTTTTTTTCAAGACTACTAAACTATTGAGTCCTTTTGGATTTATATCTAGTATGAAGTACTAATGTGTTAATGTGAGGGAAAAAATTTGGACCAATGAGGTTGTTGTCGTTATAGTTGAACTAATGGAGATTATTGTTTTCCACCTTATTGATTTTACTTGGGAATCTCATGTACTATTTTCCATGAGGGTTGATCATTTTCTCTTATTTAGTATCAACTATCAGAATATAAACATTGTAATGTCTAAAAATATTTATCATTTACCTTCTGTGGAAGATTTGTTTAATGAGTTTGTTGTGTAATGTGGGTATTTATTACTTAACAATGATTTTTCCTTCCTCAACACAGTGTTTGAGAGTTTGACATTCCAATAACCATATTTTGAGTTATGTTTTTCCATTTCAAATACATGTTATTCTATTTGGTTTGACTAATGCTCATGTATTTTTTATAACATTAATGAATTTAATATTTCATTAGTATCTTGACACTTTTTTAGCAGTATTGAAGGATTAAATTTTGGTTTATTGAAACTCAAAGCCTAGAAATAACCACCACCTTAGTTTTTTATGAATTACCAAGGTGTTTCAAATTGTTTGGAATTCTATAGAAAGGTAGTTTATCGATTCAAGAAGTCTTGTTCTTGGGGAACCCGATATCATGATAAGGCCTTATCATATGATCCTATGATGGTGAAGTATACTTTTTCATTTAAAAATCATATAATATATTTGAGATATGGAGCTTCATTGGTCTTATAGGTTATTATTTACAGTTCATCAAATATTTCATGATGTTGGTATCACCATTGAATACTTGAGAAAGAAAATAGTTGAAATTTATATTAGAAGAAAAGTTTCATACTTATATGGATAATATGAATTAAAATAAGACATATTATTATACTCTAATCAAACCTGATCCCGGAAGGGTTATATGGTCTATGTGAATCATTTTTTTTAGTTTGGGTTGAGCACATATTAATGATGTTCATGTGTTATCATACAACTCTTATCATCTTTGAACATGTGGAATCGTTGGCCCACTCATGCCCGAATGGCCCGAATGGCCTTCTTTTTTATTTTATTATAGATAATCCCCCTTTTAAGGGTTGAATGAGAACTCGTACATGACCCGTAGGCCCACGACACAAGGCTCGAAATGACCCGTAATACATGACACGAAGGCCCAAAGGCATACCATGCCAAATACATGACCAGCAGGCCCAACCTAATAGAACTGCCCCTCCCCATATTTTGAATCATTTATTTCCTTTATCTCCCCACCTACAATGCTGATCAGCTAGTATTTCCCCGTACAAAGATGCACGGTTCCTCATCCCGATGGTGGTTTCCATACCCTCTCATTCTTCCAATCCGGTTTGCTCTACTTGTAGTGACTGTTGTTGGTACTCTGATCCTCAACTAGGGAATACTCTGTGTGAACAGGGCTACATCATGGTCTTCAATGGCCCAATGGTCCTGTGGCCCAAAGTCCATTGATGGCCCAAAGGCCCGGAGACCCGTAGGCCCCAACTAGTGGCCTGAAAGCCCAAATCAGGTGAATAGTTCCGCTACTATAGTACCAAACAGTTCCTACTATAGTACTTCTATAGTACTTCTACAGTACCCCAAAAATTCTCCTCGACCCGGTTTTGAACCTGTATCTCTTGGATGCTAAGAAGGATCCCTTACCACTTCGGTACTGGCTCGTTGTCTTGGACCACTCATGATTTAGTGATTATAACCTTTTTAACTTCCCTTAAGTATTAGATACACTAAGATTTTTGGTAGAGTATTGTTGTGTTATCTAATACTAAGATTATTGGATATATATTTTATTAGAATGATTTGAATCTCAGTAGAGGTAGTGGGTGGTATACCTTAACATATTTTAAAATTATATCTCTCACAACGTAGGGAAGGGGAATTTTCATTAAGATGAACTTAATAAGAATGTACCGTCATATGATGTTTTGTAATTGAAGTATGTGTGTAACATTATGAGTATCTTCTTTCAGTTGATACTATATGGTAATGACGGTGATTCATGTAAGGTTTTGACTAGTTTTTTATCATCATCTCTCATTAGGTATATTCTATGGAGTCATCAACATGATGATGAGTTCAATTGAATTCAAGAAATGTGATTTTGTGGAGAGATCATTTTTAGTTGGTCTCTCTCACTTTTGATGGTATGAACCATTTTGGTGAACATGTTATAGTCCTAAAATAATTTAATATAGAATTTTTGTTTCATTTTCATACATATTCATGGGACATCTATACCAGATCTTTGAAGATGTATTGTTGCATGTGATAGTTGTTTAGTGTCTGAGTATGAATCGTGACATTGGTGATTCTTTGTCCCAATATTATGTCTTCCAATGGATAAAGACAAAGCATTTGAATTATTCATGTTTTCTAAAAACCATTTTTATATTTATTTTGAAATTTTATGTGGTATTATTGGATATTTTATATAATAACCACTAATTCCATTATTGGGGAATGTTTCTGTGGTGGTAAATTATTGGTTGGAAATTTCACCACATTTTTTTCTTATGATATAAAAAACCAATGTTAAGGATCTCGGTATGTTTTATGTTTAGGATATTGGGAGGTTTCATGTTGTCCATTCAACCATTTTTTAAAAAGGGGATACTAGGATTACATATATGTTCAAGCGGAGAATGCAACAGATGAGGTGGACTCAGGTAATGTTGTTTATAACTTTTATTCCACATAAAGAGAGTTAGATTCAAGTATTTATTCAGATCATAGAAGATATGATTTATACCTATTTATTAGAATTTGGTGGATCTTGGGATAGCTATCTTGAGATGCTTTATATTTTTTATAACAACTATTACCAGTTATCTATCGTAATATCTCACATAAAGGCTTTGTATGTTTACCTATGAAGGTCACCTCATTTTAGGGAATAGGTGGTTAAGGACACTATTTTTGAATACTTACTCTTACATTAAATGTTATAATGGAATTAAGATATAAATTAGTGGATATATATATTTTAGAGTAGATAGAAATATTTATCATATTTGTGGCATCGTCATTTTGATTTTTGGACATAAGGTAACAGTTTTTAGCGTTTCACTTTCAGTACGATGATATATATACTTCATTCACTACATATGTCTTGTATGTGGTTTATGTATACTTTTCTTAATATTTTATATCATGAGTATATTTTTCAATATTTTATTCAATGTTTCATTTCATTATTATTAATTTTTTATGGAATATAGTTCAACTTATTACAAATAGGTAAGAGATTTCATAACTCAAATTTCATTCATTGGGATAACCATCTATTTACAATAATATTTCTTGTGATGGTTATCATTAAAATTAATTATTAATATATTATATTTAATTACCACTTCTATTATATATATTTATAGTGAAAACACATAATCTATTCACTTGATTAAGGATATGATCCTTTTAAGGGACTTCATCTAAATTTTATTTTTTTGAGGCCAAAGTTTTATATAATGAACCCATTTTAATTATAATGGAGTGTATGCAGACCATTAAATTTATTATCATCATTCCTTAAATATTTTTTTTAAATATCGAAAATTCTTTTATTGGGTAAATTTTTATTTCATAGGGCATGGGACAATTTTTAATTCTTTGTTTACTTTGAAAGTTATTTGATAGCTAGGGAAATAATGATACATATATATATATATACTAAATAATGATATTTTATTAAAAGGATTTTTTATTATTGAAGTAAAAATATTATTTTTATATATGTGGAACTCATTGGACATGCTGAAGCATGAGGGGCCTGGTTTTTTATTTCATATCGATGAATCGGTAGTCCCATGAGATGACTAAGTTAGCCAAATTAAATGTGTTTTTACACATAATGATAAAATGGTCTTATGAATGGTCATGATGGTAAAGGTATAATGATTAATAATATTATTGTGTCCAAATTTGTATTTATTTCATTAAATAAATTTCCAATCACTTCTTTCTGATATTTTCACAATGATATTTTCCATGGATTTAGATTGTTCAAAATTTATTAAAGAAATGGAACTTGATTCCAATAATTTACATTTCCATAATTATTACCTTTTATCCTCCCCTGAATGATAAATTTGTTCTTAAATTTATTGTGTGTTAGTTAAATATACCATTCCAAAATTATTTTTATTATTTAATTATTTTTTCATGACATATTTGGTATTAGTTAACCCTTACTGAGTATCTGATCTCACCCATTTATTTTCTCTCTTTTCATTTTGATTTGAAGATGAACTGATTGAATGAGTTCAAGGATGATATTTTTTTATGTTTTATATTTTATTAAAAATGTAATATAAATACCATTTATTTATCATGTTCTTCAAGACTTCAAAAATTTTCAGTCTAATGGGATTAGAATATTGTAACTAGTACCATTATAATAAAGTAAGGCACTGGCTCCAAGCTTGTGGGGTTGGGGTATTTATAGAAGGAATCATAGTGAGATTAGTAGAGGTCTTGGGATAAATATAAAATTAACATAACCAGCATGATAACTATAATAATTTCTTATAGTATTTTATATCATTTATCATTAAAGATTTTTTTTATTGATCAATTCTCCTGTAGGTTTTGGGATAAATATATGTGTTCCATTTTTTAGTAATTGTGTATAATGTAAGTTATAGAATCAATAACTATAAAAAAATTATTTATTTCCTTGATAAGGGATTCAACATAGATGGTGTTGGATATGAGTATATCACGAATTTATTAAGAATGATTACTCAAATAATGATGAATAAACATACTTGAATGGATCATCATGATCCTTGCGATATGACAAAAATAATGTGGATCATTTCATGAAGAAGAATACCCCATAATTTATTTATACTACTAATATAGGCGTATGTGTGAAATAGAACAAGTCCCCTGTAATAATATTTCTAGCATTAGGACGCAATGGAAATGAAATGGTAGTACTAATAATATACTCTCTCAAGGGAGATGATAATCAATGGTTGTGGTTGTACTATTATACTATAGTGGAAGAGTAATTATAACAAATGGAATGGAGATATTTTAAATAAACATTATTCGAACAATATTTCAATCATTATAATCAAATTAAATTGATGATTAAATTACATAGATTTATGAAAAAATGAATAAGTGAGAGTTGTAGATTTTTAGGCGACCACTTCAAGACTAACTAGGCTTAATATAGATTATTTATGTATCTTAGTGAGCTACATTGATCATTTCCTTAAAAGAATTAATCCAATTTTCTTAAGGGAACTATTATCCTAATCATTTATATCATATGATGAAATAGTACTATATTCCATCACAATAGAGAATTAATTTTCAAGATCATATATATTTAATTGAAATCAAGAGAAAAAAATGTCATTTTAGAACCATGAAAAATTTGAAGCACTAAAGAAGAACCTGTAAAATGAAATGTTTCTTGTTAATTGAAAATTGTGGGAGATAACATCCAATAAACTGTCTGTAGGGAACAAGATTACTTTATATGTGCGGAGACAATGTTCATCTAAATAATTATTTCAAGAAGAAATGATAATGATATATAATGCATCATCTAAAATGAAATGGGGAATTATTTAAACCATTGACATATGTATCAAAGCAATCCATCACAATAGAGGCCAACAGGAGATGACCAAGCATATGTGTTCACTACATTGGTTGAATTACCTAATGTTTTGGTGGAAGGTAAGTTAAAAATATCTTCAAATTTAGCTGAAACATTATTTGACTTTGGATCATCTTATTCTATTATATACAACTAGTTCTCAAAGAAAATTATACATTTCCATTTTTATTTAATAAGGTTTTTTTAGTAGAAACTCCTAAATGAAGTTTCATTGAAGCGAAGATGTGTTGGTAAGTCACATTATGACACATAATTATTTTTATTTTGTTACCACATCATATTACCAATGGTTTAAATTAAAATATTCTTCAGGGATTGGGTTTTTGAAATATTATGTGAAAATTCATTGAAAGAAAGAGGCTATTATGATTTGGAAGGAAGATAAACAATTCATTATCATTAGAGTAGAAATTTGATCACATGATTTTTTACATGATCCAACCACAGTAGATCTAATGAATTATATTCTTAGGGATGAAGAGAAAAAACATCTTTTTTGAAGAATATAATATTAAAATGGATTATGTACCTATTGTAAATTAATAATTTGATATATTTCTAGAGGAATTAACTTTCAAGACTCTATAATGTGAGGTTTTGATTGATATTGACTTATTACCTAATGAATAACCAATATCAAATGCCACCTATATAATTCCCACATTGGAATTAGTGGAGCATAAGAAACAACAAGATGATTTGATTAATAAGGTATTTATTCTATATAGGGATTATATATGGGGTTCCCTTATCTTATTGATAATAAGTGATATGGATTCATGAATCTATGCATATAATATAGAGAAATAAATGAAATTGTGATAAACAAAATGTATTGTATGGCATGAATTTATGTTTCACTTGTTTAACATCAGGGATCTCAATAAATTTCAATGATTTAACATTGTACTGGATATATTCAATTGTGAGTTAATAAAGAAGAAATAATAAAGAAAAACTCATGGAAATGGTATAGATATTATGAGTTTAGAGTAATTCCCTTTGGATTTCTAATAAACACTAATTTTATAGATGTGATGAATAGTAAATTCTTGTAATATCAGGATCATTTTTATGGTATTCATTGATTATATTCTTGTATATTATAAAACCTATGAAGACCATGAAATTCAATTTTGAATCATTCGTGAGACACTTGGGAGGAAAGGGATATATGGAATACTTAATATGAGTGAAATATGGTTTCAATGAATTCTCTTCTTCAGAATATTATATATAAGGATGGAGTCACAATTTATTATGTGATGATAATGGTTTTCCAAGAATTAAATTCACCAATAAACATAATACTGGATTGTAGTTTCATTGGTTTATGAGGTAATTTTTGGAATTTAATTGAGATGTTTTCTCAATAGGAAAACTCATTAACCATGATTTCACACAGATGAAATAAGTTTGTTTGGGAAAACGAAAACCATGAATGTTTTGAATAATTTATGAGAATATTTTTAAATGATCGTATTTTTACATTAATATTAGGAAATGAGGGGTTTGTGATATATATTGATTCATTTATGAAATTTCTGGGTTCTGTCCTAATAATCAATTACAATGTTTTTGTATAAGAATCATGGAAATTGATGACTTGTGAAAACTTTATCCACATTATGAGAATCAGTTAGTATCCAAAAAATGTTCTGTGATGATATGAAGAAAATATCTTTTTAGTGAAGGAAGTGAGATATATATTGATCATAAGTGTTTTAAAAACATCTTTATAATAGAAAGAACTCCACATGTGGAAAAGATTAATGCTCAGGTAACCCAATGATTATTATTTCTTAACACATTATTGATTAGGAAAATAAAAAATGTAGATTATGAATTAAGAATATAATTTCATATATTTTTGACCAAAATTATGATTGAGAGATGTCACTTGTTCATGGATTTAGGAAATGTGGATATGATAATTATTAAGAATTGGGAGACAACACAACTTGTTTAAAAGATATCTAAACCATAATTATTGGAAATCAATAAATTATCTCCATTAGATTATCAGGATTTTCATAATAATATAATATTAGTTAATGATGGAAAATTAGAATGATTTATTGGTGAATATGGAGAGTTTAAATTTAAAATGATGTTTCATGTTTTACAATTAACTGATATAAAAAATCATTATTGGATGATTATAATGGGTCAAATTTCAATAAATTCCCTAATATTACCAATAAGTATAATGATATAAAAAAAATTTATGATGGTATAATATAAAACATGATATTAAGGACTATTTGTAATGATTTTTAGTTTATCATCATGTGAAGGTTGGGAGACAACATCCTAGATGAATCATGGAGACTCAAATTATTCATATGAGTAAGTGGGATGAGATAAAAATCAACATCATCAATAGATTATAAATGATCGTAAGAATGAATTATACAAAATGGGTTGTCATTAATCACCTTTTAAAATAAAAAATGATTCATTATATAATAGACTATTTACATTTTGGTCACCTAGAAATAATATTTATTAATGAATTTATAATAATTCATGGTTCACCTCTATCAATTGTTTCTGATCGATATAACATTTAGTAATCAATATTTTGGAAGGGTCTTCAAAAGGATATAGATATTGAACTTTATTTTAAAACCTCATACCATCCTCAAACTGAAAGATAGTCTGAAATGATTACTCAAACATTAGAAGTCATTTTGGGATCATACTTACATGACATTTAGGGTTTGTGGGATCAATATTTACCTTTGGTATAGTTTGAATACAATAATATTTTTTATTCAACTATTAAAATGGATCCATAATAAGGATTATAAGGAATGATATGTCATATTCCAACTTGTTGGGAAGAAGTTGGTGAGAGTACATTTATATCCAAAAAACTTTTTTAAGAAACAACATCAATGGTAGAGACTATTTAGGCTCATATTAAAGAATCTCAAAGTAGGTACAAGATTTATGCTAACAACAGGAGAATAGATTTTGAATATTAATTGGGAGATCATGTATTTTTTTTACTATATCTGTGGAAAAGTGTCATAATGTTTGGTAGTAAAAGGAAACTGAGAATCGTGTAAATCAGACCATTTGAAATTAAGGAACACAACAGAGATGTAGCTTACCAATTCATATTACCACCATGTCTCACCAAGGTTCAAGAATTTTTCAATATAGAAATTTCAAGGATGTACATTCTATACCAAATTCATGTACTCACATATGAATAAATATAATAAGAACCTGATTTTTCTTTATGTAAAGAGCTTATCTAGAATATTAACACTATAGTGAATGTATAACAAAATGGATTGACTTGGTTTTCAAAAGTTATTTAGAGAAACAATAAAATGGAAGAATATATTTTGGAACATTTGGATCTAAGGAAGAAGAACCACCCTTTTCGGTTTAAGGGGTAATAATAATAAAAAACTCTAGGGAAAATGGTTTCATGTGAGATAAGAACATGACACCCCATGAATTTAGGGTATGAATCTTCTTAATTAAATTAAATTTATTCGATAATTGACATTTCACACAACATCATGATTATATGAACTATACTATACTATTAAATATCGTTACATTGACATTACCATTGGAATTGTAATTTGAAATTAAGGAAATTTAATTCAACCATTCGAATAATAACCTCATCTATGAAAGTAAAAATGTAAAACCTTGAGTTTTTATATCATATATATTTGTTGGTTTCTATGATATGTAATATTTTATGCTAATCCAAGATTTGTTTCCAGTCTAGGAAACATCAACATACCTTGGAGTGTACACAAAGCTACGCTTGGCTTATGTGACACACAATTTCATGTAGTTTTGATAGAATTAATTTCACATAAGACATACTATAAGTGAATAACTAAATATTATAACCTAATTATTTAATAAAAAGATATGAATAGTATTAAGTTTCTTCTAAAAAAATAATTAAATACAAATGATTGAGCCAATAAAAATTCAAATCTTCTGGATAAAAGAAGTATTTTTTAAAATATATTTTTCCCTTTTGGAGGGCGCACCGAATTTAATTCTACTTAAAACAATTTAATATATTCAACACAAAAAATATAAAAAATTTATTTAAATCCTGTATAAAAAAATATTTGTTTAAAGTTTTGGTATTTTTTCAATAAGTTTCATTTTTTGATGAATAGTAGAAATACAGATTTTTTGAAACAATATTTTCTTTTAAAATCATTAAATTGATTTTTTTGTTTAGTTTTATATTTTAATTATTTTATTGTTATCGAATTATTGTTTTTTAATATTATTTTGTACATGAATATATCATAAAACTATTTCTTATTTAAAAAGGGGTATTTCTAAAAAAACCATTTTTCATGACATTTTACCAATATTATTTGAAATTTAATTATGCCTCTTATGTGAATAGAATTTAGAAAAATGGTTGTTAAAGTTGGATGAAGGAGGTTTTGATTCTGTATGTATGATACATTTATTTCATACCAATATGAATATTATCCATTGAAAATTATTTTACCATGGTAAAGGATATATTAGGTAATTTAGGTTACAAATAAAATGTAGTTACTATTAGAATGACCATAACAAATGTAAAAAACATATTTCCAAATTTTAATTTTTCACTTAACACTTAAGTATCAAAATTATGTCATTCAATGGACACGTGTCCATAAAAATGACATAAATTATATTTAAATCAAAGATAGACTCAAAGTATCTTTTCTTTTTCTATAATATCAATTGTGTGTCCATATATGGAAAATGGGTTGTATAAACCAATATAAATGTTTTTTAACATCATAAACATATTTACCTAAAATAAATTTATTTTTTACATTTTGGGGACATTTAAGAGATATTATGGTATTTATAATATTTTATTTATTGAAAATTTAAAGACGTCACATTAATGTTTTAAATAATAAATCATTTTTAATGTAATGTTTTACAAAATCTATGTTTGGATATAAAAATACATTTGGAATATTTTTTTCGATCGAGGTAATTTATTTTTAATTTTTAGGAAATAAATAATCCACGTAAAGGCTTATCAAGTGATGATGCAGAAATTATTTAATGGATGAGAAATCAATGAAATAATTTTATTAAAACCATAATAAATAATAAAATACTATAAAACATTCTCCAATCATATTGGCTGACTATATGTCGACATTAGTCATGCAAGGGTCCTGTTATAGACCATTTTGAGCCTTATATAAAGGATTTTGATACCTATATTATTTTATTTAAATTGATGTTAAAGTTATCAATTCATAATTTAATAAGTATAACATTTAAATAATGGGATTTTCTATAATATAAATTGGACTAAATATATTAAAATAATTTATTGTATATATATATTCATCATAATATTTTATTAAAATTATTTATTCAACATAAATTTATAATAAATAATTATACAAAATTTATGTAGTACTGATTTTATTAATAGGGAAAAAAATAAATGATATTAAAAATATTAAAATAAATATAATTTGGTCTAATTATTATGCATAACGAATTTTATAGATTACCTAGACCTATTAAAAATATAATAAAATATTTTTTTTGAATTTACATGTATCGTAATATATTTAAAAATCAATGAATTAAATATTTTCACAACTGAAATTATTGTTCTTTTGTCAGAACAATGTTCTATTAAAATATATAAAAATAATAAGACATTTTTAAAAATATATAATAATTATTATTTTTTATAAAATGTTTTAAATTCTAAATTTATTTTTTAATTTATATCAAATAAGGAAATTTTTCACCATTTTAATATTGATATTTTTGTAACCGTAGTAAAAATGTAATAGAATAACTATAGGGAGCACGTTGGAGAAGAACTAATCTCTTCTTCTAATTAATTCTATTTATTTCTTCTTCTAATTCATATTCAGTATTTCTTTCAACATATATTAATTAATACAGTATCACATATATAATTATCTGCTATTATGGTTAGAAAAAACTATATTACACTTTCTATAAATTCTATTAAAAAAGAAATCACCAAGCGTGCATACGTGCGGCTTTCCATCTCCACATTGTGGTGTAAAATATTTTTCACCAATACATAACATGAATTTGTATAATGATTGAAATAATTATTATATATGATTATTTTAACAATTAATTTTTAATGGAAAAATATATATATAATTAACTTTGATACCATTTCATAAATAATGAAATGATATAATGGCACATGCGTATGTATGACCTACCGTCTCCATGGTGTGATGTGATTAATTAAACATGATATCCATTAAAAAATGAATATATAATATTAAAAAATAAATAAATATGATATTCATTATATTAATATAATTTTTTAATGAAATTAACTAGATCTCATAAGGAAAAATAGATCTTATTCAATAAAACATGCATAAGAATATAAAACAGTTAATACCCGAATAACGAGTAGTAATAAAATATTATTACGAAATGGATGATAATATGATCATATATGTTATCATAAAAACTACTATTATAATGGAATAATTAAATTACATTATTTAAATAATTATACACGAGGTTTGGAAACCTAAAATGGATAACAAACATATGACAAGGGTTAATTTTGCAATCTCATTATTATCTGAGATTATTTTTTTCATTAGTATTTACTGGGATATTTTTATCATCCATATAATTATTTAATAAATATTTAATATTATTTTAATTATTCTAAAATTATTAAAATTCAATTTTACTCATTGTTTAACTTCTATTAAATGAAATTAAAGGATCATTTTGTCATTATTTGATATGAGGTACTTTTTGACTTTTTTGGTTAAAGTAAGAGGATACTGTTTTTTAACTTATATAACATGAACATATTATTACATATTCATAACACCCTACTTCCTGGAATATTCATCTATTTTATTTCATTTCTATTTTTAAATGTATTATTTGCATTTAATATTATTTAGAATTTTGGGAAAAGAAATCATTTTTGAAGAAGAATGTATTTTTTTGTCAGGAATTAATATCAAGTGTTTTATCAAAAAAATTCCATCTAAGATGGCATTATTTGAATAGGGTTATGTTTATATCCCAATTATTACTATGGTACGATTGTTTTTATTATGGAATGATATTTTAAGAATCCATTTTTTCTAGATTATGATGGAACAGTGTTTAAGAAACCCATTTTATTCATTCAGTTATGCTATGATAAATGATTTATATTTTTGTAGAAAAGAAATTTATAGTTTTCATAATGTGAGGGGTGGGAACTATATCTCCCTCCAATGCATTGGGGAATAATTTATATCACATGATATAGACATGACTTGAATGAAAAGTAAATTCAAGTTAGTAATAATGTGTTAGAACAGAAAGTAAATCTGGTTTAGTAATACAATGCTAGAAAGAGAAGTTATCTCAGTTTAGTAATGGAATTTTTTAACTATGATGGTCTTCAAAATGAATCTTGGATAATTAAGAAGTATTTTTTATGCTTAGTTTTTACTACATTTCATGTTTCATTCAAATTATATTTTACCATGGTTCATGTTCTTTTTTGATTTATGCCTTACGTACTTCTAATATTTATCATGGGAAACAATATTTTGATATTCAAAATATATGTTCATGTTTTTACATTCATATGTTTATGTTTTTTTACACATATTGAGAACTGGAGATCACCCTTTTTATGTTTTATTTTCCACAGGATGTAAATAATGGTTTTAGATAGTGAGACTAATGGGGTTGATCTTGATGGGATACATTGAATATCAATCAATATGTTAGAATAATGTGTTATATGTTTCCATTGACACTAAACTAATTTAGTTTATAGGAATCTATTTTTGTAATGTATTAATTCTTCTAAAAAATAAATGTAATTTCCATAAATGTTATGTGTGGGTCATTAGAGTTATTATTAGATGGATGGATTATTCATCCTTTTCAATGTAGTATTTGAAAATATTATTGAGATCCTAATAGATATTTATAAGGTTATATCTTGGGATATCGCAAGGATATGTCTATATACAGGTTAAAATCATATAGTTGTGTGATAATCATGAGTAACCTAGGATTAAACCTAATAATTTAATGATTTAATGTTCTCCACTTGATTATGTTATTTTCTTCGAATGATATTTTACTCACATACTTTTCATTTTGGGTTTTAGAAAATGGCTGGGAATAGGTGGATTAATTTTAATGGAGAATATGTTGGACAATGGAATGATATTCCTCATGATAAAACCAATGAAAAGGGATTTGGTTGGAAAAACCTCATTATTATTTCTAATCAGATATCTCATGACGTGGTCAAAAATCTAAACTTTGTGGAGTTTCCTAATACACCTAACATGAGAATTATGGATTTTCATGGTAACCATGTATGAATGAAAGTTATATTTACCTCATGTAAATAATGTTTTATGGTGAATCCATGAGGGTGTTTCAAGGGTCCTTGAAGCTCTTTGGTTGTTGAAAATAAGGACACAAATCCAGTAATTGTAAAGGAAATGTTGTAGTTAACACAATGGACGAAAATAATGGTATATCTATGGATTCAATGATAGATAAATTTTTTAATGTTGAATTTATATGCATTATAAAAATAAACAACCTAGGAGAAAATATCATGAAGATAATTATAATCATCATATGGGTAGTTTTTATATTTCTAACAATGAAGAGACTATGAATGATATATGAGATGAAGGATGTGTTAAGAACTAAAACGATGAATCTCAGTCAATGGATTAAGAGGATTGTAGTATTATTGCTTGTTTATCAAGAATAATGTTGTGTAAGTAATGTTATGGTGTTATAGAATAAAGAAACATATATGGATTATTACACAATTTTTTCCCTATGTATTCAAATGAATATGTCAAATAGTATAGGTAATGATGAAATATTATTGAGATATCTTTGTAAGCCACATTAAGGGATGAATAACCGTTAGTATATTCATGATGACGAGATAATTATATTTGGATAATGATATATTGGATATGAATAAGTAAATTAGAAGGTAATGGTTTAATAAAATATAAATAATTATTTATAGAAAATGGTTTTCTATTATTATGGGTGACGATTATAGCTTTCTTGAACTAAGAATAAGGAAACATTGATATTTTCAATAAGTATATATGTTAATTCAGTCTATTACCATGACCAAATAGAATACATGATGAACGTGTTCGAATTTTTGTAATGTGACTAATAATAGATACCTTATGATATATAGGGGATAAATGTTAATACAATTCACTGAACCTATTTCTAATGTTTTTGATTTTATATATTTAGAAGGATTGTAAAATTATCATATTTGTGGAATTTTTATGTTAAACTCCCAATGATGTTGGGTAGATTAATGTATTATCACACTATAGGTGGAATTATGCACATCTGATTACCTGTGATAAACTTTTTGCCACCAAAAATATTGATATAATGACTGATCATTATATTTATGGATCACATGATATATTAAAAGTTCATGAATGAAAAAATCAATATCATTTATTTGAATAAGATATCAAGTTTAAATTGTTCAAGGAATGACCAACAATGCGATTGCACCGAAATCAAGTAGGTATATCATCTCATGAAAATTATTCATCATTATGAAAAGGAATCATTATATACAATCTTTTCTAATTATAAATATTTTTTATGATATAAATACCCTCTTTCGTGCCTATTTCAATAATGGTTTTGTGATTGATTAATTAATTTGGATCACCCACTTCCTTGAGATCAATGATCTTTATCAATTTCTAGAATTATTTACTCTTTTCCGCCACATACAAATATCTACAAATGTTCTCCTACAAAGGGACCGTGTTATTTTTTAATTTTGATAAAAATAATTTTCCAACTATTCTTTATTAAAAGGTAGTATTAGTCTTCATTTTTATGATATCAGTTTCTATGAAATAAAATCCCTTGTATTAATACATCTATAACCCAGATAAATTAAATTGGAAGAATTAATTTTAACGGGGGTAGAATGTAAGACCATGAGTTTTTTAAGAGGTAGATTTTATAATTTCTTTCATGTATAAATTTATCTGCCACACCAAGATAAGATTTTTCTATACACAACGCCGACATAGCTTGAGTTATATGAAATGATATTTGTGTCTTGTGTTAACACAATTTCAAGTTATTTTGATAGAAATCATTTCACGTATGACTGAGCATAAGTGAACCAATATATATTATAACCACTTCAGTATAATGGAGGCTAGGAATAGTATTAACATTCCTCTAAAAAACAATTTAACTAAAATTAAGTGACTCTATAAAATTATCAAATCACTCTTGATGGATTTTATTAATGAAAAATAAATTTAATATATTTAATCTAATCTTTTAAATTATTCTTATAAATTTTCTAAACGTGGTATAAAAATTAACTCATTTTTTATAAAAGAAGTAATTTTGAAAAAATATAGTTTTTCTTCCATATGATGGTCCACAAATTTTAAATATAGTTTATGAATTTATTTATATTCAATGTGAAAAATATCTTAAGTTAATTCATAATATAAAAATGTACATTGGTTTAATTTTATTGTATTCTTCTGATAAGAATCTTTTTTTTTTGATGAAAAGTAAAAATAATGATAATTATTGAATACATTATATTATTTTTATTTCATTACGTAGAAAATTACGATTTGGTTTGTTATTAAATATTCAAAATTTTATTTTTATCCAATTATGGCCTCCCCAAATGATTCTATTCATTAATTTTTTATAAAAACATTCTCCAATTAAATAGGAGAATTTCTCTAAAAAACTGTTCTTCGTGACATTATATTGTTGTTGTTTTAAATTTAATGCATCCACTTATGTAATTTGAATTTTTAAAAATGGATTTAAAATTTTTATTTAAGATGTCCAAATTTGGTAAGTTTGTCCCTTTTATTATGGATCAATATGAATAGTAACCATGGTTAATTTTGTTAGAAAGGTAATTAGAAAATTTAGGTTAAAAATAGAATTAAAATGACTATAAAATGAAAAAAACAAGTGAAAAAGTTGTATTTAATACATTTATGTCAACCCTTAACACATAAGGATCTAAATTATATCATTTAGGAGACACTTCTCTATGAAAATGACTTAAGTAATGTTTAAATCAACGAAACACACAAACTGTCATTTTCTTTGTCTATAATATCAATTGTGAGTCCACATATGGAGATATGGGAGGTATTAATGAATATAAATGTTTCATACTAAATAAATATATTTCCGTAATATAAATATATTTTTGAGGTTTTGGGGCCATTTGTGAGATATTATGGGGTTTATAATATTTTAATTAATAAAAATTTCATGATGTCACCATCATATTTTATATTATAAATAATTTTTAAAATAATTTTATACAGAATTTATATTCTAATATAAATAATAAATTCAAATATAAATTGTTTTTTATATCATGGTAATTTTTTTTATTTTTTGGGAAAAATAATTTCCTTAATTGCTTATAAATTGATGATATGTAGATTATTTTAAAGTTTATAAATGAATAAAATATTATTATTAAAGTGATAATATATATTAAAATATACGAAATTTTTCCCGAATTTTATTGTTCAAGTATAACTAGACCATATTCATCCATGTGATGTGTTATGAACCATTAGGATCATTTAGAATAGATGGAGGCACTTATATTGTTTTATTTAAAGTGAGATTAAAGTTGTCACATTCATAATTTAACAAGTAAAACATTATAAATGTTATATTTCTTACAAGATAAATTTTAATAAATATATTCATATGAGAAATATTATATTTATATTCATTATAATATTTTATTTTTAATATTTAGTTATCAAATAAGTATATTTAATACTTAGACAATATTGATGTAGTAATTATTTTATTAATAGAGATCATAAATAAATGGTAGTAAAAATATATAAAAATAAATATAATTTGGTATAATTAATATTTATAATGCATTTTCCAGATTAAATTGTCCTGTTATTAATATAATAAAATAATTGTTTCAAGGTTAACTTGTTATATTAATATTTTTAAAAATAAATGAATTAAATTGTTTCAAAATTGACCCAATTGTTGTTTTGACAAGACAACATTTTATTAAATTATTTAAAAATCATAATTAATTTTCAAAAATATATATTAATTATTATATTATATAAAATAATCTATATTATATATTAATTTATTTATTTATATGAAATATGTAAATTTGTCAACATTTTAATATTGAAATAATGTTTACCCTAGTTAAAATGAAATAGAAGAACTAAGTGCTAAATTAAAATTATAAGGTCAAAATTGACATAAGAACACGTCAAAAACAAATTCGTTTATGAGATTACAAAATTATCTCATATAATATTATAAATTGAGTCATTTTTAGTGTTTTGGATGTGGAATAATTTTATTATAAATTAATATTTTTTGAAGATTCCAAATGTGACACCAACCTCAATTATAGAAGGCCACATATTCCCACACAGTATCATATAACATTGAGCCTTATAGATCGAACATACTATTCCAATTTCCCTTATCAACTTCATTATATACATTGTAGAAGTTTTAGTCTTATTAGTGTTCCAAATATAGTGCCTTTAAGAGTAGAACCCAAGGGATCTCGTCAAATAAGATGTAATCTACTCAACCGATTTTTTAAATTATTTCATCTTATTCTTCTTATTCATGAGTTTTATCCATTCTAAATAAATTAATGTAGAATAAAAATTATAATGAAATATTATAATGATTATTTTATAACCATATTCGACATTTTATCCATCATTATAAAATTGAAATCACCACACGTTCGTACGTAGGACTTACCGTCTCCACATTGTATTGCAATCTGTTTTCACCACCACTTGACTTCGATGGGAATTATGATGAAATAATAACTATATACGATTACTTTAACAAGTTCTTTATTTTGTAACAATATATATCCACTTCACTTTTATACCACTTCATAATTAATGTAAAGATATCATCGCTCGTGCGTACATATGACCTACAATCTCCACAATGCAATGTGATTCATTCTACATGATATCCATTAAAGGCTGATTATATAAGTGAATATAATAAATAAATATTTTATTTATTAATCTAATATGGTTTTTAATTAGTATAATATGATCTAATATGGAAAAGAAGAGCTTATTCAAAATAACATGCTTAAGAATATAAAGTAGTTAATACCCGAATAACGAGTAACAATGAAATATTATTATCAAACAGATGATTATATGATAATATCGGATATCATAAAATGGTTTATGATTCTCTAATAAGTCAATTAAAAAATTTAATCTAGTATAAAAATGTTTTTGATACATATAATGGAAAACAGAACTAAAGTAAGAGATAATTTCACAATTTCATTATTATCTCAGATTGTTTATTCATAATTATTTACGAGGGTATATTCATCAAGCACATCCATGTTTCCTAAATATGTATTATTATTTATATTATAATACCATTTTTAAATTAAATTTTCCCCATTGGTGAATTTTATTTAAATGTGTTATTGAAATCATTTTTTCATATTCAATATGATTTACATTTTTACATTTCTTCTAAAAGTAATCAATGAATGCTTCTTTTAACCTCTATGGAATAATATATTGTTACATCATCATAATGCCCAATTTTCTTGAAAGTTCATCAGTATGATTTCATACTTATTTTCAAATAATTTTAATCTTAAAATTTAGTGGCATTTTGAGAAAATAAAACAATTTTGATGAAGATATGATATTTTACTCAAGAATAAATGTCAATTGTTTTATCATAATTATTTTCCATCTTAGATGCAATTATTTAAATAGGGTAATGTTTCCACCCCAATTATTACTATGGTTTTATTTTGTTTATAATGGAATGGTTTTTATGAAATCTATTTTTTTTATTAATAGAATTATGGGATGATATTTAAGAAACCCATTTTATTCTTTGGATTTTGCTATGATGAATGATTTATATTTTTGTGGAACACACAGTTAGTGTTTTTATTATGTTATGGGGGGCCTATATCTACTTAAAATACATTTGGATAATATTTATATATATTAATATATAAATTTCTAAAATGACAGGTAAATCTAGTTTAATAATTCTATTCTGGAATGACAATTAACTCTAGTATAGTAATACATTGATGGAATTATGAGCATCCTCCATTCAATATTGGATTGTGCTCACTATCATTGTCTTGTAGATGATCCTTGGCTAATATAAAAATTATTTTCTATGATTATTTGTTTGAAACATTCCATGATTTATTCTAATTCTATTTCATCATGGTTCATGTTACTTTATGAATTTTTCCTTATATAATACAAAGATTTATTTTATAACTCGTGATTTTGATATTAGAAATATATGTTCATGGTTTTACATTATTTAGTTTATGTTATTTTAACAATGATTAAGAATTTGAGTTCACAATTATTACATTTTATTTTCCCCAATATATAAGGAAAGGATTTTGTTAGGAAAACAAAATGGTAAGACCTTTATCAGAGATGTTGATGATCTTTCACAATGTTAGAAGAATGTGTTTAATGTTTTCATAGACACTTAACAAATACTGACATTGGGATTCTATTTGTGTAATGTAGTAATTATTCTACAAAAAAAATGTAATTTCCATGTAGGTCATGTTAGGGTTGTCTGAGTTTATAAAATTTTAGTGTCTCAGATACGAAAATATGATATATTTATATCAAGAGATAAGTAAATAATTTTTTAAAGAATGATAAATTTAATATTGATATTATTGTGAAATGTATATGTTTATTTACAAATTTATAATAAAAATATCTATATAAAATGAAAAATATTTTTATAAAAAATATTTTTAAATAATTGTTTTTATTATAATTAGTAAACAATCTTATCAGAATATAATTAATTATTCAAAGTATATTAAATTGATTATAATATTTAAATTAATATTTTATGAATTAATTATCATTTTAAATTAAAATAAAATATATAAAATTTAAAAAAATTATTATAATACAATGGATTCCATTTTTTAAATATATATGTAAAAAATTGATTGTTTAAAATTTTTAGATTTTTTTGAAATTGAAGAATTTTTAGTGAATAGTGAAATACAGTAATTTATGATATTTAATGATATAAGATAAATACATGTATTTTTTATTTAGTTGTTATGTAATCGCATATTATAATGAACTAACATGTATTATGTGTATTAAATTGTCATAAGATACCTAAAAATTGAATGTCGTGGGGATAAATAATAAAAAATAAATAAAATAATCCATAACACCCCTCTCCTCCACCTATAAATAAAACCCATCCTCATCCCCTCAACTAACACCTCCATAGCCTTGTATATTGAAATAAATAGACCCTATTTTCATTTTAAAACACTAAAACACATACATGTTCCAATGTTCATACCAAAAGACCAAAACCAAGTACCTTAAGTAGGTTCCCAAGTAGACCATATTCGAGAAGTAAAATCTTCATTCTATCTCTTTTAATTTATTTTCTTCTCTCATCCAATACAAACCATACTTGTCCAATGTGGCATGGAAACTCTAATATTACAAATACCCTATAATATTTTTGCTTTAATGTAATATCCCTAAGAAATATATTCTCTCCTCATTTAGTTTTAAAATAAAAGCACCATCTGTGAAGTGTCGATTCCCCGCCTTCCTGGATGATGAGTTATCATTTTCAAAAAATGCCTTCATATATGGTCCTTACTCAATTATTTTGGATAAATCCAATTATAATACGTAAATTATAACTTTTTTATGTTCTATAAATAATATATATATATATATTATTAAACCATAAAATAAAAACTAATTCTTGATGATTGAAAACCCAACAAAATTAACTGATCTTTTATCATTAACATTTTATCAAATCATTCATTATAATAATAGTGAAAAATTATATATGGGACTATATTAAATAATATATGTATATTAATACCATTTCATTCGAATTTTACAATTTTTCTTCAATTTTACATGAAATATCATAATAATTCGCAAGTGAAACGTCTGTAGAACTATGAAACGAATGCTCCCAAAAAACAGAATTAAACACTATTACTAATCATAATTAACATAAATGAACATTAAAAATATTAATTAAAATATATATTGAATAAGTTCATAATTAAGTAATTTATTAATGTAATATGATTATCTAGGAAATGAATTAATTGTTTAAAGGACTTTAAGACATAAATTAAGTGTCTTCTCACCTCATATATATATCTGTGTGATATTTGTGTTTTAACCCCATACTTATTATCGGTGGTGTATGTATTATTCCCTTGATAAATCATATATTGAATCTCTTTATCTTAGTGGTAAAATATATTTAACTATTTTATAATTATTTTTATGGGGAATATAGCTCAACTAATTTAAAAGTCATATGGTATTTTTAACTATATTTTCATTCAGGGGTTAGAATTCTATTTTATCGATTATGTCAATCTATGGTTATGGTTAAAATTAATTTTGATTACATTATGTATTATTACCAAATTTTTATATGGATTTACAGTTAATAGACCTAATCTATTAGTTTCATTAATTATATCATCCTTGTAAGGCTCTTCGTCACAATATTCATTCAGAATGGTATATTTTCTATGTTATGCACCTATTCATGTTATATAGTGTATATGATGACACATCAATCTGTGATCGTAATTAATTGAAAATTTAATAATATATCCACATTTCATGTATCACTGATATGATTATATACAAATCTATATACCAATTTTTCATATGGTGTTTACGTTTAATGTTATTTTATTAATATGAGAAACAACATTAAACATGTCTCACTAAATCCATAATGAAACTGGTTGATAATGAATTTATATTTAATCCCATAATTTCAATATATAATGAATTCTTTTGACAAGAAGAAACAAGTGGGGCCTGGTAATAGATTTTCCCTCGATGAATTGATAGTCTCATGTGATGACAAAGTTGGCCAATTTAAATAAAATTTTACCCATTATGACTGAACCATCTTGTGAAAGGTCCTGAAGGCTTATGCACCATGATTCCAGAGATCACTAATCTAAATTATTGATCATTACCTTAAGTACAATTTCAGTTATTATTAATAATGATATTCTCTATAGTCATTGGCCAACCTCGAGGGCCCATCTTTTGTATTGGAAAAGGGAACAGGGTCTCCCCATAGAGAAATTCTAGTGGAATAAATCCCTGGTCAGTCATTTCTTATAGATGTTTCATTAGCTCCACTAATAACACTATATTTTTCCAATATGGGTACATTAACCTAAGTATTTGACCATGAATTAAATCAATAGAGAAGTCAACTTCACACTCTAGATTATGTCCATGTAAATCGTCTAGAAATAAATCAATTTATTCTTTTACAAAAGGTACATCCTCAAATTGATGATCCATATATTATGTTTTCTCTTCCTCTATAATAATTTCATTTAGAAGAGCTACACGTGGTGGATCTATATAATGACTGGATGATGAAGTTTGTTCTCTAAAGATACTGAATTCTCTATCTTCCAAACTAAATGTGACTTACTTCTAATCAAAGTATATTATCACGTTATATTTTGAAATACATTCAATACTTAAGATTATATCAAATTCAATCATAGGTATGATGAATAGTTTAGCACCTAAATAGTCATTATTTTTCCAAAAGTGTACTGACTGAGACATATTTGATGAAATGATACTTCCCAAAAGAAATTTTCACTAACAAATCTTTTATTAAATCAAATGATTGATGAATAATTTTCTTAGAAAATTGAGAGGATATAAAATAATAAGACAATATTAAATAATTAAAGAATTTTCTATGTTTGAGGAAATAATTAACATACCTTCCACCATATCATTAAAAACCTCAACCCCCACTGTTGTGATCATATAAACTTGCGATATATCCATTGGCCTTTTATGGGGAATGTTTCCTTATATTTTAGAACAATAATTTGCATAGTGTCCCATCTCTTGATAATTTTATCATTGAAAATTGGTTTCTTCTTTTATTCCCTTCCTTCAATAGCCCAAATACCGTCATTGTTTTATTGATTTTTGATAATCCACCTTTCAAGGGGTGAGTTGGAACCCTTACAAGGCATAGAGGCGTAAGTATTACATGGCCTGTATGCCTTAGAGGAATTGGTTGCCTGTAGGATTCAAAAATTACATACAACCAGACTAACTACTTCAAACTGCACCGCCCCAGCAACTTCATCATGAAATCAGCTCTCCACCATCGTATGGATGTTAGGCTACGCATTCCCATGCATGTACAGGCCTGTCCGGATGGCAGGTGACACAAACTCTCATTCTTGCAATCCGTTTATCATTAGCTATGGTGAAATCTCCTTGGTCCTCCTTCTTCTGAAGCATGTTCCTTCTAGGTTGTCTAGTTTGCATCTGCACTTAATGTGGCCAAAATACCTTGAAGTGGCCCGAAGGCCTTACTGACCCGAAGGCTTGGCTGGACCAAAGGCTTTAAAGGACTCGGGGACCAAATCGGTGGCCCGAAGGCCCAAACAGGGCCATATTCTCGACTACTACAGTGCCAAACAGTGCCTCCTACAGTTCCTGCTACAGTTCTACACAGTTCCTACTACATTACCTACTATAGTACCTGAAAATTATCCCCCACTTGGATTTGATCACGGGTCTGTTGGATGCACTAAAGGAGTCCTAACCAATTGGGCTGAGGATCATGTGCATTTATTCACATACAATCACGATATTGGTGGAATTTTCATTACACTTTTAATAGACTAATTTTTCGGTTAAGAAACAATCATGGTGTTTATTTCCACAAGTATCGCATATTATAAAATTCCCTTTCTTATTTTTCTCTTTATCCCTTATTTCATCATATACACTCTTCTTCTCTTGAATTACCTTAAATTCATAAGTCATAGATAATTTTTTCTCTATCATGAAATAACATAATACTATAACTTCATTTGATAAGAAATTGTTTGGAGACTATAGAACCTTTAAGATGTGTGGTTTTAAACCATAAATGAATAGATTAATCAATATCCTTGGATTAAATATATTTTCCATGATATGACTTACTAGAAATTGAAATATTCTTCACACATCACAAAATATTGGGTCATATTTTTATTTCAGAATCAATAATTTTCTCTCCAAAAAATGCTTGTTATACATTAGAGAAATATTTTTATTGGAAATTTTCATTAAAATAATTTTATAGAATTTTTTTTTAAATTTTAAATTTTATATTTTCAATTTCATTATCCTCATTTTTGTTTTGAATTAAAAAAACTGTTGATCATCATCTCCAGAGAGATGTTAAACTACCATGAGGGTATTCTGTAACCAATGTTAGTTGGCCCAGTATAGTTATAAGTTTCTCATCTCCAGCCATAACTATGGTACCCACACCATCATCATTAATATTAGGTGATTGTATACATGGGATACACATGATGATATAGTTTCCATTAATAACACTATATTCCATTTCTAAACAATGAAATACCAAATTTTTTTATAAATCATAATGCATAAATTTTATCCGTAAAAAAATTCTCATAAATAGAAATTTATTTATGTCTAATATAAAAAACAAATAAATAGTTTCATTGGGTACATATGTATTTTAAAATCCTTCATAATGGTTTGTGAATAAAATGTAAATTATCCTAGGTAGATTCCCTTAGAGGATAAAACTAACTATGTAGTAAGAAATATTATTTTATACCCAGATACCCCATTCGAGGCATGGGATTCCTTTTTAGATTTGTTACCCTTAGGTAAATCTACTCCATTACCATGTCCACGTACAGAATCAAAATATGGATTTATTATTAGTAGGGCATACAAAATATCTACCTTACCAAAATTTTTAATTGTTCTTATATGATTATAATAAGATTATTGAATATGGTTATGTTACATAAATGGTGATATCTAAATCTATTTCCAATGTTTCTTCAAGACTTCCATTGATACCACTTGTAACGACCCTGACCCCATTTTCCAGGAGTTGGTGTATTACATTATTAAATTGGTATCGTAATCATTGATGTTTCATAATGAAGGATTGAATAGTTTAGAATATATGGAATACCAGATACATTAAAAATTACATTACAACTCTGTAAGGATAAACTAAATATCAACTTCATTTTACACACCCATAAACTTCTAGATTATCCCTTATATCATATATAATATATATCTTTGCATCCAAGAAAAAAAATAAAATAAGAAAGGTTTGAGATCAGATTATCATTAAGGGTATGCAATATATAGAAAGATAATATAAACAATTATTAATAGTATATTATTAAAAACCCATGCCCTTAAAAAATAATATTGATTATAATATGGAAATAATAAAAGATGAATAAAAAATTGCATATAACAAATCACATGAGAGTTAATCTGAACCATTAATATTATAATAAAAAAATTCACATGGATTGTATATGTTTACTAATAATTAGGTATTTTATATTCCATACATCATAGACATACAATGGACAGCTCCACTAACACACCTAAAAATAAATGGTTAAGGCCTTATCCAAAATCCATTTCTAGTTTATATCATCTGACCTAAAGATGCCAAAAGGTGATGTAGAAGGCCCCAACCATTACATGATAAGTATGATGAATTTAAAATATGAATGGGGTTAAATAGAGACAATTTATTCATATGGATTGTAACTAACATTCCCTATTTTGTAAACATAATCATTAACCATTCTGAGTAGTATGGTGAAGGCTATCAAGATATCAAATCCATGGTCAAAATAATAATAAAAAATTTAATTAAATATTTTAGACAACAATAATAAGTGATAAATCTAAATAAATAGAAAAATTAAATATTTTTTTAAGTAGATGAAATTTCTCTAATAAAATAATCAAAAATTCTTGAGAGTAATATCCTTTTTTACTTTATAAGGAATAGTTCTTTTCAAAAAATAAATTATATTTATCATAATTGTTTTTATAAAACAAGAAATTATAAGAATACATTTTTTTAATTAAAAAAGTAGTTATATTAGAAAAATAATACTAACTTAAAATATATTATGGATGGTACTATAAAATTGGTATGAAATCAAGATGTTCAGTTTAATCGGGCATCAGAATCCGGAAGATCTGATAATTGAAACTAGTAAAACACAACTTTCTCAAAAAAATGATGAATTTTCAATGTATATATATTATTTAGAATAATTTTATATAAATAATTAATAATTACATTTGCGTATAGAAGGATAAATCATAACCATAATGAAAATGGATGTTTGGGAAGAAAACCTTTCATAATGTACAAAAGTGATGTGCATTTGAACATAATGTACCTTATAATCAAATTAAATCTATTAATTAATTAAATATAAACCGTTTATATATGTATTTGATTTATTAAATTTTTTAAGTTCATTTATTCTATTTTTGATGAGTTATAATATTTAATTTTATCGATCGAGAGCATTTGTTTCCTATGTTTTCATGATCGGGTTACTTGTATATGAGTATGGTTTTCTATGCAAAATGAGAAAATATATTTAGAATTGAAGCAATTTGTTATTAAATTACCTATTTTTTTAAAATTTATATATAATTCATTTTTTAATTTGGGGTGACGATTTATCATTTGATAATATGTTCGTGATAATCATTTATATTATTTTCGTGATTTATCGACAATTACAAAATAGATTTTTATTAATTAACAAAATGTATATATAATTGTTCCATAACAATACATAGTCTACAATAAATAAATTATATTATTCATTATTAATAATAATTTTTTTATAACAAGAAAAGGATTTGTTAATGGAAAATCATAATGCATCTTCCAAGATGTTGGTAAATTGACACATCACATGTGATGTTTTCATTTATAGAACAAGATAGGGAGAGGCTGGGAGGGAGGGGCATTTCAATTTTATTATAGATCATTAATTTATATGATAACATTCCACTATATAGATTTAATTAGATTTATCATGTCATATTATATAGGGTATTTTAAATAAGGATAAGAAATAAAATAAATTGAAAATAAAATAAAATAAAATAAAGATTATTTTTTCTATAGAATTACCCTCCATGAGAACCTTCGTTAAGAGGATTGTTTTTGGAATTATATTGGTAAAAATGGATCCTAGAGGTGGGGTATAGTCATCAATGGTGTATTTTGGAGAAAATTAACAAGGCTCAATGTTTGGAAGCTATGAGGAGAAGGGCTGGTGACGGGTGGTATTTATAGTGGAGGAGGGGTTTTTTCATATTTTATTAATTTATTATTTATTATGGTTGAATACTTTGAATATTTTTAGTATTATAATAATATATATGAAACTAATGAATGTGTGTTATAGATTATGGGATTATATATTCCATATAACACCTATAATTCGATAATTCATTTATTTAGCATTTATTGAAAATTATTATCTTTTACTAATCACCAAATAATTCATGTATTATGGTAAAAAGAAACATAAATTATGCCTAATTTTTTTTAATGTGTATAATGAAAAAATTAACTTAATGTTTTTAAAAAAATTATATATTATATAAATTTAATTTTTAATTAAAAAACACCAATTACTCAAAAAATACATATTTTTAAAATATAGCCGATATTGTACCAGAATGAAAATATGACAAAGGTATTTTTAAATTATCCTAAAATTACAATAAAAACAATATTTATTTAGGAATAGATTTTTTGAAAATTAAATTTCTTTTAAATCATTTTATTAATTATAAAAATGTAATTACATATTTATGACTGGAAAAATTTTAACACATAATTAATAATTTTTAAATTTTTATTTACTAATACTATGATATAATTATATCATAAATTAATTTCTAAAATCCCTAAATTTTATTTATACTTTTTTGGGGTGAGGTTAAAAATCATTTTTTGGGTTTACTATTCATACGGTTCATGATTCATTTCTGAAGGTCATTATATTATTTCATTGATATAGGTTCCTTAACTTCTAGAAATACCTCTTATTTCATTAATTCGTGATATTTAATTTTTGTATTATGTTCCCTATGTTATTTTATTTGATTTATAAAAAATAATATAATTATAATAAGGGAAATATCATTGATAGAATTTTGGGTCATTATAGAGAATGCAGGAAAGGTGGAGAATAAACGGGTTTGATTTTATTTTATGTGAAAACTATGGGAAAAACACCATGGGTCATGATGGAAGGGTATTGTGGTTAGTTACTTGTATATATAAAGTAAATAATTCTTACAAGTAACTGTGTATGGTAGAATATATTGTCATTAAATTCCTCAACTATTGTTAGAAGGGACATTATGTGGACCAAGACCACAAATAGGATGGGAATTTAACTCATAAAATGATAATGATAGAAGGTTAAGTCTAAATATTCTTCACTATTATGCTTCCCCATCAATTATATCTTATCTCTCTAGTTTATTTCTTTTTTTAGAATAAAGGATTCTTCTTGCTCATGGAATTGACATCAATCACTCTTTTGGAGAGGGAAATGTTGTTTCGGACATCTGGGCTAGATGTGTGAACTCTGATGAGAGGATTATTTTTTATCACTACCTTGAATTATTTTCCTTAAATTTAAAAAACAATTATTTGTTAGGCCTTCATCATTTCTACCCACATGATCTTTTTTCGGCATTTCCATGTCATGGATTTTAATAAAATTATGGGATCTTTTAGTGAGTATGGATATGATTATTGGATTAATTAAACTAAAGTGAAAGATCATATTGATGTGTAGGAATGTACTTTTATTTCTATCTCAATGTTATATAATGTTTTTTATGATTTTGGATCATCACAGTACTTTATATATTCTATATCTTCCAAAATATTAGATATTTTCCTATAATACTATTAATGGAATTATATATTATGAATCCATGTATATGTCTTATCATAAAATTATATATGTCCAAAAATTCAAATTTTTATCCATGGGACTATCCTATTTGTAATTCAAGTTATTATGCATATATTTTACTTTTATATGATCCTTGTTATTTATTGGATTTTAATTTATAATGAAAAAAATTATTTCCAATTGAATAATATTATTAGTTTTAATGGTGTGGTGGAATCTCATTACAATAAAGGGGATACATCACCAGTAGCACTTATTAATAAAACATTGGTGAAGAGGAAGATAAATAATTATCTATAAATTAAAATGATATACTAAAAATAAAGCATCTAATTTTTGTTTAAAAACTAATTTTTTAGAGATTATTTTACAAGTCATCCATTAGATAATGATGTTGAGTTATATATTAAACTAATTTCAAAATTGAGGATTATGTAAATTTATTATTATTTAATAAAACAAGTGGAGTATGTTTCGTTGGATAAACAGTTATAAGATTTTATTAGAAATGAATTTATACTCCCCATTGTTACACAATGGGTTATCCATTTTATAATCCTAAAAAAAGGATAGATCCTTGAGAATTTAAATATTTTATATGGAGTTAAATTAAATAATTATAATGAATTATTATCATATAATAAGAGTTTATGACTTAGTAGATCTGCATAAATGTCCCCAATTTTTTTATGGTTGATATTGTCTCTTTTTATCATCAACTAATGGTGATGAAGGATTATAAAAATATAATGAGATTTTCAACCTGGTATTTACATTATGAGCATAAATAAATTTATTCTGTATTTTCTAATATAAAATTTATACTTCGGGATACAATGAATAGAGTATAAATGGAGTTTCTTTTTAAAAATTTGGTAGTATTCAATGATATTATATTGAAATAATCTTTTATGTTTGAAGAGTTTGAAATTCAACTTTAAATAGTTTTGATGAACTTCTAAAGAAAGTATTTATATGGGAATTATAGTAAGTGTGGATTTTTTATAAATAAGGTTTCTTTTCCTGTTGATATTGAATATAGGGTTGTAATGGGTATTTAAACTTTAAATATAATGGTAGTAAAATAATATCTTGTACCAATGACTATAATTGAGATCCAATGTTTCATGTCATTAGTAGGTTACTATCATCAGTTTTCTCATAATTGATTCCTATTGGATAACCTATTACCCAATTTAACACATAAAGTGGTAAAATTTACAAGGTCAAGTGAATATATGGATATCATTAAATAGCTAATGATGGGATTAATTAATGCACTGGTATAAAGGCTACACTCATGTAGAAAATGATCTGTAAAATTTTATGAATCATCAAATAAATAAAATAGTTTCTTCCATATAAATAAATATAGGGTGACTCATAATGCACCAGTGAAATTGAAATTTCAGGAAAGACAATCCAACTCATGAACATGGGATTGTAATTGAAATATTTTCATTGAATATTTTGTGATACTGTCATTATGGTATTATATGTGAGATATACATGACCCATGGGAGTTTGAAGTATGTATTCTCTGATAAGTAAGAGAACATGACAAAATGATGATTTATGTGTATATATAAGGGAATTAATTCATCAATAAACAAAAACTCTGGGAAGGAAGGAAATTTGGTTACAACATTTGGTAAGAGGGACCATTGAATTATGACTAGGAAGAGGATTGACAACGATCTTATAAATTTTAATACTAGAGACCCTGATATAGAAGGTAACCACCATATCTGGATCATTAAAAAAACAAAAAAAGGAGAAATCAATTATATATATATTTAAAATATTAATTTATAGCTATAACAATTTTATTTTATTAATAAAAATCATTTTTAATTCATAAAAATTACATTATCTTATAATATATCATTGAAATTTTTCTAAATCAAGTGATTTATTTTTTAAAAGGAAAAATTAATTTTCCAAACATATATCAATTTTATAGATATAATGGAATTTATATTTATATTAATTATGAATAAATTTCATAAAAATGTAAATATTATTCTTATACATTGATATTAAATTAGATATGATAAATATTTATTACAATGGTAAATGGAAAGTTATTGTTTTTAAATAACTAATTTTATATGATTTGTATAAATTTTATCATGATATATGATTTATCAACACTTAAAAAGGTAATATCAAACATTCAATTAAAAAATACACTAGAAATAATAATTAAAATCACATAATATATAAAATAACAATTTCTATAAAAAAATCTTTCCTATATATTATGTTTTAAAATAAAAATAATTTTTATCATATATAGAAATTCTATTAGGTTAAATAAACCCCAAACACAGATTCCTCATTTCAAAATTTGATATTATTGGCCATCATATATTTTTACTAATAAAATAATTTCTATGGTTAATTATTAATTATTTTTAATAAGGGTAAAAATGGAAAAATAGGGAATAACAAAAAATTAATAATTAATAGTTCACATGGACCATATTGAAATCCACATTATGTTATAAATTCACAAAAATTCTATCCCCAACCATTTATAAACATATTCCACCTTTTCTTAGAAATCTCACCTAACATCCATGTGATTTTATTGCAAACCCTTGCCTAAATGTTTCTTTCCATGAATAAATCAATCATTTGACCAATAAAAAATACCTCTCAAACCTTTTATATAACCCTAATACTCTAATAAAAACATTAATTAGAAACCTAACCTACCTAAAACTCTCTAAATCAAACCCAATCATCTTATATGTTTCAAAGGACTCGTTAAATTATTTATATACTATATCGTATGGTATTGTTTCACATCCTCTTTTTTTAATTCTAGTACTTCTATTAAGATACAAACTTTCTATTTCTACTGATTGTAGATTCATTTGTTAATTATAAAACCTTCACTATCTAAATTATTCCATATTTATTTGGGACTATCCATCCCTCAATTTAAAAACATTATATAAAATTTTTTATTATATTTACGTGATGCTCTTGGAATAACTCATTAACTCTCTGCCTCGTATTTTCAATTCGTGGACTACCATTATTATGAAAATTTATTCTCCCATATGATTATGTATCTAAATATTCATAATCTATAACTAATTATCCAATAAATATCCCATCAACTAAATAATAAATTTCTCTCATGTTAATCGTACTTCAAAATTCCATTTGAATGGTAGTATTGTTTCCAAATTTAATCCTAGACTTTCCATCTTCAGGGTATGAATAGACTACTATAATATATTTCATGTTTATTTAAATAAATGAATTTTATAAATCAGAATTTTTGTGAAAAAAGTTATAAATTACTAATTAATATAACTACTTTTATAATATAAGAGGTTAATATACACTCATGGAAGTCAGGACAATAGGTATGTTTTTTCTAACTAAAATTACTCACTTTAAAACATGTTTTTTTATTATGCTCTTAATTTTCTTTATATAGTGAATATAAAAAATCTAGAAATTAATAACATAAACATAATTTATTCATCGGAATCAAATATCTTTTTTATTATTTATGTTTCATAAATTTATAATCAAATTACAGCCTAAGACATAATTGGGGGTCTTCCATCCTAATATTAATTCTATGGGATGTATGTTATATTCACCACTTATATTATACTGTGTTGATTAAAAATTATAATAGAAATGATTTTTATATTAATCCTGAAATTTAATGGAATTATATGTCTATATTAATTCCCTTATCTCATATTATTTTGATTAAAGTGTTATATTTTCCCTGGGGTAAAATCCATCCCATATATTGGTGATGTGAAAGTGTGTGTAATAACCTAGAAAATATATCATTTTATATGTATTAGTAATTGTAAATTTCTATAGAATATAATCACCTAGGAAAAGTTAAAACGAAATGGGTTATATTATGTTTAACATAATCATCTCCCTATTTCATGATGTGTTTTTCTATTAGTACATATATTTGGAGTCAAACCAAGGAGATATTTTCTTTATTATTCATAGTCTATTAATGAACCTTGATTATTATTTTTCTATCCATTTTTTCATCTCCTACAAGTAAAACAAATTAAAGCAAATTATTACCTAACATGGATGACATAGAACATTAGAATTACACTAGTCAATATCTTTCATTGAGGAGTATAATTAATGATACTCTGATAATAAACCAAAATATAAAAATTGATAAAATGATGTTATCCTATAAATCCTCATTATTCAATTAAAAAACGATGTATTTTATTTCTATATTTCACATTATATGGATAATCATTCTTTATTCAATAATATTTTCCATAGGGAACAATATAGAAGGTATTGACAAATCTTATGGGGAATGCATTTGATATAACCAAGAGACTATGGGGCTTGGAGTTATATAACCCCACAATGCATCAAAAAGTCTCATGAGACAAATGTATTTGGGTTTTGGGGTATGAAACATCCAATTAAAAGATATGTTTCTCTTATTGGGGACTTGACTATATGTTTTTGATGTTATAAACTATTCATTAGATCATAATGAGAACAATGATCATTTCTTCCATGCATTCATTTATAGTCATTGATATAACATTGCCTATGTTTTCAATTGAGTATGGATTTGTGTTTTTTATTTATTCGTTCCATATCACTTATTCCAGTTTATGTTTTGTATTAATCCACTAGATGATACTCCAGACTAATAATCTAATATAACACTTATTAATTTTACATTTCCAATAAATCTTATAGGATGACTATGTGTAATTTTTATCTATATGTTGGAAGGTATCATAATGTTCTCTCTATGTCTTCATGTTTATATTATATTTTTAAATTTAATTTAGGTATGTATATAGTCTTCCATGACTAGTGAGATATTCTATCATATGGTAAATCATGTATTGTATACCAATAATGTAACATAGCTATAGAAATCAAGTTTATAGAGTTTGTTATGTTCCATTATTATAAATTAAATATGATTTAGACATTGGGGGATATATTGTGGTTCTGTATTTTAGTTATTTTTATAATAGGTTGATAATATGCCTTTAATAGAGTTCTTAAAATATTACATCTACCATTATACTATTGTTATCACACCATTAAATATGATTTATGAATTCTCTTAGGGGTATGCAATGTTTTTGGTGGATATCACGATGAAATTAGCGATGTTTAATCACTATATGAACATAACATTTTACTTTTTGAACATGACATGGAAGAGGATAGGGACAATAAAATGTATTTATAGTCCATATATATATATCATAGGAATGGTCCAATGATGCTTTTAGTGGGGAAATTGTTTATTCTTGATAAAATGGACATTATTAGTTTATGAAATGTGGAAACTATCACAATTGATTCATAATTCATATAATATTTTATAGATAGTTTGATATGTGTACAATATGTTAAAATTTCCAACCCTAGTAGATGTAGTTTTGTAATTTTTTCATTTTTCCAATTATGTTAGTTTTTTATCATTCCCAAATAGTAAAATTTGGAGAGATTTAACAAAATAAGAATGATTCTGTTATGTTGTATTCAGTTATGATTTTGGATCTCCATGAGAATGTTTTTTAGGGTTATATGGAAACATTATAGTGCGATATTTGAATATATGATGGCTTTTAGGAGATAACCATTGATTTATATTTCCTATTACAATTATTATTTTAATAAAAAAAATGGTGTCATTAAAACATTAATTAAATCAATATCAACATTTTATTCATTTATTGATTTGATTATAATACCCTAAAACCCATATGCACGGATCCTATGATGAAATCCATAAAATTAAATTACTATAAATTTTTTCGATAATTGTAACCCAAATTTTTTCATCAAAATGTGCAACATTAAAAAGGAAACTTTTGTTCATGTATATTGTCAATTATATTTTAGGTTTATTGTTTTATATAATTTTTAAAAACTCTTACATAAATAATTCAAAAGACATGAAATGAACCTTTCTTCCATATAACCCATTTTTTAGTAATTGACTTTAGTTCGTCAACAACATCCATATGAAATCCATTAGAGACATAAATCAACCAATCAAATTCTTGAAAAATCCATGAAAAAAACTAATGAATGTTTAGATAATATTTCAATGACTAATATCTTTTAAATTATTTTTGTTTCTTTAAAATGAGTGTGATGTTATATTATTTACAAAAATCCATATCTCATTAATAATAAACAAGTATTTATTAATTAAAAAGGGATATGTGACCATCATAATTAAACAATTTTATGACTAGTGGCCAAATAAGAATGTTGGTCAATATTCGCATTAGAAACCATACAGCTGATAATAATGTTAATATTATAATTTGTGTTTATAAGTATAAATTAAAATAGATAATTAATGCATAAATGAGAAGTGATGAACAAAAAAACTAGATTCGTGATATATGAAGCCCGTTTATTTTATCATGGGGGTGTGGTTGCATCACTACGGTTCTCCCTTGAATAATACCAATCCTATTTTCAAGAAGTGATGTTTAAATAATATTTTTTATTGTTGAACATCATGTTAGTGTAAATTACCCCTCAGTCGATGTTAGTCGAGTCGCCCCGTGAACCAATTAAAATTTCACACCTTACTCCTAGGATATACATGAGTTTTATATGATCTTATGTATTTAAGACATTGTTACTTAATTTTTAATTCCCTTTTATAAATAAAATTTTAATTCCAGCTGTTGTGTTTTTAAATATAGGCTAAATTTATATGGAATTTGAAAAACTAATTTTGAAATACAAATTAGAATGTTTATAGATGATATCAATTATAATTATTCTAAACTATTGTATTATGAATAATATTTATTTTAAATAAATAGTATTATAAAATAATATTATTAAAATATAATTCAGAAAATTAATTTTTTATGACCTTGAATATTTTTATTGTCTGAAATTTTACTATGTATTTCAAATCATTTTTTATGAATATTGATGTCATATTGAGATGTAAAAATTTAAATAAATAGTGAAATATTCTGATAAAATAAACATCATCTCTAAAATCATAACATAAACATTAGGTTAGGGTGAATATATGATAATTTTCTAAAATGATTTTTTTTTAATAATAAAAATATAGTATCAATTTTTTCAGTATGTTTAATGAATTTATAATATTGTCTTAATTATTTAATATTTAATTAGCCACAATAAAAAACCTAAAATGTGTTACTTTATTAATATTAAATAGTTTAATATATTTTAATCAATCTCCAAACCTGTTATTTTACTTCCAAAGTCTATAATGGAAACTAAAACATTAAAAACATTATTTTTTGGAAACATTACTTTTAAATTAAAAAAGAAGTAATATAAAATGACGCCCAATTACCTTTTTTTGGAAACCCGAAACACTTTATATTCCATGGGCATATCCCAATATGTATAGATTATTTTAATGATTTATTTATTTAAACCTATGAAAACTGCACTCCCTTTTTTAGGATGAAAATGACATGACGATCATGTCTTTAAGTACTTTTGAAACACCATGATTTTGATAAGATAATTTCTATTTATTATACATGACATATTAATGATTGATTTATTATGATATATATAGATAAAATTAAATAATATATAAGAAAGGTTCACCATGATAGATAATAAATGCATTGGTTAAATAATTTAGTCTCTATATATGACATGTTTTGCGATACATTGGTTATTAATCTTGGTAATTTTAACTTATGAATCCATTGTGAAAACATTTGGGGATATTTATATGAATTTATAATTTAAATATTGTATATGAAATTCCATTGTATGATTATTTTTTTAATTATGATATTACTCATTTTACCTTTCTCATACCATAATTTTATTCCTCATGTTCTTATTGACATTCCTCATGATCACATGTAAATTGTTTCCTTTAATGGGCCTTATGCTAACACATCTCCTTTAGAATAGTTTTTTTATGTATTCAAGTGGATTGAAATTTAATTACTAAAAAATAATAATTAAATAAACCTCTCTATGTACCAAGTAATAAAACGTTATGTAACCGAAAGGCGGGTGTCCAAATTATTTATAAAGGGAATGATTAGTTGTTTTTTAAATTATCAATTTAAAACATTATTAAAAAACCCAGAAAACATATTAAATATAAGAAAAAACATGTTATTTTTGTGAAGTTTTATTTTAGTGGTTTATGTGAAAATTAATCTATGTATGGATACAAACAAGGGTATGTCGCTCTAGAACAAGGTTATGAAGGGGTAAAACCCAAAAAAATCATTGAAAAAGAATCAAATGTGAACTGGTGCATGAAAATGGTCCTTGATGCATTCTTAGTTTGACCCTCCAGGGGTATATGTTTTGTTAATCTAATAATTTTTATTAACCATTATGAATTATATAATGAAAATTTATTTGTCGTTAAATAATAACATATATAATCATGATTTTTTGGACATAAAATTAAATTAGAAATATATGATTCTTAAAAGGTACCAATTTTTTTCTATTTTTTTGTCAATGAGAAAATTGATGGAAATTGGTCGAACTGAATAAATGGTGAATTCAATGAATGATATGCTGACAACCCTCTCGAAAAAGATAGAATGTAAAACATCAAAAAAATAAAAAAATAAATATCTCGTGTATTGAATAGTAACTTGAATCATTTTTAGCGACTAGATTCTCATCCAAGGGAACAACATTTTCTTGAGTCTTTCATATGAAAAAGACCAAATTCTTTCATTGGATCTACCAACCCATTGATTTTTGTACATTGGATAATTTCATTAGAAATGATCATTTATGTACTCCACTATTTGGATCAAGGGAATGTAATGTGGTCATTATAATACTCAATATTATTGGATGAGCTATTTTATACACTAACAAAAAACAAATCCTAGATGGTAGTTTGACTATATTGAGTGGGAATATATCATGGGACTTTTTTTTAATAAATATTCTGCTAGGTTGATTTGAAAATTGGAGAAGTAATTCCAAGAAATATAGAAAAAAGAAAATGGATTTGTGGGAAGAAATTTGATGATCATTGAAAAACAATCTCAATACATCATTATCATTATTATGGATCCTAAGGGATGTTTTTTGTATTATTCATGGAAGAAATCCCCATATATATAGGAGTCTAGAAAATCAACAATATAAATCATATGAGGATATAGTGATGTGAACTATAAAGGTTGAACTAGATTTCAGAGATATGTAGGGGTTGCATAGTTCAAATGAAAAAAAGATTTCAATGGAGAAAAACATTAGGGAGAACATTGATTGTGATAAAGGATGAAAGAACATGTACCATGCCATATGCATCAAATGTGTGAATGATTATTTAAGGAACTTCTTTCTCATGAGTGGAAAATGGTACAATTGTTGAATAGATGGACATATTGATATGAACTATCATAGTGTGGTGAAACCTCAACTTCTCAACACTAATGAAATGAGGGAATATAGTCCACGCCTAGGCTGATGTCCAATTCTTCATGTTTGGATTGCTAAGGAACCTTTATGATCACTATCCAAATCAGAATTTAATGAATGTAAATCAACATCAACCTCAGTCTAAGAAAAGGTATCAAGGTATTTAAATTAATATAAACAAATATATAGTATAATCTCAAAATTTTGTTGGGGAAGGTACTCTATTTATTCACTCAATTATAGTAAGTACGTTTTTTCATTCTGGTTTTACACATTTTTTTATTTCCACCATGTTTTCAAAAAATATTTAATCCATATCTAAAATTCTAGAAGAAAATTTATCAGGAAAGGCTCCTATAGGAATTATCCAAGATTCAAAAGTAAATAGAAACTCTATTATTGTCTTTTGAAAGAATATTAACATAGAAAAATGTAGAATTAATTCCCATGATATAATTCAACAAATATACATGGGATAGACTAGATCTTAATGTATAATACTAAGATCATTATTAGATGAAATTAATTCTGAGTTGTCCTAAATGGATAATGAAGAGTTATTTTAAAATGATATATATCCATATATAGTATTTTTTAGAAGAACCTCAGGTATGCTTCTTTATTTAGATGATCGACAAAAAGTATGAATGGAAAGGAATTAATAAGAATAATTAATTTCCCCATCATTTCACAATATGTTGACTTATTTTCTAACACGTTACACAGACATCTACTAGAAAGTGAGGAATATTTATTGATTAAAATAATACAAGGATCTAAGATGATATCAATGAACCATGTATAATATAAAGTGTTTGGATTTATGATTTAAACCAAAAACATCATTATATTTCAGAAAATATCTTTACCTGACCAAGTGCGTCTCTATAGGGAGAAAATTTTCTCTTTGTATTGAAGAAGGGTAGATCAATGAAGCTATAAATTTATTATAGAGAAATTAATGGGATAACATAGAAGAACATATACCCTCTCCCAAGGATTAATGATTTATTTTACCAGCTTAAGGAGGATTAACTATTAACCAAGATTTTTTTCAAGCTGGTTATCATCAATAGATGGTGAATAAAAAAGGTATTCCCTATAATGCCTTATGATCACAATATCAGTATTACGAGTTTTTTGTTATGCCCTTCGGCTTATCTAATTCCCCTTTTATATTTTTTTATTTTATTGAAAGAGTCTCCAAGGACTACCTTGATTAATTTTTTATAGTTTTTAATGATGATATTCTGAATTATTTCGAAAGTCTCATGGAGCATGAGGATCATATAATGGTTATATTGAAAACTATAAGTAATGAGAGGGAATTTTGATAAATCATAAAATGTGAATTTTGGATACAAAAATTCATATTCTTCGTGAACATTATAAAAAATGAAGGAATCTCAGTTGACCCTTCCTATAGAATGGTTATAGAGTAGTGGCCTCATCCAAAAAAATAACTATGATTTCTAGTTTCCTTGTTTTATAAGTACATTATATGAGGTTTTTAAAACAAATTTCTTGACTATTTAATACAAGAACCATGTTAGCTCGAAATAAGTTCTTCTTAATTTTGAAAATGGTGTACGAATCTATCCAATAACTGAAGATGATTTGGTTTACTTGACCTATAATAAATCTACCCTATATTGAAGAAGGATTACTTTTTTTAGTGACACATTACTAAAAGGTCATCAGTGATTACCAATTAAAAATTACAAGGTCATTGAATATGTATCTTGATAGCTAAATTCTCATGAGAAAAATCATCTTACACATGATAGGCAGCTACCTATGATTAATTCACCCTAAAAATATGGAGGTTTTACCATGATGTGGAAAAATACAATGTATAAACAGACAACCAAAGTATGATGTATATATTAAAGAATTATTAATTAAAAATGTTACAAAATAGATTATTGGAAACACATAAAGGCTATTAATATTCAATTCATTTTCAACCCTGAAGATAAAACACATTTATTCTTGAATTATGTTGGAGTGATACTATTATGAAGCCTTTGATGAGGATTCAAGGAGAGACATTGATCAAGGACCATGTAATGTTTAACATGGGGATCATGGATGAATGAAAACCATAATTATTTTCCCAAATTATTTATCAGCCATCATTACAAAATTATATAATGAAATATCAAATAGAAGATCCTTTATTACAAAATAAGATAGAGGATTTGATAAATGTGAGGTTTTTGGAGTTCAAAATTAATCAATAAGGTATAATGAAATTTAATACAATGATATTGGTTCCATAAATTACTGAGATAAAGAATTGAATGAAGGATAAATCATATATCCATATATTATATATAAATATTAGAAGCATGAAATTCCATAATGAACATAGTGGTCATTATTGTTTGGATAATATGAAAATGGAGATTTTAGACTATACTTCAAAATGATTGGTATGTCAGCATGGGAAGGGGGAGTGACAAAATCTAAATGAGGTATTATAGACACTACCCATACAAACATAAATGTTGGGCAATATCACTATAGAAGTTTTCACCGGTCTTCCAAGAACATCGAAATGAAACAATGTGATATGGGTTATTGAGTATCAACTCAAAAAATGTGAATTTTATCACTATTCTTGATGATTTTTCATTCAATGAACTTACCAAGATATAAGTAAAGTGGTGAGGCTTCATTATGAATCATATTCTATCATTTCAAATCCTGATCCCTAGATCACATCTAAATTCTAAAAATTTCTTCAACATGATCTAAATATAGATTAGAATTTCAGTATGACCTATCACTCGAAAACTAATGGTCAATCTAAAAAGCCTCTCCAATCACTCGAGGACATGATGAAAACCTGCTCAATGTAATTTAATGGTGGATGGGTTGAACACCTCCCATTATTAGTTTTATCATACAATAATTAAGTTATCTTAAGTATTTAAATGGAACCTGATGATGCTCTATATAGGAAGAGATGTGTAACTCTTACATGTTGGGATGAAGTCCATTAGGGAATGATGATTGTGCCTATTATTTATAATGATAAGATAGAAATTTTTCATTCCATCCAAAAATATATAAATTCTCCTCGAATTTGGTTGAAGTGCATTGTTGACAACAATTGAAGGTACTTGTAGTTTTTTATGGGTGATAGCGTTCTCCTTTGAATATTACAATGGTAGATATTCAAGTAGAATTGAAAGAATGGTAAACATATCCCTAGGTATATTGGTCCCTAAGAAATCATTGATCATATTGGATTAGTCTCCAACCATATAAAACTTCCACAAAATATATCTCATTTTAATGATTTATTCCACAAATATCTCCTCAGGAAGAACCTACATGACCAAGAAAATGTACTGAATCCAAAGGTAGTACAAATTTAACACGACCTCTCTTATGAGAAGCATTCAGTTGAAATAATGGATTGTAGATGTAGAGATCTATGTAAAAATACTACCCACCTCATCAATGTGTTATCAAGTAACCATAAATTTTAAAAATTAATGTGGAAACTCGAGAAGACAATTAGACAGATTTACCACACATTTTCTGATCTGATAGATAAAATTGATATTTTAGTGACTAAATTTCTTAACAGGGGAAGAATATAATGAACTAGAAATTATAACTGGTATTTGTTTCTCAAAATGTGTGTTATATTATATTATACACAACAAATACATATCTCTTTTATAATGAAATGGTATTTATAGTGTTTATAGGGAAATGTGACCATTTATATTCCACAGTTATATGACTGTTGGGGATATATAACAATTTCAAACAATAATTTTTGTAATAATTTTAGCGTTATAATTTTTATTTATATATAGAAATGAAAGAAGGATAATTAATGTAGAATGATGAATTGATGGATTCCACTAGTACAATCTTTTATTATGAAGCCCATTTGTTAGAATGTAGGAAAGAGGTAACCTAACATTGTTTCTCCCTTGATCATGTCAAGATGTGCTTCATCATGTAAATATAGAATGAAATAAACTATAGGATAAGTTTGTGTATGTGGAAATTAATACTCGATCTATGTTATTAGTTCCACCCCATGCATCAATATCCATTTCACACATTATTCTTTATAGGTATATGGGTGTTATAAGGGGTTACATTTCAATGACCTTGATATATAATTTGTAAATATTTTTTTGTAAATAAAATTGTTGTTCCGTGGATACTTTTTTTAAAAAAAATATAGGAATAATTTATATGAAATTTTCCATATTAATTTTGGGAAAAAAATTATACTTTCTTGAAGGGATGTATGATTTCCTAAAAAATTATGTAATTATGAAAAAAAATTATATTAATAATATACTATGATAAAAATAATATAATTTTAACATAAATGATAAAATAATTTTATTAGCGCCATGAAATTATTTTAGTGTTAGGAATATTACTATGTGATTCAACCAACTACTTTTTCAAAAAAATATTTAAATATTTAAAAGTTTGAATTCACATATTTTGAGAATTATCATAAAAAAATAAACAACATTTTTTAAATCACCATGTCAAAATAGGTTAGCATGGAAGTATGAAATTCTCAAAATTAAATTATTTATCTATGAATAGTAAAAAATATTTTGGGTATGTTTAATGACATAATAATTGTTTATACTGATGTAATAATTAATAAAAAACAATACAGGACCAAAAACATGTTACTTTATTATTATCAAGTATTTTATTGAATTTAATAAAATTTATAACCTATAATTTTCATTTCATTTTCTACAATGGATACTCTGCCATTAATGTATTTATTTTGTAGAAAAATTAAATTTTCATGAAAAAATTATTTAATATAAAATCAAGCTCGGGTTATGTGGATTAAAATTACATAAAATATTTCCAAATGGATTAAACCATTGGAAAAGACCGTGGGCATGCCAAGTATTTTTCTTTTTTCAATTACATTGATTTTCGAGGCCTATGTTTTGAAATTATTAAACAAATATTCCACTTTTTTCCCTAAATATCCACCAATATCCCCATTTCCATTCATTAACAATCCATTATAGATGAATCCCACACAGTTATTCCTCCGAAGGATTCCCTTGAAGGAGTCCTCATTCCCCCATGGTCACATTTCTCAAGATCTAGGAGTAATTCTTCAAATAATGGATGTTACACATCCCTTCAATTCAATTCAAGAAAATAATTTTTTATATGTCTTCTAAATGTTATTTTTACCCTATTCTGTGACCCTTATTTTTATACCCTTACCACCAAATTATTTTTAATAAATTTTTGACCAATGTCCCCTATAATTTTTACCATATCTAAAACCATGTTTTATAACTATTCTGCTAATGAATTTTCTTCTCAAAATTCTTATCTTCTCCTTAAGAAATTATCATTTATTTACTTTTTTTTGAATACCCACTCCCTTTAATTTCCAAGGGTATTCACGTAGATTTAATTATTATTTTTATTAATTTTGGGATATATACATATGAATCCCGCACTTCTTTTTCATTAGTTAAAAATAGAATAGTTTCATTGTCTTTAAAAACTTTTAATACAATATTATTTTTATAAGAAGATCATTCATTATTCTCCACATGTTATTAATGAAATGATTTATTATAATATAAATGTATCACATTAATATTGAAATGTGAATTATTCTCTATGATAGAGCTCTAATGCATTGTGTAATGAATTTAATCTCTTGAGACGACATGCTTTATGATACCATGGTTAATTACCTTGGAAATTTTTAATTTATGATAGCATGGTAGAAAACCATGGTCATGTGATTATGATTGTCTCATTTAAATGTTGAAGCCACATTTCTATGTTATGATTCATGTTTTTTTATTATGATATTTTGTTATGTTATCTTCCTCATTAGTTAATTATTTTCACCATGTTCTTATTAATTTTCCTCATGATCACATGTAAATTAATTCTCCTTACTCTGCCTCATGGTCACCCATTTCGTTTCATGTATGACTCTATGATATGAGATGTAGTAAATGTATATATATTCAACCCATGAGGATTTCTCCAAGTGTTATTAAAACAATTTCTTCAATTTCAAAGGATTATGATAATCATTTAACAGAAACTAAAATTTAAAAGATCCTATGTATAAACTATTTAATGAAAACATATTCAATAAAAATGCACGATTCCATAAAAATGATCAGTATGGTTAAACCGAACACTTATCAATTGAATGTCATCAATGAAAATAATATTGCACAAAGGTATACTGACTTGATAAAAGTACATGAGTGATTCATCAACGAAATCACACCCATAAATACATAGATTACCCAATTTGAAAACATATCAAACCCAAATTCAATAAAATCAACAATTATTAGCCACATGATATCAATCTTGATCATGAGAAAAATTAAAAACCTATCAAAACATATTAAAAAAATTTGGTAAATTGCACTATCATATTCATAAAACCCTTTAAACCCTAATTTAATTTTAATAACAATATGGATTATATAAACATTATCATTACCCATTTCATTATAGATATATTACAGGACCACCCAGAGCTCTCTAGGCCACTAATCGATTAATCTATAATAGGATCACCTGAAACTATCTCCACCACCCCATTATGTTAACTATAATTGGCACACATAGTGTTATACGGTACACCCCATCATATAATATTTCCAATAACCAAAAAATAAACTAAGCTTATATAAATATTCATTATTCTTTTTAAAACATTATTCACCCCTAGGAATGATATATATATCACGTCAGTCTCTTTGAAGAATTATTATTAAAAGGAAGAAAAACGGGTTCCATAACAATCTCATTAAAACATTGTTAACCTATGCAATATAAGTTGGTTCCCAAACAATTTCATTAAAACAATATTAACCCATGTAATATAAATATGTAACATATCAATCATTTGGATACACGATTAACCTATAATGAAGAAAACAGGTTCTATAAAAATATCTTTAAAACATGGTCATCTCATAAAAATGAAATAGGTTTCCAAATAATTTAATTGAAACATGATTAACTCATGAAATTGAAATGGAATCCAAAATAATCAAACTAAAATAATCTTAATCCATCCAAAAAATAATGAGTATGGTAGTTTTTAGAGATTTTCATAGAGAATTACCACGCGTCCACACATGGTCTCTATGAGTTGGGTTCTCTATTTCCCATCCTTACCACATTACAAAGGTGGGTGTATTTCATTGATTTTAATGGTAGTGTCCTCCCTATTATTGAAATCGGTTGATGTTATGTAGGTTCCTTTTTCTGTTGATCCTTCTAATAACTCATTTAAACATTTGGGTCTCCCTCATATAGTTATGTCATGTTCACGGAACTCTTTCTCAGTTCAATCTCTTTGTGGACTGTAATTAATTACAATGCTTCTATCTATAAATATTGGTTATTTCATTATAAGGTGGAAACCATTTTTTATGAGAGTCATCATACTGGTAATCACTACAATGTCTGAATGCTAGGAACATTGGTTAAAATTATTCTTTCTCTTGGGAGGTAATCTAATAGAGGGATTATAGGTATGTAACCCAAGGCATATCATGTTGATCATGAGATTGCAACACTAATTAAATGAATCTTATTTTTATTTTATACCTTGATCATCCAATTTTTTCATGAGGTATTTGGTGTCGTGGGTGCATACCATAAAAGAAATTCACCTTAGGAATCTCATGTTTTGAATGAGGTAGGTATTTGGGGTTAGATCACAATTTTATCAATATACAGAGACGAATCAGTGAATAAGATCAACATATATTTGATATGGGATAATATTGATTATAAAAAACCATGAGGAGGATCATGGAGGTATATCCTCAGATATGATGATATAAAATTAGAAATTTTTACTAACGGATGGATTAGAATGCGTCATTAAGGAAGATTCAGGCTGTGTGTGCTATAAAGAGATGTTGTCACACTATGATGGTATTCTTATGGATGGAACATAGTTACTTGTAGAGATTTATTAGAGAGGTATGTAAAATGGTGGGATCTCTTCATATTACCATTGTTCCCGATTTAACCTCATGGAGGATTCTTATTAACCCTATTTATAAGATAGTTTTAAAAACTCACATAATTTGATGTCATAGTTTAACATTTTGTAACTGAACACATCCCTGAAATTTTATATCATGTGGTAAGTAAATTCATATTGTTAAAGGAGTTTTTAAGAGTGATTGTTTGGGGAATATATGGCATCCCACTCTTTATTACATAACTTTTCATTACATTTTACAAAAAGAGGATCTTTAAAATTTTGTGTCTTGGAAATCAGGAACATAAAACATGAAAACATAATACATTATCCTAATCCACTTGTACAGATTTAACATAAGTTCTTCCCAAGAAATATTATTGCATCTCATATCCTGGAGACATACATCAACGGAAATGGTGAGCAGAATTCTCAGTAAAGAAAGAAAGAGAATCAGTTTACATGTGAAATCAATAAGAACTTCAAAAAAACATAAGGATATGAGCAATAGAAGTAGAAGAATTTCATAATGAAAGTAACATGAATAATAACATGAATATATGGCTACAAAATTTAATTTATACATTGATGAACATATCACCAAGGATCATCCGCAAGATGTCATAAAAATTACCAAGGTTATTCACCAAGGTATCGTGAAAATTGTAATCTTTAGAGATGAAATTCTTTACACAATGCAATGGGGAACTATTAGGGTTCACCCTTAATATTTAATTATTTTTATATGAGCCATGTATATCATAATAATAAATTTCATAAATCACCAAAAGAGAGTAAAAGAAATGGGTTTCACTTCAAAATCATGACGTTTTAAGAGTGATTAAAAATAAGATCATTATTTCTTTTATAAACCATCGAAGGGAATGTGGGTTATATGTATGTCGATTATAGAATAAAGAATATAACATTTATTTCTTTATGAACACCCATATAAACGAAATAGGTTTGGGTTTTCACATAAATAAGATAATAGAATTTATTGAGAGAAAGAGAGACAAATTTTGGGATGAAATATTTGCAGCATAACAACTATATAACGTGGATTTATAAAAAAATAAAGTGAGAGGGGAAAAAATTAAACCACTTGGATATAACTCATAATATAGTATATGGAAAGAATAAAATATATAGAATAACATAGTTTGGATATTTTAATGACTTACCAAATGAAAAGGAAACTTGAAAAAAAGAAGTTGTGATTTCTTTTATTAAAATTCATCAGCTTAATGACTTCACATTAAAATTACAAAAATCAGTTGATGAGAGAGTATAATGGGTATCTCATCAACTTTAAATAAAATTTCCTGAAATAATGATATATAATAACATTACCCAATATAATGAAATATAAACTAAAGTCATAACAAAAACCATGGGCTTGCACATGGTATATTCCCATGGTATTTCCCACATTGGACACTTCATAACATATATTTCTATTAAAAATTGAACCAAATTTATTACATCATTATTACGTCATCAATGATGTCATTAAACACACGAAACTCAAAACTGTTTTTTACTATTCACTAAAAATTCTACTTTTTGAGAAAAAATTCCAAAAAATTACCCTAACCTAATATCAATGCCCTGAATTCAAAAATGAAATACATTTATGGAAATAATTTTCTAAATATTTTTAATTTAATTTTTAAATAAGATCATTATGTATTCAAAAATAACAACTCTAAAACTATAAAATGTTTTGTAACACCTTGAAAATGTAATCAAGGTCCCATAAAATTATTGTATAACCATAAGATAATAAAGTAATAATTGAAGATTTCATTTCATGAAAATATATTTCCATTTAAAATTATTAAATTAATTATACAATTGTAAATAAATTATATATGATATATAAAAATAAAAAAACATATACTATGACCATTATTTCCACTTTTAAGATGTTTACATTATATTTATACATTCATGGAAAATGTTTATATTTTTCAACTGAATTATTATTCATTACTATTCATTAATATTCATCAGGTTATGTTATTATTCATACTTTACTAGTAACTATAAATTAGTTGATCTTATTAGACTATATATTTTCTACTGGCCACAACTGTAGAAGAACATTTTTTGAAAATCATTTTACATTTTAAATTATTTAATGATTACATAAATATTTTAAAATACCCTTTTTTTGAAAATTCATTATTAATATGGTACTTCTATAAATTTATCATACATTAATATGACATTTGAAATTCACAAATTTTACCATGAAAAAATAAAAATTTTATTTATACCAAGGGATTACAAAAATTATCCATGGCCTCAATACATAGCCCCTTATAACACCAGCATAGGACTTATGTGTAAGTTGTGCTATGGTGAAATAATCTTCAGGAGGCTCAGACAATATTTCTCGAATGGTTATTTCTATCAGCTTGAACGTCTCCCTTAGAAAATTATATTCTAGATTCACATGTTGAAGCTCATCTTGGGCTAGGTCTAGAGGAAATCCTAGAGATGTTACCTCCTTTCCATTCTCTAAGATATGGGATTCGTTTGGGTTGATAATATCCCTTCCCTTATAATTATCGTGTCTGACTTTACTAGGTCATTAATCAAAGGATCTCTTTTAATCCTCATCATGGAAAGAACAACAATGTATTTCTTTCTCGATGAATAAACGACTTTGTTTCCTTTTCTGGTATGATAGTAAATTGAACAATCATATTCATTGAGAAGTTCCAACCATGTCCTATGTCTCATATTCAATTCATTTTGTGTGAAAATATATTTAAAATGTTGATGGTTTGTGTATATATCACATTTATCCCGATAAATATTGTGCCTCTATATCATCAGAGAAAAAATGACAACAACCAGCTGTAGATCATGGGTAGGATAGTTCTACTCAAGAGTCTTCAACTGTCGAGAATCATAAGCAATGACTTAGTTATTTTTCATGAGGATGCACCGAAGCCCTTTCAGAGAAACATCACTAAAAATAAACAATCCTTCTTTACTTCAGGGAAAAGTTAACATGGGTGAAGTAACCAATCACTTCTTCAGCTCTTGGAAACTCTCTTTACACTCCTTTTTCTAGACGAACTTGACCCCTTTTTTGAGTTAACATGGTTAAATTATTTGGATGTCATGAATTTTTTTTCACAAACCTCATATAATATCCTACTAATCCAAAAAAATAAAAATCTCCATTATTTTTGTAGGCGGAGGCCACTCCTCTATAAATTTTTCCTTCATAAGTTCAACTATGATTCCTCATTGAAAATAATGTTCCCCAAGAAAGAAACTTGTTGTAACTTGATTTCACATTTTCTTAAATTTCCAAAAATGTTATCCTTCCATTGATTTTTCAAAATATTCCTTATATGATCCTCATGCTCCTCATGACTTTTAGAATATATCATAATATCATCAATTAAAACTACCACAATGTTATCAAGGTAGTCCTTAAATAATCTATTAATCAAATCCATAAAAATAGAATGTGCATTAGTCAGTCCAAAGGGAATAACAACAAACACATAATGACCATATCTTGATCTAAAGACAGTTTTCAGAATAACTTCTTTCTTCATCCTCAATTGATGATAACCATATCGAAGATAAATCCTAAATAATAATTGAGCTTCACAAAGTTGATAAAATATGGCAACACTTTTTTGGAAGAGGGTATTTTTCTCTTCACTGTGATCCTGTTACTTTTTCTATAATCGATGCATAGCTTCATTGATCCATCATTCTTCTTCTCAAAGATAATAGGTACTCCCCAAGGAGACACACTCGGTCAGATAAAAACCTTCTCCAAAAGATATTGTAGTTGTCTCTTTAACACATCCCACTCTACATTTTCCTTCATATATGGGGTCTTCGATATCAGATGTGATCACGGTATGATATCAATGGAGAACTCTACCTATATTTCTTGAAGAGGTCCGGGTAACTCCTTAAAAAATAAGTCACTGTATTCCTGCACTACAGGGACATTTTCAATCCTCAGAATCTCATTTCCTTCTTCTTCATCATCGATAAACCCCCTAAATAATGATATAGGAGGTAATTTTAGACAAAGATCTGGTAGAGATATCTCTCCTTGGATGATAACTATAGGTTTTCCATTCAACACTACTGATATTTCCTTACTTCTGTATTTGATCATAGCATTATACATTGAGAGCCCATTCAACCCTAGAATAATGTCGAATTTTGACATTCGAATGAATACTACGTTTTAGATAATATTGTGCTCACTAAAGTAAGTAATAGATTTTAGAAACACTGACAATGATTGGATAATCTTTCCAAGAGTTTTGACTGATAACTCTACTTTTCAAAAAATGGTGGTTGATTCTAAATTCATTAAAAATGTGTAGATAATAAAGGAATGTGTTGAACCAGAATCAAATAGAGAACTTTATAGATTTGAGAGAAAAAAAGACTACATTTCACCACATCATATGGTTCTTCAACTTCGTCCGTAGTGATTGCAAAAGTGGTATCGTGTTTCCTTGGCCGTTATTGAGGTTGATGGTGATTCCCCTCCACTGCCCTTGGAATTGTAAAGTGATTCGAAAACTTCCCAAGCAGTCCACAATTATATCATTGGAAATTAGGTAGTGCATGCACCATCTTCCCTTTTTCATAACATTGGAATTTTTTTCTTCACATCACTATGACAATTCTGCGGAATATGCCCATCTATACTACACTTGTAGCACTTCCCACTCCCAAGTATGAAACTTCCTGAAATATTCTTCTATCATTTATTATATGTGGCTTGTTTTACATTCTATCCTCTTCTTCCATGATGGAAACACCACCCTAATCCTGGATTCATCAATATTTTCTTGTCATTGGATTTATGAGACCACTGCGTCTCGCCAATCTCTTGTTCGATATTCTTCGCACTTCGAATGATCTTCTCATTGCTATCAAAATCTCCGTTGGATAAGTTCTACTACAGATGTGGTCTCAGTCCACTAATGAATCTATCAACCATACTATTTGAATCCATAAAAAATATATAGGTGTAATGTGAAAGCCTTATGAATTTCATCTCGTAGATTCCCACAAATTCATTATCCATATGCTTCATCTTGAGAAACTCCTCATTCATGTTCTCATCGATCGAGGGAAATACTTGTGGAAGAATATCACTCTAAACTCCTCCCACTCCATAGCATAACGTACCAATCTAGGCCTTGGGTTTTTAATCATTTCGCACTACTGATCATCTTCTCCTTCTAAGCAATAAAAAGCCAAGGTAACCTTCTCTTATTCAGAACAGCAGAGCATAGAAAAGATCTTCTCCATAGAGTTCATCCACTTTTCTGCAGTCAATGGGTAGGTAGATCCACTGATGGATGGTGGTTGTTGACGCATAAAAAAATCCATAGAATGTAGTTCTATTCTTGGTGAGATTGGTCTCTCATCTTCATTAATGTTATTTCCAATAACTCGAGCGAGTTGGTTCAACATTCGCAATAAGGTTTCTATTCCATATTCCATCGGGGGTCCGTCAGCGCATGGTATATTGCGGTCACCATTTACACGATTCTTCCTATTTCCTGTCATTTTTTAAGACAATATAACCACAGTGATTTGATTATTTAACTTATGAAACTTTTAATGGTAAATGATTTTTTGTCTTAAAACATCATACTTTAAACAATTACATTTCTCTATAAATCTTTCATAACGATTCATAAAAATTATATGATTAACCAAAACATATCTCCAAGGAGTGTCATAACCAAAATTGATGCAAGGACTGTTGTTTTGTAGTAGGATAACCCAGGTCAAGCCCGAAACTATTTGTCAGAGTTTTAACTCATTGGTACAACTGGGCCAGAGCCACCTCTACATGGTTGTATCCAGATAGGGATGTATTTTCTTGATAAAACACTTACTCATTACTCACCAAAATACCAGAAAGCATTCCTATATTTAAGATTATATATATAGTTATTCTTAATGTTTTCATAGCCTAAATTCCATAATTATCAAAACTATCCTTTGATACCAACTATGGATTCCCTCAATTTTATTATATAACTTTTCATTACATTTTAAAACAAAAAAGGATCATTAAAGTCTACTGTCTCGGAAATCGGGAACATAAGACATGAAAACATAAATCATTATTCCATTCCAATTGTAGGGATTATCATAAGATTTTTCTATGTAAAATTATTTCATCTCATAACCTAGAGACATATATAAAAGGAATCAGTGAGCAGAAGTCTAGGTAAGGAAAGCAAGGGAATCTATTTACTTGTGAAATCAATAAGAACTTGATAAAATCATAAGAACACCAGAAATGAAAGTAGAGTCATTTCATAAAGAAAATAATGTGAACCATAACATGCATATGTGGATACAACTTATAATATACACATTCATGAACATATCACCATTGTTCATCCCCAAGGAGTCATAAAAATTACCATGGTTATTCACCAAGGTATCATCCAACTTGACATCTTTAGAGATTTAACTCTTTACCCATTGCATTAGAGCCCTATAATAAAAAACACTTAATATTAATTTTTTTTCATTTGACACAATTACATCATAATAATAAATTTCATAAATAACACAAAGAGTGTAAAAGAAATGGCTTTCACTTAAAAATCGTGATGTTTTAAAATTGCTTTAAAATAAGATCATTATGTCATTTATAACCCATGGAAGGGAATAAGGGTTATATGTATGTAAATTACAGAATCATGAATATTATATTTATTTCATTATGAACACCCATATAGATGAAATAGTTCTTGGTATTCACATAAATACGATAAGAGAATTTATTGATTGAAAGAGAGAGAAATTTTGAGATCGAATTTGTACAGCATAACGGCTATATAACACGGTTTTAGAAAACAATAAATAGAGAGGGGACAAGGGTAAACCAATTAGGTATAACTCATAATATAGTATAGGGACAGAAAAAAATAGGATCAAGAATATTGTATCGATAATTGAATGACTTACTACTTGGCAAGGAAACTTGAAGAAAAGAAGATTTTATTTCTTTTATGAAACTTCTACAGCCTAAAGAGGTCACATAAAAATCTAGAAAATCCGTTGATGGGAGAGGAAAGGGTATCATATCCTTTGGAAATAAAATGGACAACATGAATTATTTATAATAACATACCCCAACAGAATAAAATAGAAACATGAAAACATAACATAAAGGAAGTCATGACTTAAAAGAGGGGGGTGAAAGATTCCCTTAACTTGAATAGTTACTTCGAAATCAAGAAGGTTTGGACGTTGTAGACTTGAAAGAACTATGGGAGGAAAAAAGACTAGAGATTTGTTGAGTAGGATATTTGAATGAAATGAATGAGGTAATGTCTTGGTATTTATAGAGAAATAGAGAGAATATATAATTAATATCCAAGAGATACCTCATCGGTGGTATTTGAAAAACCATGGGCATTACCATGGTACATGGCCATGGTATTAGCCACTTGGGACACCTCATAACATATATTTCTATTCAAAAGTATACCAGATTTATGACATCGTGATTACATCATCAATGATGTCATTAAACACCAGAAACTCAAAACTGTATTTTAACTATTCACTAAAAATACAACTATTTCGGAACAAATCCTAAAGATTTACCCTAACCTAATATAGATACCCTGAATTAAAAAAATGAACTCCATTTTATGAAAATAATTTTATAAATATATTAAATTTAATTTTTAAATAAAATTATTATTTTTTCAAAAAACAACAACTCTAAAACTATAAATTGTTTTGTAACACATTGAAAAATTAATCAAGGTCCCATAAAATTATTGAATAACCATAATAAAATAAACTAACAATTTATTATTAATTTTTATGAAAATAAATTTTCATTTTAAATTATTGAATTAATATAAAATTGTAATTAAATTATTTATGACATATAAAAATAAAAAAAATTATACTATGATCATTTTTTTCACTTTTATGACTTCTACATTATATTTATACATTTATGGGATAAGTTTCTATCTATTCATTACTACTCTATACTATTCATAAGGGTATGTTACTATTCATACATGTAACGTCCCGGTTCCAGAACCCACCTAGAGGTGCCCCATACCAGGTTGGTCACATGGCCTCAAGCACGTTTCCCCAAATGCCAAAGGCTGCCGACTAGAAGTGAGGGCCTTGGGTGTGATAGTGGGGAAACTATTCCCTCATTGGAATATTACACAGTTGAAGAAAAATAAACATGCAATAGCAGAAGCCGTAATAACCAAAAATGTAAATAGTGGAAGACTAAATCAACAAACTCGAGCACATATGTATATATATGAAATGATGCATGATACATAACTAGGAAAGAAGCCAAACAAGTCACAATGCTGGAAAACACTACAGTACCAAAACTAGTACAAATGAAAAGTAAATGGCTCCTCAGCATCGCAAGCCAAAGCTTGGTCACATGCTCCCCTGATCCAAGAAATCAAGTTCTAGAAGTCTAAGGGCGCTTTTCCTTGTCTATACCTGCAACAATGTAGTCTATTTGGGCCCAAATGCATGGCCCAAACAAGGTGTGAGATAAAATCCCAGTAGGCATTCACCCGAAGATCTCTGCCTAACAGTTAGTGAGTATATGGCAGGTGAAAGTACAATTAGCAGTAACAACAATAGAAAGGAATAGGCAGTAATAGTAAGCAGTAAAACAGGATGACACATAGCAGAAAAACAATCCACAACCAATCAATATCCGTGAAACAAACAGCTAAGAATCCGAAAACCCTCTGGCAAGGACTCACAACCATCCCCTCTAGTCCTATCCAAGAAAAAACACAACCCTCTGGGCAGTGCGCACAACCTAACCCCTCTGGCTTGGTCATACTCATTTTTGAGACTCTCTGGGGAAGCTCACTTGGTCAATTCCCCCTTACAGTCTAGGGTAGTTAGAGACTCTCTTGAGGAAGATCATGTGGTCTAACCCTCTTAGCCCCAAGGACTAGAGACTCTCTGAGGAATCTATCTCGGTCAATTCCTCCTATAGCCTCTGGTATACCACATACTCTTTGAGAAAGCTCACTTGGTCAATTCCTCCTCTATCCTTGGAAGGTTCTTAAAGAGATTGATACAAGGTAAGACTCTCTGAGGAAGCTCACCCGGTCTACCCTCCTATAGTCTATAATATATAAGACTCTCTAGGAGCTCACTCGGTCCATCCCCTGCAGTCTATAATGTCTAAGACTCTCTAGGAAGATCACCCAGTCTATCCCTTATAGTCTATTGCACCAGGTACCCTCAGCCTCGTGCCAGTCAGTGCATAATGATGCTATAAGCCCAAAGTACACCTATAGAGCTACTTGGCTAACCAAAGTACACCTAAAGAGAATCTTAGCTAAACAGTCTACATGGAAACATGCATTTCATGAGTTTCACATCAACCTATAACCGCAAGGCATGAAATAGGCATGACAACGACGGAAAACAAGACCCAAAGTTCATAAACAGAACGAAGCAAGTAAAGTACATCCAAGCACAAAATTTTTTCCCCTAACATGGTCAAATTACCTCTTCACAAGCATACAGGCAAGGAAGGAAATCAACAAGGGAAAAAAGGTAAACACACAATACCCCGTTCACGGGTATCGGTAGAAATTCACAAATAAAACTCAGATACATTGAATGGTAAGGAAAAAACCACCTACCACGATCCTTTGAGATCGGTATACTTGAACCACGATGGCTAATTAGCCCTAGAACGTCGTAGATCGCTACGTTTCCAACGCAATCGACATAGCTTGAATCAGAGAACGGATGGAGGTTTGGAAATCTGGAGATGTTTCGTAGACGTACGACGTCTCCCGGTCAAGCCAGACCTAGAAGAAGATGATTATGGAGATTAGGCACGACCCATGTCCGTTTAGTGAAAGAAAGTACATGGTGTGTATTTTTTAAGGTACACGGCGTGTAGTGGGTTTTTCTGTACTACCATGGGAATATACCATGGGCTTGCACATGGTATATTCCCATGGTATTTCCCACTTTGGACACTTCAAAACATATCTTTCTATTCCAAATTCAACCAGATTTATTACATTATTATTACGTCATCAATGATGTCATTAAACACACGAAACTCAAAAACTATGTTTGTACTATTCACCAAAAATTCTACTTTTTCAGAAAAAATTCCAATAAATAACCCTAATCTAATATCAATGCCCTGAATTCAAAAATGAAATCCATTTATGGAAATAATTTTCTAAATATTTTTAATTTAATTTTTAAATAAGATCATTATTTATTCATAAATAACAACTCTAAAACTATAACTTGTTTTGTAACACATTGAAAATGTAATCATGGTCCCATAAAATTATTGTATAACCATAAGATAATAAAGTAATAATTGATGATTTCATTTCATGAAAATATATTTCCATTTAAAATTATTAAATTAATTATACAATTGTAAATAAAATATTTATGATATATAAAAATACAAAAACATATAATATGACCGTTATTTCCACTTTTAAGATATCTACATTATATTTATACATTCACGGACAATGTTTATATTTTTAAACTAAATTATTATTCATTACTATTCATTAATATTCATCAGGTTATGTTATTATTCATACTGTACTAGTAACTATAAATTAGTTGATCTTATTAGACTCTATATTTTTTTACTAGACACAACTGTAGAAGACCATTTTTTGAAAATCATTTTACATTTTAAATTATTTAATGATTACATAAATATTTTAAAATACCCTTTTTTCAAAAATTCATTATTAATATGGAACTTCTATAAATTTATCATACATTAATCTGACATTTGAAATTCACAAATTTTACCATGAAAAAATAACAATTTTATTTATACCAAGGGATTACAAAAAGTATCCAAGGCCTCATTAAATAGCACCTTATAACACCAGCATAGGACTTCTGTGTAAGTTATGCTATGGTGAAAGAATCTTCGTGAGGCTCAGACAATATTTCTCGAATGGTTATTTCTGTCAGCTTGAACGTCTCCCTTAGGCAATTTTATTCTAGCTTCACATGTTGAAGCTCATCTTGGGCTAGGTCTAGCAGAAAGCCCAAAGATGTTATCTCCTTTCCATGCTCTAAGAGATGGGATTCGTTTGGGTTGATAATATTCCATCCCTTATAATTATCGTGTCTGACTTTACTAGGTCATTAATCAAAGGATTTATTTTAATCCTAATCATGGAAAGAACAACTGTGTATTTCTTTCTCGATGAATCAACGACTTTGTTTCCTTTTCTGGGATGATATAATATTGAACAATCATATTCATTGAGAAGTTCCAACCATGTCCTATGTCTCATTTTCAATTAATTTTGTGTGAAAATAAATTTAAAATGTTGATGGTTTGTGTATATATCACATTTCTCCCCATAGATATTGTGCCTCTATATAAACAGAGAAAAAATGACAACAAACAGCTGTAGATCATGCGTAGGATAGTTCGTCTCAAGAGTCTTCAACTGTCGAGAATCATAAGCAACGACTTAGTAATTTTTCATGAGGATGCACCGAAGCCCTTTCGAAGAAACATCACTAAAAATAAACAATCCTTCTTTACTTCAGGGAAAAGTTAACATGGGTGCAGTAACCAATCACTTCTTCAGCTCTTGGAAACTCTCTTTACACTCCTTTTTCTAGAAGAACTTGACCCCTTTTTGAGTTAACATGGTTAAAGTATTTGGATGCCATGAATTTTTTTTCACAAACCTCCTATAATATCCTACTAATCCAAAAAACTAAAAATCTCCATTATTTTTGTAGGCTGAGGCCACTCCTCTACAAATTTTTTTATTACAGGTTTAACTATGATTCCTCATTGAAAATAATGTTCCCCAAGAAAGAAACTTGTTGTAACATGATTTCACATTTTCTTAAATTTCCAAAAATCTTATCCTTCCATTGATTTATCAAAATAACCCTTAGATGATCCTCATGCTCCTCACAACTTTTATAATATATCATAATATCATCAATTAAAACTACCACAATGTTATCAAGGTAGTCCATAAAGATTCTATTCATCAAATACATAAAAATAGAATGTGGATTAGTCAGTCCAAAGGGCATAACAACAAACTCATAATGACCATATCCTAATCGAAAGACAGTTTTCAGAATAACTTCTTTCTTCATCCTCAATTGATGATAACCAGATCGAAGATAAATGTTAAATAATAATTGAGCTCCACAAAGTTGATAAAATAGGGCAACAATTTTTTAGAAGAGGGTATTTTTTTCTTCACTGTGATCTTTTTACTTTTTCTATAATCGATGTATAGCTTCATTAGTCCATCATTCTTCTTCTCAAATATAATAGGTACTCGCCAATGAGACACACTCGGTCAGATAAAAAATTCTCCAAAAGATATTATAGTTGTCTCTTTAACACATCCCACTCTATATTTTCCTTCATATATGGGGTATTCGATATCAGATGTGATCATGGTATGATATCAATGGAGAACTCTACCTATCTTTCTTGGAGAGGTCTGGGTAACTCCTCAAAAAATAAGTCCCCATATTGCTGCACTACAGGGACATTTTCAATCCTCAAAATCTCATTTCCTTCTTCATCATCGATAAACCCCATAAATAATGATATAGGAGGTAATTTAAACAAAGATTTGTTAGAGATATCTCTCCATGGATGATAACTATAGGTTTTCCATTCAACACTACTGATATTTCCTTACATCTGTATTTGATCGTAGCATTATACATTGAGAGCCCATTCAGCACTAGAATAATGTCGAATTTTAACATTCAAATGAATACTAAGTTTTAGATAATATTGTGCTCACTGAAGTAAGTAATAGAGTTTCGAAACACTGATAATGCTTGGATAATCTTACCAAGTGTTTTGACTGATAACTCGACTTTTAGAAAATTGGTGGTTGATTCTAAATTCAGTAAAAACATGGAGATAATAATGGAATGTGTTGAACCAGAATCAAACAAAGTACTTTATTGCTCTGAGAGAAAAAAAAGAGTTCATTTCACCACATCATATGGTGCTTCAACATCGTCCGTAGTTATTGAAAAAGATGTACCGTGTTTCCTTGGCCATTATTGTGGCTGATGGTGATTCCCCTCCACTACCCTTGGAATTGTACAATGATTCGAAAACTGCCCAAGTAGTCCACAATTATATCATTAGAAATGAGGTAGTCCATGCACCATCTTCCCTTTTTCATAACGTTGGAATTTTTTTGCTTCATATCACTCTGACAATTCTATGCAATATTCCCATCTATACCACACTTGTAGCACTTCCCACTCCCAAGTAGGCAACTTCCTGAAATATTCTTCTATCATTTATTATATGTGGAATGTTTTACATTCTATCCTCTTCTTCCATGATGGAAACACCACCTTAATCCTAGATTCATCAATATTTTCTTGTCATTGGATTTATGAGACCACTACGTCTTGCCAAACTTTTGTTCGACATTCTTCGCACATCAAATGATCTCCTCATTGCTATCAAAATCTCGGTTGGATAAGTTCTACTACAGATGTGGTCTCAGTCCACTAAAGAATCTATCAACCTTACTATTTAAATCCATAAAAAATATATAGGTGTAATGTGAAAGCCTTATGAATTTCATCTTGTAGATTCCCACAAATTCATTATCCTTATGCTTCATCTGGAGAAACTCCACATTCTTGTTCTCATCGATCGAGGGAAATACATGCGGAAGAATATCACTCTGAACTCCTCCCACTCCATAGCATAACGTACCAATCTAGGCCATGGGTTTTTAATCAGTTCGCACTACTAATCATCTTCTCCCTCTAAGAAATAAAAGGCCAGGGTAACCTTCTCTTATTCAGAATAGCAGAGCATAGAAATGATCTTCTCCATAGAGTTGATCCACATTTCTGCAGTCAATGGGTTGGTAGATACACTAAATGCTGGTGGTTGTTGCCGCATAAAAAACTCCATAGAATGTAGTTCCATTCTTGGTGAGATTGGTCTCTCATCTTCATTAATGTTATTTCCAATAACTCGAGCGAGTTGTTTCAACATTCGCATGAAAGTTTCTATTCCATCTTCTATCGGGGGTCCGTTAGTGCATGGTATATTGCAGTCACCATTTACACGATTCATCGTATTGCCTGTCATTTTTTAAGACAATATAACCGTAGTGAGATGATTATTTAATTTATGAATCTTTTAACGGTAAATGATTTTTTGTCTTAAAAAATCATACTTTAAACAATTACATTTCTCTATAAATCATTCATAATGATTCATACAAAGTATATGATTAACCAAACATATCTCCAAGGAGTGTCATATCCAAAATTGATGCAAGGACTGCTATCTTGTAATACGATACCCCAGGTCAAGCCCGAAACTATTTTTCAGAGTTTTAACTCATTGGTACAACTGGGCCAGAGCCACCTCTACATGCTTGTAACTAGACATGGATGTATTTTCTTGATAAAACACTTACTCATTACTCACCAAAATACCAGAAAGTATTTCTAAATTTAAGATTTTATATATAGTTGTTCCTAATGTTTTCATAGCCTAAATTCCATAAAAATCAAAACTATCCTTTGATACCAACTATGGAGTCCCTCCATTTTATTATATAACATTTCATTACATTTTACAAAAAAAAGGATCTTTAAAGTCTACTGTCTTCGAAATCAGGAACATAAGACATGAAAACATAAATCATTATTCCATTCCAATCGTAGGGATTATCATAAGATTGTTCTAAGTAAAATTATTTCATCTCATAACCTGGAGACATATATAAAAGGAATCGGTGAGCAAAATTCTAGGTAAGGAAAGTAAGGGAATCTATTTACTTGTGAAATCAATAAGAACTTGATAAAATCATAAGAACACGAGAAATGAATGTAGATTCATTTTATAAAGAAAATAATGTGAACCATAACATGAATATGTGGATACAACATATAATATACACATCCATGATCATATCACCATGGTTCGTCCCCAAGGAGTCAAAATAATTACCAAGGTTATTCACCAAGGTATCTTCAAACTTGACATCTTTAGAGATTTAACTCTTTACCCAATGCATTAGAGAACTATCATAAAAAACACTTAATATTTAATTGTTTTCATTTGAACCAATTATATCATAATCATAAATTTCATAAATAACCCAAATAGTGTAAAAGAAATGGCTTTCACTTCAAAATCGCGATGTTTTAAAATTTCTTTAAAATAAGATCATTATGTCATTTTATAACCCATGGAAGGGAATAAGGGATATATGTATGTAAATTATAGAATCATGAATATTATATTTATGTCTTCATGAACACCCATATAGATGAAATAGTTCTTGGTATTCACATAAATAAGATAAAAGAATTTATTGATTGAAAGAGAGAAATTTTGAGACGGAATTTATACAGCATAACGGCTATATAACATGGTTTTAGAAAACAATAAAAAGAGAGGGGACAAGGGTAAACCACTTAGATATAACTCATAATATAGTATAGGGACATAATAAAAAGAAACAAGAATATGGTATCGATAATTGAATGACATACTACTTGGAAAGGAAACATGAAGAAAAGAAGATCTGATTTCTTTTATGAAACTTCTACAGTCTAAAGACGTCACCTAAAAATCTAGAAAATCCGTTGATGGGTGGGGAAAGGGTATCTTATCCTTTGGAAATAAAATGGACAACATTAATTATTTATAATAACATACCCCAATAGAATAAAATAGAAACTTGAAAACATAAAATAATGGAATTCATAACTTAAAAGAGGGGGGTGAAAGGTTCCCTTACCTTGAATAGTTACTTCGAAAGCATGAAGGTTGGGATGTTGTAGACTTGAAGGAACCATGGGAGGAAAAAGGACTAGAGATTTGTTGAGTAGGATTTTTGAATGAAATGAATGAGGTAATGGATTGGTATGTATAGAGAAAGAGAGAGAATATTTAATTAATCACCAAGAGATACCTCATCGGTGGTATTTGAAAAAACCATGGGCATTCCCATGGTACATGGCCATAGTATTAGCCACTTGGGACGCCTCATAACATATATTTCTATTCAAAAGTATACCAGATTTATTACATCGTGATTACATCATCAATGATGTCATTAAACACCAGAAACTGAAAACTGTATTTTAACTATTCACTAAAAATACAACTGTTTCGGAAAAAATCCTAAAGATTTACCCTAACCTAATATAAATACCCTGAATTAAAAAATGAACTCCATTTTATGAAAATAATTTTATAAATATATTAAATTTAATTTTTAAATAAAATGATTATTTTTTCAAAAAACAACAACTCTAAAACTATAACTTGTTTTGTAACACATTGAAAAATTTATCAATATCCCATAAAATTATTGTATAACCATAATAAAATAAACAAAAAATTTATTATTATATTTTATGAAAATAAATTTTCATTTTAAATTATTTAATTAATATAAAATTGTAATTAAATTATTTATGACATATAAAAACACTAAAAATTATACTATGATCATTTTTCCACTTTTATTATTTCTAAATTATATTTATACATTTATGGGTTAAGTTTATATCTATTCATTACTATTCTATACTATTCATAAGGGTATGTTACTATTTATACATGTAACGTCTCGGTTCCGGAAGCCACCCAGAGGCGCCCCATACCCGGTTGGTCGCATGGCCTCAAGAACATTTCCCCAAATGCCAAAGGCTACCGACTAGCAGTGAGGGACTTGGGTGTGATAGTGGGGAAACTATTCCCTCATTGTAATAATACGCTGTGGAAGGAAAATAAACATGCAATAGCAGAAGCCGTAATAACCAAAAATGTAAACAGCAGAAGACTAAATCAACAAACTCGAGCACATAAGTATATATATGAAATGATGCATGATACATAACTAGGAAAGCATCCAAACAAGTCACAATGTTGGAAAACACTACAGTACCAAAACTAGTACAAATGAAAAGTAAACGGCTCCTCAGTATCGCAAGCAAAATCTGGGTCACATGCTCCCCTGCTCCAAGCAATCATGTTCTAGAAGTCGAAGGGCGCTTTCCCTTGTCTATAACTACAAAAATGTAGTCTATTTGGGCCCAAATGCATGGACCAAATAGGGTGTGAGATAAAATCCCAGTAGGCATTCACCCGAAGATCTCTACCTAACAGTCAGTGAGTATATGGCAGGTGAAAGTACAATTAGCAGTAAGTAACAATAGAAAGGAATAGGCAGTAACAGTTAGCAGTAAAACAGGATGACACATAGCAGAAAAACAATCCACAACCAATCAACAGCTGTGAAACAAACAGCTAAGAAGCCGAAAACCCTCTGGAAAGTACTCACATCCATCCCCTCTGGTCCTATCCAAGAAGTACCACAAACCTCTGGGCAGTGCGCTCAGCCTAACCCCTCTGGCTTGGTCATACTCATTTATGAGACTCTTTGGGGAAGCTCAATTGGTCAATTCCCCCTTATAGTCTATTGTAGTTAGGGACTCTCTTGAGGAAGATCACGCGGTCTAACCCTCTTAGCCCCAAGGTCTAGAGACTCTCTGAGGAAGCTATCTCGGTCAATTTCTTATATAGCTTCTGGTATACCACATACTCTTTGAGAAAGCTCACTTGGTCAATTCCTCCTCTATCCTAGGAAGGTTCTTAAAGAGATTCAAACAAGGTAAGACTCTCTGAGGAAGCTCACCCGGTCTACCCTCCTGTAGTCTATAATATATAAGACTCTCTAGGAGCTCACTCGGTCCATCCCCTGTAGTCTTTAATGTCTAAGACTCTCTAGGAAGATCACCCGGTCTATCCCTTATAGTCTATAGCACCAGGTACCCTCATCCTCGTTCCAGTCAGTGCATAATAATGCTATAAGGCCAAAGTACACCTATAGAGCTACTTGGCTAACCAAAGTAAACCTATAGAGAAACATAGCTAAACAGTCTACAAGGCAACATGCATGTCATGAGTTTCAGTTGAACCTATAACCGCAAGTCATGAAATAGGCGTGACAACAAAGGAAAACAAGACCCAAAGGTCATAAACAGGATGAAGAAAGGAATCTACATCCAAGCACAAAATTTTTCCTCTAACATGGTCAAATTACCTCTTCACAAGCATACAGGCAAGGAAGGAAATGAACAAGGGAAAAAAGGTAAACACACAATACCCTGTTCACGGGTATCGATAGAAATTCACAAATAAAACTCAGATACATTGAACGGTAAGGGACAACCCACCTACCTCGATCCTTGGAGATCGATATACTTGAACCACGACGGCTAATTACCCCTAGAATGTCGTAGATCGCTACGTTTCCAACGCAATCGAAAGAGCTCGAATCAGAGAACGGATGGAGGTTTGGGAATCTGGAGTTGTTTCGTAGACGTACGACGTCTCCCGGTCAAGCCAGACCATGAAGATGATGATTATGGAGATTAGGCGTGACCCATGTCCAATTAGTGAAAAAAAGTACATGGTGTGTATTTTTAAGGTACACGGCGTGTAGTGGGTTTTTCCGTACTACGCCAAAAATGGCATCCATGACACACCCACAGACCATGTGTGTGGCCCGGGCACAACCAACACACAGCTTCAAGCTGGATTAGAGTACACGACATGTACTCAAAAAGTACATGGCATGTACTTCGACATTTTCCAGAACACCATTTTTTTTAAAAACTCCCGAAAAAGGAAAAGCGTACCTGAAACGAAGATCCCAGTTCTAATGAACATCCCCCTTAAAGAAATCAGTCCCTAAATTTACTTATATGGGAGTAGAAGAAGGATCCTAGAACAGTTCCGGCCACTGCGATCAAACCTCGGCCTCCCTCTCCCAAGTCTCGTCCTGTACTCGCCGGTGGTTCCATATCACTCATACCAGAGGAACAGACCGGCATCGTAGAACCTTCGTACTGCGATCAAAAATCTATATGGGATGCTCTTCAAATGATGCATCCTCTTTGAGATCAACCTCTTCAGGCTAAAAGACATGAGACTGGTCTGAAAAGTAACATCGAAGCTGAGATACGTGGAAGACGTCATGCATGGCCTGGTACCTCTGAGGTAGCTGAAACCGATATGCAACCGGCCCAACTCTCTCCAAAACCTCAAACGGCCCGACGTACCTTGGTGAAATCTTACTATGTCTCTAAATCCTTTTCTGTCCAAACCTCAGTTGGAAATGCAGGAAAACCTAATCCCTGACCTCGAACTCCAAAGGTTGTCTCCGCTGATCAGCATAAGACTTCTGTCAAGACTGTGTTGTATCCATCCTCTTCTGAATCATCTCTATTTTCTATGAGGTCTCCTAGACAAGACGTGGTCCTAGCAAAGCTACCTCTCCTACCTCCAGCCAGCATAAGGGTGATCGGCATGGCCTACCGTACAGAGCCTCGTATGGTGCCATCTGAATGGTCGCCTGAAAAATGTTGTTGTAGGAAAACTCCACAAGAGGTAAATTCTTATCCCATGAACCACTAATGTCTAAAATGCAAGCTCGGAGCATATCCTCAAGCACCTGAATCGTGTGCTCAGACTGGAAATTAGTTTGGGGATGGTATGTTGTACTAAAAAGTACATGTGTAACCAAAGCCTTTGGGAGTCCCTTATAGAACCGAGAGGTAAAGCGCACATCCCTGTCTGAAACAACGGAGTGTGGAACTCCATGTAGAAGTACAATCTCTCAGATGTATAGTCATCCCAGATCATCAACATTGAAGGTCTCCTTGATCGGTAAGAAGTGTGCATCCTTTGTAATCCTATTAACGACAACCCAAACAACATCACTTTCCTAAGGTGTCCTCGGTAACCCGATCAGGAATTCCATTGCAACATCATCCCACTTCCAATCTAGAATGGGTAACTGCTATAAAATCCTTTCTGGTTTGTGATACTCGACTTTCACCTGCTGACAAGTAGATCCTCTCATGACAAAACTAGCAACATCTCTCTTCATTCCTGGCCACCAGTACTGGCGATGAAGATCCTGATACATCTTGGTGACGCCAAGATGAACTTCCCAAACTGAGGAATGGAAATCCCTCATCAGCTCCCCATGTATGTCTGCTGGCACCCTTACACGTCCCTAGAAACAGAAGATCACATCCTCACCCACTGTCTATCCAAGAAGAGGTTCTCCTCCTGACACACTCTCTCGTAGGACTATGGCCTCTGAATTTGATAGCTGCCTCATTCGTACCCGGTCAAAAAGTGAACATGTAACATCCAAAGAAGATAGGACAGTCTGTCCCTGCCTGTCATGAACCTCCAGATGCATCTTAGAGAACATAGCGATAAGCTGCCACTCACTGTTGGCCTCCTAAACTGTCTGAATCTGGGTTCATCTTCTCGACGTATCTGCCACTACATTTCCCTTTCCCAGTGTATAGGCGAGCTCAAAGTCAAAGGACAACAGATACTCGACCCACCTGCACTGTCTTAGATTCAGATCATGCTGAGTGAATATATACTTGACACTCTTGTGGTCGGTGAAAACCACAAAGTGCTCTCCCAGAAGATAGTGTCTCCAACAGAATAAGGCATGAAAAACTGCTGTGAACTCCAGATTGTGCGTAGGGTAATTCCTCTCATGTGGCCTCAACTACCGAGACTCGTACGCAACGACTCCATCTCCCTGCATGAGCACAACTCCTAGACCGATACCTAAAGCATCACAGTAAACAGTGTAGCCCTTTCCCGTCTTTGTCAAGGCTAGTATCTGTGCTTACATAAACCTCCATTTCAGCTCCTGGAATGATGACTCAAAAGAATATGACCATAAAAACATCACCCCTTTCTTGGTCATACCATTCAATGGTTCTGCTAGGTGTGAGAAGTCCTGAATGAAGCGTATGTTGTATTTGGCCAGCCCTAGGAAACTCCGCACCTCAAAGATGTTCTTCAGCTGCTCCCAGGAAAATGCAGCTCTCACTTTCTCTGGGTCCACTGACACTCTTTTCTTTGAGATAACATAACCCAGGACATGAATCTGATCCATCCAAAAGTGGCACTTCGAGAGTCTAGCATACAGCTGATGCTCTCTCCGTGTACTCAGAATGATATCCAGATGTGTGGCATGGCCGTGTCAAGTGTGAGAGTACACCAAGACATCGTCCATGAAGACCATGACAAAGGAGTCCAAGTACGGATGGAACACTCGGTTCAGCAGCGCCATGAAGACTGCAGGCGCGTTCATAAGACCGAACAACATAACTGTATATTCGTAAAAAACATACATACTCTTGAAAGCTATCAGAGGTATATCAGATGTTCTAACACGCAACTGATGATTACCAGTCCTCAAGTCGATCTTCGAGAACACCCGGGCTCCTTGAAGATGATCAAACAGGTCATCAATCCTTGGAAAGGGATATCAATTCTTGACCGTCAACTGGTTCAGCTTCCGATAATCCACACAAAGGTGAAGGGTACCTTCTGCCTTCTTCGCGAACAGGACAATTGAACCCCAATGAGAAGTACTGGGTCGGATGAAACCCTTCGCCTGCAACTCCTCCAACTGCTTCTTGAGCTCCTACAACTCTGGTGTTTCCATCAGATAAGGAGGAATGGACACGGGTGCCACTCCTTTCATGAGCCCAATCTAGAAGTCTACCTCACGCTCCAGAGGTAAACCAGAAAAGTATTCTGGAAAGACATCCTTGAAATGATCCACCACTAGAGGAAAGTCTAACTGTGAAGTCCCCTGGTCATCCAGATAAAGACTGGTAATCTAGGCTGTAACTTCCCCTAGCCCATGATGCTCTGGTCCAGATCTAACTGCCTAGACATCCCACTCGCCTCTATGAAGGAGGGATCTACCCTCTGGTGATATGAAACTCACCATGCAGTGATACCAATCAACGACTACCTGGATTGGAACCAAACATTCCATACCGAGAATGAAGTCACATCCTTTCATTTCTAAGACATAGAGGTCCCATAATAAATGACACCCCGCAACCTCGAGAGGGAACTCTCTACACTGACGTACGCTAGATGTCCTCATTCCCAACGGTGTGTCCAGAGTCAACAAGTCGGCAGACGAAAAGATACAGAGGTTAACACTCTCCACAGTTGAAACATATATAAATCCCTGGGAAGCACTAGTATCAAAAGAAATGAAGATAAAAATGAGGCTACTAAGATCGTACCTCAAACTGTAGAAGATCTGGGATCCTACTCCTGATAGGTCTACTCCATAGAGAAAGACTATCCTACACTGTGGCCCTGCTCCCCTGGCTGACCGTTCTGAACTGATCCACTCATCTGTCACTGATGACCTGGTGACTGACCACCACGCCCGCGACCTCCACCTCAGCCTGAACGGCTGGAATAACTCCAGTTCTCTAACTGGTGGGAAACTGGTGAAGCATCTCCAGAACGCGGGGTCATATAGGAACCCCTACCACCAGCCGAAGGTGAGAAGATGTGAGATAAATGGTGAAGATGTCCAATCTTGTCTCCTGACCGGAACTCCATCAGATCTCTCTCGCATTGAGGCGTAGTATGCCCACTCCTAACGCACTGGTATCAAACAAACTGGCTGCTAGAAGACGCATCATATGAACCTCGATCTCTTCAAGAAGACTCTCTGCGACGCTTCCTACTGTTCGTAGGAGGAACACCAGCTCTGTATAACGAACCACCCTAGATCACTACTCAAGAATCCCTTAGATTGCGCTCAGTGATCAGCACCTGGTTGACAATGGAGGATATATAAGTCAATTAAGAAGATATTAACATGGGAACTGATATGCTGCCTGATACCATCCTCGAACATCCATGAAATGAACAACTCATCACCTGCCGGGATCGGTGTGAAATGCTATAGCTCAGTGAAGAGAGACGAGGACTCCATAATAGAGAGAGTACCCTGCTGTAGACTCATTAACTCTGGGGCTCGATCGGCCCTCAGGGTCTCTGGATAGACGTTGTCATAGAAGGTGTGTCAAAACTCACCCCAAGACATATCCTGCTGATGGCCTGACTATGATATCACCTCCCACCACCTCTTGGCAGTGTCTCAGAGCATATAAGCATCCATATTTACCATTTTCTCTGGAGGGATCTCTATGTGATCAAAGATGGTCAGTATGGCCTCTATTCACAACTCTGTATCCTGGGGTCCTCCATCCCTTGAAAAATTAGGAGGATGATACTACTGGAAAACCTGCGTCAACTCAGCCATCGACGGGGCAGGAGGCGGTGCTCCTTGGAAGGTTTGCATCAGCCTCATAAAGTCCTCCATGAACTGCGCCTCGGCGCCTGCAACGGGTATAAAAACTGGTTCCAAGGATGGCACAGTTGGAGGATCTGCAGGAGGTCCCTGGATGGCCATATTTGGTGTCTGGTCACCGTTTGGAAACTAACACACGACTAAAGGACATCTCAGAGGCATAGCTCTGAAAGATCAAAAGCACACCGTAGATCAGGATTAATAAAATTGAAAACATAGGAGTACAAAATTGGAATAGGGGAAGAAACAATCAAGTTTTACACAACATGACTACCCATCATGTATAAAAACTATACGACATGTCTAATTAATCCATTATCATGGGAGTGTCCCCTGCCCGACAGGTCCTGTAACACCCCAAACTACACGGCGTGTTGTTCCCACACACGTCATGTACTTGGACTCTAAACCCCTTCCAAAGAATCCTTACACGGCTAACCCACACTGTTCAAACACACCCCAGACTACCCATCGGGTTCCCTAGGGACACAGAGTGTACTAGGAACTACCTCGGTGGCCCTTTTTGATAGTTACACGGCCGTCTACATGGCTGGACCTTACACGACGTGTTCTGAAAAAACACGGCGTGTATAGAAGAAGGGGACACCGTCCCGTGTTGTTCGTAACACGGACGAGTACCTTGGAAAGACTACATGGAGTGTTCCGAAAGCAAGAAGAAGTGTCTTAGAGATGGTCACGCCGACCCGTGTGGTTCGTGACACGGCCAGATACCTGGAAAGAACTACACGACGTGTTCCTTTACAACACGGTGTGTTCTACTCGGGCTTCCCCGACCCTTGATGTTAGTGACACGGTCAGGTACAAGGCTATACACTACACGATGTGTACATACTGTACATGGAATGTTCCTGATGTTATTTTCACAACACTGTTTTCCTGCGCACACAGTCAGTAACACGGTGTAAAAACTACACTGCGTGTAACCCGAAATTACATGCCGTGTATTCTGGGTTTTTCTAGGTCATAGCTCATAAACTGCACAGAAGCCCAAAAACACGGAAAACGTAGAAAAGAGGTTCCAAATTCTGATCCCTGAGGGCCCATACTCCCCACGAATCTATGCATGGCATCCCCTACAGTCATGTACAAGAGGAAACAAGATCATGACCCACCAATTTCCGATTCAAGAGGGTCCATAACACCTCAAGAATCAATACTTGGTTTTCATTTAAATAGATTACAATGAAACAATCCTCTAAAAAGGCATTAGAGATTCTATCAAGCAACTATCTTAATGGCATGCATAATCTACACAACATCTATCACAACAACATGCAATCGCTAATTCACCCTAAATGGCATGGAAAGAATGCATGGCATGTGATTTTTAAAAGTTCCTATATGATGCATGATATGGAATACCCTCATCTCGTTGTGTTGTGACAGAAATAGAACCGTAATATCCAAACAATAATATTACAAAGTAATTGAATCACTCTAGGTGAAATCGTATCAACAGTAAAATCTCAAAACCATAAAACTGCAATAAACGAGGTAGTATGGCTTTTCCCTAAACACGGGTTAGGTACTCCCAGGATAATCTTATTACCAAGTACCAAATCAATCCTATCCATGGCTAAAGTCTCCAAATAGTAAATCAAGAGAAAATAATCCCTTTGATACTGCTTTGTAACGTCCTGGTTCCGAAAGGCACCCAGAGGCGCCCCATACCCGGTTGGAGCACAAATGAATATATATGAAATGATGCATGATACATAATTAGGAAAGCAACCTAACAAGTCACAATGCTTGAAAACACTATAGTACCAAAATAAGTACAAAATAAAAGTAAACGGCTCATTAGCATCACAAGCCAAAGCTTGGCCTCATGCTCCCCTACTCTAAGCAATCATGTTCTAGAAGTTGAAGGGCGCTTTCCCTTGTCTATACCTATAACTACATAGTCGGCTTGGGCCCAAAAGCATGGACCAAACAAAGTTTGAGATAAAATCCCAGTACGCATTCACCCGAAGATCTGTGCCTAACAGTCTTTTAGTATATGGCATGTGAAAGTACAATAAGCAGCAATCAAAAACAACAAGCAATAGGCAGTATCAGTAAGCAGTAAAAAAAGATGAGGCATAGCAGAATAACAATCCACAACCAATAAAAAATAGTGAAACAAACAGATAAGAAGCCAAAAACCCTCTAGGAAGTACTCGCTGCCATCCCCTATGGTCTTATCCAAGAAGTACCACAACCCTCTAGGCAGTGCGCTCAACCTAACCCCTCTGGCTCGGTCATACGCATTTATGAGACTCTCTGGGGAATCTCACTCAATCAATTACCCTTGTAGTCTAGGGTAGTAAAGGACTCTCTTAAATAATATCACGTAGTCTAACCCTCTTAGCCACAAGGTTTAGAGACTCTATGAGGAATCTATCTCAGTCAATTCCTCCTATAGCCTTAGGTATACCACAAACTCTCTGAGGAAGCTCACTCAGTCAATTCCTCCTCTAGCCTTGGAAGGTTCTTAAAGAGATTCAAACAAGGTAAGACTCTATAAGTAAGATCACTCAGTCTACCCTCCTGTAGTCTATAATATCCAAGACTCACTGGGAGCTCACTCGGTCCATCCCCTATAGTGTATAGTGTCTATGACTCTTTGGGAAGCTCACTCTGTATATCCCTTATAGTCTATAGCACCAGGTTCCCTCAGCCCCATACCAGTCAGTGCATAATAATGCTATAAGGCCAAAGTACACCTATAGAGATACTTGGATAACCAATGTACACCTATAGATCTACATAGCTAAACAGTCTACAAGGCAACAAGAATGTCATGAGTTTCACTTCAACCTATAACTGCATGGCAAGAAACAGGTGTGACAGCCAAAGGCAAACAAGACCCAATGGTCATAAACAGAACGAAGTAAGGCAATTACATCCAAGCACAAAAATTTATCCTCTAAAATGGTCAAATTACCTCTATACAAGCATATAGGAAAGCAATGAAATCAACAAGGGAAAAAAGGTAAACACGCAATATCCCTTTCACCGGTATCGGTGGAAATTCTCACATAAAACTCAGAGACTTTGAATGTTAAGGAACAATCCACCTACCTCGATCCTAGGAGATCGATATACTTGAACCAAAATGACTAAGTTCCTCTACAATGTCGTAGATCAATGTTCTTCCATCATAATCAACAGAGCTCGAATCGTAGAACGGATGGAGGCTCAGGAATCTGGAGAAGTTTTGCGGTCGTACGACATCTCCCGGTCAAACCAGACCTAGAAGAATATGATTATGGTGATTAGGCACGACCCTGGTCCATTTAGTGAAAAAAAAGAAAAGTACACGGCGTTTATTTTTAAGGTACATGGTGTGTAGTGGTTTTTTCTATACTCCGCCAAAAACGGCCTCCATGCCACCCCTACACACCATGTGTGTGGCCTAGGCACAGCCAGTACTAGGGTTCGAGTCGGAGAAGAGTACAGGATGTGTACTCAGAATTTACACGCCATATACTTCGAAATTTTCCAGAACTCAATTTTTCTTAAAAACTCTAGAAAAAGGAATAGCGTACTTGAAATGAAGATATGGGTTCTTATAATACATTACTATTCACAGAAAATTAAGATGATCTTATTAGACTCTAAATTTCATACTGGTCACAACTGTAGAAGGCCATTTTTTGAATATAATTTTACATTTTTAATCATTTAATGTAACATAAATTCTGTAAAATACCCTTTTTCCAAAATTCATTTGTAATAAGAAATTTCTATAAATTTATCCTACATTTATCTAGACACTTGAAATTCAACAAATTTTTCCAAGAGGAAATACAAATTTTATTTATACCAAGGGATTACAAAAAGTATCTAAGGCCTTGTTACATGGACCCTTAGAACACCTGTAAAGGACATAAATGTATGGTTTGTTGTAGTTATAGAATCTTGGGGAGGCCCAGACAAAATTTCCCTAGTGGTGATTTCTATAAGCATGACCTTCTCCCTTGGGCTATTCAATTCAAGCATCACATAATGAACCTCTGCTAGGGCTTGGTCCAGAGCAAACCCCAAAGATTCTACCTCCTTCCCAAACTCTAACATATTGGATTAAAATGGCCCGAGTCTACTATTTGTGGCCATCAAATCTTCTTTCTTTAATAATTAACCAATATCATAGGTATTTATAAGCAATAATTGTAACAATAAGAGATTAGTTTCCAATGGTAATATTAATCAGTATTCATATAACAGTTGAAACCCACCAGTATCATTTAAATTATACTCACTTCATTACATTAAGGATATAGTTTTGTTGAGTACAAAATTAAATAACACACAAAACTAGGAAACAAAACTTATTAAAAAGATCGGTCTGTTACATTCTTCCCCACATAATAAATTTCACCCATGATATTTTAACTCATACCTTAAGAAGTGAAAATTAGTAGGTACTTATAACTCATAGACTCCTCTAGTTCCCACATGGCCACTTCACATTTGTGGTTCCTCCACAACAACTTAACAAGGTGGGTAGTTTTATTACACATAACATTGTCTCTATAATCCAAGATCTCCACTGTGTGCTCCTCATAAGAGAGGTCATGTTTCAGTTGTACCACCTTTGGATTTATTACATGTGAAGGGTCAGGAATATACTTCCTTAATAGGGATACGTGCAAGAAATCATGAACTTGTGCTAGATTTGGAGAAAGTGAAAACTGATTGGCCAATGTTCTTATGTGATCATGGATTTCGTAGGGGGAAATATACCTCTTCTTGAGAATCCCTTTTTTCACAAACCTAATGACTCTCATCCGAGTTGAAACTCTAATAATGACTTTGTCACAAAAAAAACTCCAGGTCCTTTCGACAGTTTTAGGCATAGATCTTTGCCAACTTTTAGCATCTTTATTTTATTGTTGGATGACATGGACTTCTTCTATGATCTCTTGCTCATGATCAGGCTCAAAAATAATTCTTTCACATGCTTTATCCCAACAAGTATGTGTTCTACATCGCTCCCATATAGATATTCATATAGTTCCATTTGAATGCTAGAGTGGAATTTATTGTTGTAAGAGAACTCAACTAAAGGGAGATGTTGATCCCATCCACCTTTAAATTTTATTGAGCATGTTTTCAGCATATCCTCGAGTGTTTGAAGAGTCCATTCCGTTTGGGCATCAGTTTGCTGGAGATAGGCCATACTGAAATTCCATGAAGGGCTTAGAGCATGTTGAAGACTTCTCCCAAATTTGGATGTGAACCTTGGATCACAATCAAATATGATAGAAAGTGTTACCCCATGCAGCCTTACCATTTATTTCACGTAAATATTTTCAATTTGATCAAGAGAGAAACCTTCCAAAATAGAGATAAAATGGGTAGTCTTGGTGAGATGGTCCACAACAACCCATATCACAATGTTTTCTTTGAAGTTCATGGGAGACCAGGGAAAAATTCCATAGTGATATTGTCCCACTTACTTGCTGGTATGGGTAGTGGTTGTAATACCCCTTTAGGAATTCTTCTCTCTTCCTTCACTTGATGACATACTAGGAACCATGAAGTGTATTCAACAATCTCCCCTTTCATATAATCCCACCAATAATGATCACAAAATTCCCTTTATATTATTTTTCTACTAAGATGTGTAGAGAAATTAGAGCTATCAGATTTATCAACAAGCTCGATATTTATTTCCGAAATAGATGGAATAGATAGTCTTGTATAAATTTCAGTATCCCTTCATGATCAATATTGAACTCAGGAAACTTCTCATCCTTCACATCCTCAATCTTATTCTTTAACAAAGGATCTTATTTCTGAGCATTCTTTATTTTCTCTAGTAGTGATGGCTGAGAAATCATTTGGGTTATCGTTGATAATGTTACTTTACTTATAATTCACATGTACAACATTACTAGGTCATTGATCAGAGGATCTCTTGGAATCCTCATCCTGGATAGAATAATTGTGTCTTTCTTGCGTAATGCATTATCGACTTTGTTTGATCTTTTGGGATGATAATGAATTGAACAATAATAGTCTTTGTGAAGTTCTAACCATCTCCACTATCTCATGTTAAATTACTTTTGTTGGAAAATATATTTCAATCATTTATGGTATATGTATATATCACATTTCACCCCATAATGATAGTGCATCCATATCTTCAAATCAAAAACAACCGCAGCTAGCTCCAGATCTTGTGTACGATAGTTTTTCTCATGTTTCTTCAACTGTTAACATGCATAAGAAATGACATATTCAATTTGCAAGAGGATGCACCCAAGCCCTTTCAGAGATACATCATTAAAAAAATGAATCTTTATCCACTAGATGGAAAAGTAAACACAGGTGCAGTTACCAATCTCTTCTTCAGCTCTTGGAAACATTCTTTACACTTGTTTGTCTAAATGAACTTCATCCCTTTTCAAGGTAAAATGGTTAAAGTTTTTTAATGTCCTGAAACATTATTCACAATGCTCATATAATATCCCACTAATCCAAGGAAACTACGAATATCAGTAATTGTGGTAGGCTAAGGCCACTCCTCTACAACTTTTGTCATTGCAGGGTCAACAATGATTGCTTCATTGGTGTCAATGTTCCCCAATAAAGCATACTTTTTGTAACTAAAGTTCACAATTTCTAAACATTCCAAAAATCCTCCCCTTCTGTAGAGTTTTCAAAATAACCCTTATATGATCCTCATTCTCCTCATGAAATATTGAATATATCAGAATATCATCTATAGAAACTACCAAAAAGTTATCAAGGTAGTATTTAAAGACTCTATTCATCAAATTCAAAAAAATAGTAGGTGCATTAGTCATCCGAAAGGGCATAACAACAAACTCATAATTCTCATTTCATGATAGGATGGTAGTTTTTAGAATATATTCTTTATCAACCCTCGATTTATGATAACTAGATGAAAGATCAATCGTAGAGAACAATTGATCAAATAAGTCAACAATTCTTGGAAGTGGTTATTTTTTCGTCACTGTGATCATGTTCAGTTATCTATAATCGATGCATAGACACATTGATTAATCATTCTTCTTCACAAAAACAACTGGTGCTCCCCAAAGAGACACATTTGTTCAAATAAAAACCATCTCCAATATATCTAGGAGTTGTTTCATTAATTCTTCCAGCTCTACATTTTCTATCCTATATGGGGACTTATATTAGATGGTATCTATGTATGAGGTCAATAGAGAACTCTACCACCCTTTTTGGGGGAGTTCTAGGTATCTCCTTATAAAATACATCACTGTATTCCTGGATGATGGGGACATTTTCTATCCTGAAAGACTCATTTCCATCTTCTTCTTCCCCAATAAACTCCATAAAAAATATTTAGGAGGTTCTTCATGACAAAGACCTGGTTGATATGTCTCTCCCTGGAAAATAATTGTAGGTTTTCCATTCTAGACTAATGGGATTTCCTTACATATGCATTTGATCATATAATTATACTTTGATAATCAGTCCATCCCTACTATAATGTCGAATTCCAGCATGGGAATGACTAGTAGATTTTAGATAAGTGTGTGCTCAATAAATTAAATATGAGATTCTCTAAACACTACTACTGCATGGATAATCCCATTAGAAATCTTGACTAATAACTCTACTTTTAGAATATTGGGAGTTGATTCTAAATACATTGCAAACATGGAGGAAATAAATGAATGCATATAACCAGAATCAAACAAATTAATTGCTAGATTTGGGAGAACAACAAGAGTACCGGCCACCACATCATTTATCCCTTCATCTTCAGCCATAGTGATTGAAAAATTATGACCTCGTTCCCTTTATGGTTGATGCGGCTGAAGGTGATTCCTCTCCACTACCCATGGATTTGTACAGTGATTGGAAAAGTGCCCAACATGTCCACACTTATAGCATTGGACATCAGGTAGGGTATGCACCATCTTTCCTTTTTTGTTAGTGTTGGGATGTTGTGGCTTCACCTCACTATGACAATTTCAAGCAATGTGGCCATCTCTAACACACTTGTATCACTTCCCCCTCCTGAGTAGGTAGTTCCCTGAATGCTTCTAGCCACATTTATTACACATGGGACGTTGTACTTTCTTGCATCCTCTTCCTTGGTCAAAGAACCTCCCTAATATTGGCTCCATCAATATTTTCTTGTGATTGGATTTATGAGAGAATTTTATCTCACCAAACTCAAGTATGACTTTCATTGAACTTCGCACAATATCCTCATAGATATCATAATCTCATTTGGCTATATTCATCCGTAGATGAGGTCTCAGTCCACCGATGAATCTATCAACCTTCCATTTGGATCCATGACAAAACTATAGGTTTAACGTGAAAGCCTTGTGAAGTTTATCTTGTAGCTTCCCCCAAATTCATTCTCCTTATGCTTCACCTCGACAAACTTCTTCTCCATTCTTGTTCCCATCGATCGAGGGAAATACTTGTTGAAGAATATTCTTATAAACTCTTCCATATCTATAGATTAAACTTCCACTCATGTCCTTGTATATTTAATCTGTTCCAACCACTGATGAGCTTCAGCCTTTAAGAAATAAACATCCAAGTTAATCTTCTCTTATTCAGAACAACAGAGCACAAAAATGATCTTCTCAACATGTTTGATCCACTATTCAGAAATCAATGGGTCAGTAGATCCACTGAATTTTGGTGGCCATTGATTCATAATGGAGTCAATATAATGTTTTTCCCTTTCATGGTGATATTGGTCTCTTATCTTGATTCACGTTATTTCATATAACTCGAGTCAGTTTGTTCATCATTCACATGAATGATTCCATCCCAGCTTCCATCGAAGTTCTGTCAGCACATGGTCAATTGCAATCACCATTTTCATTGTTCTTCCTATTTCCCGTCATTTTCTAAAATTATAATACCTTAGTTATAAGATTTTTAATTTCTAAATCTTTTATCAATAAAGTATGTTATGTCTTAAAAATTCATGCTTTAAACAATTACATTTCCCTATAAATCATTCATAATTATTCATAAAATGATAATTATTAACCAAACATATCACCCAGGAGTGTCATAGCCAAGAGTGAATAAAGGCATGTTGTTGTGTACCAAGATACCCCAGGTCAATCTCGAAACTCCATGTCAGAGTTTTCACTCCTAGGAAAATATGGGCCAGAGCCACCTCTACATGGTCGTATCCAGACATGAATGTATTTTCTTGATAAACTATTTACTCAATACTCACCAATGTACTAGAAAGCAGAAAAATATTTAAACTTTTATATAAGGTTATTGTAAATGTTTTCATAGCCAAAATTTAAAAAATTACTAAACTATCCTTTCATACGATCTATTGAATCACAACATTTTATTTCATAACTTATCATTACATTTTACAAACAGATGATCTTTAAAGTCTAGTGTCTTGGAAATCAAGAAGATAATATAGGAAAACATAAACATTATTCTAAACCAATTTTAGGGTTTCTTCATAAGTTATTCCTATTTTCAATTATTTCATCTCATAACTTGGAGACATACATCAAAGGAAAGGGTGAGAAGAAGGCCCAATAGAGAAAGCAAGGGAATCATTTTACTTGTAAAATCAATAAGAACATGATAAAAACATAAGGACATGAGAAATGGAAGTAGACGCATTTCATAAAGAAAATAACTTGAACCATAATATGAGTATGTGGCTAAAATATTTAATATATACATTTATGAACATATCACCATGGTTCATCCCCAAAGTGTCATAAAAATTACCAAGGTTATTCACCAAGGTATCGTGAAACTTTTCATCTCTAGAGATTAAATTATTTAACCACCACATTGGAGCACTGTCAGGGCTCACCATTGATATGTCTTTATTTCCATGTGTTCCACGGAGATCATAATCATTCATTTCATAAATAACAAAAATAGAGTGAAAGAAATTGGTTTCACTTCCAAACAATGATGTTTTAAACATTCATAAAAATAAGATGATTATGTCATTTATAACACATGGAAGGGAATAAGTGTCATATGAATGTCAATTACAAAATAAAGAATATAATTTTTATGTCTTTATAAACACCCATATAGAAAAAATAGGTTTGGGTATTCACATTAATAAGGTAAGAGAAAATATTTAGAGAAAGAGAGAAATTTTATGGCGAAATTTCTGTAGCATAATGTCTATATTATGTGGTTTTAGAAAACAATAAAAAGATATGGGACAAGGGTAATCCACATATATATAACTCATAATACCGTATAGGTACATAATAAAATAGAAACAAGAACATCATATGGATATTTGAAAGGCATACCACATGGAAAGAAAACTTGAAAAAAAGATGTGATTTCTTTTATGAAAATTCAGTATCCTAACTGTGTCACTTAACAATCAAGAAAATTAGTTGATGAGAGCAGAAAGGGTCTCTCATCATTTGGACATAAAATGGATAGCATGAATGAAATATAAGAATATTCCCCCAATAGAATGAAATAAAATCTATAAGACATAACATAAAGGAAATCCTAACACAAAATGTTGGGAGAAAGGTTCCCTTACCTTGAAGAGTGACTTAGAAAGCTAGAAGGATGGGAACTTAGGGGCATGAGGGCACTTTTTGAGGACTCCTTTGGAGGAAAAAATACCAGATCTTCATTGAGGAGGATTTTGGAATGAAATGAACAAGGGAATGGCTGGGTATTTATATGGAAAGAGAGGGAATATTTAATTAATTTCAAAGGGACACCTCCTCGGCGGTATTTTCAAAACCATGGGCATTCCCATTGTATTTTTCCTTGGTATTGTCCATTTGGGACACTAGATAACATATTTTACTATTCACACTTTTATTAGATTTATTACATCATTATTACATCATCAATGATGTCTTTAATCACCAGAAACTTGAAATAGTATTTTAACTATTCACTGAAAATTCAATTGTTTCGCGAAAATCGCTAAAATTTACCAAAAAACTAATATCGATGCCCGAAATTCAAAAATTAACTCCATTTTATAAAAATAATTTTCTAAATATTTATAATTTAATTTTTAAATACAATCATAATTTATTGAAAAATTTACTCTAAAACTATAACTTGTTTTTGATACACCTTGAAAAAGTAATCAAGGTCCCATAAAATTATCGTATAACCATAAAATAAAAAAGTAAACTTTTTTATTACATTATATGTAAATACATTTTCATTTAATATTATTAAATTAAATATAAAATTGTAAATAAATTATTAATGACATATAAAAATACCAAAACTTATACTATGATTGTTTTTTCACATTAAGGATGTCTACATTATATTTATAAAAAATGGATGATGTTTCTATTTTTTGGCTTATTTACTAATCATTACTATTCATAAATCTATGTTACTATTCAAATTTTATTATTCAATAAAATTTAAGTTGATATTATTAGATTCTAAATTTCTTACTGGTCACAACTGTAGAAGACAATTTTTTAAAATCTTTTTAAATTTTTAATTATTTAAATTTTACTTAAATATTTTAAAATACCCTTTTTCAAAAATTTATTAGTAATAATGAGCTTCTATAACTTTTTCCTACATTTATCATGACATTTTAAATTCTAAAATTTTAAAAAGAAGAAATAACAATTTTTTTTATACCAAGTGATTACAAAAAGTATATAAGGCCTCATTACATTTCCCCTTATAACACATGCAAAGGACCTAGGTGTTAGGTTCCCTATAGAGATAGAATCTTAGTGTGGATCCGACATCATTGATCGAGTGGTGATTTCTATCAGCTTTAACTTCTCCATTTGTCGATTCCATTCAAGCTTCAGAAGTTGAAGCTCAGCGCGGTCTTGGTCTAGAGAAAATCATAGAGATGATACCTCCATCCCAAGCTCTGAAAGATGGGCTTCGTACGACCCGAGTCTATTGGATGAGGATGTTGACTCTTCTTTCTGTATTAATTAACCAAGATAACATGTATTTATAAACAATAATTATAACATTATGAGTTTATTTTCAAATGTTCATATTGACCAATGGTCATATAATAGTGGAAACCCAACATTATCATTTTAATAAAACTCACTTAATTACTTTAAGGATATAGTTTTGTTGAGTATAAAATAAATTGACACAGAAAATTTGGAGACAAAATTATTTAAAAATTATTGGTCATTATAGATTTCATGTGAAGAATTCCGTTCACAAGAAAATTTATTTGGGTTGGAGTTGGTGTGGGTATTGTGCATTGATTTACCCGAGCTACCTTGAATTGATGTTTTCTCCTAAGTTAGGGGAATGATCTTACTAGGGATGTGGCCCATGGACTATTGGGGTGGATTTGGATGTCAGTTTCAGACCTTGGGGATGCTTCCTACATATCTCAGGATGCTGAGAATCAATTTCCAGATACTTCAAAATGGGATGGATCATACACATGCAAAGAGGTCCATATGTAGGTTGGTTGGGGAGTATACTAAATAAGAAGAAGATATGGGGGTTTTTTGGTGATTATACCAAATAGTAAGACATGTAGGGGTTTGTTAGGGATTATAATGAATAGGTTACCCATATGGGGGTTGGTTGTAGATTATACAGAATAGTTGTACAACATGGTGGTTGGATGCAGCTTATATCAAATTTAATTCCCATATGATTTGTTTTTGGCATTAATGAATAAAATACCCATATGGGCATGTGGTCATTACGGTTTCGTGATCATCACTAACCTCAATGCTCATGTGATTCATGATCGGTGTGATAAATAAGTGAATGAAGTATTTGTTTCTCATCACTTAATTAATTTTTTCTACTCGTGGATGGATACATGGGTGCTAATAGGAGAAATAATGCTATGGATGGGGTTTATGCATGGAAGTAGTCTAAGGAGGATCTCATTACATGTGAGTCATACATAGGGAATCATGTACTTGTGGAATAGGGTTTGTGGGGATTACACATTAAATATTCACCTCGGTAGTGGATTTTTCTCTACTATGGGTGGCCTATACTATATTGTGGGGGAGGGTTAAATCACATGATGACTATACATTGGAAATCATGTGTTCATCGCACTTGGTAGGGATATAGTTTTACATCACATGCTGAGGATGTATTCATGCAGTTTAATGTCATATTACTATGATATTAAACTAATTATTACTACATAAATGCATCCCAGAAAAATGTGATTACATCTATACCAACAAGGATTACGTGACCATAGATAATTCACCTCTTATTGGGCCATTGATTTCGAACTTCTAGTATACAACAACGGGATGATTGGTCACTTTTGAGGTTCACATTTAGGACCCTATATTGAGATGCAATAAGGGATACAAAACTTATGATTTATAGAACAATTTATTGAAATTAATTAGATGGAAGTATAGGTTATATAATTCAAGGGACCATTAAATTTTTCTGTGCATGTTTAGAGTGTTTGTCATAATAGGTGTGTGTACGGTTTCAAATTTTCCGCAAGAGTTACTTGAGAAATGTGATACAGCATAGGGGGATTTCATAGTGTGTCAATGAGTGATTTTCACAAAAAATGTGGGTTGGAAGAAAGGTTAGGGTTTTCCAAAGGTGGATCATTCTCACACACCCAACATAGGTTGAAATGGGTTGGGAAAAGATTATTAAACTATTGTGACAATAAATTTGGACTCACCTAGAACCTACTTCACAAGAGTCTCTACCTATGGTGTTCTTCGTATCACTATGCCATTGAAAATATGTTTTAGATGTAGCATAGTTATTATTCAACTTATAGAGAGACTCTATTACGTAGGTTGTTAGATTATATTTAAAGCTAAAATCTTTTATATTGGACGTGAATGATTTTGGTCCGAGAAGAGGATATTATTGCGGCTTCAAGCCTCATCGTGGGATTCCAGCCACATAAGGAAATATTTTGATGTCATATTTTTCGTATAATATATTTTCACATGGATTGACCTCTTGTGAAAAATAATAATTTCATGAAATAATCCCTTATATCGTGCATCTTATTTCCTTGAATCTCTTGGATTAATTTGGGGAAGGAATCATAAATAATATAAAATTTGGTGTGGAAGTCATTTTCACATCGATCACAATCAAGCACATATGAATTGTCACTTGTCTTCCACATCCTTGTCGATCCTAGAATGGTCCTTTGAAGGAGATGGTGGATTCATTTTTCCCGAATATAACACTATAATGCTACAAATGTGATTTATGAACCTTTAAATCCCCCACACCGCTCTTAATCTAAGATGCTAGGGGATATGATGGTTGGATTCTGAGTGAAATACAAATGAGAGGGATTCATTTCAGTTTGGGCACACAGAATCTATAGTTTGGTGAATAAAGGTCTCATTAATGCGTGTAATTATGTGTTCCAGATAAGTAAATTGTAAAAGGTGTAACAATTTATAGAATGTTTACTTTCCACATGATATTATTACTCTTGTTCATGTATGTTATACTTTTGTGCACAATGCATGGGCATTGGCTATTTTAATCACATAAAGAACCATCTTTCAAGAAACAATTTCGAGGACCAATTATCGATATTGAACACATGATTACATTTTTTAATGCAACATCTCCTTTTTTTATAATATTCATTGGTGCACATGACTCTAATATATTTGTTTTGATTTAACTAAAATATCCCACTAATAAAACATAGCTGAGATTGATTCTACAGGTGCAGATAGATGAGCGTATGATTTGGTAAATCACTATATAACTAAAGTTTTGTGATTTTATTCATACAAAAAATGATCATGGTGGTGTGTACCCTAGGAATGGATAAATACACACTCATAAACTACATCCCACTGGAAATTTTTGGATGATGGTTGATGTCAACATTCTATATTTTAAGGCTAACTTGACTTGATCATTGCTCACATGTGAGGATGATCATAATCAATGAAACATACATGATCATGGATATTCTACAATAGATCATGGGAAAATTATCATCTATGCACTAAAATGGATGGCCAGGATGGTTACAGGGGAAGATCTGGAGGAAGATTAATCCCATGCCCACTACACTGCTAATTTTCAAAGTAGCATGAGTGAAAATAGCTTGTGCGAGCACAATGATTGGGACATGTGATTAGGTGAAAATTTTACCATTTAATTGGAATGGTCATATTGGTTTCCCAAAAATTTCATGGAGTATGGGGAGGAGCTACACCATATCAGACTCTATGGGGCTACATAGATATCACAGTTCCACATTTATCTTCAACATGAACTGTTTGAGTATCTACTATATAGGTGGTCCCAAGATTTTAAGAACATCAAAATGGAGGTCAAAATTGTCCCGATGGGATGTCCCCTACATTATGGGTATTCCACTATAAGGTTACTTATATGACGAGTTACTTTTGTCAGTTAACACCAGAAATGATAGACATTAGAGTCCACTACCAACGCAAACTCTTATTGGGGGACTAATAATGAAACTAGTTCATGCTCCCATTTCTTCATATGGACACCATATTCAATTAATTGATTTACTTGTTTCTAATGAAGGTCACATCCATGAGTATTCTTGGCCAAGGAAAACTGTTCCAGATAGAACCATAGAGGTGGGGGCCATGATTATATTGGGTAATCCTAGAGGATGGATAATTCATGAAATCAGGGTATATCATGGTGGGAGGATAGTATCCACTAGTCCACTAAATCATGTTTCTTAACAAATTCATATGTATTTGGATGCACCTGGTCATTTTCTTAAGGATGTTCGTGCACCAAAGCATACTAGTGATGGTGTAATTTCATTCGGCTGGAGATAGAGTCAAATTGAGTGTACATGTATTGTTACTTCTCTATAAGATATTGTTCTTCATGGAAATGAGATGAATGACAAGGAGGATTTTAAATACATTATATTTCTTACATGGTAGGTTTGAAACACAGTTCATGGTTTATAAGTTCATGAACACCATCATCCCTCCATATTCTAGTATAAATCCATCTCAACTAAACATTTCAGGGATTTAAGCAATTAAAAATAATGAGTTCGGTGTCCTAATTAAGATTGAGAACTATCTGAAATTAAATTTCCATGCCTCCTCAACTATGATTGGATTAGTGGTGGAGAATATTCAAGGAATAATGGTACAAATGGAGTACCTAAAGTGCATTAGGGCCATAGGTCATTTTTCTAGAATTGATGGCCATGTCCATAGTTAACCACAAGAAACATCCTATATTTCTAAGAAGATTGTGTGATTTTAATGAGAGTTGAAGAGATTATAAATGGAGTTCTGTGAAATGCATTCCCCATTTATTATTTTTAGAAGTAGATTGTTCTATTTAATGCGGGGTCATGGAAAATAATTTTTCTATAGTTAAAATATGTCAATCTTTTCTTATCGATGTCCTATTCTTGAAACTGGGTGCTAGAAAACCAATATTTTAGTCTGGAAGATGTGTATTCAAGTGAACAAAATAGTGAGTGAGGTGTCAAAGATACTATTTGGTTAGAAAAATATATTTGGTGAGTAATCCCTGTAATATTGTTATCTCTTTATGGATCCACAATTGGTATTGAACAAAGCACAATTCTTCCCCCACCTCCGATAGCATAAGTCTCCCAAAAGTAACCTTAGATGTGATCAAGTGGCTTTAATACTAATATTAATGATTTAGGAAGGATCCCGGGTAGAAATTGTGGAACCAACTATAGCCAGAAAATGATGATTTCTTTCCTAATCTTTGGTTGGATTGAATAATTCTTTGAATACACACAATAATAGAGGAACAATAGTTAAATAGGAATAAATATGGAATCATGATGTCAGATGTAAGTCCTTTCAAGATCATCTGGTAGGTGAGTTTCTATTAGAGTCACATATATATATCAACCATGGAATCCTATTCATTTCAATTTGGGAAGTATGAACCTCCTTCTACTCTGATGTGGGTGATTCAGGGAAACAAAACAAGATGTTAAGAGATTCAACCTCTTGATATCTCTTCATATATGGTTGAATTGAATGACGAGGAAAATCATGACTCTAACAATGAATAATCTTTGGGTCGACCTCTCATAAAGGAAATCCTAGAGAAAGTGGTGAAATTACTTCCTCACAAGAGAAAATGGTTGAATTTTGTGTGATAATCCTTAACATATTTACCTTTATTGATTATTCCCATTCATTATATTGATGTTGTAATTTAATGTTGTTTCATAGTAGAGGTAATTAAAGATGGAAAAGTGGTTCCTACTAAAGATCAAATTGAAGGCCTCCAGTTTCCTTAAACTGGTTCCTTATTAGATTACGTTGGAATATATACACGATTAGAATCTCGAAGGACTGATTATTTTTTTATCTTTTAGAAATAAGATACATAAATAAGTTTAACATTACATCATGAAGGTAATTACAACTCTAATTTATTACTCTATAAACATCATGTCTCCTAGATTATGCTTGAATGTCCTTCATAATTTACATTTTCATGTCCTGTGAAAAATGAAATATAAGACATTGTGCATAATTGAAAACACATGCCTTTAATAATAAACTTGCACAAATTATTGCAGGAATAAGAGCTGAGTAAATAATTCCATAGTGAAACATAATCATGAGTAATATACTAGTCAAATAACTAGATGATCTTCAAATTACTAGATTCATAATGAGGAAAGTGCATATGTTGGACATTCTGAAACATTTGGTCATGGCCTCTGCCAACACATCTAATGATTAAGTCCTCGGCCAAAATCCATATAACACATTGGGAGAGGCCTTGACCAATTCTGCATCTATTTGTCTCCTGGGACCTACCGATTCATCGAGGGGATATAGAGGGCCCCACCCATCACATAATAAGTCCAATTAATTCCTCATATGGGTGGGGATAAACATAAACAATATATACATTCATATTGAATCTATCAAATGTAATGTAACTGTTTTCCCCAATCATTAAAAATAAAACACTAACCATTTCGAGTAATATGGTGAATGGTTTTAGGATATATTATTCACAATATAGTTTTTCATCAAACATTAAATAACATATGGTAGATGAACTCGTAAATTATTAAACCCAACAATACACAAGAAACAACAAGAGTGTTGAATCAAATGAAAATAATCTTACTATATCATTAAGCAAACTTGAGATAAGTACTCTTTTATTTTGAAAAGAAGTGTAATTTTGGATTATATTTGTACAAAAATAGAGTGAAGTAAGATAGTATTTGGATAATGAAATTTTTTTTATAAATATAATGGTTTCAGACAACCAATTTTAGAGTTCCCTTGAAAATAGATATGAATTGAAGAAATTCCCTTGAATCATGCTTTTATTTTCGAAACAGTTTTGAATGTTCCTTTTAACACATGTACAATACATACAATAGGGAAGGATTCTGGTTGGTGTACATATATAGAATACTCAAAAATAATTTATTAGTAGTAAATAAAAATATATAAAATTTTCATTGAGGAAATTAAACAATTAAATTATCCTGAATTAAAATGGATGTTCGGGTGGAAAACCCTTACCTTAACTTCAAACATGTTCCTCTCTTATACTTATGCTCCTAGAATATGAAATTATACTTATTAAGAACTCATTTAAGAACCTATTATATATGTATTTATTTCATCAAAATTATGGTTATTTCATTTATGTCTTTATTGATAAGTTATTGTATTGAATTTTGTCACTCTGGAGTGTTTTTTTCATTATTTTTTATAATTGGTTAACTTGTTCTTAAGTAATGAAGTGGTATGGATATATATATACAGAATTAAAATTAAATATTATTTATGAACATCGAAAAAATTTAATGGCCATTTCTATCATTTGGTTACATGGAATGAGGATGAAGCATTAGATGACAATCACTTCGATTATTTGGCTGTATCTAGATTTTTATGAACTAGTTTTGTCACATTAATTAATAATATGTACATATAGAGGGTATTGAACATTAATTAGTTTTTAATAAATATATTATAGTATATTTAAACCATCAATATTGTTTCATGACCAGTAATGAAGTAATGATTCAAGAATGAAACGTTTTTGTCCACGAAGGTTATAAATTGGAACCACATGGACATTGATTTTGTTTAAAAAAATAAAAGGGATGGAGTAAGAATATTGATGATTTTTCTTCTATTCACATGATATAAATATACTATATAGATTATACTAGAGTTATCATGTTCATTTTGACAGATGAGGTGAGGAGAGTAAAACAAAACAAGATAAATTCAAATGAAACTAAAATAAAAAGAAAGGTGATATACCTCTTGAAATAACATCCTCGAGAACCTCCTTAAGGGAAGGGATTCTTTTCTTTTGGAAAGACCAAGATCATCCTTGTCGTGGAGTGTGACTAAGTAAGGTTTTTTAGGATGAACATTGAGGAGATTCAAGGCTTAGAGGAGTGAAGAGAAGAAGGATTGGTGAGGGGTTTTTATAGTGGAGGAGAGGGGTAAATTTTGAATATTTAATTCAATATTTTATTATTTCCCTCAAGAAAAACAATAGATTTGTTTCTGTAGGACCCTGAGACACCCTGAGAGGGGAGGTGTGAATCAGGGTGACAACATTTTCGTTTAATGAGATTGATCTTGTTCTCACCTTGGTTGGATCTTGTAAAACATGTATGATGAAAATGATCAGAAAACAAACATTCACTTGCAGAGAGATGAAACAACACTTTTTACTTGGTTAACCACTAAGGGCTACGTCCAAGGAGCATACGTCACCAGGTTGTCGGTTGTACCAAATTCCACTAATCTTCACTAGATGTGGATAAAAGTGGTTCAGGAATAGTTCCTTTGTCCCAGGATCACTTCCTTTACAAAAGTTCAGGGATAGATCATTGCATCCCTCGGGTCACTCCCATTGACTCCCCCTGGCTAACTGCATTTGGTGAAGTCTCCCTCAGTTTATAGACGTGAAGGTCACTTCATCATTGAAAAATAATGCATTATCTATTTTTTGAAGATGATATATTGATGTTCAACTCTCACTAGCTGACGAATCTCACTTTGTGCAGAGGGTACTGGGAAGTCTTCTAGATTTCGTGCATCTTCAAAAAGACAGGCGTACTTCAACCTCACCAGGCGCGCTTCTCCAAGATAGGTACACAAGTTTCACGACCGGCACACAAGTCACTTGCACGGTACAAATTTGGCACACATGTGACACCAACCATCTTTCGTGACACTGCCTCCTTAAACTCCAAACATGCGCGACTCAGTGCCTTTAACTCACAAACCACTTTGGTTGCCCAGCCAACAACCGGCGCACAGCCTCTACTTGCATGGGCCAACAACCACTTGCACGACATAACAACTTGACCAATGAGAGCTCAAAAAATCACTAAGTGTTGAACTTTTTTAGAAATTAGGTGGGGTGGTCCTCTATTTATAGGCAAACTGGACCCCCTACACGGTGGCGTGCAACTGTCCTTACACCACGCAAGTCCCAGTGCGCTGTTCCAACAGCCCTAGCCTCTGTAGCGCAACTCATTTGTGCGACCCAACCAATAATTGTGCGACCTACTTTCCTTTGCCATATTTTGAAGTTCTGATCATGAATAAAAACCAGCGCACAAGTTCCCAAACCTCCTATCCATCGGCGCGCAAGTCCTTTCTCGGCGCTCAGGTCACTTGCGCGACCAGCAAAAAACTTGCGCGGCCCTTATCCCTTTTACATTTTCCCATGTTCTGATATTGAAAAAATATGGCGTGTATGTTTATTCTCCTTCAAGTACATGAAGCGCAAGTCTCTTTTCCAAAAACACTTTTCTCCATTTGTCGATTTTTAGAACTAAAACTTTGGCAATCACTGGGAATCGACGCTACCTTTAATACTATTGTCTACTTGAACTGTATGATCACTTTGCTAGTACACATTCTGAACTTCCACTGAAGATTTTCAACAAACACAAACCATACGCTAATTCATGCATATAAGACCATGGTTCCAACAATATCCCCCTTTGGGTTTGTTGGAAATCAGAAAAAAAAATATTTAATAGATCCCAATCCATTTACAAACCAAAAATGCATATTCAAATCAGCCAACACTCTAAGTCTGTGTGCTCAATGCTCGGTGTATAAAACAATATAGGAAGATTGAATTGGGTTCCAGTGTTTTTGAATTCTCAATGGCGCCCAAGAAGCATTACATAAGCATTGCATGCCTAAACATGCATGAATTTATTCATTTCTCACACATTGACAATAAACCCAAAGACCGATAATTTTTTCATTGTTCAGCTCAACCCATACTCTCCCTGGATAGTATCTCCCCCACAAACCTGCATCACATCAAAAAATAGAATAAAAATAATTTACATAACTGGGGAGAGGGGATTTCTATAACCTCTTTATGCAGTGGGAGGTGGTTGAACACCGAGGTTCAATATATTCATCACAAATAGAGTCGTTGATAGTGGCTTGGTCAGGATATCAGCCAATTGCTCATCAGTTACAACAAGATCCATTCTAATCATGACTTGTTCAACTTTTTCTTTGATAAAATGGTACCTAATTTCAATATATTTTGTATGATAATGTTGAACCGGATTCTTCGTAAGATCAATTGCACTCTTGTTATCAAAATAAATCACCATTGGTTGGTTCACCTCATCACCAATATCTATTAATTACTGCTTTATCCATAGTAGTTGAGTGCACATCTTTATGGTGGAGATACACTCTGCTTGAGCAGTACTAAGAGAAGTACTTTCTTGATTCTCGCTCAACCAGCCAACACATTTATTTCCAATATAGAATGCTCCACCACTAGTGGACTTTCTATCCACAACATTGCCAGCCCAGTCAGCATCAGAAAACGCTGATAATTCACGGTTTGTTCCTACAGCAATGTATAATACACAATTGTGAGTACCTTGATTATGCCTCATGATTATTTTTACGGATGCCATATGTTCCACTTTTGGATTACTCTGAAAGCGGGCTGCAAGACAAGTGGAAAATACAATATAAGGTCATGTCGCTGTCAGGTACAGTAATCTTCCAATGATCCTTCTGTACATGGTGGGATCTACAGAGTTCCCATCCTCATGCTTTCCAAGTATAGTTACAACTACAATCAGAGTTGTCATTAGTTTAGAGTATCTAATATTAAACTTCTTCATCAGATCTCTTGTATACTTTTCCTGAGAAATGAAAGTGTAATCCTTCTTTTGAATCACCTGCATCCCCATGAAATATGTGAGCTTCTCAATCATAGACATTTCAAATTATGATTTCATGAGATTGCAAAATTCATCCACTGATTTCTACCTGCTGCCACCAAATATGATATCATCAATGTAGACAAGAACCAATAATTGATATTTAGGAGAATAGATAACATATTTATTATGATCTACACCTCCTCTTTTGAATTCCAGCTTCTTGAGATAATAGTCTAGCCGAGAGTTCCACGCCCGTGGTGCCTACTTCGAACCATATAGAGCTTTCTTCAGTTTGTAGACCATTGTTTCATGAGTACCAAGAACAAAAGCCACTGGTTGTTCAATGTAGAATTCTTCTTCAAGTACACCATTTAGGAATGCTGTCTTGACATCCATTTGATATACTTTATATCCTCTTTGGAGTGCTATGTCAAGGAAAAACCTGATTGACTCTAGTCTAGCCACTAAAGAAAAGGTTTCTTCAACATCAACGCCTTCAATCTGAAAATATCCCTTACATACCAATCGAGCCGTGTTTCTAATAATACTTCCATGGTCATCAAACTTCTTCTTGAAGATCCATTTTGTTCCAATCACATTGTGAACTTCAGGTCTATAGACAAGATACCATGTCTGATTCTTGTTAATCTGATCTCACTCTTCATTCATGGCTTTTACCCATAATTAATCATTTGTAGCTTCTTCAATTAAGGATGGCTCCACGGATAATAGAAATACATATTCTACATTATTCCTCATCCTCCTTATTTGTGTGGGTGCATTCATGTCCCTAATTATGTTAGATGGATCAATCTCAGGTATACAATTTCTTCTGTGTGGTTCAGTTGCATTCTCTCCACCCATAGGTTCATCATCAGATTCTTCTTCTGAGTCAACATCATGATGTGACTGCTGATTGTTCTATACAGCTTAATCTATTTCTATTTTTGTATTTTCTCCACGTTCACATTCTTCCTCACTTTATATCCCATCAGCAGATGACGTTCTTGAAGAATTTTTATTTTTATCTTCAATTATATTAACATCACTGCTTACCACAATCCTTCCTAATCACTTGTTGAAACACTTTTAGGCTTTTTTGTTCATTGGATATCCATGAAAAATTCCTTCATCAGCATTGTCACCAAACATCCTTTGATTTTTCAATTTATTTCGAATGAAACATTTACTTCCAAAAACATGAAAGTATTTCAACGAAGGATTCCTTCCATGACACAATTCATATGGTGTCTTCGTTTCTCCCATATAAAGACACATTTGATTATGAATGTGCACTGAATCTTCAACAGCTTCCTTCCAATAATGGCGAGAGATACCACTCTCAATCGGCATAGTCCTAGCCATGTTGTTGACTTGTCGATTCCAGCGCTCAACAACTACATTTTCCTGTGGAGTTCTTACAACAGCTACCTCATGCTGTATTCCATGTTTTTCAAGGAAATTCTCAAACTCGATGGGCATGTATTCTCTTGAATTAATAGATCGAAAACCATTGATTGATCATCAAGTATCATTCTTGGAGATTCACTGATATGTTTTCATGCAGTCAAGCGTTTTTAGTTTCCTATGAATGACCATAACAAATGCCATTATAGTATAGTCATAAATGAAAAGTACAATGTACCTTTCTCCATGAGTTCCAGCAAAATTTATCAGGCCGCATACATCTGTATGAATTAGATCAAGAATATGTGATTCCCTTTTCTTCTTTGGTCGATATGAACTATAGAACAACTTCCCACGAATGCAAGCACCACAAGACTTTTACCGTTCATGTTTTAGAATGGGGATATCCATTACTATCTTCATTTTAGATATCTTTTTCAGGTATTTTTGTTTAATGTTCCCCAGCCTACGATGCCACAAATTGTTTTCTTCTTAAACAGAAAAATAGTAGGATTTCACTTTGGTGTCAACCTGATATAAGTTTCCATCTTTTCTACAGCCTTTCATAAGATAATTACATGTTTCCCCTTTATAGTGCATATATCCTTTTTGATTGAAGGTTATTATGATCCCTAAGTCATAGTGTTGACTAACACTGTGGTGATTGTGACGTAGACTGTCCACATAAAGAACTTCAGTCTTCTTCAGCTCTCCATTGGCGAGAGCAGTATTCACACTACCTTTAATCTTCAAAGCACCATCATTACCAAACCGTACTATTCCATCAAACTTATTTTCAATGTTCTTCAAAAGTTCAGAATTTCCCATGATATGGGATGAGCATCCACTATCAATGATCCATGTGCTGCTGGTCCTTGTAGCTTTGAGGGCTACTTCTGCAAGATTGGATTTCTCGATCTTCTTCTTTTCTTTCCATGAGATATTGAATTGAGAATATGATACTGATGGCCTTTTAATAATTTCTTCTACATAAACTAATTCTTAATACCCATAATCTTCTTCAAGTGGAGAAAAACTGTTTGTGAGAACAACACCATCCAAACAGTGAATATTGGCCCTTCTTTGAGAGTTGTATGAATTCCTCCTGTCATACCTCTGCCTGCAATTCAGAGATTTATGGCCAAATTTAGAACAATTACAACAGTAACTATAGAAGCTATTTCTTCTATAAGATGGAGGATATGAAATCGGTATCCTTTGTTGACTTCCAAAATATTCCCCATTCAAGTAGCTCCTTTCCTCTTCATAGTCTGACATGGTATGGACCAAATAACCACATAACTTACACTTCATGAGAGGAAATGTCTTTTCACTTGGATTTCTCCTCATTCCTTCTTCCTTGGGAGAATAGTTGAACGTCATGTCATTTCGGAAAGTTTGAGGATAATTTTCTATTCTTTTATGAGTTTGGATTGAGTTTTTTTTTCAGCATTTCATGTAATGTTTCAGCATGTTCAACTTTAATCTTGTCTTTCTTTTGGCTCTCTTTACTTTCAGAAGTTGATGTCTCAGCTTCACAACCAATTCCACTCTTTCCCATTCAAGAGGGTATTTGATCACTTATGATTTTTCCAACCCCATTTGAACCACACTCGGCTCTTTCAATTAATACATCATTTGAAAATATTCTAAAATGAATTTTCTTCATTCCATCATTTGTGGTTGATTTACATTCAATTTTACTTCTAAGAGTAACAACTTCTTCCTCACTTCCCTCAATAGTCTTGGACTTCCCTTCCAGTCCGAATGAAAGGTCATTTATGACCTTTTATTGTTCTTCAATTCTAAGATTTAGTTCCACAACATAATCTGTGCTTTCAATGATTGAAGATAGAACTCTCACTAATTCTTCTAGTCATTCAATCTCTGACTCAAGATCATCAAAATATTCTGACGATTAGTCCACCATTTCATTCCACTTATTGCATTTCTTACATTTATTTTCAATATTGGAAAAGGCATACTTAATTTGAGTCATTGAATCACCAATATAAGTAATATGATTATCTCTACCTTTATTTATTGGGGTTTCTGACTTTTCAACAGTAGCCATTATGGAAGCATACTTTCCTATTTTAAATTCGGGTTCTTCTTCTTCAAAAAATACAGTATCCTCATCAACCTCTCCACAGACAAAACTCTTCCTCTGTATTTTCATTCTAGATTTTTAGTCTCTCATTTTAAAAAAACTTTATCAAGGATTCTCGATGTTTTCAACTTCACTATATTCATCATTGATCTTTCTTAAACACTGAGAGGAAATGTGCCCAACTTTTCCACAACAAAAACATACGACAGGTAACTTACCTTTGAATTTCCATTTTCTCTTCTGGATTTTATTTGCAATGAGAGAAATAATTTATTTTTCTTCATCATCTTCACCGCTACTATATTTTGAAATTTATAGTTTATCCATGGCCTTGAACTCCATTTCCTTGGTCACATGATTTGTAGCATCTTATGGTTTGACTCTCATTTCATATGCTACCAAGTTACTCAGTAGATCATCCAGAGAAAGTTTGGAAAGATCTCTTTCTTCAAGGGATGACACCTTTTCATTGTACATGGGTGAAATTCTTCTTAATATTTTCATTACAATATCAATATCTTTGATTTCTTTTTCTAGACCCCTAATTGCTCCAACCACTTCAGTAATTCGATAGAAGAATGAGTCTATATTCTTGTCAGGATGCATCTTCAAATCATCAAACTGATTATCAACGACTTGTAGTTTTTTCTCCTTCAATTTTCTATCTCCTTCATAAATGTTTTCTATTTTATCCCACATGGATTTTGTTGAGGTGAAACTCATCACCTTTAGATGGATCTGATCAGAAAGGGTTGTGGTGAGTGCATTTTGTGCTTTAGCATCTGCATCAAGAATTTTCCTGTCTATGTCAGTCATAGTCAGGCCTATTGGATCAGTGGCATATAGACCTTGCACAGTTGAAAACAAAACATACATTCCAAGGGATCATATATGAGATCTAATTATGTTCTTAAAAATCTGAAAAATACTTCCATCGAAGAGAGGTACTCCCCTGGTATTATCTGTATTCTCCATGATGACAAGTTATAGATCTATCACTAGTAAACTCCCTCTGATACCACTTGTAGGACCCCGGGACACCCTGGGAGTGGAGGGGTGAATCAGGGTGAAAACGTTTTCTTTCAAATAGATGTATCTTGTTCCCACATTGATAGGAAATTATTAAACTTGTATGATGAAGATGATCAAAAAACAAACATTCACATGCAGAATAATGACACAACACTTTTTTACTTGGTTCACCACTAAGGGCTACGTCCAAGGAGCATATGCCGACAGGTTTTCGATCGTACAAAATTACACTAATCTTCACCAGCTATGGGTTACTGAGGTTTGGGAACAGTCACTCTGTCCTAGGCTCACTGCCTTTACAAAAGTTTAGGGATAGCTCATTGTGTCCCTCAGGTCACTCTTGTTGACTCACCCTAGATTACTTCCTTTGGTGAAGTCCCACTCAGTTTATAGACATGAATGTCTCTTCATAATTGCAAAAGAATGCATCCCCTATTGTTTGTAGATGCTCTGTTGATGTTCAACTCTCACTAGTAAACGAATCTCACATTGTGCTGAGGGTACCATGAAATCTTCTAGCTTTCGTGCAGCTTCAAAAAGATAGGCGTACTTCAACCTCACCAGGCGCACTTCTCCACGACCGGTGCGCATGTTTCATGACCAGCGCACAGGTCACTTGTGCCGTAAAAATTCGGCGTGCAGGTGAAACCAACCAACTTGTACGACACTGCCTCGTTAAACTCCAATCATGCACAACTCAGTGCCTTTAACTCCCAAACCACATTGGTCACGCATCCAACAACCGGTGCGTAGCCTCTACTTGCGTGTCCCAACAACCACTTGTTCGACTAAACAACTTGCACGATGAGAGATCAGAATATCTCTAAGTCTTGAACTTCATTACACATGAGGTGGGGTGGTCCTCTATTTATAGGAAAATTTGACCCCCTGCGCGGTGGCACGCAAGTGTCCTTACGACGCGTAAGTCCCGGCACGCAACACCAACAGCTCTAGCATCTGTCGCACAACTCATTTGTGAGACCCAACCAATACTTGTGAAACCTACTTTACTTTTCAATATTTTGAAGTTCTGATCATGAAGAAAAACTGGCGCACATGTATCCAAACCTCCTAGGCATCGGCACACAAGTCCTTTCTCGGCACGCAGGTCACTTGCGCGACCAGCCCAAAACCTGGGTGGCCCTTATCCCTTTGACAATTTTCCATGTACTGATATTGAAAAAATATGGCGTGCAAGTTTCCACTCTTTCAAGTACATGATGCGCATGTCTATTTTCCAAAAACACTTTTCTCCCTTAGTAAATTTTTAGACCAAAAAATTTGGCAAACACCGGGAAACTGTGCCACCTTAAATACTATTGTCTTCTCGAACTGTATGATCACTTTGCGGGTACACATTCTGAAATTCCACTGAAGATTGTCAACAAACACAAACCATATGCCAATTAATGCATAGAAGACCATGGTTCCAATAGTTTCATGTGACCCCTAATAGTAATAAGAGCATGTGAGTTCGAACCAGACGGCCTTTCATCACTTGTGATGTCATGAATAGTGTATTTAACTGATAATTTGTATATACGGTATTTTATCGTATTTCACTATTCATCAAAAATTCTAGAATTTCATAAAAATCCCAAAAATTTATCCCTACAATTTATCGATGATTAGAATTGAAAGATGAAGTCCATTTTTAAAAATTAATTTTCTAAATATTATTTATTTAATTTTCAAATAATGTCATAGTTAATTCGAAAAATAACAATTTTAAATGTGCATTTAGTATAATTTCACATTGAAAAATTAATTAAGATCTCGTTATCTTATTTCCTTAGTAAAAAGATATTATTATTTAATATTCATTAAGGGTCATATTACTATTCATATTACTATTCAAAAGGGTATGTTACTATTCACCCAAAAATAAAGTTTGTTCTATGAGACTCTAACTGACTTACTGATCAGACGTCTAGATAATCATTTTTTGAAATTCAAAACATAGAAGAGGCAAAGTTGAGTTTATCTTATAGAATATAAAATTCACTCAATATTAAATTTCAAAACCATGGGGTGTTACATAGATCCTAGTCAATCTTTGGTTTTCCAGCTAAGCTAGATAGTATTATTCAATGTTTTTGGCATATGCTTGCAATATTCCACTATTTAGAGTTATATAAAATAAAACTAATTAAATTGGAAAATTACTATTTTTCATACCAATAAGTAAGAATTCACCTAAGTAGAATTAAGATTTATTTTCCACTATTTTTATAGGGATATAGTTATATTTGTTTGCCAAAACATTCTTTTTTAGACCGTCATATTCTGCAGAATTTTAGTAAGGTTATTATTAAACATCTAGATCTTTCAAATTACCTACACATTATAGTGGGGACTATGGTGGGACCTTATAATATACATTCCTTATAACCTCTTTATATCTTCATCCTAAATGTTAGTATGTATTTTAGTAATCATTAGATAAAGAAATATAAATTGATGGATGATGTGGGAGGTCATGAATTCAATCACGAATCCTGAAATAACTGCATTAATAAGAATCAATTCTTACCAATAAGAGAAAAAAATCCAGATTTAGAATTACCTTGTACTAGTGAGATTTCATTCGTGTATACGCTCCCTCAATACCAATTCCCCATACTAGAAAGGGGAAAGTTACATGGTGGTTGGTAGGGGCTCTTATGGTCTATGTACAATGTTAGAATTGATATGAAACACATGAAACCTCTTAGAATACTCGATGAAGTCATGAACTATGGTGGTAGATAAGTATCACATCCTTTGATATTTATGCGAATGAATCAACACAACATGAAAGGTACTAAACGACCCAACTTTAACTTTTGATCTAGTAGGATAATGTAATGTTGGATGTACTCGATGAAATTATGTGTCTAATCGAATGTTTCCTCTACTTAGGGGTAACCCAGGCATCATAATGTGGATGCACTAGATATTAGATGATATACCTATTGGTTATAATATATTTTCATAATGAAAATATTAGTGAATCTATGATGCACTACATGAATGAATAGGTCTTCCAGGTTAGGGTCTGCAACAGGCATGATTAAACTTTCAAGGGACTTGGCTCATCCATTCAACAATTAAGTTACACGAGTCACCTCTTACTAGGAATGGAACTATGAAATAAGTTGTATAGAATGATCCAATATAGTATGATCTATGGATTCCTAAATATATAATCCTCATCCATCTATTTTATGCCTAAAACTGAGTCTCCAATCACATGCAGGTCGAAAACATGAACCTTGAGGGCCATCTGAAGATCTTTGATGAGATATTAATATTTTTTCTTGTTATTTGATTATCCTTATGATATTAGTAATGAATATGGAAAAATATAATATGTATGAATGAGGAAAAATATATACATCCCTTCATATTGAACAAGATATCATTAAGAATTATACCGATTGGGCTCCCAGAGGCACCATCATAACTCATGTGAAAATATGGAATAGTTTGGTCCACTGAAGGGATGGTATTACATGGGAATTAAACATCCAAACTAAAATAATTACGATCTGGATGGAAGGATAAGATGTTTCTCAATTCATGACGGATGACTTCTATCTAGGGAAAAGATCCCAATGTTGAACTGTTAAACTATCACATCCAGCTTCCAAATGTCTTTTCAACATTAGGTGATATAGAATATGAATTAGAGGATCCATGTAAGACACCAGATATGTATCATGGTGCTATATATAATACTATAACATATGTAATATGAAACCAACATGAGGTAGTTCTTCATCATATGGTGTATCTAGAATCCATGTTGAGGAGCGTGCGACTGAGATTGTATAAATAGATATCTCTTCCTTTATTGTTTTGATAGGAATGAAGGGTATTGGGGTATTTTTTTAGGGTTGTCACATAGAGGATTAGAGGATTCCTAGAGATGATTGGTATCATAACCTAAATTTGTAGTAGAAATTATATGATTTACTTGAAGGTGTTATGGAACTCCTCAACCCACTTGATGGAGGTTCCATTCATCAATATACTTTAAAATGGATTAAAATGATTGGATGGAATTGATATCAATAAATATTTTTAGGATATGTGTCATTGATGGATTTAGAGCTCATAGAGGATGCATGAGTGAGGAATATGGTCGATGGCCTTGATCTTATTTCGGTCGATCTCAATGCCTATATTGCTAACACCAATTCTTGGAAATATCCCAAACAAAATAATAAATGAAAACACTATGGGTATCATCTTGAAATTTAAACCGTATAGGAATATTAACACATTATCAAGGTCCTTGAATGGTTCTTATGCATGTAATATTTTTCCACAATGTTTTGAAAATATCATTCCACAAGAGTTTCAGAGACTGGTTTAAAGATGTGGTACACAGATAACTAATAAGTTACTCCTACATTATTTAGGATAAAGGTAATAACATGATAGTAAAAGGGCCCTTGATGTGCTCTAAATTCAGTAGAATCCTTATCCTTAAAATTCATCCTGGTATAATTATAACCGAAATATCCATCCTTGAATGAGACAGTCTAGTGCCCAGTAATAGAATTGATACACATCTCTGCCATTGGAAGATGAAATCATCATTTGGAAAGTGGTAGTTGAGATCTTGGAATTCTATAAAGACATTGATCTTCATGTACTTCTTCTTGATTGGGATGATTTAAGCTAGCCATTTTGGGTAATGAACATTCCTGCTGATTTTGGATTTGATAATCTAATCATCCTCAAATAGAACCATGGAACCATAAGAGGGGTGAATCATTGGGTGGTGGGAAATATGGACTCATGATGGCTAATTGGGTGAAAAATGAGGTGGATGAAAACCTAAAGGCATAGTCTTATTTTTTTTGAAAACTCCAGGAAAATTCATTGTGGTGTTGTTTCAATAATGACAGATATTGTTGTAGTTCCACTACAATCATGCTTGTATTGATCAATATTGGCCTTAGGTATTCTTCTATACGAAGGTTCACCTGGACCAAATCATCAATGATGGTATTGAAGACATCTTAAATTGAGGGTGGTGCATATTAAAAATCATATTCAGTCTCCAAGGTAGTGTAATTTTTAATAAAAGTTTCTTTTAAACTAGATAATTTAGGGGAGTACTATGGCCTGATTGGGAAGATGTAGAATCTCAATTAGGTGTTCCTGATCTACTGAATCCATTGAAATAGAGGTTTTTGAGCCAATTCCATCATGAAATTGAACATGAGGTTCACACATGATATCAACTTAGATGGGGTGGTTTAATTTTTTTTGTTTATCTCTGGTCTGTGAAATAGGTTAGAATGTATTTGAATTGTGTCCATGGGGAAATCATCTTCATACTTCACATGTAGAAGGGATCCAAGTATCACATGAAATGGTCTTGTGTAAGATTTCGAGGTAATCTATAGAAGTACCTACCATTTAGGGATTTGAATTCCCTTTATATTATCAATGACAAAATAACATCCCAGGTCTATTGTAATTACCTTGAATGATGAATTGAGTTAAAGAAAGTGTCTCCCATGTCTTACCCTTGACTAGACATAGTGTTTGTACACTAAAAGTCATCAATCACAACTTTATTAACATCTATCTTTTAATATATTGTGTTTAAATAGTTGAATTTTCAAGAGTATTTGGATGTTTCATCACTATAAATTACTCTACCTAACTATTGATGGTGTACTTGAGTCACTAGTGATACATATAAGTGAATGTTTGATGCATAAGAAGAAAGGGTCTTCCCAACATCATATTTTTGGTGGAATATTTGGAGATGATGATGAACTCATAACTTTCTATAAACCCTCCACGCTAGGTATTCAGCAAATTCATAAAACAACGATTCTTCTTGGTAATTTCCTAAACCCAAAACATCAGTTAAGAAGGATTACAATCTTCTTTGATCATTCCCAACCTATGAAGTGTCTGGTTTGGGAATAAATTGTCCCAGGAACATGTGTCCAACAAGAAATGGTGGTTTTCCATTACATTTACCTTTCAAATGATATACAATTTCTGTATGTACCATTGCTATAGGGATCCATAATCTTTTCAATATTGCAATATTGTGAATTTGAATTATTCTTTTCAATTTCCTTTACGTAGTAGGGTTGTATGGACACTAATTGCAATATTAATAGGAGGTTTATTTTCAAGGATTTTGTGAGGGACTCTAGGATTTACATTAATAATAAGAGGGGCTCAAGGATATTGGTCTTTATAGTTATACTAGATATGTTATACAGAACATCATACCTCATCACCAGATGAACATTTAGTCCTCACTGGGTGTCACTAATTAGCATGGGGAAAATTGAAGTTGTTGACAATACCATTGGGTTCTAGATGGTACTGGAAATATCATAATACCCATCACCTAACTCTACCAAAACAAATAATGGATGATTATCTGTAGGATGAGGATTGGTTTTCACTTGAAGTCAGTGATCAGTGTGAGGTCATGGATTCTCTTAAAATTTAGTTAACATAGTCCACTATGATGACATGTCTAGTGAAGCTGGCATAGCGGACTATGCGTACAATGATCTTCACAACAACTACTATGTCGTCTTAGTAGCATGAACATCTCAGTTTGAGGAATTGGCCTGGTCATTCTGATTGTTCTGAAATCATCATCCTCATCCTCGATGTCATTGGTTGGAGGTTCAATGGATGCTTTCCTAGTATTCCTCATCAATATGTCTGTTGAAGGGGACTTACAAAATTATGAAAATCCAAGAGGAATAATCATGTTCATTATCGTTGGGTCATTTCAATGACTTGAAGACCATAGGGGTGATTCCCAACTATGGAGTGATGAAATTTCCAAGGGTGACAGGAATATTTACCACTAGTGGGGGGACTTCTGTTACACATGATACATCGACACCTTCTCTTATATGATTTTATGGGTCGTTACATTCTTCACAATCATCATATGGGGAAGGTTAGAATGTAGAAGTATCAGCCAAGGTTGAATTTGTTGCAAGTGCATTCAATTGAAAAGAAATTTATACTTTCAAAGGTTCCAATTTTCCTAATAAGTCAAAAATGACTCCATATGTGTGAGATACAACTATGTGGAAAAAAAGTCATCATAATCATTAAGATTATGGTTGGAAAAAATGTTTCAATTCACCTAAACCCACAATGTTGTGTCAAGATCGGCTGTAATATGTGCCACTTGCATCAGGATGTTTCGCCACATGACTAGACCATTATCAAATGGTCGTTGATCCAATCCATTAATACATATTGTTTTTTTATTGTATTACCATGTAATCAGTTGTAAGGGTGGTGATCAGTTTAGTTTGTATATTTAGCCACATGGGGCCACTTACACTATGGAAACATTTAAATCCTCTACTCTAGGGAACTAACCAAATTTATTTAAATATATACAAATTTTTATGAATAGTTAGGTATCCTTTAACTATTAATAGAATTCATGGAACATATCCCAAATGATAGGATATATAATGAAGGGTGTTTAGAGCCACATTCAATCATTGAGGCGTTTGTGATGGGTAAGATGATGCCTATTGATTCTTCATTGGATGAGGTTATGCTTCATACAGATTCATTACATTGAAATGTTATGATGGAAAAGGGGAAAATTACATCAACGTATGAGGTGCCTCTATATATATTACATCATATATCCCTTCCTTTGAAGTTCTTCTAGTATGACCATTAGGAGGAAACAAGAATGATTGTTTATCGAGCTGCAAGAATTACTCCCAACATTGGTAATTTTTAAAAAAAATGATGCCCTCATGGGAAATTATAATTAATGAAGGTTTGGAAGAAATAATTATTGAATTTTCCCAATAATTTTGATAATATATTGTCTTGAGTTAATGTAATTTCGAGTTAATACATGAGGCATTTCCTCTTTCCAAAATCATTGAATTTCTCATCCAGCTTTTACTTTCACTTCCTAAGTTCTATAATGATTGTCTTCTTCTGGGTGGAGTTCAATTGGTAGAGGAATTATCAATTAATTTATTAATATATATATATTAATGGAATCAATGTGTTACTATCTATTCCAAATGAACACATTCCATTAAAATGTCAGTACAAGGAAAAAGATCTTGGATTTATCCTAATGCTCTCGGGTTCCCAACATGGGTCTAAACCTGGGGATCAAGTGGGAATAATGATATTGAGTGTCACCCATCCTGATGAAGTGTAAAATCCTAGATTTCAAAAATATGGGACTGATCTCATGTCTTCTACTCATGTTGGTTATGGATTCCTATCATGTGGGATCACCAACTTCCACATTTCTAGGTTCCCAAGGCGAGTGGTTAGAGTATAAATCAAATTTCCATTGTTGGGATCTATTTCAAGATGAGGATTCATAACCACAAATGTATTTAATGGCTATGAAACATGGTAAGGAGGCCAAATATTACCCGAAGAGGCATGAGTTGTATCCCCAAGATTTTAATAACATGGATTGGGATGGTTTGGTGACTCATTCTAGGATCGCTTTCCATGTTTCCTTACCACTACTATATATAGATGAATAGGGTTACCGATCATAACTAAAAACAATTTTCCAAGAAGAAATTAATTTCATCCCACTATATGATAAATGGGGTTTCATTAGTGGTAACCATAATCTAGTAGATGATCAGTAATCTAATTACCATTAATTGTTTTCTACTGTGAAACTTGCTGAAACATGTTGTAGCTATTGGATACAACTCTATAATCAATAAAATTTTAGATGGATTAAAAGGATAAGAGGATACAATATACTAATTTCCCTTATTGTGGATTAAAATATAGAGTAATTTCATATAGGGATCCATAGGATCGATAAATTTTATCTATTGGTGTGTGAGGATAGCTGTATGGGGGTTTATCATGTGTTGTTCTGCTCTAGGGGAAGATTTTCCACATCAAACCCCATATTGGTGCCTCTTTCCTTGGCAATCTTGAGAACAACCATGTTCATCGTAACTATAACTTGATGTAAATTCCAAATATCGATGAGTATGTTAGGTTGATAAAAGATTGTGATGCATTAGAGAGATGTTTAATTCCCCCAACCACATATTAAACCATGTAGAGGATCCTCTTCCAAGATCTAACAGAGCAATATGAGGCTCCTGAGCCATCTATTGTGCAGGGTCTGGTGGTAGCTTGGAGATTCTAGATGATGATCCACTCTGAGAGATATGAAATCATCTTTTATATAATTATAATTGATATCCTCAAGGGAATGGATACCTATGTAATCTAACTAAAGATCACTGAGGTGGTGAAAAAAATCACCCATTTGGTCTAGTAAAAAAGAAAATCTTGGTCCTGGGTGAGGGATTCTTGGATTCTTGTGTTGGAAGCTGAATTTGGAAAACCCACCACTGAAAAATAATCAGAAGGCAATGTCTCCCATAATATTTATTATTCAGTTACATATTGTTGTTCATCACAGTCTTTGATATGCGCTAGTTGTGTGATGGTGGAGGCACCAATATTGATTGTTTTAGTGGTTTGTTATATGGAATATATTGCACCACATGAGATATATGTTTACAAAATTCATGGTCATCCCGGTCCAGAAGAACCAACCGCATCATTGTATCCTTGTAAAACTGAGTGTTCAGCACTACCTCATGTGAAATTAAAAGAGAAATACTCAGTTTCTCATCCATTAAATCACAATAAAATGGAGTCATCCCAGACTAGAATAGCTCTCAATTATACCAGTTAATGGGAGTGAGGGAGACTGGTAATGATAATGATAGCAGCACCATGAGCCCCTATAAGGAACCATAACATACCCATATTCATGTAAACATATTTGGATAATGGGATGATGTTAATTTCAGCCTATGGGATTATGAAAAACATTTTCCATAATATTTCAATAGAATCTATTTGAAATTTGGGATACATAATTATGCTGTATTTTGAATCCTAAGAGTCTGAAAGATCAATGAGGTTGATGAAAACTTGGAGTTTCCCATGATTTTGGATTTGGTAGTAATTGATCACCCATATTCTTTAGTATATATCTTCACGTATGGGTAATTATTTTTCAATAGGGTAATATCAATATTAGTAAGTTTTTAAGTGGAAAAGACCTATTATTTGATCAAAAATGAAATGGGGAGGACCTATGTGTTGACTGGTGTTGATATCATAAGGGAAACCTCTGTACTGGTCAGTTGGACCTTATGTATGACCTCCATGCTGGATGAAATAGACATGAGGAGGACCTCCATTTTGAATACCATGAATATAGAGAATTCCTTCATACCTATTAATTCAGGAATATGGATGACCAACACTTTTATTAGTGGAAACATGAGGAGGGAATCCATGTACATTGTTAAAGGGGTGGGGGACCTCTACTTTGATTGGTTGTAACACTATAAGGACCACCTTGTTAGATAACAGAGATAGCAAGGGTAGTAAATCTATACTTTTTATTAGTGAATTGTGGTGTAACTATACTTTTATTAGTGTTGGGGTGGGGAGTACCTCTACTTTGATGGTCAGATAGAGGAGAAACCCCACATGGGTTGGTGACATTGTGTGGAGGACCTCTTCACTAAAATCCATCAACACGTGTTGTCACATAATGGATCTTGGTGGTGTAATAAATTGATAGTTTAAACCCAATCTACCTACAAGGCGGTTGAGGTCTTGATACCAACTGGGTAATGATGGATCCTTACATTAATATAACATGGATCTAGTTGAATGTGTCGATAGTGGAAAGGCCCACTAGGGCCTTTGAAGATGATGCCCTTTCTTAGGATTTCACTTGGACCAACCCCCTATATTAGCATTGTGTGGTTTTTTATATTTCCTATAGGGAATGGTTAAAATACACATTATATTTTATCTAATGGACTATCTATTTATGGAATTTATAGAGCATAGTGGGAGACCTCTTTAGAATCTCCAAAGAAGTTGTCATGGATTTGGGGACTCGAGATACCCCCAAATCTTCGATCTAGGGGAAATAGTCATATTATAACTATCGATGGAGGATCGTGAACGGATTCAATATTGTAATGGGAATCAATTTATCCATTTGAGAATCCTGGGGAAGTGGTGTTGGTTAGGCGATGAATCTTCTATGTTATGGAGAGCCATGTGCCTTGTGAAAATGAACCCATCCTTCTTATAGTAACATAAAATTTTGTCTATAACCCTCATATATATTATTTCATATGCTGGTATTCTATGTGTTCACTCAGTTTCTATGTTCATGTAAGAATAAGTGGTTGATGTGTAGTCCTGTCAGATTTGGACATCATTTTTCCCAGGAATCACCACCTATGGGTGCTAGGTGGATCACCCCCATAAGAAAATTCCAAATAAATAATTTGGATTATACATTCATTATAGGTGAAATAAAATAATTTATAATTCCCCATAATTCAATAATATTATGATGTAGTGAATAATCTACACTAACGATGTTACAGACCCATAATTCTATACATTATCTTCTGCAATTTCTAGTGAGTTCCATTCCTGGTCCACCGTTTTCTCAGTTGTACATAGGAGAAACTATTTGGATTTAGTGACATGAAAATTTTTTAATGTATCAAACTATACAAGTCCTTATGCTTAAGAGATGTGTTTCAATTTTGGTTCACCATTTATATTTCTAAAACGTTCATCGGGGTGTGCCCCGTGCATTTAGACATGGTCTTCACATGTGTGCATATATGTTTCCATGAGTTTAAACATTCGAATTGTTAGCGACATTCATCACTTTCAATAGTGATTTCTGGTCCCTATTAGATGTGGGATTATGCGGTATTGGTTCTTATGTTTGTGAATTCCTCCTCAAATCTTGTTACCTAGTCTGGGTCTCCCTCATAATGTTACATATTATTTTTGGAACTCATTCTAGATGCTATCTATTTTTTTATTCCAATTAATTAAACTATTTTTTTCTCGATATTTTTTCTTCTTCTTGATATGGAAATAACCATTTATCCAAGAGTGGTCCTGTTGGGACCCACTAGAATATCCGTACAATACAAAAATTGGTCATATGTATTCTTCCTCATAGAAGGGAATCTCATAAAGGCATCTTAGGCATGAAAACGAAGTCATAATGTGTTGATTAGGATGTAGAAATTCATAGGCATGAATCATACTATTCTTCTTACCTTGGTCATTCCATGTTTCTCATGAGGTAAATGGTACCATGGGTGTAAACCAAAAATGGCTTCCATTGTAGGAATATCATTTACTACATGAGTTACTTATTTAGGGTTAGTGAAAAAGATTAATTTCTTATGAAGATGGATTGTTCTAGGAGTTTAACATAATTTGGGGATTAAATGAGGTTGATATGAATGATCTTTGAGGTGAATCAGGTAGGTGTATCCCTAGGAGAGAAGATGCAAACCCTAAAAGTATTACTGATGGATAAATCTGAATGCCTCATATAGGAGGATCTGAGAGGTGTCTCCCCTAATGGAAAGATGTCACACCATGACGGTTTACTGATTGATGGATTAGAATTACTCATGAAGGACAATCCATGATTTTTTCCCTAGGATAGAGCACTAGACGTTACAATTTAAAGATACTGAACCTTAATGAGGTTTTCTATGTAACCTTTTTATATGATAGGGATCACAAATAATGAATTTAAATAAAATGTTTTGAGCTCTTTTATTATAAATAAACCATGCTTATTAATGTCATTATGTAAGGATAGTCATGTCGTGAAAGTAATGTCAATTGGGAATGCTGTGGAGATTATGTGTGAAATATTTGATTCACAGGTGGATTTATCTTAGTCATATTTGGTGAGAATCTTATTTATTGAGTGGCCCAAGTGGCCAATAAGATTTGTGGTTTCTTATGTGAGGGAATGATCATAATAGAGATGTGGCCTAAGAAGATTTGGATGTTGGGGTTGGACCTCACATATGCTTCTTATGAATCCTTTTCAGTTAGGAATCAAATCCCTAATATTTTAGAATGGTTTGGGCCTTACACTTGGGAAGTTTCCCATATATAGCTTTTTTGGGTCTTATACCAAATAAGAGGACCATATGGGAGTTGTTTGAGACTTATACCAAACAGGAGGCCTAAATAGGGGTTGTTTGGGCTACTATCGAATAAAAGGTTCATATAGGGGTTAAATGGGTCTTATATTGAATAAGACACCAATATGGGGTAATTTTTGAGCTTATACCATATGATAGGCAGGTATGGGGGTTTGTAGGAGATTATAACAAATAGGAGGCCCACATAGGTGTTGGTTGGGGATTATGTGGAATAGGAGGAACATAATATTGTTGGTTGGGGCTTATACCAAATATGATGCTCATATGAAAGTTGATCTGGGCTTACAGAAAATTGGAGGCCCATATGGGATTGTGAACATGTGAATTTCATGATAACCACTATCATATAAGACAACATAAGTCATGCTCAATCCGAGAAACCAGAGGAAGCAATAGATCCGAAAATCTTGTGATCCAAATTATTATATGTTTTATAGATTCTAGGGTGCTTCTAGGATCAACAATGTTGTGGGATGGGGTTAAACGTTGACATTTCACAAGGATAATTTCATAAATTGTGAGTCACAACTGAAAAATATTGTTCTTTTGGAATAGGTTACGTTGGTATTATTCTTGGATGGTGACCTCTAGGGTGGAAATTACACCTATTGGGGTGGCTTGTACTCCATTGTGATAGAGGGTAGAATCCCATGATGACCATACAAGGAGAATCCCATGGTCATCAAAAAGGGTATGTTTATATTTTTATTATATTTTTATCATATATTGTCATTTACATTAATTCCATATAATTGGGACATGTAAATAGGTAGTATTATATTTTAATGCTCAAATGTAGTGGGACACACTTCATAACCAAAGGTCTTACATGGCCAAAGATAATGCACCATTAGGTGGGGCATGGCTTTGGAACTACTAGGGTATAAATACGAACGTAGTGGTCACTCATAAGTTCCATGTCATGTTCCTATGTCAATAATTAATATTATTTTATAGAAACTATAATTATAAGTGTAATTTATGGAAATTACTTCACTAGAGGCTTATGGGAAATCATGAAAGGGGATTTAAAATTTTCGGTGAATTTATTGAGGGATGTGCACTAGTTCTGTGCACAAGATTTGGGCTTTGTTTGAATGATTTTCTTGAGCATAGAGTACTAGAACAATGGAAGGAAATTGAGTCATGATGTGTGGGGTACACTGAAGAATGGGGGTTTTATAAAAGATTAGTTTTGAATGAAAGTGGATCCTTTGCGTGCCCTTGACATTTTTTAAATGTGGTTGGATAAGGATAACTCAACTGTGGGCCCAATAAATTTTGGCCTCATAAGGAAAAATTATTTCAAGAGTATTTTCTTGTGTTTTACATGTTTCTCTATTTTGAGGAAGATCATTTCTAACCACATTAGAGTGAAGCATCATCATTCAGAGAGTCACGTTGAATAATGGGATGATTATATACTTATAGTTAAAATATTTTGTGGTCGACAGAGATGAATATTCATGTTTAAGAGAATTTTTGGTCAGAATTTGATTCTAGTGTGGGATTCCATCCCTGAAAGGATCTAATTTGATGATATATTTGACACATAAAAGATCATCATGTAGACTGACCTCTGGCATTAAACACTAATTTCTTGCATGCATCTTGTCTACATTGTATGTGATTTCCATTTCTATATTGGTAGACTTTTGTTAAGGAATAAAAAATTTCATTATATTTTGTGTTCTTGGATTTTCTTCATGGATTGTGATCTTATGTTCAAGAATGGTCACTTGGGCACACAGAACTAGTCGATCTTTGGTTGGTCCTTTATGGTGGACGATGACATTATTTTTCCCAAAGTTGGCCTTATAAAGATTCAAAAGTGTTTTATGAATGAAATATCATATCAATTAGAAATATCCCCATTGGTGGATAAGTAACATCACTATTTTTTTTATTTTTTTATGAATATATATACCATTTAAACAATCATTAATAATATTCCTGAGAAAAATAACCATTAAACATTCCAAAATGTACCATACCACTTTGAAAATTTTGAATAATTGTCCCCATGAGTAGAATAACATTAAATGAAGCTTATAATATCATGGGAATTATGAGATTCATGATATATCATTCCAAAGGGGATGTATATACACCTCATAAATGAAGATAGGTCTATGACATAACATGCCTCTCAAAGATGGAAAATTAGGACCAAAATCAATTACCACATTGGTATCGTTGACACTGTAAGCCCTATTGAATACATATAATATAATGGAAATATAAATCCCATGATATTCAAGAATAATAATCATACAATACATTTATGGAAAATATATACATTACACAACAATAATAAATAGTGGATATGGCATGTGTCTTATTAAAATATGTGTGATAGGAGAAAACCCCTTAGAAAAAGAGTAACCATTGAGCCAGGAGATCCATGAAAAGAATATCATCGATTTATAAATATAATATAATGAAATAAAAAAGGAATTTTTGAAATAACATGTCATATATTAGTATATTATCCGTATAAAATTAATTAGGTTCATAATAACAAATAACCTTCAATGGAATGCAATTTGAGATGAAACCCCTTTTAATTGTTGTAACATCATAATTTGAAACCATGGAGATAATAATCATCAAATGATACATTTTAATACAATGAATATAAACTAATTCATTGTTTAATATATCAAAATAATGTCATCCTACATTTTTCTTATATCAAACTCTCATTTACATGCTACAAACACATGATCATTTAATGTTTAGTTTCTTGGAAAGTAATAACAATAATACATGAAATCATAATAAATTCATATAAACCACTTGAAATGATTCTTCATTGTATAACTATAGGTACAGTTACTAAATCTTATATATTGGCGACATATTTCAATAGAATGGGGTGAGTGTGAGGCCTAATAAGTGAAGCAATTTACTTAAGATCATGAAGAATATCAATAAAAACAAGAGGGATGTTATTATGGTATTTTTATAGAAAAATTAGTAATAAATTTATTATAATAAATTGACTCATAAAATGAAAATTTGGCTACAAAATTTAATTTTTACATTATTTAGAATATCACTAAGGTGTTGTAAATGAATATTTCAATGGTTATTCAACAAGGTATCGTAAAACATGTCATGTCTAGAGATTAAAATAAATACCCAATGCATTGGAGGACTATAAAGGAAAACCTTCATATTTATTAATTAATATGAGCCATATAGATCCTAATAAATAGTTTCATTAATAATTTATAGAGAATAAATAAAGTATTTCTTTCAACATCATGGAAATTCAAAAGTTCATAATGATTTGCTCATTTGTCATTTTTATAATAAAATTATTTTGTGGGATATAATATATAAATAATTGAATAAATTATATAATAATTACCTAATGGTTAATATCCCATGAAAATAACAGGTTTTTGGTATTCAATAAAAAATAATAGAGAATTTAATAATGAAAAGAGATAAAATTTGAGATTTAAATTCGTCAGCATAATTGGTATAAAAAGTGGTTTTAGAAAAGGGTGAAATGAGAGGGACAAAGTTCCTATCAATGATATAAAATATATTTTCCTATAAGAGGGTAATAAAAATGGTAATATAGTAGATTATCCATATAATATAGAAAATATATATGAAAATAGGTTTTTGATTGAACATTCCCTTAACATCAATTGTGTCTCCATGATCTTGAGGAATGAAACCTTGAGGTCTTGAAGACAGCTTAGAAAGACTCCTTTAGAGAAAAAACCTCCATAGATTCATGGAGTATGGATTTTTAGTGAATCTAAATTGGTAAATAGGTGGAAATTTATAGAAAAATACTAGTATTTATTTAATAAATTTTTAATATATGCCATGAACATCAATATTTGTTGAAAAAGAAAAACCATTAGCTTTCACATGGATTTTTTTAGTTTCTTCGACATTTGGCTTATATTTTAAAATATCATAACCCATAGAAGCTGAAAATAATATTATATTACTTATTTTTGAATGAAAAAATGTATGTAATGTAAATTCACTACAAAATAATGATTTTAATGTAAATTTTTAACTTTAGACTTTTGAAACATAATAAAAAGTTTGTTAAATGATAACATTCTATTAAAATAATTTATATTAATATAATAACATATTTTATGTTTTGGATGGTGTTTAATTAATTATTACTTCATTTTTACATATTAATGAAGTCATTAAACATAGTGAAAAAACACTGACTATTATTTTTACTATTCATAAAAAAATAAGGATTTTATAAAATTATTATAAAATAACTCTTATATAATTTATATATGATTATTTGAAACATAATGATTATTTTATTAGAATAATTCTCTTAATATGATAATTATTTATTTTAACTATAAAATACTTACTAATTAACAAAGTTTTATTTTGAAATGCATTCTAAATTTTTTTAACACTTACAAATTTTAAATGATATAATAAATTTATTTTATCATTTAAATTTTAATAATAATTTTTCTGCCATACTATTTCATTATAAGAAATAAAAATAATATAACTATGATTATTATAAAAATTTATATCTTTTTTTTGAAAAGTAAAATATGTGTCAAAAAAATAAATTTATCAAATTCTATCTCAACTAAACTAATGTTTCTATTATGAAAATCAATTATCTTAATATAATGAATGGAAAGAAACTAATTTATACATTCGAATTTCAATTTTTGTAACTATGGCCTTAAAAAATATCCCCTTATAGTAAATGTGTATTCCATAAGGAAAATCTATGTGATATTCATCGATTCATGGGGTGGATTCAATAACATCTATTTAGTAGTAATTTCCATTTACATGAATGTCTCATGTTGTAGATTTCACTCTTAATTCACTTACTAAATCTCGACTTGGGTGTGGTCATGGGAAAACCCCAGTGACACTTCCTACCTCCTATGTTATCATAAATGGGTTTCATATGGCATAACTCTACAAGTTGAGGTCATCACATATCTTTTCTATATCAATTATCTGGTTTAATATTAACTTGTAAACCATAATAATAATGTTAATTTTTTTACCAGGAATATAGTTTCCAACTGTCATATTAACCAATGGTCATATTTTTTCCATGATCACAAAATAGTTGAATCCAGATGGTCACATTTCCTTCTATATTCTATAAAGAATACTTCATTATTAAAGTGATATGTTTTCTTGTGTAAAAAATAAAATAACAAACATTTTTTGGAAAAAATTACCATTTACAATGTCTAGGTAATTTCATTCATCTACCCTTAAGAAATTACATCCCCAAAATTTCAAATCATTCTATTAGTTGAGAAAATGTGTGGGTAATTCTATCTAAATTTCTCCTCTAGATCCCACATACCATCATCATATTAATGTTCCCCCAATAAAACAATAATGTGTTGGGTAGTCTTGTTGAGTATAAAAATATTCTACGGTCCATGATCTATTCTGGAAGATCCTCATAAGAGAGTTAATTTTCATGTTTTACCACATATAGATTCAGTACATGGGAATGGTCAGGTATGTTCTTCCTCCAAATATATATTTGGAATATATCTTTAACTTAGGACTGCTTTGAAGGAAGTGTAATCTAGTAAGACAATGAACATATGTTATCAATGATTTCTTTGGGTAAGGATTACATATGGATATTATTCCCTTTCTTACAATCCTACATGACTCCGTTATATGGACATATATTAAAGAAAACATTGTCACCAACATTAAAATGCAATTCCCTTTGATGGATGTATGCATAGATCTTTTTCTGACTCTGAGATACCTTTATATGTGGTTGGATGTCATTAACATTTAATTTCGTCTCTTGTACAAGATCAATCCAAATAATCATTCTCTCACAAACATGATCCCGATATGTTGGATTCCTACATCACTTCTCATATAGTGATTCATATGGATCCATTTGAATACTCGAGTGCATGATATTATTATATAATAATTAAATCAATGGAATTTGTTCATCCTATCAACCTTTAAATCCCATTGATCCAGTTCTCAGCAAGTCCTTGATTGTGTGAGTAGTATTATAAAATTAGACATATGTTTGTGGGTGATAGGAAATAATAAAATTTAATTTTTTATTCATAGGAAGTTGAAGACTTTAAAGAAATTAAGATTTAAACCTTGTACCATGATCAGAAATGATAGAATGTAGAACCTCACACAGCCTCACTTCTTCCTTTACATATATCATGGAATGTTGGTAAAGAGACAAATCTTCTCAATTATCAATAAAATGGATAGTCTTGGTGATTGGATCCACTATAACCCATCTCACATTTTTTCTATGGATGTTATTTGGATACCAATGAAAAATACCATAGTAATATTGTCCCACTTTCATTTTGGTATGGTTAGTGTGTTCAAAAGCACAATAAGAATTTGTCACTCCACGTTCTACTATTGATATACCACGCACATTATAGTGTCATTGAAAATCACCCTTTTCTTGTTATCCCGACAATATTGATCATGAAGGTCCCTATAAATTTTATTTATTCCGATATGTATATAGAATGTAGATTATTAGCTTCATCCATCATTCATTACATTATATCCAAAATATATGGATCCCATAGCCTTGAATAAAATTTCAGAAAATATTTTTCATTGATATTAATCATAGGTGACACCCAATTATCTACATCATCTATATTCACTTATAAAATAGGATCATTAATTAGATATTTCATGATTTATCTAGTAATGATGGTGTAGAAATTATTTGGGACAGTATTTATGATGTCCCTTCCCTTATGATTCCCAAATCCATCCTTACTAGTTCCTTGATCAATTTATCTCCTTGAATCCTCATCATTGAAAACAGAACATTGTATTTCCTACTTAATGAATCCATGAATTTTCATTATCCTATCAGGTGATAGTGATTTGAATATTTATGGTCATTTAAAGGTTCCACCCATATCCCTTTACTCAATTTAAATTCATATTGTATGAATATATACTTCAAACATCAATGGTCTATGTATATATCATATTTCTCCCTGTAAGGGTAGTTCCTCAATATCTTCAGTGGAAAAATAACAACATCCAGCTCCATGGAATGTGTAGGAGAAATCTATTCATGAGACTTTAACTATCGACATTTATAATAAATCACCTTGTCATTTTCAATGAGGACAACCCACTATACTTTAAGATTTGAATTTCAAAAAATAAATAATTTTTATCCAATAAATGGTAGTGTTAACACAGGCATAGTAACCAATATATTCTTCTGTTCACGAAAACATTCTTCAAAATTCTTATTCTAGATAAACATAGCCCCATTTAGAGTTAACTTTTTTATTTGATTATAATTTCATGAATTGTTTTAAAAAACATACTATATTATCATATTAAAACAATGAATATATGAATATCAATTATTGTTTTATGATGATTCTACCCCTCTAAAACCACTGTATAGTCATGTTCAATTGATATTCATTCATTTGTTACAATTAACCCAGGGAAAAAAACTAGTTTTAAACAAAAGTAACAATTTATTAATTTTATAAAAGATCCTCTCCGTCCTCAGTGTTTCTAATATAGTCGTTAGATAATCCTCATTATCCTCAAAAATTTGTTAATATATCAGATTATAATCATTAAAAACTATTAAATATTAATCAATAGATTCCTTAAAGACTCTATTAATTAAGTCCATAAATGTACCATGAGCATTAGTCAAGCTGAAGGGAAGAACAAAAAACTCAATATGCCTATATTTTGATTGAAATTTAGTAATTGAAATGTCTTAATTATTCACAATCAATTGAATATAATGAAATAAAAGATTAATATTGGGGAATATCTCTGAATAATGAATCTACTCAAATAAATCATCAATACATGGAAGGGGGACTTTCTCATCACTATGATCTTGTTTTATTTTCTCTAATCAACACATAGTTTCACTGATATATCATTCTTCTTAAAAAATAGAATTTGTGCACCCTAAGGGGACACACTTGGACATTGAATTCCCTTCTCCAAAATATGATCATGTTTTTTCATTAATTATTTATCTATATAATTTCAATTCTATAGGGGATATTTCATATCATAATGGATCTAGTTAGGAGATCAATAGAGAAATCTACCACTCTTTCTGGGTGGAGGGGTACTTGTATCACCTAACGAAAAATGAAAATGTATTCCTAATAGATAGAGACATTTTCTATTTTTGTACTTTTATTTCTATCATTCTCTTCATTGATGATATCCATAATGAATTCCATATGTGGTTCTCCTTGAAAAAGCTCATGTCTGGATATCTAACCTTTGGAAATATCCCTTGGATGTACATTCAAGACTATTGAGATTTACTTCCCTTTGTAGTTTATCAAAAAAATATTTTGAAATTGATTCCATCCATAATATAGTTTTAAATTCCATCATTTTAATGACTTCTAGATTTTTTATGATAATGTGCTTTCTAAATTAAATAGATGAGTTTATATAATTATTTTTATATAATCCCAATGGGAATCTTGATTGATAATCTTCATCTAGGAATTTTGGGATAGATTCTATATTACTGAAAAAATTGGTTGAATTAAAAGAATATATAGAACAGGAATCCAACAAAGTACATAAATTAATGACATTATAATGAGTGTACCTACCACCAAATCATTTTTAGATTCAATTTTTTTCATGATATCAAATGATTTGCATTTCTCTAATGTATTTTGCTGACATTTATGGTGATTCCCATACATTATTATTTTTTGGATAACGATTTGAAAAGAACAGATGTTTTCCACCCAGTTAGAATTTTACTCAATGTTGTACCTACACCATCATCCCATTGTCATTATTTTTGAGAAGTTATGGATTCATCTCAACATGATTGTTCATATCTATTTGGGCCCCTCTTTAACACCCGTAACATTTTACACTCCCAAGAAAGTAGTTCCTTGAATACTTCTTCCCACATTTTTTATATGTATAATGTTTCACGTTATTTCCTCCTTATATGTGATAAAATTTCTACCTATGTTTTTCTTTGATGATATCATCTTTTCAATCAATTTATATGAACATTATGTCTCACTAATCCCCAGTTCAACCTTCATAGAAGTCCACACTATCTTCTAATAGCTATCACAGTCTTGATTAGAAATAATCCTCAATATATGGGTTTTTAGTCAACCAAATAATATATAAACTATTCCATTATGAATTGTAGAAAAGGTATATGTTTAATGAAAACCTCTAATAAAGTTCATCTAATAATTTCCCAATGATTCATTTTCCATATTCTTCAACTATAATAATTACTTCTCAATATTTATTCTCATTATATGTGGGAAATATTTATTGAAAAATATTCCAATTAACTCTTCCCAGTCTGAATCATAAATCTCTATTTATGGCTACATGTTTTTAATCAGTTCCATCACTAATAATATTCTCCCTCTATGTGGTATAACACCTGGGAGATGTTCTATTTTTTCAAACAACATAGTATAGAAATGATCCTTTCAATAGATCTTATCCATTTTTTAATAGTTAATTGTATGATAGATTCCTTGAATAAAGGTGGTAATTTATGAATAAATGACACCAAATAATTTTTTTCCCATTGAGTTGAAACTGTTGTCGATGCATGATTCATGTTACTAGTTTAGACTTGAGTTATTTAATTCACCATTCTCAAGAAGTATTATATTCCGGATTCCATGGATGGTCATCAGTAAATGGTCTATTTGACTCATTATTTATATGGTTACCCTTATTTCTCAACATTTTATAAAGTAATAAAATATTAGTGAAAAATGTTTTTATTTTAAGAATTATATAATTATAAAGTAATTTTATGTCCTAAAAACCCATTCATAAATATTCCATCCTTTCATTAAAAATATATTTTCTATAATTCCTTCATAATGTTTCATATAATTATTGTGATTAAATAAACATACCCCCCTTTTAGTGTCAAACTAGAAGTGTAGTAATGGTCTATTTTCATTTAACAAATCCCATTCGAGTGTCACTAAAAGTGGAGTTTTCTGGTGTTATCACTAAGTAAATCTATTATAGAGCCACATCCACAAGTTCATATCTAAACAAGGATTTATTTACACCTAAACCAATTACTTAATACTTTTCCAAAATACCACGTCGTTTTCTATATTTAAAATTTTCTCTATGGTTCTTATTGGGGTTTAATATTCCAAATTTAGAAAATAAGTAATCCAAAAATTGATACCAAAAATTTCATCTTTTATTTTTATTACACGAAATATTCATTTACGTGGTGAAAAAAGAATATCTTTTAAGGATTATTTTCATGGAATCCATGAATAATAATACATAGAATCATATTATATTATTTTAATAAACTTAAAATTAATACTAATGGGTTAATTAAATGTACACATACTGTATCTCATATCCTGGGGACATAAATCAGAGGAAATGGGTGATAATGACGCCCTGTAAGGGAAACAGTTTACATGCTATCACGAGGAATATCAATGATAACACTGGGAATGTTATTGAGTCATGAGAAGATGAAAATATGGCATATTGTAAGAAGAAAATATGAATTTTAATGTGAAAATATTTCTAAAAAATTAAATTTATACATTAATAAGAATATAAACAAGGCTAATCACCATGGTTTTTGTAAATGAAAATTACCATGGTTGTTCAACAAGGTATCGTAAAACATGTCATCTCTATAGATTAAATACTTTTTCCAAGGAATTGGAGTGCTATTATGGCACACCCTTCATATTTATTAACTACTGTGGGCCACATAGATCATAATAAATCATTTCATTAAAAAGCCATATAGAATAAAGAATAAAATTCTTATCAAAATGATTGCATTTAAAATGTTCTTAATGAAATGATCATTATGTAATTTTCATCCCATGAAATTGGAGTTTAGGTTTTTTATGTAAATAATAAAATAAAATAAATCGTATTTATATATATTTTAATACCGCTAAAATAATTAAGGGGTTCGAGAATAAAAAAAATAAAAAATTATCATAATGATAAGATATGAATTTTTAGAATTAAATTTTATAGCCTAATGGTTATTAAATGTTGTTATAGAAAAGTATTAAATGATAGTTGGAAAGGATATCCAATTGATAAAACAAAATTTTCAATAAATCGTATGAATAAAAGGGTGATAAATTAGATTAACCATAACATTTAGGATAAATATATGAAAAGAGGTTTACGAAGTGAAGGGAAATATAGGATAATTACAAGCTCTAAATCTCTATTTGTTCATAGTCAAATGGGCTTGTCCACGGTCAAACTGGCTTCATACATCACGACTCTACTAGTTGAGGTAATCTATTATCCTTTAATTATAAATTATACATTGTAATTTATACATATAACCCCCAATAATAACGTTAAAATTATTACCGTGTGTATATTTTCTTATTGTTATATTAACCAATCATAAAATATGACCAACATTCATATAATGGTCAAATCATGGGGGTTTATTTCCCTTTACACTTTATAAAAATACTTCATTAATAGCAATACATGGTTTTATTGTTTAAAATGTAAAATAAAACACATTTTCATAAAAATATAACCATTCAATATGTTATGGTAATCAGAAAAAATTGGAAGTAGATTCTCCAAAAAAAATTATTTTGTTTTGAATAAGACATTTATATCAAATATGTTAAAATTGATATGAAAATCCCTTAACTAGAGTCTGATTCATCATATTGTTATTTATCTTTTGGAATAATAATATTTTGTTAATTATTTAATTTTATGAATACCTTTTTTAGTATTATTATGAATTTTAGTTCATGAATAAAAAATTTATATATAAGTACTTAATCAATTAGGTTTAATTTTTATTTTTTGACCATATTCGGGATATGTGTGAAAAATTACTTTGAAAGGACATTATGGTAAAAGGGTAAATTATTTATAAAAGGGAATAATAATAATAAGGAAATATTCATCTAATTTATACCAAAATTTTTCTTTTAAATCCAATAATGGAATATGGTTATGAAGAATGGAAAAAAAAAGTTATAATCATAGAGACGATGGGTCCTACGTAGACAAGTGTACAATTCCAATTTATCAATGATCATTATGGATTGAATGTACGTAACAATTATCTTTCCAGAATTATCTTTGAATCATAAATAATATATTATTTTCCTATATACCTATATATATATATAATTTTATGTAAAAGAAATCACATTGATTCGGGAAGCTATAATTTACACACCCACAAACAAATTATCAAACTATTTTACAATATGAAACTATTATAATGAAAATGATATCTTATATGTACATATAGATAATTATGTCAGGGATATACTTATTCATTAATTTATATAACATAGGATCATTAATTTTTATCCTTAATACATTCCATGTAATGTGTGAATGAATCATATCTCTTTGAGGAGGTGATAGTCCACACATCCACAAGCGATGCTATTGTAATAAAACAAAAAGGAATGCATAAAGGTTTGAGTTTTATAAATATAATTTATGTATTGAGAGGTCATTAATAACATATTTATCATTAGAAAATATTTTTCAAATCAAAATTCCAAACTATAAGAAGTGGTAATGTAAAAAACAAATGACATATTTTCACGGGTCGGCAGTTCATCACACACAAGAACATTAATTTTATTACAAATTTGATGGAAGTGTGTGTAGGATAAAGTTGAAAACAAAATGTAAAAAATAATATTATATTTATTTTACTATTTTAATTTTAAAAACATGGGATACTTTTTATTGATGGTCTGGAGAAGAAAATAAAATAAAACTGCTCATTGAAGAATACTAACTCTACTTCAGGTAACATTTTTTTATTTTCAGTATATGAGTTCGTTGGTTTCCTTTCATCCCAACATGAGGTTTCAAGCATGATAAAATGGATTTTACAATCTTATTAGTTCCATTATTCAATAAGAAAATTTTATTTTGAGGTTTAGTGAATGGGGAAGAGTGAATGCACTTTCACAGTTGAGGATGAGTGGCATTCTATTATATAAAAAACATTAATCATAATTGAGAGGTCTCCCTGACAACATTTTCATCCAAAATGACCACTAATGGAGTGTATGGGAATTATTTGAATCAATATTTTCAAAAAAAAGAATATAATTTTAATCATTTTTTTCCTGAGTCATTACGTTTAATCAATTTTATCATTATCATTTTTACTATGGAAACTTGAATATATTTATTTACCTGGGTAATTTATCCCAAATAACTATAATTAAATTTTTTATTTGATCTTTTATATCTATACATTATAAATATAAATTCTGATTAATTATATAAAAATCCAATGCGTGTGTCAAACTAATTTTAAAACAAAAGCATGTAATGCGCAAAACCCCATTTTAACAATAAATGTGTAAATTAGTTTTAATTTTCATCAATAATATTATAGTTAAAAAATATGTATAAATTTTTATACTATAAATATTATTATCATACTAAATACATATACCATTTTTTTAAATTATATTCAATGAATTGAAAAATTATATTTTAACCGATTCCCATATATGTGACAAGAAAACAAGTTTTCCTGAAGTGTAAAAGTCCAAAATTTTACAATGGTTTTATAACTAAAATAAATATAAAAATGATTAAAATTAACAAAATTAAATTAAATGATATAGCATTTACCTAATTATACATTAAAAATTTAAAAATATATTAATGGTAGAACATGGTAAGATACTTCCCTAAATGAATAAAACACCATATGATAATATATACTTCAAAATAAAATTGTAATACCCATATGTGATACTAAATAATTATATAACCCTGTATCCCAAATAAAATAAATAACCTGAATAATAATGGATTTTTTAACATCCAAGGATATCTGATACATTCCATATTTCACACCCAAAAAATTGTTGATCTTCTTTTGAAAATACATTAATCTCTTAGTCACCAAATCGCTCTTCAATCCAATGGATATATATAAGCTAATACTTGTGTTATGGTAATTACCTCAATATACAATATCATATTAAAACTTATGGTTTTATATTACTTCAAAATTATTTCGTAGAAATTTGATGGAATACTTCACATTAAAATTATTTTAAGATATACCTTAACCCAATAAACTATCTCTTAAATATCATTGACAACCTCAAAATATTTACTAAAAATTCGAAAATATGATGTATAAGGATTTGAATTTATGAACATATTTAATATTATATACCTATAATTATATCATTAAGTATTATTAAAATATGACATGAAAACATATTAATATCTAATGCTATGTAAACCATCATTTGTTGCAACTATAATATACCAAGACCCAGACTCCTAGATACAGTGATGAAATCTTTAACATTAAATTTCAGGAATTGATGCGGATAATTGTGACCCATTTTATACCTTCAATCCATAGAGAATCAAATTGAAAACATTGATCACTTACATTCTAGAAGACCACTTACTTGTATAGTTGTAGATAATTATTACAAAGTCCTAAATAAACAATTTGTCAGTCATCAAATATATGTTTCTCTTATTAACCTAACATTTATTTTTTCACATTTATTCATTAACGCCATCCTTGTGAATCCTTTATATACATAAATCATTCAATATAATTCTTTAAAACCTAGGGAAAAGAAAAAATGATGTGTGAGATCATACGCTTAGTAATTGTAGACATAACAATTAACAATTTTCTGCCTTCAATGAGAATAATACTATATATTGTTTTCATGGCATAATCAATGTGCATGAGGGGATCTTAAAACAAATCATTCTTATTAATACCTAAATCATTAAAATATGGAAAAATGGAAAACTAAAATTTTCATATAATAATTAATAATGTGCCATTTGTTATAAATATATATCATAAAAAGTATTATAGTCTCATATTAATCTATTAAAATGCTTTTATGTGTGTTGGATCAGCACTCTTATAAAACCATTATAAAACCCATTTAATTTTAAGAACCATAAATCCAGATTACAAAGATATCATTACCAATTGAATTAGAGAGGAATAATAAGCTCTCCCAGATCTAATTTTTCCATACCATCAGTTATGCTATAATTTTATCACCTTTTTCTATCTGGGCCACCCCATTGTGTAAGATATAATGAGCTCACCTTGTGCTATCTAAAATTCATATCTTGTATGACTTCCAAGAAACAAAACATGACTAGAACTCATAAAAACAATAATTATTACTTTTAAAACATAATTAATCCCTAGAAAAAAATTGTTATTATGTAAATTTATTTGAAATAGAATTAACCCGTGTATGTTAAACATGTTCCATGTCAATCTCTTTGAAATAAGGTAATCCCATAGAAAAGAAGTGAGGTCTTAAAAAAACTATTTGAAACATGAATATACCCTTAAAATGAAATATGTATCATTTATATATCTTTGTAACACAATTAACCCAAGGAAAATAAATTGTTTCAAAATTAATCTTTTTGAAACATAGTTATACCATGAATATTAAACAAGTTCGCAAACAATCTCATTAAATCATGATTAACCCATGGAAAAGAGAAGTGTTATATAACAATAATATTTATGAAATATTAATATTTTATGAAAACAATGAGGATGGTATCAATTTTATATATTGATAGTAGATGATAAGAAACAACAAGAGTTAATATCATTGATTAAAGTAAATATTATAAAAAATATAATTAAAAATATTCATTAGGAAAAAACATTCAAACATTCCAAAGTGTCCCATACCACATAAAATAATTTTTTTAACGATCATCATCAATGGAATAAGATTAAATGAAACATATATTTTAATGAATAAAATTTTATCTAATATAAATCAGGTCAATAGAGTAGTATACACACAACATAAAATAAATAGATTTAGAACATTATAAACATCTCAAATAAGGATATTTATGACATCTATCCATTAATGATTTGGTAACATCGGAATCCTAAAACCCATTATAGAAATTTTATAAAATGGTTTTTAAACTAATAAAAAATTCATGTATAATAATCCATAACAATTCCTGGGAAATACATACACCACACAACAAGAATATGTTTTGAATATGGTATGTATCTCACATAAATAAATTTGAGATTAGAAAAACTATTACTAAATGAGTAGAATTTGAACCATGTGATCTGGGAAATAATAACATCATTGGAGATATTTAATATCATGATATAAAATTCTATATAGTATTATATACCCAATTTTAAACTAATTAGGTTAATAATAACAAATATGTTACAATGGAATATAAATTGAGAAAAAAACCCTCATAACTATAGTAACATCAAAATTATAAACCAATAAATAAATCGTTTTAAATTGAAAAATTTAAATTAAATTAATATAAAATAATCCATGATATAGTGTTTAAAAAATTGATGTACATGAACTACACAAAAGATTGAATGGCTGAATGAGACATTTATCTCACTGATGTATAAAATGAAATGAAAATCCAAAACCTTTAGGCTGATTCATTATAATATTCCCTTATCTTATATAAAGATAATCATATATTAATTCTTAAATTCACGTAAAAAATTTAAAATTTTACTTTAATTATATTTAACTTGTAATCAAATTTTATATAATTACATATTAAATTATGTTTAATAAGGTTTTTTTGACCGTATTCAGATCTTGTTTCAAAAATGAATTTGGAATGTAAACATTTTTCAAAGGATTCATTATTTAAACATATCTAACATAATAATAAAAACATATTCATCATACATATACATAAATTATTCTTTTAAATCCATCCATGGAATATGTCTATAAAAAATGAACTAATAGCACATGCATAACGATGGTTGGTCATTCATATGTGTAAGCATTGTTCATATTTTCAATGTTCAATACAGAAATAGGGTAAGTAAAAAAAATTATAGAATTATAATTTTATAATAAATACAATATTATTTATTCAAATATACTTAAATATATAATTCTTTTGATGTAAAAACAATTTCATCACTCTAAGGAGGTAGCATTCCACCAGTCCACGAATCACGTTATCACGTTTTTAGTGTGAAAAAAGGAAATTAAGAAATTGATATGTTATACGAACATATAAATAATTATTATATTAATATATTAAATATATAATTTATATCATATATTTTTGATAAACTCATCATTTATACATTCAATGTAATGTGTAAATGATTAACATCTCTTGGAAGAGGTTACTGTCCACACACCCACAAAATATGTTATCGTATTCCCACAAAATTGAATTAATGATAGAATGAGTTATATAACATTAACAGAATATGTAATACATAATTAATATCTTATATATCATTTAAAAACATTATTTTCATTTTAATTCCCTACCATATGAGGAGGTAATGTAAAATAGGAATGACATCATTTCTTTGGGTGGTAGTTTTTCAAGCACACGAATTTTGATTTCATTACCCAATTAATAGAATTGTTGGTAGGTGTAGGTATAAATTTTTTCCTAAATAAATCTATGAATATTAATGATATTGATTTTTTTATGAAATCATTTAATTATATTAATTGAATTGTTGGATAAGGAATTCAAACAAAGGTTCTCTTTAAAAAATGTTACCTCTTCTTCAGGTAACTCTTTATGGTTGGAAAAAAAGTCATCCTTGGTTTATATTAATACCATAGTATGGATTATAGGATTATAGGATGGATTTTTTGAAAATATTTAATTAGTTTTTTTATTATCCAAAACTATTGGTGAGTTTCATGAACAGGGGAGAGTGAGTGAACTTTTATATTGGAGGAGTTGAATTCTTGAATATACACAATGTAAAACACTATTGGGAGGTCTCACACACAAAATGTTCCTTAAAAATAAAAAAATAATGGTTTTGTGGGAAATTAATTTTGAGAAAATGTTATTCCATGAGAAAATAAATTAATTTTTATCATTTTTACAGTACTCTTTATTTTTACTAAATTTTACCTTTATAGTTTTTACTATGGAAACTTGTATATTTTTGTTCAACAATGTAATTTTTACATTATGAGTATAATTAAGAAGATAATTATTTTATAATTTATACTTAATTTTTATAAATATGAAATAATACTAATTTAAAAAATCCAATATGTGTCTAAAATTAGTTTTAATATGAATTCTTGTAATGAACCAAGCATCGTTTTAACCTAAATTACATATAGAAAATTTTTGATACAAAAATTATTTGAAATTGATTTAAAATAAATATTTTTATGAATAAATAAATATATATATATATACACACATTTTATAAAATTTAATTCATAGAAGTGGCAAAATGAAATTTAAATCTAATCCTACAGACATGATAGGGATGAGAGTTTTTTAAAGTGAAAATTTACAAAAGTTAAAAATGTTTCTATATGTAAAATAAATATGAAAATTATTCTAATTAAGTAAATTTTATAAAAAGATATAAAATTAATATAATTTAAATTTTAATAAAAATAAAAATATAAATTGACATTATAAATTATTTAGATGAAAAAGAAGATTTCAATTAAAATCCAATATTTCCACTATTCATCAAAAAAATGTAAATTTTGCGAAACAAATTCCCCCAATGTAAATTTTTATATTCATATTTAAAAAAATTATTTTTTTTCAAATAAAATTTATAATTTTTCCAGAATAGTGTTTCATAACTACTCTCTCATTAAAATGCATCAAACCTTCCTTTTTTAAAAATAAAACATTTTAATAATTAAAATTAGATAAATTTTTATTTTTTGATGATAAGACATATTATGTGAATTAAAAAATATAATTTTATTATATAAAAAATATAATTCATTATGAACATTCACGAATATTTATTAATTTAATTAATAAATATATAATGATATTTTGGAAATAAATATCATTCTTAAGAGAAAGTAATCTTTTTTAATACAAGTTGTTTTTGTTTTTATTAATAATTAATTGTAAGGAAATAATGGTATAAATATGTTTATATTATAATCTAAAATATTATTTAATCTTAGTTATTACCCCCATTCTAATGGCTATGTGGTAACTGTCATATTAAATATTACTGTTATGTGTTAGTTTAGAAAAATTTGATATTGTAGTTAACACACCTTATCAAAAAGACATGATATTGCATGAAATAAAAGACAAATATAATGTTTCAGGTCATTCTAGAAAAACTATGAATTTCATATGATGGGTGTTTTTGAATATTTTAATTTGATAGAATATATTTTATCAAATCTTGGGATTTAATATTGATATATTGAAAAGTAAAAGGTTTATAAGTCTCACAATAATAGATATATTTATGTTTGTTAGATTATATAAGAACCTAAATCAAATCATAAAAATGTATAATAATTTAATATTCCTTCATTAAATATCCAAATTCCATCTACATGGTTGTTTATATTTTCATAAGGAAATATAGAATAATAAATTGGATGCTATGAAGGCTATGTATACGTTAGATTACTATAAAAACTACTATAGATTAAGAATGACATTAAAAAATACCATTAAAAAATCAAGAAATAAATAATATATTGTAGTATAAAAAGTACCATATCTATAATTTTTAAATATATGATCTCATATATAATAATAATGGATCCTATAAGGATGGAATAAATAATTACGAGCATCAATACAATATTAATAATCCTAGATCCAATAAATTATTAATAAACATTAATTAATTTCTAAATATTTTATGTTTATATTAGTATACAAAAATATTTATCTTAGGGAAATATATACTTAGGCCCAAACTATAAATTAATAAGTCATATGTGTTCTTAATACATATGGAATGAATTAACATTGGAGTACATAATTTTCCCAAAAGAACCTATTATACCAAAATGATAAATAACAAATAATTTTTCATTTTGAGATAATATATAGAATCATAAATATTTCCCCATTAAAATAATAAATAATTCTAGGTAGACACCCTTAAATTTAGATTATGTTATATAAGGTGTTGATATTGTAAGTATTAAATATTATATAATCAAATAAAAAAAGTAAATCTTCAAATATATGATAAGATATTGAGTATATTTAGTAAATAAATAAAATGTACCTGGAAAAAAATTTAATTATATATATATATATATATATATATAGCGATTGATATGTAATCATAGTAGATAAAACAATTGTTGGGAGATACCCCTTACAAAAACATTTGTAATGATATATAAATCAATTTGATAGGTAATAAGAAAAAAATAAATCAATGATTAAGGGAAAACTAGTTAGTTCTATATACCAAAGAAAACATTTTTGAATGAAATATATGAGTACATAGATCATATATAATACAATTATAAATATGGGGTTATTTTGAACATAAATAATTACCTTAAGTCCCAAGATATTTTTGACACTATTATAACCTCAAATATAATACAATTATATATATTAATTTCATTTTAAATAAAAAATATCATTTTAATATCACTATTATTCCCTTTAATAAATTTATTATCTTTTATTATTCCACTAATTGGATTATTTTTCAAATATTGGTTACATAATGGTTTGAGAGTTCATAGTTCAAAATCTATTTTATAAAATGGTAATGGTAAAATTTAAATATAAAAAGGATCTAAAATCTCCATAACAATAAAATTTTATTTTTTTAAGGTATTATAATATTTAGGTTGTTCTAAACTGTAATAAACTGTTACAATTTAGAGAATTTTCCTTCGTGAGTTTTTTTATATTATGACTCTAATTCATTACTTTTAATATCCTTAATATAATTGATATTTTAAATTTATAAATAATAAATATGCTAATTTTTTATTGTTAGTGTAATACTCAAGAATGAAGTAAATTATTATAATAATATATAATTTTAATATTAAAACATATAACATTATCTTTTTATTAGGTAGGGTAAAACCACAATGGTGATTTAATTTTTCATTACATGTTTTCTAATAATGGGAAGGTGTAATAAATGTTAGAGTTGTAAAATAACATTATATTATATTTAAAAAAATTATTTCATATTTCATTTATTTATTTCTCATACAATACAATGGGTAAGATCATAATTGAAATGAAAATACATGGTTTATGAAACCCATATTTCAATATAGTATTGACCAATACAAATGGTTCATTAAAGAGATATAGGGTGATATATTAAAAAGGAAAAATCTATAAAACTAATATATCATTGGATAAATTTTTTAATTTCATAATTTTGGTTACGGTTTTATGAAAGATATAATTTTATAAAATCAAAAGTATAAATTATTCCCAACATATCAATAGTAAATAGACAAAGAGTATGGTGTAACCGATGAAATTTGATATTCTTAGGATATAAATTTATGGTTGTAGGGGTTAATTGATAATTAGTTTCATTAAAAAAATTTATTCCATGTTGACTTTTAGTAATAGCACATTACATATTTTGTAAATAAATGTGTGATTAATGTATATGTTCTATGCACTAATCTTTGTATAAACTCATGTATTATTATGGAATATTTTATATGTAAATTCTTGATGAAAATCTTTAAGGTACTTATAAAAAGCCCATTTATATGTTTTAGATATTTTTTTGAGTTATTCTATTCGGATGAATCCACTCGTAATCATTATGTCTCTTCATCATCCAATTCGTATTTGTGATGTGTTATCTTGTGGTTGTGGTTAGTTGATACTATTCATTTGACCAATGACTCATAGTAAACTTGTAGACTCTATTGGAGATTGGATACCCATTGGATTCCAATTAAGTGATCTTTATATTGGTAATTTTATTTATTTTATAGGGTAATGTAGTATTACATTATTATAGGGAAAATTAAAAATCATATCCTCTATTTCCAATCCATAATTTAAATTTTATACATAACATAGTTATCTGTTGATTGATAATTATAATCCATTTTATAACTATAATAAAATTTTAATCATTCAATAATAATCATAGTAGTGTTATTAGAGTGACATGGTGTTTTGTTAAATTGAAATTGTTTTTTTATGTGATGATTTTGGGGGTGACATATCTTTAGTGCCAATATTTTTTTTGGAGATACCTAAACATTTTTTATATTGATAATGTATTCTAAAAAAAATTACCATGTTATGATTATAAGACAATGCAATGTGAATATGTTCATGAAAGTATGTTATATCAATAATGAAATGTGAAGTGATGAGTGTATTTTACTAAATAGGTTATTGGAGCTTAAAAATTGTGTCATAAAAAATGTGTATCACAAGACCCCTCCTTAAAATTTTGTTTTGAGGAAATATAAAATTAGGTCCATAAAATGACACAATATCATTTGAATGTGTAGTTTAATATTCTTAACTAAAATTACAGTATGTGACAATATAGTGTAGAGTATGTTTTTCATAATGATAATTGTTTTGAGGAAACATAGTGTGATACACAAACATAACAATACATTAAATGGTTAATGTATTCTCTTATAGAAGATTAAATCCAATTTATTTAAATTAAATAATTTGTCTATTATATTATATTTTTTATATTGTTTATAAATTCATAGTGGATGATTATAAATTAAAATTATAAATTATTTTTATAGATTATTACTTATTATTTTATAGGTGTTAATTAATTATTATGTGCTTAAAATTAATTAAATAATTTTTTTAATTAGACATATATTTATATTAATATTACAAAAAAATTAATTATTTACATTCAACATTATTTAATATTATATGGAATATATATAATTTCTTTATATATATTTTATCTAGGAATTTTCAGTTTGATTTATAAAAGGGTCAAAAATTATAAAAACTAGGTCCAAAAATAAAAACAATTAAATTTTAAAATTATGAATAATTAAATATATTTAATCTAATGTTTTCAAATGAATGACCAAAATTTAAATATTATTTATATAACATTCAATTTTATTTCATGATTGATATGATTCCACTTTATAATATGCTATATAATTGTTATTTAGATTTGGATAATGTTTATAATAGAAATTAAACTATAAAATGTTTGTATTTCAAAAATTATCATTTATTTAATGTAAAATTCTTCAAAAATAAAATTTTATAACTTTCATATTATGGAATGAATATTTTTTCTATATTAATGGTAATGGAGTTTCTCTAATATTTAACTAATTTAAAAATTTATTAAACATAGATTTGGTTTTGGAATTTCTTATAAATATTTTTCTCATGTTTAAATAAATAAAATTCTCATTTATATGAATGTTTTCCAAACATAATTCATAGTTATAAGTTCTATATTTCATAAATGGGGTGTTCTGTAGTTTAATTTTTAAAATACTTCTAGTTGTAATCTTAGATTCATCTATCTAGTAAAATTATAGGTATTATGAAAGGTTTTTGTTTCATTCTAAATTGAAACATCATTGTAAGTACTGTTATTATATTTAATTAGATTTGTATATAGTTTATATGTAATGGTTTTTAGAGTTATAATGAAATGTACTCATTCTATTGTAATGTTTCTCAATGTAGAGGGAATTTGTATATGAATTAGAACTATCCCAGAGGCTTATACCACATTCAAGAAAATGTGGGTTTTTTTATATATGGCTCTGAGATTACTCATTTTGTGTTTTTAAAAATTATATAAATCGTTTCTTTTATATTATAATTTCATGTAACTTTTTTATAAAATCTATTTTAATATGTGTAAATATATGTAATTTCAGTTTTTGGGTGAGTAATATAAAAATGAATTTTTTAAAATATTTAAAAAATATATTTCAAAAATACTGGTTTTCATGTAAGGAATAGGTATCCAAAATAAATCACTACTAGATAACATACATAAAAAAGATTAATATGATAAAAGATAATGAGATTAAATCCCTTTATGTAAGGACCCACTTGGAGTAATGAACAACTGAGAGGGGGGGTGAATCAGTGGTACCGATTTTTCTTATTTTAAGTTCCCTGAAAATGAGAACAACCCGTGTCTCATGTTAAATATATACTACCCTACTGAGAAACAAAAAAGCACACATCCAAAGGAAGACAAAAATTTACAATATTTACTATTCAATAAGCATAGCTACGTCCTTAGTATGGTTCGAAAAAATCCAGCACCATACAATCCACTAAGAAAATAATCCTTGGATTACAATGAGTAGGATATACCCTTACACTCGTGAACCACAGTGAAACAATCACTTCTGTACGTGTGAACCCACTTAGCACAATCTGGAAAATTCTATTCTCTTGTAACAACTTATGTTACTTGTACTTCCTTTCAAATTCACAAGTGTAAGCATGATCAACACAAATATTTAGTTCCTTACCTAGAAGAAAGGCAAGGACTCCTTGGACATGAGATAGATCCGTTACAGCTTGAACTTGCCATTCCGAATCTCCATTCGGAATTTTTCCCAATCTGATTCATCAATCTGAATATTCTTTAGTCTGAGAAACTCAATACGATGGAAGGCAGTACTGATTCCCCATTATGAATCTCCACTCCGAATTATTCACCCCGAATTCTTCACTCTGAACATTTTTCTTCCCTCTGATTCTTCAATCCGAGTCTTCCTCAGTCTGAGAAACTCAATACGGTGAAAGCCAGTACTGATTCCCCATTCTGAATCTCCACACCAAATTCTTTACTCTGAATTCTTTTCTTCTCTCTGAATTTTCTCAATCCGAGAAACTCAATACCGTTTTAACCAGTATCAAATTCTCGTTTCAATTCAGACTGCAATGATACTCTATCATCCAAAAACTTATTCTTCTCTCTAGATTATCAGAGATTCTCTCTCTACTTTTTCATCACACTCTTACATAGCACCCTGATCTCCTTTTACAGGTGGTCCAAAGTGTGCTTAGGCGGGAAACCAAAATATTTTCCCACCCACTTAAATTTACCCATATCTTAATTTCTCCTGAAATATCGAAGTAATAAAGGCATTGCCAATGCTTCAAGAATCTTCTCGAATCTTATTCCCCTTCACATGATTTAGAGATTTGGACTTTTCCAAATCTGACCTTGTATCACATGTTTCTCGGTATCACATTCTCGAATCCTGACATCTATCTTCTCAACATCATATTCTTAGATCCACCCTCCCAGATTCTCGGAATCCCTTTCTTGGACCAATCCTTCTTGAGACGTTAAAATCACTTCAAATCTCAGCATAACTCTTCAACTAGTTACAACATCACCAATTCTCAGCATGAAACCGCACTTCTGTCTACAGACATTAGGTTCAGGAAGTCGACTCTGAACATCTTCACTCTGAACTTCTTACTCAGAAAGTCGACTCCGAACTTCCCGCTACAAACTTAGGACTTAGGAAGTTGACTCTAAATTTCTCACCACGAACTTCTTTTGTAGTAATTTGACTCCGAACATCCCACTATGAACTTCTTCATCATCAAGTCGACTCTGAACTTCCGTTAAGGAAGTAGACTCTAAATATTCTATTCAGGAAGTAGACTCTACAAATTCTGTTCAGGAAGTAGACTCCACAAATTCTGTTCAGGAAGTAGACTCTGCAAATTCTGTTCAGGAAGTCGACTCCGAACTTCTGGCAGTAGACTCCGAACTTCTGAATCCACATTTTCTCAGAATTTTTCTGACAGAAATACTCCAACCTTCTTCACCATATCTTCAACCTGCTTTTATCATGAAATTGTCATGATGTGTGATAACTTTAAGATCAGTAAAGCATCGTCAGATTTAATGCCTTCACATCTCTTATCATCCAGCTTTTGAGAATTTTCAATTTCCCAGTTCTGAACTTCTCAATTTCTAGACTCCGAATTCTTCGAACACTATGATCCGAATATTCAATATACTCAGTTCAGAATCATCAACCTTCCAGCTTCTGAGATCTTATAAATTCAAGGTGTCTTTCCTTTATGAAAACTTTCTCAAGATCATTAAAATACAATCCATGCAAACCATCTCTTCCTTCAACTTGGTCCTAACAATCTCCCCCATTGGATTTTGTTGTCAACCAAGTTTTCATAAATCACCAAACTTTGTAACCACAGGCAATGGATTACTTACCAATAATTCTAAGCCTACGGGAGCTAACTCATTGTAGGAAAAAAGAATCATTAACAGAAAAACCATGTTGTCCATAGGTAGTGAAAATGTCATCTTCAACATCATACATCTTCAGCTTTATACATCCTGTAAACAACATCATGTTCTTTCCTACAACCACTCCAACAAACAGTTAGAATAGTTCACATACACAAACCATGCCGAGTTCATAGCTTACCCACAACTCTCTCTTTGAACAATAGATTGATGATACAAACAAATTCTCCCCCTTGACAAAACAATCCAAAGGTAATAGGAGAGAGGGGACAGAACAACATACCATTTCCTTGAAAAGAAAGAGGTTAGACACCCATGTTCAACCTTAATCTTGAGAATTATTCCTTCGACAAGGGTTTCATGAAAATATCAGCAACTTTTTCAACAAATGATACATATTCATGTTTTAGTTCATTCTTTTACACATGTTCTTTAATTAAAATAATATTTTATGTCAATATGATTCAATCGAGAATGTTGGACTGGATTCTTGGTAAGATTAATTGTGCTTTGATTATCACAGACCAAGAGCAAGGGAAACTTCACTTCAACTAACAAATATTCCAACTGTTTCTTCATCCATATAATTTTACTGGCAGCCATGGTGGCAGCAACGTATTCATCTTCAGCCGTACTAAGTGTCACAGAATTTTACTTCTTTGAGTGCCGACCAACACAACTTTTTCCTATAAAGAACAGTCCACCAGATGTGGATCTTCTATCATCAACATTTGTTTCCCAATCTGTATCTAAATAGCCAAATAAATCAATGTCATTTGAGCCACTATACTTGATTCCGAATTCTGTTGTGCCTTTTATATATCTGATATTATTTTTCCAGTAACCAGATGTGATTCTTTAGGAGCACTCTGAAATCATCCACATAAGGTAACAGGAAAAACAATATCTGGTCTTTATGAAATTAGGCATAACAAACTTCCAACCAGAAATCGATATTCTTTCTGATCATCTTCGTATCATTCATCATATTTTATTAGCTTCATTCCCAGAGAGATAGGAGTTGATACAGGTTTTGAGTTTTCCATCCCAAACTTCTTAAGAAGTTCCTTAACATACACTTCGTGGGAAAGAAAAATTAATTCTTTCTGTTGCAAAATATGTAACCCAAGAAAGTTTCTCAATTCACCCAACATGGATATCTTAAAGACATTCTTCATTTCTTAAGAAAACCTTTCACAACTTATTTCATCATTCCCAGCAATAATAATGTCGTCAACATATACAATTACAATGAGAGAAAGATCTTGGCTTTTCATGATGTACAGATTGATGTCAACCCTCCCTTTCATGAAGTTCATCTCCATTAAGCAAGTATCCATTTTGGAATACCATGATCTTGGAGCTTTCATTAGCCCATACAAGGCTTTCTTCAACCTTCACACATAACATTCATTATTCCGAACAACAAAGCCACATGGTTTCTCAATAAAAACTTATTCCTTGAGATAACCATTAAGAAATGTAGATTTTACATCCATTTGAATGATTTTGTAGCCTCGTTGTGCAGAAATAGAAAGAATGATTCGGATTGTTTCTAATCTAGCTACCGGAGAAAAAGATCCTTAAAAGTCAATTCCTTCAATCTGAGAGTAGAGTTTGCAAACCAATCATGCTTTATTTCTAATAACTTCACCTTCTTCATTCAACTTGTTCTGGAAGACCCATTTGGTGCTGATAATGTTCTTATTTTCAGGCATGGGTACAAGTTCCCATGTTTCATTCTTTTCAATCTGATCCAATTCTTCATTCATGGCTTGAACCCATTCTGGATGCTCAATGGCTTCTTTAACATCATTTGGTTCCACTTTGGAATACATCGAAGTATGTGATATAGAATTACTTGTTCTTCTTGTTTGAACCATGTGACATTGATCACAAATTATGTTTTGAGCATTCACTAGTTTCATCAGCCTTGGATATGTTTATTGTGTTCCGTACTCGTCACTTGATATGGCTGAATCCGATTCATTATCTTTATTTGGATTACAATTTATTGCATCCTTATCAGAATTATTAGCTTCATCTTCCTCATCTTCCTTGTCTGTCTAGACATGCTTATCTTTCCCCGAATTTTCAATTACTTTTACATCAACTATATCCACCATTATTCTTGTTTCTTTTTTAAAGTATCTATAACCTCTTCCATCTGAATCATAACCAAGAAAAATTCCATCTTCTCCTTTTTTTTCTTGAATTTTCCACTACTTCCACCTTTATTCTTTATGATGCATGGGCTACCAGAAACTTAAGCATGATTCATACTTGGAGTAATGCCATAGAAATGTTAATATGGCATCTTGTTTGATTGGGTCCTGTAGAAACAACGATTTTGAATATAAACAGCTGTATATGTAGCTTTCCTTCAAATGTAATGAGTAAGGCCATATTCAAGTAGCATGGTTCTTCCCATTTCCACCAAGATTATGTTCTTCCTTTCAGCAAACCCATTTTGTTGAGGTGTATATGGAGCACTATATTCATGTTGAATTCCATGATTTTCAATATAGTCTTAAAATTCTTCACTTCTATACTCACCACCCTTATCTGTTCTCAACTTCTTCACAAAGTACTCAAATTCTTTCTCACCATTCCTTATGAAGCTTTTAAACATTTTCAGGGCGTCTGACATATGCTTCATAAACATAACACACATAATGTGGTTAAAATTATCAATGAAGGTGATGAATTACTTGTCTCCATTATTTGATTGTTTTCTCATCTCCCCACAAATATCAGAATGTATTAGTGCAAGGGGTTGTTTCGAAAAAATTTCAACCTTCTTATGCACAACACTTGTGATCTTTACTTTCTGACAGGAAGTGCAACACCAATCACTTCTTCTAGGAAAATCGGGAATATCTCGAACACCATCCCTTTGAGATAACTTAATCATATTTCTCTGACACATGTGTCCTTGTATTCTGTGCAACAACTGATTTTCTTCCACTCAGCTCATGTAATAAGAGTTTTGTGAATTTCCAACCTGAAACAGATTCTCTTTGGTTCATTGACCTCTTGTAACAATCTTCCCATTTTCTTCACTTTTCACAATAAACACATCTTTCATGAAGATAACTTTGTTACCCTCATCACACAATTGTGATACACCCAGTAAGTTGGGCTTCATCCCATCAACATATAGAGTTTTATTGGACTTTAATTTTTCTTTCCCAATGATGGCTGATCCAACACCTATGATTTTTAAAGATTCATCATTGTCGAATGTCACTGTGCCTTCTTTAGACATCTTCATATTATTTAGCAACTTCAAGTCTCCTTTAATATGTGAATAACACCCACTATCAAGTATCCAAGGTCGTTCATCCTCTGTAACATTTAGAGCAGTTTCAACAACAAGATCTTTTTCTTCATTCACTTCATTCTTCACCTTCGGCTTCTGAGAATTAAGAATATTTTTTTGAGCTGGTAAAATCACAAGACATCCTTTTTCACGGTGTTCGGGTTGTTCACACTTTTCACAAATGGTCTCCACTGGCTGGAACCTATTTTCTTTCATGACTTCATTCTTCTCAACATTCTTAAAGAAAACTTTCTCATTCTTCTTCCTTTGAGTAGATTGACTCCCTCTCAATATTTTCCTTTAATAACTTGTGGGATGGTGTTAATAATGTTTATGGAACCAACACATATTTTATGTATGCCAGAATCCACCACAATACCAACAATACCCATAGAAGGAGTACCTTCCTCTGAATATTTTGTTCTGATTCTTCTTTGTTTCTCTTTCTTCAGACCCACCAACAATTCATTTGTTAGCAAGATTGCTCTGCTGGAATTCTACCTTCTCTAATTTTTCATGCTTTTCACCAGTGTTAGACTTAGGTTTCCTTGAAACTTCAGAGTTCCCAGTAATGCTGGTCTTGGCCACATAAGTAACTTTCTTATCTTTCTTCTTCACATCAACCACTTTATTCTTCTATTGAATTTTCTCATAATGTGCTTATTGAGAGCCTTCACAAACATCAATAGTTGAGTTTTGAAAAAAAATGTTTTTTTATTCAACTTTTGAGAGCTTCTTTTGAACGAGTTATAATTCTTCCTCTTTTGCCTCCATCTTAACTATCATGTGCTCATTATGGTTTTTCTCATCATCAAGAGACTTCTTCAAATCTTCAAGTTATTTCTCATGTTCTTATCTAACATTATCTTTATTGCATGCTGAGTAACATTCATCTTCCAAATTTTTGTTAGGTTTCTCCAGCCTTCTGATCTTCCAAATACATTCCTTCAATTATTCTTTCAGATGCATCGCAAGATGAGTTTCTTCATCTTTCGAGTTGCTGCTTCCGAAATCTTCATCATTCACTATTTTAATTAAAGTATTCTCAACACCATGCTCAACTAATTTTTTGGATTCATCATCACTTTATTCATCTTTATCTTTTATGGATAGAAGTATTTTTCTCTTGGATATGATGAACTTCTTTTCTTTTCCTGATTTTCCTTTACCACTCTACTTCTTTCATAACTTTATTGGATTTATTTATTCTTCATAATTGTCTTCTTAATACTCCCTTCGAGGATAGTTATCCGCAATGTGGCGAATGCCTCCACATTCAAAACACTTCAAGGTTATTTTTCCCTTGTATTTACCTGTGCCTCTTTTAATATTTTTTTGATAACAAGGATAAAATATCATTATGATTTTTACATACCTCGCTTTCAGAGTCAGAGTGACCACCATATTCTATAATCAAGATATTCTTACACTTTTCCTTCTTCATTTCCTTGAAAGATAATTCTATGTCAATATTTGTCTTGGTCTTCATATCCTTTTCCATTCTCATCTAATATGTAATGAGTGTACTATGAAAATCATCAAGTGATAAGGTCTCCAAGTATATTTTTTATAATGATGATACCTTCACATAAAATTTATCAGGAAGAATCATTAATGTCTTTTCTACCACAGTAGAGTCTTTCATCTCTTCACCAAGACATATGACAGTGCTAACCATATCATTTACCCTAGTGAAGAAATCCCCAACGGATTCGTGGTCTCCCATCTACAAGTCTTCATACTTTAATCTCTAGATTTGATGTTTTCCCTTCTTGACTTTTGTATTTACTTCGTATATGCTTTTAATTTTGTTCCATATACCTTTGGATGTGGCCACTCCTTTTAATCTCATGAATTCATTTTCTGAAATTGAAGACAATATATAATTTTGGCACTTCCATCATTCTCAATAAACATCTTGTCAAAAGGTGTAAGTGGATCATTAACATCAATGGGGGGAAACGCAACTATTGCATCTTCAAGATCATCATAACTAATAGACATGAGATACAGTAGCATTCTATCCTTCCAGATGTGACAATTCTTCCCATAGAATACTAGAATTCCTTTAAGGTTCACACAATTTAAATTCTCCATCAGTAAGGAAACTAAAGGCAACCTCCCTCTGATACCACTAGTAAGGACCCAGTTGGAGTAATGAACCACTGAGAGGGGGGGGGGGGGTGAATCTGTGGTACCCCTTTTTCTTCTTTTATGTTCCCTTAAAATGAGAACAACCTTTGTCTCTTGTTAATGATATACCCTGCTGAGAAACAAACAAGCACACATCCAAAGGAACATTGAAATTTACATGGTTCACTATTCAATAATAATAGATACGTCCTTGGTATGGTTAGAAACAATCCAACACCATAAAATCCACTAATAAAACACTCCTTGGATTATAACGAGTAGGATATACCCTTACACTCAAGAAGCACTATGAAAAAATCACTTCAGTGCGTGTGCACCCTCTTAGCACAATAGGGAAAATTCTCTTTTCTTATAACAACTTAGGTTACCTGCACTTCCTTTCAAATAAATAAGTGTATGCAAGTTCAGAAAAAATCATCACTTCCTTGCCCACAAAAAATTCAAGGACTCCTTGGATTTGAGATAGATCAGTTAGAGTCTCTAATTCTAATTCCAAATCTCCATTCCGAAATTTTTCCCAATCCGATTCTTCAATCTGAATATTCTTCACTCTAAGAAACACAATACCATGACAGCCAGTACAAATTTGCCATTCCAAATCTCCAATCCAAATTCTTCACTCTGAATTCTTCACTCTGAACTTTATACATCACTCTGATTCTTCAATCCGAGTCTTCCTCAGTCTATGAAACTCAATATAGTGAAATCCAGTACTGATTCCCCATTCCGAATCTCTACTCTGGATTCTTCACTCTGAATTCTTGTCTTCACTCTGAATTTTATCAATCCGAGAAACTTAATACAGTGTCAACCAGTATCAAATTCTCGTTTCAATTGAGACTGAAATGAAACTCTTTCAGCCAAACACTTCTTCTTCTCTCTAGATTATCAGAGCTTATACTTATACTTTTTCATCACACTCTTACCTAGCACCCTGATCTCATTTTATAGGTGCTTCAAAGTGTTCTTAGGCGGGAAACCAAAATATTTTCCCGCTCACATAATTTCACCCAAATCGTAATGTTTCCTGAAATCTAGGAGTAATTAAGGCTTTTTCAATACTTCTAGAATCTTCTAGAATCTTCTTCCCCTTCACCAAATTTAGAGATTTGGCCTTTTATGGATCCGACCTTGTTACACAAGTTTATCAGTATCACATTCTCAGATCCTGTCATCTGTCTTCTCGGCATCATATTCTCGGATCCACCTGTCCTAATTCACAGCATCACTTTCATGGATCAGTCCTTCTTGAGTCTTTGGCATCACTTCAAATCTCAGCATAATTATTTACCTGGCTACAAATTCACTAATTCTTATCATGAATCCTCACTTCTGGCTATAAACTTCAGGTTCAGGAAGTCGACTCCGAACTTCTTCACTCCGAACATCTGACTCATCAATTCAACTCCAAACTTCCCGCTATGAACTTTTGACTCAGGAAGTCGACTCTGAATTTATCGCCATGAACTTCTTCTTTAGCAAGTCGACTACAAAATTCCCACTACAAACTTCTTCTTCAGCATGCCGACTCCGAACTTCTGTTCAAGAAGTATACTCTGTAGATTTTGTTCAAGAAGTAGACTTCGCAAATTCTGTTCAGGAAGTAGACTCCACAAGTTCTGTTCAGGAAGTAGACTCCACAAAATATTTTCAGGAAGTCGACTCCGAACTTCTATTATTATACTACAATCTTCTAAATCCGCATTTTCACAGAATTTTTCTTAGAGAAAAACACCAAACTTATTCACCATATCTTCAAAATTATTTTATCATGAAATTGTTGTGATGTTTGAGATCTTTAATATCAGAAAATCATTGTCATATTTAATGCCTTCACATCTCCTATCATCCATCTTTCGAGAATTTTCAATTTCTCGGTTCTGAAATTCTCAATTTCCAGACTCATAATTCCAGACTCCGAATTCTTGCAACACCAGGTTCCGAATGTTCAATATACTCGGTTCTGAATCTTAAACCTTCCATCTTCTGAAATCTTAGAAATTCAAGGTGTCCTTCCTTTATGAAAACTTCCTCAAGATAAACAAAACGAAATCCATGCAACCCATCTCTTCCTTCATCTTGGTCCTAACACATTAAAATAATAATTTTTATATTCATTATAATGAAAAAAATTTCAAGACCATGATCATATAGAATATTTTGTTATTATTAGTAATGTTCTAATGGATTATATAGTAAAAAGAGTGATAGATGTCTATAAATTATATGACTCGGAAGGTTCTACCAAAGCATGGTTCCCCTAAATTATCATGTTTTATCATATTTGTTTAATTATATTTAATAGAATTAATTATATGATCTATAATAAAGTATAATAATGACTGTATTTTTTTAATTCATATGATTGATTTCTGTAGGGTCCTCAAAATTCCACCAAGGAGAAGAAGGACCCCCACAATCACTTTGAAGAAGGAATTAATCACTTTTATAAGTTTATCAATACGAAAAGACCCAAACTAAGTTGAATTTATATAAAGTAACATTAAGGAATTCATGTTTTCAAGTGGACCATGTACCATCACATGGAAAGGTATGAGAAGAAGATGGATCAGGAACCGCTAGGTATGAGGGACGGTTCATGAACTCCTCACCCATAAATCGATGACCAACGATGAAGGAAAACTGCGGACCACATCAACTAAAGGAGTTCTGCATAGAAGACCATCTATGTACCGTGCCGCGAACACCTCAGTTCACATATTAAGCAGACGGGTAGGGTTCTGCTAACCATTATTTTAAACTGAAGCCTCCACAAACCCTAGTAGACAGAGTCATCCACCAGACAGAATATTGCTTCCATGGGCCTCTGCAAATTGTGCCACGTGCCCAGTATATATGGTCCCTTTGAGGCTCTAAAAAAGGAGCACAGTAGAAGTAAAAAAATAAGGAAGAGGGAGAAGGATATAGGGAAAAAATGTTTATGAAATCATTAGGGAGACATAAAGGTTGCACTCCAGCTTCCGTTTTGTTTCCTTGGAAAAGAACGAACTGCGAACCACTTCCTCCTCAAGCAAAGCCAGCTGCGAACCATAAAATGGGGGAATTGAATAATAATAACAAAACTATGCACCCAATTAGTAAATGGAAACCAAAGACTTCTCGCAGATGAATTTTCTATGAATAGTAATCTCTTGGACCCTCCGTCGGTGAGATTCCCTACCTGGCATAACGCTGCGTGGACGAGACCTAGTGCCACATACCCAATCGGAACTCGAATGTAAAACAATGTTTAATGGTGATTGGCATACCACTTTGGTACGTGGTTGGTGATACCCATGCATGCGTAACCCACCATTGTGTGGATGGACCCCATGCACACATACCACCATGGTATGTAGAGCCTTGTCCATCCTGCATGAGAAACTAGTACACGGAACATGGTTTTTTTTTGTTTATTATTCCTTCCGGTTCCAACCTCACCGCTCTAATTTCATTCATTATTCCATGATCCCACCATTAACCAGTCCTCTGGTGCAAGAGAAAATCCTCCTCCATAGCCAATATACCCATATGATCAGACCACTGGGAGCATCAGCGTGCCCTATTGAGTCAACAAACCCATGGTAAGTGGAGTCACGATGTCCCTTCCAAAAAAGTTGCGGGATTTGGGAATTCCTGTGAGGCAACATTCCCATGGTATCCCAGAGTCCTTCCATGGGATGCTGACGTGAACCTCCTCTATCCTGGGGTTAGGCATGATCACTTTATTTTTAATTCAACGAGGATCAGTGATCAGTCGAAGGGGTTATATTTTCACCCCTATTGATGAGGAACAAACCCCTCCCCTTCCCAGAACATTCTCTAGGGCCCTCTTACTGAGGTATTTACCCAATCATACGAGCTACGGTCGCATTAAATTTAATTCCATTTCACATGGAATGGTTCATTGCTTCACACCCTCACCCACGGTCGCACCTACCTCTTCTGCCATGGGCCCTCTGTCCCCCACCAATAGGGGGAGGCATGTGAATTGTTGAATCTTTCAAATCCTCTTATTTCTAACACCGATAAAGACTCATGTGGACTGAGATGTTTTTGAGGATCCAAACATTATCCCAATTCAATCAATAAGAACTATAATTCTTGACCAAATCAGGATATGTAGGACACCTTCCTGAAGGCCCGAGCTCAAATGGCTTTCTATTCCAAAAGGGTCCATCCAATCATGTCTATCAAATGGTTAGCTTCCATGCATACTCCCTACACCATTCGAACAATGAGAAAATTTATTCTTGACCAAATAATGATATGTAGGATTCCTGTTAGATAGAACGAGCACAAAAGGGTGCCCATTCCAAAAGGTTCCAACCAATCATGACTATCAAATGGATAGATTCAATGCACATGCCCCACACCTTTCAAACTATGAGAACTGTGATACATGACCAAATTAGGATATTTAGGATGCCTTCCCGATGGCCCGAGCTCAAAATGTCACCCATTCATTATGGAACCACCCAACTATGCCCTATCAAATGGGAAGCTTACATGCATAAGCCTCACAGCTTATGAACTATGTGGGTTGTGATTCCACTCCTGATAATATGTAGGAAGCCATCCATGTGGGACAGATCCCAACATTGAGTAACTATCTTCCCCCCTATATGAAAATAAACTCCAGAGATCCATATAATATGTCTATGTTAGCATCAGCTCTGTGGCATCAAACATATGCATGCTCATTATGATCTTGCAAACCAAGGAATTCCAGTGGACACACTCTTCGGGAATGATCCAAGGATTCAAAAACATATGAAGATGACTTAAATATTAAATAGATTCCCTTAATAGGCAAAAATCCTCCCATGAAATGATGTGGTGAGCCTGACCTATCGTCCTCTCGACCAATGGAGTCCTTATGTGTTGTTGGAAGAATCGTCAGTCGATGAGCTCCTGCATTTGGAAAGAAGGTCTATGAATCATGGATACAAGGGCTATTGGGCATTCTTGGATCCATGAATAAACCCGTTGGAGACCATTCGAAGAATTTATATCTGAGAGGGGCCTTTTTCATGAGTGATTGACCCCCAAACAATCACCAGCTGTGACCAACAGTTCCCCACAAGGTTATTTCAACTTTCATTAAAGAATAATGAAACTGAAGAGGTCAAAACGTTTGTGTGGTAAACACGATAAGAACCCATATCTATAGGAAAAGGGACGGGTGATTATCCTTGTTGAACCATTTCTTCACCACCCGTAAACATGCCACCTTAGGGGCGGAAAAAAAATGACTAACCCGACATGAATCCTTAACCAAGGTGGCAGTTCTACCCAAATGATAAAAGAAAAAATTACATTGCATGTCAGACCATTTTTTTCTCCCTGGTGCATGCAAAACGTGCCACCTTAGAGGCAGAACAAAAATGAAAAACCCAACGTGAAACCTTAACCCAGGTGGTGGTCTCACCCCACTCAGGCACCTTCACCCTGTAGTAAGAGAAATGTAAAAGGGGACCAAGCTGAATTTTCAAATATTCATATTTTTAAATGAATGATATGTTTACAATGTTTTTTTATATGTATATCTCTACAATTATTGAATGTTCCCACATAGCAGCCTTTGATATGAATGACATCCCCAAATTCCATGAAGATGCACGCACCATCGATCTCATGGGCGGCCGGGGCCTCAATCAATATCATGACCCCTTAACCTACCTAGCGTATTCAATGATGGGTGTCCAATATGATGATCAAAGAGTGACAACAAAATGGTACTCTACCCATGATAAAGGCCACAAGGCAATCCCTACAGTCTGAAAATGTCTGCTAGCGGCCTCCTCAGTCGTTGCCTGTACCTCAGCACAAGGCGGCCCCTGTGGTAATCTCAAAATGTTTCGGGATCATGTCCTTGAAACATGACAACGACTACCTCTCCAAACTCAGTGAGGACAATGAAGTCAGCTCTGGATACTTCATCTCAACTACAAAAGGGGCCCTATCCATAGGCACCCTCCAGAGATAGTTGTTGCTGACACCGGACGACCAGACATCCTCCTGACGAGGGGGATCTTATGTAGAAATTACCAACCAAAGTCCAAGAGACCTCGGCCCCTCAGGCTTCCCACGAAGGGTAGAGAATAAATAACTAGGAACATATTATCACCCTAGTTCCAAAGGATCAACTTCATCATAATAATGATATGACATTCAATGGGTAGACATGCTTCTTTTCCTTCTCCACTCAAGTATGCCATGAAAATATAGTGGCACAATATGAGGACACACATGTTCCTACTAGTGCTCATCAATCCCACCATTCAGAAAGAGAAGAATAATACATGCAGTTGAAAATATAATCCAAGCCACTACAAGTATACCCTCCAAATAGGGAAGCACTCAACTACATGCAGGCATAAACACCTACAGACACATTTCAAGCCTTCCATCTAAATTGGACAGTAACAGGCTATACATAGGCCCAAATACCTACTGATGTATATCAATCCCACTATCCAAATAGGGCGAAAACCAAATATTATCATATTCAAATTCTTGTGGATGTATACAATGCCTGTGAGAAAAATACAATGGAAAAATATTGGATGAAAATCCTCACTTGTGAATATGAAGACCGCATTTCAAATGTTGTGGCAAAGAGAGAAGACAACCGATGACAAAATAATTCATCTATCCCAGCACATGATTACTACTAGTATCTAATAGAAACTCATGGAGGAATGGAGTAGGCACAAACTCTTGGTTCGACATCAGAATGGGCCTTCATACCTGTTGTATCCAAATATGTATCCTAGCACATCCTTGAAATAATAGAAGGTCAAACGTTGATTCTGTACCATATCCTCCAAACATGCCAATATATCATTGTATTGGCAGAAAAGGTGATAAATTAGGACCATGACTCGATTCCATTAAACAGAATGACTAACTCAAAAAATGAGTCATCTAATCCAAAGTAGTTATGCATCCCTATTCTAGTCTCGGAAGATCTAAGGAAGTATCCCAAGACATACATACAACTAGATAAAGAACAAATACTTATCCCAACTAGGGGAGGCCTGTCCGACATGATGACCACTCTTAGGCAGTTATATGTCCCTTCCAAAACTCAATATTCTCATCGGAATATCCCGAAAACATCATAGGACCCAACAAGATTGTGACCCAAATATGAATTCCATTACCAATAACAGATGTCCAATGTTACCCAGAATAGAGTGGCCAAAAGTGAAAATCACCAAGGGCCTAGCAATCATTTTTTTTCTCATTTTTATATGGCCGGTTTAAGGGGTTGCCGGTACCCAAACATCACCATCCAGTAGCCCACATCACCATAGAACCACATTACAAGGATCAAGACCCTTTCATTCAATTACTAAATTATGAAAGTGAAAGTAATAGTTTCAAAGGTCATCCCCACAATGTTGCTACCAGTAGCTCTGATGGTCCTCTATAGATCACCCACGGGGTCTTACTCCAGGGTTCAGGAATGATCAATCACGAGAGCCTATCTCCTGATGCACATCGACGTAGCCCTCCCCTCAACCTTAATATTAGACATTAATAAGGTCTTCCCCCTTCTTTTTTCCACCATGATGTTCCTCCCCAGGGTATATGCTACATATATGCTTCTCCCTACAGTCATAAATCTTGTCACGATGGTAGTCCTCACTATAATGATATTCATCGCGAAGGTCCCCCCTCCGAAATAACAGTTTCCTTGAATATCCACCCCACTGTAACACCAAGAAACGAGAAGGTCCTCACCTCATTTTAGTACATCCTGTGGGTCCTCCCACAGATGTACACTATTGAAATTCTCCATGCATCCAAGTATCAAGTATGGATGGTAGTCCTCACTATGATGACAGTCATTGAAAAGGATAACCCTGTAATGACATTTGTTTGGAAGGTTCTCCCCATTGTTTCCATAAGTAGCTAGAAGGTCCTCCCCTTTCTATAGCATGACCTGGTGGTCCTCCCCAGGGCATACTCCCCAAAGAAATTTCTTATGGTTGGACATCATGTTGCAAAAATAGTTATTTCCATTGCAGCACCAATTGAGAATGTCACCCCTCCAATCAAACTTCTTATTAAAATTAAGGTCCTTCCCTAGCCGAAACAGAAATGATAAATCCCTCCTATGCTGAGGTTTTTGGAATGGATTCAGACACATCGGGAACTCCATCTATAACAATTGATATTTTTTCTCAAGAAGAGGATGGCCTAGGGCCACGCTCATCTTCTAAGCCACTCCCACAGTGTTTGAAAATTGATAAGGATCCGACAAGCCCAGTCTCATTTAATGAAATCGTCATGAAGCAGTCAAGTGGGGAATATCATGTGGAGGATCCCCTAGAAGAACAACAAAATGATATGATGCCTATGATAAGAAAACTAGCTAGCGATAATATAACAGTGATTTATTGTCCTATAACCACTTCTCACTTTGCCATACTAGGATAATTGTCTGGGTAATTCACACATGAAATTATACTTAATATATGGACAAATCTTCAAAATATGAAAGAGAAATTCCTACACTATAAAGGGTATTTGGACCATGTCCGCACGATGGGAGAGCTTCACCATCTAATTGACTTGGAAGCCCTCCCATCTGCAAGATAGCCACAATCAAAATGGTAGAAGAGTAACTGTGTAATGCCATGCCTTTATGCGCTGCAAAAATTGAGTCTCCTTATTGGGAAAACCTCGATGGGAGTTCACATTCGGGGGTGGGGAGAAAATGGAGCCCTACACATCACCCCATTCCAAGCCTAGTAGGCCAAAATAGAAATTACATCCTTCAATTTCATCACCCAAAGGAAACAATAAAATGAAACCCCTACTCAGGAAAGATGGGATAGTCAACAAAAGTCAGCCCAAAGTAAGTCTCAAAAGCGTCAGGGATGAAGAAATCCAACCATCAAAATACTTCTGAGTCGATAAACTAGGAACATATAGCCGGCTTCCCATATAAGGGAATCCAACCCGCAAATAGTAATCATTTCTTCAAAATACCATAGACTCCATGAATTCCCAATAGAACACTCGACATACACCCATGTAGGAGTACATGAAATATAATAGGTGGTAATAGTCCCATCCACTATCGAGACACAGGAAAAACCCAAGCCCATAGGGCTGGAGGGATTTTTAAAACAAAACGCCCATGTGAGACCAATAAATCCAGGCCATATCGCTATGATAAGAGGATTTGAACAACCCCATCGCACATGGTTGGGGGAATTTTTACCTTAAATCACTACACAATGGACGTCTATCATCCACCTTCTTGGAAGAACTATGGACATAGGAGTTACCCGTTCCATCACTTCTCATGGTTTGCACCCGGTGAGACAAAGTCACATTACAAGGACATAATAGGGTTTCCTTCATGTCAATATTCATCAAGAATCCCAAATAATTCCACATAATGGAATGGGAATGTCCAATAAAGTGTGTAGGAATCCTTCCTACCATTTGACACATGGTACACCACCCCCAATGTTGTATGCCTCAGTAAAAGTGGTAAATTTACACCTTATGTCTCTCATAGGAAAGGATGCAAGAGAAGATAACACGAAGAAAGATGGTTCCCTATTAGAGGCATCCCACACCAAGCCAGATTGTGTGTATACCCAGAACCAGCGGGTGGTCCTAAATCTGGGTGTCCCCTTAGTTAACCCGATAATACCTCCTCCAAAAAACTCCAAAATAAATAAATAAAAAACTAATGTAATCTATGTCCCTCCAACCCTTAACCATGAGAATGTGTCCCTCAACCTTGATGAGAGGTTCTCCAAGAAATAGGAATAAAAGAAAGATATCATTTGAATTAATGTCATCCTACATCGAGGGAGTTATCTTGCTGGATGTGTTCCCTCAGCAGAACATTAGCAGGTGCTCCCAGAAGTGGTTCTCATACCATAGGAAATCATTCTAGGGAATGAACCAATGCTCAAAGGACCGTTCAAATCAGCACTACAAGGACATAAAGACTTCCCCCCACTGTGAAGGTAACCAAAATGTATCCAGGTAAACCCGCAAATGATGCCACAGGGTGGGTATCCACCCCAAATTCCAGGTGCACTAACAGTCCCTATCATGGCTCCCACTACACTAGCTCATTCCCAAGCCTGACAAGACATGCATAAAGGGCTCTCAAACACTGTAAAGCAGCTAACAACTCGACTAGAAGACATGGATGGGGGGCTCACTCTGATACAACTAGAGAGAAAACCTACCCCGAGTGGGCGAGTAATGTTCCACAGCCACCAAACATCAGGAATCCTGTATTCCTAGTATTCAATGGATCAAGGGACCCAGAACAACATTTTATGCACTAGACCTCTTACTATAACCCCATTATGGGCACTTCCAAGCCTCAAGAAGCCGTAAAACTATGGTGCTTCATATGAACCCTGTAGGGATCCGCTATTGTATGGTATACTAGCCTTCACACCAATTCAATTACATGTTGGGAGGACCTCTGGTGACAGTTTCACTTATAGATTAGTTTGACGCTACCCAAGAAGATGAATAGTGATCTCATGAACTACAAGAATTTGAAGAACAAGAGATTATCGTACTTCATTTCCAAATGGAATGGCCTAACATACTCCCGGAACTGACCAGGTCCCCCCAAGATGATACACTAACCTTTGGCATCAATAAATTTCAGGATGAAATGTGAATTACACTCATCCCAGTGAATTACAGTACTAGGTTTATAAATTTATCTACCATTTCCCAAAGGATATAATATTACATGTAAAAGAAAAATAATAAGTCCTGAGTAGCCCCACCGGACCCTGGGAAAAGAAGTGGAAAAGATTAAGCATATTCTACAACGCTTAAGCCACCACCAGCACCATCTCCAGTTGCAAGGCCCCCACTGAACCATGGAGGACCCCAGAAGGCTAACATTGTAAGAACATGGTTCTTATCATTGAGGTACGAGCTTCATCTTTTCTCTTTTCCTTAAGTGTTTTTAATAAAATATGGAAAATGGGGGAAAATCCTAAATTTTGGAACTATACACCGTGTACATTTCCACACGTCGTGTACTTCTGGCCGTGTTGGGATGAGTACACAGGGCGTGTATCCATGTCGGCGATAAATGGTGTAGGAACCGAATACATGTCGTGTAGTGGTCCTTTACACGCCATGTAGTCAGTCGAAAGGCCAAAAGTGAAAGGCAGTGGACTAGCCGCCAGCTGGGTGGCAGTACACGCAGTGTACTCAGGAGTACATGTCGTGTACTCATGTCTGCAGGCGAACAGTGTTGCGCTGGTGGAAAGCAGCCAGAGGAACAGTAAAATGAAAGGAGTACACGGCGTGTACTTGGAAGTACACATCGCGTACTTTGTTTTTTCAGCTTAAAATATGCAGTAGCCTCCTAATTTGGTAGAGGAGGCATTTGAGACGTTTTAGAGCCAAAAGAGGAGGCCGAACCTTTGATGATCCACCGAGTGTTCATCTGGAATCCGATTCTTCCGTGGGCGATCGTGTTGGAACTGCGTGGGTAAGACCTTTCTTCTCCATAAGTCGTTCTTAACAATTCTTCCCCATGAAAAAGTTATTTATTTTTGAATGGGTTTTGTTATTTAACAGATCTATGCCGTTCTTGGGCATTTTTGGAGTCAGTGTTTGGGTATAACATTCATTGGTGTTTAAGGTAGGTGGGTTGGTGTTTAGTTTTCCAACTGCTATGTGTTTTGTGCATTTTCGTGCCACGAACCCATGTTGGGGTGTCGTGTGGCTGAGGTTGTTGCAATATTAAACACCTAGAATTGATTAGGTATTTAATTATGATATTAAAATGTTGGTTGGGATCGTTTCTTGGATCTGGAACCACCCAGGGGTGTGTTCCACTGTTGAGCTATTTGGCCAGGATACCTGAGGGTATTCCTTTAAATTAGTAATTGTATACTTGCCTTGAGATGAATTGATTGTTTACTGCTTGTTTCCATGTTGGGCATGGCCCGTTTACATGTTTACCCTGAGGGCGTTGTTGTGATTAGCATGTGGGCACTACACTGTTTAGCCTGAGGGCTGTAGTTATTTCTCCTGAGGGAAACCTTTAGAGCCACAGGGCGACACTTCCTACACCTGTGGGAAATTCTGTTACGCCTGAGGGTGATACCTGCGGGTTGGATTCTGCTTACTTGAGGGTAAGTTGTTTCTTGTCTGAGGAAGTGGATTGTTTACTTCGAAATGCACTATGGTGATTTTCTAATATTTAATGGATTAACTGAATAACAAAATGGCAATTTAGTTGTTAAGTTAGTTACTTTTCAGTATTGCTTACTTTATTTCATTTCACTACTGCACACTTGTGGAATATTTTTCACACAGTTGAGCACAAGCCTTTGGGGGGTGCCTACTGAGATATATTTCTCACACCTTGTTTGAGTCACACTTTTCGGCCCAAACAGATATGTTTTTGCAGGTGTAGATAGGGGCAAGAGTCCCTATACAGGTACACGATTTCTACTGAGGAGTAGGAGGGCATGGGACCGAGCCTAGGCTCGCGATGCCACTGCCAGCTGTTTTGCTTTGTTTTACTCTACTCTGCTTTTGGTTTTACTGTATTGATGTATAACATATTCTGGCTATTTTCTTAGAACTTGAGACATGTAGCATCATCATTTATATATTGTTGGTTATATCCAATTCCGTTGTTTATTTCAGTTGTGTATGGTTTACTGCTTCCGCTGTTTGTTGTATGTTTTATTCTGTATTCTGCTGCGTTACACTTTGACAAATGACGGCATAGTTTCCCCACTATCAGACCTGGGCCCTCACTGCTAGTCGGCATCCTCTGGCATTTAGGGAAATTCTCTTGAGGTCACGTGGCGAACCGGGTTCGGGGAACCCATGGGGTGGCACCCGATCTGGGACGTTACAAAGTGGTATCAAAGACGGTTCTTTTCACTTTGACTTAATATTTGGAGTTGTAGTCAGGTATAGGATGAATGGTAGCTAGTAATAAACTATGCCCAGGCGTACCTAACCCGTGTACAGGGAAATGCCAGTATACCTCGTATTTTGAACTTCTTCTGATTTTTCAAATTTAACAGTTGATATGTTTTCACCGTTGGGTGATGCACTTGTGATTGTGCTATTATAAATTAATTATGGGTTCTATTTAGTTGCAATCCGAGGAGATGAGGGTATGTCGTCTCATGCATCTTGAAGGCACATGGTAGAAAGAACATGACATTCATAGTTCTTTTCCATGTTGGTGCATTAGAAATTTCGTGCTATTGTGATAGTAGATGCGCTATAAAATCATGATGTTGTGATAGATGCTTGATAAATAACTCATGTTTGATAGAGTATTTTGTGTAAGTCTATTTATAGAATGGACACCAAGCTTTTGATTTTGGTGAGTATGGGCCCCCATTGACTGGAATTTGGTGAATCATTGACTATTTATTAGTTATAACACAGATAAGATGTCAAACTTTGATTCGTGGGGAGTATGGGCCCTCACGGGTCGGAATTTGACACTTAAGTGTTGGTTTTCTGTATTTTATGGGTTCTGGGAATGTTTCTGAGGCATACTGTCCGGAAACCCAGTATTCACGCCGTGTAGTATTTTAAACACTCCGTGTATAGCCTTCTGGTCGGGAAGAAAAATGAAATTTTTAACTACACACCGTTTACTCTGAGTACACGCCGTGTAGTCTCTTCCCATGTGTCAAACCGTGTGGGTGGTGACATGGGGTAGGGATGTGCTTGGGCAAAACACGTCGTGTAGTTTTGACCCGGAGTCCGGCCGTGTAACTAACAACACGGGTCAGTGAACTCCTTCACAGAACACGCCGTTTCAATTATGAACATGCCGTGTAGTGTGACCTAGGGACTCGGCCGTGTAACTAACAACATGGGTCAATGTAAACGTTCCATGAACACTTCGTGTTCCTTTGGGGACATGCCGTGTAGTCTTGTCCGAGTACAGACCGTGTGGACTTAGCCGTATGGCAGGGAAACATGGTTATTGACACGCCGTGCGTGGGTGTAACACGACGTGTAGTGTCAAGAAGAGTAGTCGGTCGTGTCACAGACGACACATTCAGCTGGAAAATAACACCATACACACTGTTTAGATAATATACATGCCGTGAAGATTTGTTCAAATGGGAGCCCTGTGGCTTAACCGTGCAGAAGGACCCGGGCAGGGGAAGGGAAGTCAAGTACCCGCCGTGTAGTAAGTGTACATGCCATGTAGTCTTGTTTTGAAAATTTTGAATGTCTTATTCATCTTGTTCGCTTTTCAGTTTCTTCGCTTTATGTCTTTGATGAATCTTGTTCTGAGGCGGGTTTTTGACCTTGTAGTGTCATGTCGCCTAGATGATCGTGCGTTGTTCACCAAGAGAGCGGCAACAAGAATACTCTAGAGATGGTGGGACATGGGCTACCAGTTGATCCTCCAGCAGATCCAGATATGGCAGCATATGCTATACCAGACATAGGCGCGAAGGCATAGTTCCGTGAAGGATTATTCCGGTTCATGCAGACCTTTTAGGGAGCACCGCAGGCTGCCACATCCATGGCCAAGCTGACACGTATCTTCTAGCTGCAGCATCCACCAATGTTTTCCTAGGATGGTGGACTACAGGCTGCGAAGTCTTGGCTGGGGTCGATGGAGACTATTTTCGAGCATCTTGAGACGCCTCCAGGGTGGAGGGTCAAGCTCGCGACATACATGCTGCGTGATTTCTCCAGGAGGTGGTGGGATGTTACCACCTAGTCAGAGCTTCACAGGGACAAGGCATGGGAAGACTTTCAGGCAGTCTTCTATGACTTTTTCTTCCCTGATTTGCTAAGAGCAGATAGAGCTCAAGAGTTCATGAATCTGCAGTAGGGCGCTATGTCAGCGATGGACTATTCTGCTGGTTTTACAGAACTTCAACGCTTTGCACCCGTGCTGGTGGGTGATGAGATGTTGAGAACCAGACGTTTTGAGGATGGTCTTCGGTATGAAATCTGCACGCTGGTGAATGTCTTCATATTGCCTACTGTACATGCTATTATGAACCAGGCGTTGACCACAGAGAGAAATCTTCAAGAATCTAGAGGTGTGGGCTAGGGCGGTTCAGAACCAATTACTGGTACTTTTTATGGTGGCAAGAGGAAGAGATAGATGGACTTTTCTCAGGGTGGCAGTACCAGCCAGGAAGCTTCTTCAGGTGGTCTGGTCATGTTCAACCAGTGTGGTGGATAAGGGAACAAGAAGCCACAGTGTCCACGTGATCCAGTGGAGTGCCGAACTTGCGGCAAGATGGGTCATCTTCAGCGCTTCTGCAGGGCATTTCTACCAGTGGCTAGTGAGAGGGGTTCTGTGCAGACTCCTCATGCGAGAGCAGGACCAGTGGATTCATACCAGTTGGGGAACTATAATATGTCAGGGCATGCAGGAAGAGATGGTGGTCGTGGCCGTGGTAGCTAGACACCATGATCTTAGAGGTAGTAGGGCGGCACGGATCAGGGTAGCCTGGCTGTGTCGCAGGGCCGCGACATTGGGCAGGCATATGCAGTGCATCAGACCCATCAGGAGCAGGATCTCGGACCTTCTACAGTTAGAGGTACTATTCTACTAGCTTATGTCTTATCTTCAGTACTTTTGATACGGGTTCTACACATAGTTTCATATCTGTACCCGTTGTGGAGAGGCTTGGGATCTATGTTTCTTCATCTTCTATTATCATGATTCTAGACACTCCATTGGGGACTAGAACAGCTGGTGTGCGTTAGTGAAAGGAGTACCCCCCTTGAGGTTGGTAGGTGTCACTTCCTTTGGGACCCTTATATCCTAGAGATGACAAGCTATGACGTCATTCTCAGGATGGACTGGTCGGTTCCCTTTCAAGACTTTGTAGACTTCTATAGTCGTAGGGTGGGTTTCACATCACAAGAGGGAGGAGAGTTTCTATACAAGGGAGAATGGGATGTTCAGATGAGTCGAGCTAGACTAGAGCATCGTGGGCGAGGTGGAGTCACAACCCAGATTGCGAGCTTATATCTGGATGACTAGGGGACTTGTCCGATGGATTTCCCTCTTGTTGTTGATCGTTTCAGGGATGTCTTCCCAGACGACTTTTCAGGTCTACCTCCGGAGAGAGATGAGGATTTCTCCATTGAGCTTGTTCTAGGAGCATCACTGGTGTCCATTCCTCCTTATAGGATGGCAACACATGAGTTGCAGGAGCTCAAGAGACAGTTGGAGGAGTTGTAGGCAAAGGTCTTTATCCGACCCAGTACTTCTCCTTGGGGTTCTCCGGTCCTTTTTCTGAAAAATGCGGTTGGTAGTCTTAGACTATGTGTGTATTGTCGGATGCTGAACCAGTTGACGATTAAGAAATGATATCCCTTACCGAGGATTTATGATCTTTTTGATCAGCTTCGTGGAGGATGAGTGTTCTCGAAGATTTTTTTGAGGTCAGGATATCATCAGTTGCACGTTAGACTATCTGATATACCTCTCATAGCTTTTAAGAGCAAGTATGGTCTATACGAGTATACGGTTATTCCGTTCGGACCCACGAACGTGCCATCAGTTTTCATGGCTCTGATGAATTGTGTGTTCCATCATTATCTTGATTATTTTGTGGTAGTATTCATGGAAGACACCTTGGTGTACTCTAACACTCGAAACGACCTTGCCACCCAACTTGAGATTGTATTGAGTACACTGAGAGAGCATCAGCTATATGTTAAGCTCTCAAAGTGCCACATTTGGACGGACCAAATTCACTTCCTAGGTCATGTCATCTCAGAGGAATGATTTTTTGTACACCTAGATAAGGTGAGAGTAGTAGTTTCCTGGGAGAATCCTAAGAACATGTTTGATATACAATGTTTATTAGGGCTTGCTGGTTACTACAGGTGTTTTATATAGGACTTCTCCCGCTTAGCAACGCCATTGACAGGTCTGACTAAGAAGGGTGTGAAGTTCGTTTGGTCGGAAGCTTGCGAGGTAGCCTTTCAGGACATGAAAGGAAGGTTGACATGAGCACCAGTCCTGATACTCCCAGAGAAGGGGAAGAGCTATACAGTTTACTATGATGCATCAGGTATTGGGTTGGGAGTTGTGTTGATGCAGGGCGATCGATTTGTTGTGTACGAGTCTCGGCAGTTGACGCCACATGAGAGGAATTACCCAACGCATGATCTCGAGTTGGCAGCAGTTGTTCCTACATTGCACTATTGGAGACATTATATATTGGGGGAGCATTTTGTGGTTTTCACTGAGCACAAAATCCTCAAGTACATATTTACACAGTGTGACCTGAATTTGAGGCAACGAAAGTGGGTGGAGTACCTACAGTCCTTCGATTTTTAACTTGCCTACACACCTGGTAAAGGTAATATAGTAGCTGATGCACTGAGCAAGAAGACTCAGATACAGGCAGTGCAGGAGGCCAGTGGTGAGTGGGAGCTCATGACCTTGTTCTCTGAGATGCATCTAGAGGTGCATGATAGTCAAGGGCAGACTTATCTTTCATCTTTAGCTATGACTTCTACCATCCTGGATAGAGTGAGGATGAGGCAGTTATCTGATATCGAAGGCCTAGTTCTACGGGAGTTGGTGACAAGTGTGGACCCTTCTCCAGGTTGGACGATAGGCGACGATGTGGTTCTGCATTTCAGTGGCCTAGTGTAGGTTCCAGGTGATATACGTGAGGAGATGACGCGAGAGTTTCATGCTTCCTCATGGGCGGTTCATCCTGGGGTTACAAAGATGTACTGTGACTTGAGACGTCAGTACTGGTGGCCGGGTATGAAGAGAGATGTGGCTGGTTTTGTTACGAGGTGTTCCACCTAACAGCAGGTGAAGGTGGAGCATCATAAACCAACTGGGCTGTTACAGTAGTTACCCATTCTGGAGTGGAAATGGGATGATGTCGCGATGGATTTCGTGACTGGTTTGCCGAGGTCACCTCATGGCAATGATGCCATGTGGGTTGTTGAGGAAATACTCGCGAAGGTAACTCAATTCATGCCGATCAAGGGGACCTTCGGTGTTGATGAGCTTGGAAGGCTGTATATCCGAGAGATCATACGTCTCCATTGGGTCCCTTGTTCTATCATTTTTGATAGGGATTCCCGCTTTACCTCTTGTTTTTTGCAGTGTTTTCAGAGGGAACTGGGTAAAGAAGTGCTTCCGAGCACAACATACCACCCTTAGACCGATGGCCAGTCCGAGCGTACTATACAGTTGCTAGAGGACATGCTGCGTGCATGTGTCATAGACTTTGGGGGCTCTTGGGAGAATCATATACCCTTAGTTGAGTTTTCCTATAACAATAGATTCCAAGAAACTGTTGAGAGGGAAACATATGAGGATTTATACGGTAGGCCGTACCAATCACCTTTGTGCTGGTTAGAGGCAGGTGAGGCAGCTTTGCTGGGACCACGTCTCATGCAGGAGACTTCTGAGCAGGTCCAGTTGATTCAAAAGTGGATGGCTACCATGCAGTCTCATCAGAAATATTATGCTGATCGCCGCAGAATACCCTTGGAGTTCGTGGTCGGGGATTATGTTTTCTTGTGTGTTTCGCTGAGGCTGGGACACAAGCGTATCATGAGACAGGGTAAAATTTCACCATGGTATGTGGGACCATATGAAATTCCGGAGAGAGTCGGGCTGGATGCTTCTCGGTTGCGGTTACCGCATTGGTACCGAGCCATGCATGATGTATTCAACGTATCTTAGTTGCGTCGCTATCATTTAGACACATCTCATGTCTTCCAGCCCGAGGAGGTTGAGCTGGAGGCAGATACATCCTTTGAGGAGCATCCGATCTGTATTGTTGACAGGAGAACGGAGGTTCTCCGAGGCCGGTCAGTTCCTCTCGTACAGGTGCTATGGCAGCATGGCTGAGTGCAGGATGAGACCTGGGATCAAGAGGACGACATACGTGCTCAGTGGCCGGAGTTGATCGTGGCTATATCTTCTCTACCCTTAGAAGGGAAATTCTGGGATGAATTTCTATAACGGGGGATGTTTGTAAGAACCCGGTTCTTCTCTTTGTGGTACGAGCTTCCACTTTTCTCTTTTCCTTAAGTGTTTTATATAAAATATGGAAAATGGGGAATATTCCAAAATTTTGGAACTACACGACGGGTACTTTTCCACACACCATGTACTTCTGGCCGTGTTGGGATGATTACACAGGGCGTGTAGCCATGTCAGAGACAAAGGGTGTGGGAACCGACTACATGTTGTGTAGTCAGTTGGCAGGCCAAAACAGTAAGGCGGTGGAGTAGCCGCCAGCTGGGCGGCAGTACATGCCTTGTACTCCGGAGTACATGTCGTGTAGTCATGTCGGCAGGCGAACAGTGTCGCGCTGGTGGAAAGCCGCCAGAGGAACAGTTAAATGAAAAGAGTAAACGCCGTGTACTTGGAAGTAAACGCATTTTACTTTGTTTTTTTGGCTTAAAACAGGCAGTAGCCTCCTCATTTGGCAGAGGAGGCCTTTGAGCCATTTTGGAGCCAAAGGAGGAGGTCGAACCTTTGAAGATCCGCCGAGTGTTCGTCTAGAATCAGATTCCTCCTCGGACGATCATGTTCGAACCACGCGGGTAAGCCGTTTATTCTTCTTAAGCCTTTCTTACCAATTCTTTCCCAAGGGAAAGTTATTTACGTTTGAATGGGTTTTGTTATTCGACAGATCTACGTCGTTCTTGGGCATTTTTGGAGTCGGCGTTCAGGTATAATGTTCATTGGCATTTAAGGTAGGTGGCTTGGTGTTTTGTTTTCCAACTCTGTGTGTTTTATGCGTTTTTGTGCCACGAACCCATGTTGTGGTGTTGTGTGGCTGAGACTGTTGCTATATTAAACACCTAGAATTGATTAGGTATTTAATTATGATATTAAAATGCGGGTCGAGATCGTTGCTTGGATCTAGGACCACCCCAGGGGTGTGTTCCTCTGTTTAGCTGTTTGGGCAGGATATCCGAGGTTATGCCTTTAATGTAGTAATTGTAGAATTTCCTTGAGAGGAATTGTTTGTTTACTGCTTGTTTCCATGTTGTTCAGGGCCCGTTTACCTATTCAGCCTGAGGGTGTTGTTGTGATTAGCCTGTGGTAACTGCACTATTTAGCCTGAGGGATATTGTTATTTCGCCTAAGGGAAACATTTCGTGCCTGAGGGCTTCACTTCTGTGCCTGAGGGAGACACTTCCTATGCCTGAGGGAAAATTCTGTTATGCCTAAGGGCTATACCTTCGGGTTGGATTCTACTTACCTGAGGGTGAGGTTTTTCTTGTCTGTGGATGTGGACTGTTTACGTAGAAATGCACTATGGTGATTTCTAATATTTAATGGATTAAATGAATAATAAAATGGCAATTTAATTGTTAAGTTAATTACTTTTCAGTACTTCTTACTTTATTACATTTCACTACTACACACTTGTTGCATGTTTTACACACAGTTGAGAACGGGCCATTGGTGGGTGCCTACTGAGATATATTTCTCACACCCTGTTTGGGTCACGCTATTTTGGCCCAAACAGATTACATTGCTGAAGGGGTAGATATGGGAAAGAGTCCCTATACCGGTACGTGTTTGCTGCTGAGGAGTAGGAGGGCATAGAACTGAACCTAGGCTCGCGATGCCGCTGCCAGCTGTTTTGCATTGTTTTACTGTACTCTACTTTTGGTTGTATTGTATTGATGTATAACATATTCTGGCTGTTTTCATTGAACTTGATACATGTAGCATCATCATTTATATACTGTTGTTTATATCCACTATTGTTGTTTATTTCAGTTGTGTATGGTTTACTACATCCGATGTTTGTTGTATGTTTTATTCTTCATTCTACTACGCTACACTTTGACAAATGAGGGTATAGTTTCCCCACTATCAGACCTGGGCCCTCGCTGCTAGTCAGTAGCCTCTGGTATTTGGGGATATCAGCTTGAGGTCACATGGCGAACTGGGTTCGGGGAACCCATTAAGTGGAACCCGGTCCGGGACATTACAATCACGAACCCCCACCAAGGCAAGATGAGGGAAAAGGTGCGAAAAGAAATCATTTCAAGGAACTCAGAAATAAATTTCATTCACACTAAGTCAACCATGTCCATAGCTATTTCATAGCTTCCATGAATTGAAATATTCTCCGGCTGCTAGAGCTCAAGCGATCTGATGAAGTGGGTCTCGATGACCGTCCAAATTATTATCTGTATCACCATATACATGGACAAATCATATATGAATACATGGATTCCAATGATCTCCTACAAAAGATGGTGGATTCTAGGCAAGTCAAATTGGCCCCACCACCAGCACAAGTAGAGATGATTCCACCACGAAATAAAGAGAGGAAAAAGAGTGGAAAATAGACACCAGAAAGAAGGAGTAGATGTTTGACAACTATATGTCTCTGATGTTCATTAACCGAGTCCATTACATCCTCCAAGATTATTTTAAACAACCTAATGTGCCTTTAAAGTCTCCAAATATCACACCACCATCTTCTACAACACTGCGGTCCTGTGAAGGCCATAAGGGTTGAAAGCAAGAGATAGAAAATGAGCTATTACAAAAGTCATAGTCAGTGTTGACACATTTGGACATCAAGCTAAAAGACTTGGTTCAATAAGCACCACCCCGCTAAATGGTTAAACATGCACCAACCTTACAAACGGTACCATTATAAGGAGGTAGTCAGAGATGAACAATATTGTATCAGGAATTGATCTTAGGATCTATTAATGTATTTCAAGTGATGGACCCCATATCTAATTAAGATTATAGACACAAACCCGAATTGCCTACTTCCAAATGGAGTGCTAGAGGAAGAGGCTACAGAGGTAGGAGGATTCATGGAAGGCATGATTGTGGCATGGGTCAAATTCTGAGGCACATTGGAATTCAACCCATTAACATTACCGAAACTCACATAAGGACCTTCTGATACACGCAACAAGAACCAAAATGCTCCTTCACAACCATAATAATAATTCCAAGACTAGTTATCTTAAGGTATTGATCAGGGGAAGAACATGTACCAAACCACCCAAGGTATACATGGAGACTAGTCTAGACAAATGTGGAAAGGACTGCAGCACCACCAAATCCTACTATAGAGGCCGAAAAATCTACCTCTAAATCTCAAATCCCTAAAGTTACAATAAAACATCAACCTCGAGGTAGGATGTTCTTACCTTTAGAGAAGAATTATGACATTTTAAAGTAGTTGGCTATAGTACAAACAATGATTTAAAATCGGGATGTGTTGACTTTCTATACATATTATAGGGAGGTAGTCATCAAAACCTTACAAAGTCCCCAGGAGTTCGAGGCTAAAATTGCATCATCTGAAGTCTACTGAATGATGACCAGTCTCGAAGAATGTCATGCCATCATCTCCTTCACATACAAGGATGAAGAAAATATCATGGAAGGGAACAGAAAACATGTATATGTGTCTAGAAAGATAAATAGAATTGATGTTTGGAGGATCTTTACAGAAAACATCTTTGGAGTTGACCTCCTCCCCTTAAGAATGCTTCATCAACTTGGGTATGATAAAGACAACTTAACACCCTACACCAAAACTCTTATCGGATATGACAAAAGCGAGGAGAAACCATTTGGATGAATCATGCTTAAAACTTGACTTAGAGATCTCATATCATATTCTGAGTTCCTAGTGGTGCGGTAAAGTATGACCTTCAATGTTTTGTTAGGGAGACCTCGGATACATCAGTTTGCTTCAATTATTTCCTCATATCATCAGTGCTATAAATATTGCACTAAAATGAATTGAGGGATGTTTCACACCGTTATATCTCTATTTGTGTTATGTGAGTCTCATTACATCCATGAAGGGTTAAATGAGTCTAAAGAAAAACATATTATGTTTGAAAATGTTGAATGGATCAATGCCCCAAATAGATTGGAGATGGCTCCCGCCGATCGATTCTAGTAGCTTGGGGAGGAGTATGTACTACCCATCAACCAAGTTGAATTCATAATTACATGTCTGGATATAGACTCATCTATTTTCGTGGTCTCTTCTACGACCACCAAGTCAAAACACATAGAAGAGAGTTCTGAATCCCATGTAGTATTTAGAAGACCTATCGAAGATGCTCACCACCAATCAATGGGACATCAAACTACCCTTCCTTCACACAATAAGTAAAAAGATCATTTATCTTCCAATATTATATAATTTATCTCAAAAAACCGTTCTTAACCAGAAAAGGAATATGAAAAAGGTGAAGAATAAGAAAAAGATGAAGACCTCAAAGATGCCCCTAATGCATTTGAAGAAGGGTTTCCACCACCATAAATGAACTTAAGGGGACAATTATTGGAAACCAAAATGACATGTGTCCCACTTTTATCATTGTGGACAGTCCTATTGAGGAACAGGATGCTTATCCTTCGTTCCTAAAGATGAATTGAGACGTGTTCTCATATATTACATGGAGATGATAGTCCCCAATCGTGAGGTTGCCACCCATCATCTAGGCTTACCATTAGATCCCTGAGTCCATAAAAAGATGGACATAAGGTCCAACATGATGCATGTTGTCAAAATAGAGGATGATGTTGATAAACTAATCAATGTGAACTTCAAAAGTGAGATCCAATATCCAATATGGTTGGCCAAAAAATTCTATCTCTTAAATAATAATTAACATATTAGAATCTGCATTGACTTAAGGGACCATAATCCGAATTTCCCAAAAGATGGCTTCCCGGTCCTGATCACAGAATTGTTGATCTATTGATCATCCTGATGGGAAGCCCTCTCCTACGTGGATGGCTATTCTAGAGACAATAAAATCCGGATGTTCGGAGAAGATGCAGAATCTCCCTCTTTTAGGGCCCCTCATGGAGTGTTCTGTTATAAAGTGATTCTGTTGGGTATAATGAATTTTGGCACCACATATCATCGTGACATGCCTCTTATCATCAATCCCTTTTTGGGAAAATTCATCAAGTGTTATGTTGGAGACATGTTGTTCAAGTCACAACAACATTCCAACAACTTGGCTGCCATTGAAACTATCTTCAACAAATTAAAGCAACACATTTGAAAGATGAATCCCATGAAATACCCTGTTGGTGTTACCTCAGGAAAATTCCTCGGCTTCGTCGTATGCCATCGTGGAATTGAAGTCGACCCCAAGAAGTATAAATCCATTCGTGTCAAGTCCCCACCTCACAACCTCACTGATTTGAGAGGTCTTTAGGGGCACCTCACCTACATTCTATGCTTTATAGCCAACCTCGCAAGAAAATGTTGACCTTTCACCAATCTCATGAAGAAAGTATTTATGTATTAATCGGATAATGATTGTCAAGAAGCATTTGAAAAGATAAAAATATATCTCCCAAGACCACATGTTCTCATGCCACCAGTTGAAATTAGACCACTAATTTTATATGCAATTTTCTAGAATGGACATCAGGATCCTTCCTCACACAGAAAAATGATGATGGAAGTTAGAACAGTGTCAATGACCTCAACCAGACAATGATTGATGCTGAAACATAGAATTAGAATATTGAAAAGAACTACCTACCACTAATCTTTGTAGTTCAGAATATCATGAATTTCATGCAGCACCATGAGTCCTACCTGGTCTCCCGCTACAACCAACTAAAGAATATCCTCAACTGTCCTATGTTAAATTGGTGCATGTCATGACTGGTGTCCATCCAAAAACAGTTTGACATATGGTATGTTCCCTAGAAAGCCATTAATGGCCAGGAATTAGAAGACTTCCTGGCCAAGAACCCCTCAGAATAAAAAGCATCATTGGATATCAAAATTTCATGATTATGTTTTTTTCCCTCCAACGGAACCCCCAGACATGCAGAATGTTCTACGATGGTGCTTCCCACTCCCAATGGAGAAAAGTATGGAGGATCCAAAGCACAACAATGTGGGGCTGGTAGTCATACTCGTATCTCCCGAAAAGGCCAACTTTCATTATCCTTTCATTCCTTTGGATAGATATATGAATTTCGAAGCGGAATATAAAGAACTCATTGCATGCCTAGAATTGGTACTCCAGGTGTAAGCTAAACACCTAAAAATAAACGGTGATTCAGAGTAAGTCGTCAAACATGTGAAAAGGGACTATGTTATCAAGAAAAAAGTATTGGTTCCCTTGATGTAGAATGATCTAACACTAATTGAAGAATACCCATCAGAACCAATGTTGACTCATTTCCCCTGATCACAGAATGCTCAAACTGATGATTTCAAAATGCAGCGACATCGTTGGATGATGCCAACTAAGATGAAATAGCCATAAGCATTGCTCACTGTTGGAAGATCCTTCCATTCATCCAAATAAATAGAGAGGAATATGATGAATCTATCCCTATTCCAGAGCCATATGGTCATACCACTGGTGGATGACACCCATTACAAGTTACCTTCAGAACAGGGAACTCCTAGCAGCTAGGACTGAAACGTAGTAGGTCCGAACGCGGGCAATCAATTTTTCCCTATACAATGGGGTGAACCAAGAGATGGTTTCTACAAATGAGTCATTGAGGATGCCTTTCTGAGGTGCATTGATGGATAAGATACTACTTTTGTCATGAGTGAAGTGCACGCCGGAGCTTGTGGAGCACACCAGTCTGCAACCAAGCTCTCTCAGAAAATCCGAAGGCTTGGGTATTATTATCCCTCCATGATAAAAGATTGTGCAATATTCACTAAGAAGTTCCATTCCTACCAAACTCATGATAATTTCATAAAACACCCCTCAGTGTTGCTTCATGCAGCTAAGTACACTTGTCCATTTGTCACATGGGGGATGGATGTTATGGGACCATATCCTCCCACTATAGATAGAAAATTCAAGTTCATACTCATAGCAACCAACTTATTTTCTAAAAGGTTCAAAGCCATAACCCTTAAGGAATTTGGGAAAAAAATCATTGTATGATTTGTGAATTCCAACATAATCACCAGATGAGGTGTCCTTCATACACTACTGATGGAAAACAACACCAACTTATACTCTAATTAGATTGATAAGCTATACCATGAATATGGAATCAAGGCCAATCGATCATCTGACTATCACATGGAGGCAAATGGAAAGATAAAGACTTTCAATAAGAGTCTGTCTAACATACTTTAATATATGGTCAACAAGGATATGAAATCGTCTCCAGACAAGTTCATTCACACAATGAGGTCTAACCGGACCACAACCCCCACTGCTACTCAAGAAACCCCATAATAATTAGTGTACAGGGTAGAGGAAGTGTTACCTATCACAATCCAATTTCCGCAACTTCATGTGTTCATTTGCAATCAACTGTCCTTAGACGATAAATACCAAAGATGGTTTGATTAATTTAACAGTTAGATGAAAAAGGCTGCACACACTGCACCATTTGCAAATCTACCAAAACCAGATTGAACGAGAGTTCAACAAAAATGCCCTCCATGGATCTTTCCTCGAATGAGAAATGTTGTTAGTCCTCAGAACCCCGATGATACAGGGGAAGAAGCCCCTGAATCTTGAATGAAAGTGGGAAGGACCATATTTCATTAAAAGGGTGTGTTCTAATGGAGAATATTCCCTGATATCAATGGATGGAAATCTCATCACGGCTCCCACAATTGAGATGTTCTTGAAGAAATACATTGCATAAAAATGCCCATATGAATTGGTCCAGACTCAATGACCCTAAACAATGTGTTATATCACCCCTACGCATAAGTAAAATCTCTATGCCACTAAAAAATGGGCCATAAAGGATGACTACTATGTTATGGTCCAAAATCTAAGATAATAAGCTTTGAGTACTGACAAAACCTCAGATGCCATGGTCCAAAATCAATGTCCTTAAACTATGAGTTATCATCCTTGCCACATGCTACTAAAATATATGGTATTAGTCCATACCACATGACATTAAAGTAAAAATAAAAACCCCCATGTTGAGGTCCCAACTCTATGACCCTAAACAATGAATTAAAAAAATGTAACCCATGTTAAGGTCCAATCTCTATGAACCTTAACTATGATTAAAAATACCCCACAATGTTAAGGTCCAAACACTAAAGACTGTAACTATGAGTCATCATCCTTTCCACTTGATGTTAAACTATAAGGAACTCATCCCTGGAACACGATAATAAATTGTGGCTCATGTCCTCATTGTAAGACATTAAACCATGCCGAACTATGTGCTTCTTGATTCCTCCACTCGTAGGATATGTAGCGACACTTCAATCTTTGATTGTGGACCACTCCCCATAAACAAATTCACCCATCACAGCCCCTATCTACCTATATTTATGAAGGAAAGCCTTATCTCTCCTTGTTTTTCACATCGAGTGAAACTCATGTGATTATAGAAATGGTGATAGAGATTCTCTTATGAAGGACAATTATGGGGTAACATGGCAATCCTGAAAATTGTGATGGGAATAATGAAAATACCCCTACCCTTTGGACCAATCCAATCTTGTACGGGGAAAAGACATTACTACGTGTGTCTTGATTCCTACCCGGGTAGGTTACATAGCGATGCCACGATCTCTGGTCCTAGTCCAACCCCACCAAGAAAGATATTGAAAATTTCACCATCATATTCTCATGTTCCTTACACTTGTGAAGGAGGCTCGGTATCCACTACTTGTTTCTCACATCGATTATAACTCACGTGAGCTTAGGATCAGTGGTAGGGATTCTATTAGGCAATTAAACCACAAGGGTGTATGATATTCATCTTACCTGTATCAAGTATATCCAAAATTCCCTCAAGTTCCCTTAACTCATTGAACAAACATTTGTAGGGAACATATATAACTATGTGAGGCTTGATTTATGCCCTCAAAGAATACATAGTGATGCTTGGATTCGACATCATAGCATATCCACCAGAAAAAAATTTCCCTTTTCACACATGCGTGGGTTAGAACTATGTGGAAGCTCCAAGAAGGTCAAAATTAATCATTGTCTGGGTATTATCACATTCCTAATAACACCTCTCCTACATGTCACACTACACACCTCAAGAAAACATGGATCCTAATAATCATCCAATGCTATCTGGGATGGAAGGCTAGTGTCCTTCATACATCATTGATTGACTATGCACTTCCTGCCCCAGTGGCTCTGCATATATCGCCAACACAAATGGCCATCAATCAAAGTAAAATTAGTCCCTAGAAATGTAGTCTCCTCTCTCAGTACACCTTATGGATTTCTAGACTCATGTTATACCTCAAGATTCATTACACCCCTGGGACTATGATTTACACCTTTTATTGTCACTCATATCTAAAGAATGCCAAAACACCCCAATTGCGATTAACCTGAAACTTTTGAAGATCTCTACAAGACCAAAATTTTCCTCACTGCATGATGTTAAATATATTGGATAAAATCATCCTCACCATACAACTTTAAAATTTAAGGCCAAAATTTTCTTCAATGTAGGATGTTAAACTACAAGTCCAAAATCATCATCACCACACGACGTTAAACTGTATGTGAAAAATCATCCTCAGTGCATGACGTAAAACTGCATGTCCAAAATCATCCTAACTACATGGCGTTAAACTACAAGACCAAAATTTTCCACATCGCACGATGTTAAACTACCAGGCCAGAATCATCCTCACCACACGACATTAAACTCAAAGTCCAAAATCTTCATCATCACACAACGTTAAACTAAAAGACCAAAATCATTCACACTGCACGATGTTAAACTATAAAGCCAAAATTATCCTCACCGCACGAATATAAATTGCAAGGACAAAATCATCCTCACCTAATGATGTCAAACTAAAATGAAGTGGATTTAGCGTAATAATTTCCCTGAATGTTGAATTACCTATTCATAGAGGGTGACCTGAAACCATTGTAATCCCTAGTATCTCACACCGAGCATGGATCATGTGAGTCTAGGTATCGTAGAAATATATCATCCCTGACATTATGGAAAAACGTCCATGGAATATGGTCTTATCAGTGCGACCCTGAAATTAATTTAATGGTTCCCTCCCCTTAGAGGAACCCCGTGTCCTAACCATGTGGTGTTAAATTATTGGGTATCCTAATGATATAATGAATACCTCACACTACATATGGGTAAGATCTATGTAAGGGAGAATATTAAATGAGTAAATCAGAACCCATATGTTCCAAATATGACTGGATATTATCATTTCATATTCCAAACTCCATGTTTTGAGAGATCTTCATTCCACATAACCTTCCAAAGCCATCTGGGATTAAAGGCCCATATATCACGAACACCTTTGATTGACTATGTACATCATGCCCTCGTGTCTCTGCATATGTCGCCCACAGAATGACTATCAATCAGAGGAAAATTCATCCCCATGAGAGTCATCTCCCATAGCTGTATGCCCAATGGATTTAAAGCCACATTCTATACCTCATAATTTACAGGCCCTCAACATCATGGTTTACATTATCCTCCTTTCAAACATTTGTGATAGAACAGAGCATACAGTTCAAGTTCATCTCTGGTCCCATTTGATGTTTATAAAATATATCCCATATGTATGTGTGAAGTTGATCCTCCTGAAAAGGAAGAGTTCACTCACTCATTTTTTTTGGGTTTTTCAAAATATGTTTAGCTTAAAAATACTATTTTTGTGATTAGGGTAACCCATGGTCAAAGGTCAGACATTGTATTCAGAATGTTCCCAATATCCATAGTCCTAAAAGGCCATTAAAGGCGGAAGGCCAATATCCAGTGGACACCATTTATAGACTATGCATATCAAGTCCTGTTGGCTCTGCATACATCACCAACAAAAATGGCCATCAATCAATGGAAAATCCGTTCGTATGAGATTTTGTTTTTTCATTTGTATGCTGAAATGAAATTCACATCTTGTCACACACCCAGATTTAGAAAGCTCCTGGATGATGTATTATGTACCCCCTTCTTCAAAAGTACCCCTGACATGGAAAAGACTCTCAACAGAACTGACCACTTACCATATCACCCTCAAACAAGTAAGAAATATGCGGGAACAATTGCCCACTCATGGTCGATATGAATGTTCATAATGTTCTCAGACAACACTACTCAAGCCAACCATCAATTATGGCTCCCATCATTATGATAAATTCAAAATGTGGAAAATTCCACCATGCCATCAGAAATGGAAGGCCACTATCCTAGGGACACCATTGATTGACTATGAACATCATGCCCTGTTGGATATGTATATGTCACCCACAAAAATGGCCATCAATCAAAGGAAAATTCTTCTCTAGGAGAGTCCTTTCCTACCTCTATATGCCTAAGGTGTCTTTTGAGCCTTGGGGACGTCCAAAATCCTCACATCTAGGGTAAAAAAAATCCCTAACCCAGGTCAAAAGGATACTAGAACATTCTCGGCTGACAATACCATGTTATGGCCGTATCCCATTAAGTCTAGTTAAATAATTTCAACCTAAGAAATTAGTATTATATTTTATTTATCGAACTGTAGACTGCCAGAGAAACAAAAATATGTTGTACTATCCAGAGAGAATAACCCCAAAGGCACCCTGATTTAAAGTCGAGTATCAGTTCATTAAAAAAACAAATACAAAAGCATTTAGATTTCAATAAAGGCAAAAAGCATGTTCCGTAGGAAATCCACTATGGGCAGACTAAGAAAAATCCACGTTATTTGCACTACACCCACGTCAGGAAGTCTTAGGAAAAAATTTGGGTAATAATGAAAAAGACATAAATGATTGTGAGGTATTGCATTCATCCTCATCAATAGTCTAAATATGCTCGTCGAGTCCCTTATCTCAAGAAAACATTATTTATCGATTTAGTTTTCTCAGTTTACTGATTTCAAGTCATGGTTGAAAATTAAAACATGATTGATATTATGTTGATTTGAAAAGGAAAAGAGAGTGAATTTGGAGGTAAATCGGTTCCATCATATTCCACGAAAATATATTGTGGGAATTCAAAACCTTGATCCTATCCTTCATAAAAAGATAATACCTTTATATGATACATTCGATGGAGTCTCAAAGTTGTATCAACTATTGGTGAGATTCCTAAATGGATTGGCGATGCTTAAATAAGTTAATAGTCTTGGATTTTGTACTCAATCGCTGCACCTATGCTTCTCTCATGGCATAAAGGCTTGTACTATCATCCTCATACATTTCCTATCTCCCTTCCTCGACAACAGCTGTATAGTGAGTTCGATTGGGTTTGTGCTATTACATTTTCAGTATTTGTTACTCTACATCCTGGTCAAGCTACTCCATCCGAGATACTTGCTTCATGAGTTCATTTTGAATCTTCATAACCATCCTATCATGAGTGACAAATTCCTCAATATGGATTTGTCGTGTAGCTGCCAGATAAGCCGTCGACTCTGCCATAGAGAGTCGAGACTCAAGTGCACCCATTTCTTCCCATGCAACAACCATTTTCCTTATTATATCATTAATTACCTGATAGTTTAATCCACCAAAACCTAAACTAAAAATCGAATGTGTATCCTTGGAAATATTGAGGGAATCTCTTCCAATGGAGTCCGAGAGATTACATCCATGATGATCCTCAACGCTTTTTCCATGTATGATGAAATCTATCAAGGCTCTCTCAGTTGGTATCGAAATCACTCCCTAAAGAGGAAATGTAGTCAGGAATGAATGTCACTGGAGAGGGACTTGGTTCAACAGCTACAACACATCTTGACCATTCATCAACCTCGTCTCTATTATTTATTATAGATGGAAAGGTAGGGATGTCCACCATTTCTGAAGCATGTGGTTGTGATTCTGAGGATAGAGAGGAGACAAAAATACCTACCACCCACAAAGCATTATCACTATCCAAAATATGTGTCACTACATATTCAATCATCAGTCACACTCAATGGATATGAGAGAGTGATGAGGACCTAGAACCATGATTATCTAGAACAATAGACCCCAAGATGTCCCTTAAAAGTGCACAATTCAGGATAAGACTTGGGGGGATACTCAAATCTGATAAAGATTTCGGCCTTAGAATATTGGGGGGGGGGAGAAAACATAACGCCTATCTAAACTAGAAAAAATGGAATGATAGCCCACTCTATATTTTCAGGGGACGACACGTCATCCCCCCTGACCATGCCTTTGTTAGATCCCCCATGAGCAGACTGGGTATCATATTTTGAAGAAATTATCATTGTAGGAACAAAATCCCCTTTGTCAATATTTACTACCTCAACGATATTCAAATCCCCTCCAAAATCCGGAAAATCTAGGTTCTCATCATTGGTATTTTCCCCTACCACAAAGACCACCCTATCCCTTTCCATGATTATTTGTTCGTCATGATCAAATGAACCATCAACTTCGGTATAAACATCCACTATTGAAGAAAAATTTGTTTGTGAAAGGGTAGGCACATCTAAGCTGTCATCCACATGCCTGGTCTCCTCAAAAGGACCTACTTCTCCGTTCTCATCAGCTATAATAGATGGTTATACATCCTATACCCTTAAAGGGACAGGGGATACAGATACCCGAGTAATCATCGTTTGATCACCAATGGCCCCTGCGCCAATGCACATATATATACCGGTGATTCAACAAGGTAAGGACATTTTGTTCAATCACCAGTTGACCAGAAACTTACTTGTGATCCCTCTTCAAAGTTTCTTCGATATATGGGATGTCTTCTTACATTCTTTTGACTATTGGAGAGATGGATCTTGAATAAGATCACCAAGAAGAGTTGTAGGGGGAAACACATGGGAAGGGTCCGCAATCACCACCTCCATATTCTATTGGGCACTAGAAGATCCTTCAGGAGTAGCCACTACTGGTGAAGGGGTGTACTCCCCAGATAGATTACGTCTAGGATATTTAGTGAGGGAAAAATCCTTATCCTGAGATCTAGTAGGCCCCTGAAAAATAAGAAGTAAATGTGGAAGCTTTTAGTATCTTTGATATAAATGAATTTGAGGGAAAGGGTAGCAGATAAGACATCCCCTGTTAGCCATGATAATACTTCAATCAATGCCACACAGTCTGATGAGTAATGTCTATCTATAAGAGAATTAAGGCACTTATACATTTCATTCATGTAGGTAGAAACCTCATTAGGATCTTCATCAGCTGAAATTCTGGTAAGATCGATGGCTTCCCCAACACCTAGATGATCAGAATTTTCCCTCTTATGAAGTCTCTGTATATATTCATCTGAGGAACTCTCTTTCAACTCTTCTCAGACTCTACAAGCATCTGGAAATGCAGATGTATTTGGGATGGCCACCTCTTGGGGTTTAACATGAGGAAGTGAGGTAGGCTTCCAAAACTATAAATGTTTCCCAGGTGTCCCTACAATATCAGGACCTCGAGAATAATAGCATTTATAAAATGATGGGGGAGAAGAAGAAACATTTTTCATGGTGGCCATAGTAGGTAATCCAACAACATCATCATTCTCAAAAGTGGGTTCTGGTCACATCCTGGAAAGTACCTGATGCAAGTAGCTGTAGAAACCACTTAGGGAGTGGATAAGTTTCTCGAGTACTTTAATCTTGCAGCCCACCTCATCTAGATCTTCATCAAAAGAAACGTCCATCATTGCTGACATGAAACCAATACCAGTAAAGAAAACTTACCTGGTCTGGTGGAGTTACCTTAAATATCCATAGGACTGGCCATGGGAGGATTTATGACCTTCCAAATAGTCCCATTGTCTCCTGGCCACTAGAAAATTTTTCATGGAAGAAATCGATGAAGGACTCCCAATAGCAGCTCTAGCGACTAGTCCATATTCCCATGAGGTCATAACCCCACCATTCACAATTTTCATGGGGAGGGAGAGAAAGGACATTTGACGAACTCTTCCAGGTCGGTGGTATTAATCAAATAACTTTTTCTTCCCTTTTCTATTCACCTTATATGCCCTGTAAGTTGCCACAATGGGAACCATGTCGGCCAATTTCCAACAGGATATGACCTAACCCAGGCCTCAACATAATTCAAGGTAAGGAACGACACAACACTCATATAATATAGAGGTCTAGCTTGGCTCTGGGTGTCGTCCTAGCTAAAAATTATCCATTATTGGAGATCTATCATAAGATGTTTATCTTGGTGAGAACTGTTTAGAGAAATATTTCATAACTTCTAAATGAAATTGAATTACCTGATAGAAATACAAGGTTCATATCTATCATTTATAAATTCCCCTCGAATACGAGCAACCGAAATGACTTTTCCCAAATAAATGAAGTAACCTCAATTGACAAAGTATTATGATTCTTTTTTTGTAATGGGACGGGTGGGGAAAGCATAAGGGTGGTAAGAAAAATGTTCAGAAACATTGAAGCAAGACATTAATCCTTGATCTTTCCTTCTGGTATGATCCTCCTTCTTATCCAATGAGGCCCGAGATTCTGGAATAACCTTTCTTGTGCATTGAAGTTACAGTCGAATGACCGAATAAAGAATTGTTAAGGAAATTATTAAGGAATAACCCCATATGTCGGCTCCCTTCCATCCCCAAATAATTTGATAGGGGAAAACCATCTTGCAGGGGAAGACCCCTTTTCTGATTCGGCCCAGTAGGTGATATATCATGGCCAACATGGGGTTATCCAAATTGGTGCATTTTCCAGTGGCCAACTGGGTGGCCATGATAAAGTTTCGGGCTCTTAAACTACTAGATTACCACACTGGTAGAAGCCACTCACTCTGGAACATTTCCATGAAATCCACCAGTCAAAATAATGGATCAATGACAGGGAAGATACCCCATCTTCATTTTGGAAGTCCCCCACTTCTAAGGCGGGGCAGTAAGTACATTATCACCATTTGGGGCTTTGGTATGATAAGATACGGGTCTCCGTGGATCGGGATCAAGAACAGTATGCTTAGAAATAGCTCCAAACATGTCATAAAGTTAAACATCCTTCTTCAGACAGGGATCACTTTCCATTAAAAGTGTCTTCACTTGGATGATGTGTTTCCTGGCAAAAGGAGGGATTATTTCCATATCATCCAAAATAGTGAAGGGGGTGGGATAAATTCATCATACATTTTCCCAATGATAGGGACTCCCAAAATCATCTGGATGCCCCAAAGGATGATGAAAAAATCCTCATGGGTCAAATGGAAATAGTAGGTATCTGGAGTCTACCTACTTAAATGTTGTTAAATAAGGGCATTAGGATGATGGGTGTTTGTTTGAGAAACCCAGGTGGCCTCGAACAGCCCCCCAAGATATATCTCTACTTTGAATGCTTCACAACTCTAGAAGAAACAATATTTAAACCCATAATTCAAGCCAAATGAGCATCTAGGGATAAGGTCCTGATGATATGACCAACTATGTAGCTCATTCTCTATAGCCTTCCTCACGATGCTCTGATAATAGTGGGATGTCTGATCAGGTTTCCACTACGACCATTCTACGATTTGAGGTGCATAATGCCGCAATAGACCATAAGTGGTCTCTCTATGAAGGTTCCTACCCTTGTATGAAATCAATTCATTCAGAATAGAATTATTAATTATCTATGTGGAGGGTTGATCAGTCAGGTTTGGAGCTAGGAATGATGTGTCAGACAATAGCCAAATCTGTAAAAAGGAAGCTTGTTTGAGACTAGGTAATACCGTTGACCCACTATGAGAATATTCTCTAGGGATTAGTGAAATGGAGTGACAACAGTCTTATCATCAAACAATGTCGACATATCTCTTGATATTTCGTCAGCAGCAGAAAGAGGATCTACAATAGTACCCTTAGAAGAAGTAGCGACATTATTAGCTGCCTGTGAATCAACCATTGTAGCCTCTAGAAGAAGATCCATTATCTGGTGAGAAGTCAGTCAGATAGAAAATTGTTGGGAAAGGCTATATATATAGCTAAAGAACTTAAAACATGTCTGCAAATGCCTCTACATACTATTCCTAAAAGTGGTATGCGGAAATATAATTTCACATACATCATGGCACATAGAAGCTATTTCTCCTATAGCTATTATTTGCAAATGAATGTCTCCACGTAAAACTATGGTATGTGAAATGACCATGAGGTGCAGGCCCAGAACCACTGGTCGATGAATAGAATGGTCAGTGGAATGTTGAAACTGCGAACCTCAACATCAGTTAAGTTTGCGTTTAGAAGATGCATGTTAAAATTTTTGTCTATATTAATAGTTATTGAGGTTTGGTTCGTCAATCCATGTTCGGAGGGAGAATAAGGAAGCCACATAACATTATTATAGGTGGAATCTGGATGCTATTTTTTATATTTCCATAGTCCCATTTGTGGAAAAAAAATGTGGAACACGGATTGGTAAATGGAGAGGAAATTGGTTTTCAGAACATGCAGAGCAATTCGCGAATGTTTTATTCACCAGGATCATGGTACGCTATAGTGAATGAGCTTAAGAAATAGAGATCACTTTTCACCATAAGATATGGTAAAAGAAAAATGACATGGGCCCCAATATATAGGTTTGGTCCCCTCCTAATGGGTCTAACTATTCTACCATGAACCATTATATTTTAGGACCACTTCTACATAAGAATAGTCCCCTTTTTATTCTCAACAGACACCATTCCTTTGGGGGCATTTGTATGGTCCTAATAATTCTACCATGAAGAGGAAATACCACCACAATTGCTTTGCAGAAGGGATAAAACAATTCTAAAAGTTTATCAAGGTGAAGGTACTCAAAATGAGTTGAATTTATTTGAAGGAACATGGTGGAATTTATGTTTTCAAGTGTCCCACATACCATCACAAGGGAAGGTATGCAGAGTAGATGGATCACAAACCTCTATGTATGTGGGATGGTCTACGAAATGCTGGCCCACGATGAGATAGACATCGAACAAGGAAAAATATGGACCACATAAACTGAAGGAGTTCTGCGTGGAAGAACATCCACATACAATACTGTGAACCCCTTAGTTCGAGGATTCAGTAGAAAAGCAGGGTTCCACAAACCATTATGTTGAACTGAATCCTCTAGAAACTCTGGTTAACCAAGTCATTAGCAGGTCAGAATATTGCTACAATGGGCCTCTGTAAATGGTGTCGCGTTCCCAGTAGATACGATAACTTTGATTCTCTATAGAATGAGCACATTTGATGAATAAAAAAGAAAAAGGAAGAGGGATATGGATATAGAGAAGGAAAGACAACAAAAGATTGATGGATATATAAAGGTTGCACTCCGGCTTCCATTTTGTTTCATCCACAAAGCACGAACCACAAACCACTTCATCAATAGGTACAGCCGGCCACAAATTATAAAATGGTATAATTGAAAAATAATTATAGATTTTTGAACCCAACTAGAAATCCATGAACCAAATACTTCCCGAAAATGAATTATGCAAGAATTGTAGTCCCCCGAAACATCCTATTGTATGATTCCATACGTGGCATACTGATACGCGAACGAGACTCACCACGCGTACCCAATAGGTACGTGGATGTAACTCAAAGTGGCATGGTGATCAGCTTATCACTTTGGTACATGGTTGGCAATACCCATGCCCACGTACCACACTGGTACATGAATGGCCCCCCGGCCCTCATACCACCACAGTATGAGAAGGCATCCCCACCCCTCATGAGAAACCAGTATGTGGAATAGTGTTTTTTATGGTATTGTTCCTTCTGTTTCCAACCTCTCCCCTACTTTACCATACATTCCTCCATCACTGACCAGTCCTCCAGTGCTAGGATAAAGCCTCCTCTAATGCCACTAGACCCGTATGATCAGACCATCATGTACATCAGTTCGCCCTATTGAGTCTACATACCCATGGTAAGCGATGTCACGAAGGCCCTCCCAACAAAGGTGCGAGCTTCCAGAATTCGTGTGAGGATTCATTCCCACAGTAACTAGAATTCCAAACATGGGATGTTGATTATATGTAGGAAACCCAATTTTTAGGCCCGATCCAAACATCGAGTCACCTTGCGTCCCCCCAGGATGAATATAAACTTATGAGCTCCATATAATATGGCCATGTTAGTATCACCTCTATGGAATCAAACATATCCTTTCTCACGAAGATCTTGTAAACCAAGAATATCCCATGGACACATAGATCGAGAATGAACCAAGGATTCACGAACATATGAACATGACATAAATCTATAAGGGAGTCCTGGAACAAGAAACATTCCTCCCCCAAATGGGTGTAGTGAGTCTGACCTCCCATCCTCTAAACCAATGGAGTCCCATAGTGTCAATGGCAGAATCGTCAGCCAACGAGTGTCATCCTTTGGAAAGCAGGTCCATAAATCTTTGATACCAGGGCCATTGGGCATTAATGTCTAGGTGAATAAACTTTTAGGAGAAATCCGAGAAAGTTATATTTGAGAAGGACATATTTCATGACTGCTTTACCCCCTCACAATCACATGCTAGGACCAACAGTTCCCCACAGGGTTTGTTCAAACTTCATTAAAGGAGAATAATGCTAAATGGGTTGAAACGAAGGTCTGGTAAACTCAACATGAACTAGTCATTTTGAAAAAAGGGACGGATGGTGATAATCATCGAACCATTTCCACACCACCCCTAAATGTTCCACCGTAAAAGTAGAACAAATAAAAAACGGGTTTTTTCTTTTGAAAATAAAAGTTGTTATATATGATGTGATTGGGATATTTCCATAAATAAATAGTTATGTGGTGAGAGGTATACTAAAGAATAATAATTTGTCAGAAAAAATATGTATCTTCACCCACTAATAGGTACGATTAATTATTTTGGGCTTTTCATTTTAGTGGGTTCCAAGTTAAAAAAACCATGTCTCCATGTAATAAAACATTACCTTCTTCTAATAAAAGATTGGATAGTCAAAAGTGAAATAATATCCATCATGATTTTCCCAATGATCTATTTTTGATAAATAAAAAAATTGAATTGACATCATTTTCTAGTATTATAAAATGAAAATAGTTCTCATGAATAAAGGGAAACTCTATTTGTCGGAACAAACTCATTTTAGATAACCAACATGTAATGTCATTCAACAATATAATATAGATGTATTTGATAAGAATCTAATGATTTAAATCATAATATCCACATTCAATCTTTTCACCATAAAGTATATTTTTTTTAAAACGAGATTTTGGATTTATGTAATATAATAACAAAAATGTACCAATTATAAGAAATCTTGTAGTGGAATTTACAAAATGTCAAAAGTTAATTTTCAATAAAATATTTTTACACTAAAACATAAACATTTTCTAGTGATAATATTCATTCATTAATCACTATTGAAATGTTTTTGATAGTTTATTGGTAATTATAACATGAGATAATTCATTAAAACCTTAGTATATATTTATAATATGTCAAGGATAACATAAGATACCCTTGGTGGTCAACTCTCAAATTCCATATTGATGGTATATGAAAATATGGGTAAGTATTATAGTGTGAAATTAATTTAAATGGGTCTTGGAGAGTCCACACCACTAGATAATTTAACTTGACAGGGGAACAATTATTTCATAGTGGTTGGACAGAAAGTTTGAGAATTAATTTTCATGATTACCTGAAAGGTTGTAAGAAGCCACAGAGTGAGTCCACATTTAGTGTCTACATTATATAATTAAATTATAATATTATAAAATTCATATAATATATACTATATTCCTTATAAGAGTCTTAAATATAGTATAGGATAAATATAAATAATGGTTTAAATTTTTCTGATAAATGTTTTCTATAAGTTAATTAATAAAACTATTTTTTTAAATAATAGACATTGATTTTTCAAGAATGGATGCAATTTCAAATGTTTCAAATTTTTTATCCAATTATTATATAGAAATATATTTTAATAAATTTTTCATTAATTTAAATGAGGTTGATCACTTTCATACACATAATTTATGATTCATTAAATTATATATTCAATTTTATTAGAATCAAGGGTAAAAGAATATTTATAAAATAAAAATTCATATACTTTATTTTTTACTTTTTATAAATAAATCTAATCATTTTTTGTTTCATTACATAAGGGATATTTTGATTAAAAAAATTCTAAATAAAAAATATTTTTTATGTTTCTTGTGGGAGTATTTTTCAAATATGGAATTTCTAATTTTACCATTATATTATTATACCAATATATGATTATAGTGACTTTTCACTAAATTTCATTAATATTTTAGGATAAGGGAATGTAAATAAAAAATTAATGAGTTACAATTAATAATCACGAGAAATTAAAAATAACAATATTCTAATAATACAGATAAATGTAAATATATACATTAAGTCCCATAATATATGAAATTAAATGTTATCCTAATTGATATTTGGATTAACTTGTTAGTGATAATGTTATTATTATCTATAATATGTTGATGAAAAAGTTTTATGGAAGAGTTTTCATGGATGATGATGTTACACTTATTAAATGTTATATGTTAAAAAATTTATTATAAACATATGAAATTAATTTTTGTGTAGTAGATAATTTTCAATATGGTCTAATAGTTGTAATTTTACAATGTTATTAATCAATCTCAACCTTATTCAAATATTAGTTTTCATATTATCAGCACACTAATGAATTTAGTGGGAGTGTTTTACAAGGTATTCACATATATATGTGTCTTCAATTACATATACTTATAATGAGTTATTGAAATTTGAAAAAACATAGAAAATAAAAAAAATCTTGAAGTAAATTATATATAATATGATAGATGAATGATTTTGAAGTGTATTTGTGGAACTTTAATAAACAATTTTTTGAATATAAAATGTACTCTATAAAAGGACATAAATATTTAATCATTTATACATGTTGGATGCATGAATATATATTTATATGATGATGTGTAATGACATTTTACCATTAAAAGTAAGACATTGAGTCATGTCTTATAAATTTTCTTGATGGATTAGTATAGGTTATAATGAAAATTTGAGGTAATAATGACAATGATTTTTATATAGTTAAAAATAATGTTCCAATGAGTAAAAAATAAAATAAATTGTATATTTATGTGTATAGACAACCAATGATGCATACAATATGGAGTGTTGTACACTATGTATTTTGTATAACTGGGTTGTATAGATCATACTAAATTCCAACAAAAAAGGGTTGGAAAGAAACATAACATTAGATTATTCATAAATTTATTCATTTTTTATACAAAAATATGTCTTGAATAATTAGGGGTGTTTTTTTATGTTACAGATTTTATTAATGGATATATCCCAACAATTATGGGATATGTACTATAGAATAATGAGTATGACATATTCCCTATTGAATAACACATACTGAGAGTTGCAAAGCCATATTTAGGTGGTATATAAGATGTTCATATAAAATCATATGAGGAACAAGTGATGTGAAAATTTATAATATTGAATGACATTTTTTCATCTACTTGGTTAGTATATACACATAGAATTGAGAGTGTATGAGTTTGATAGAAGTAATGACATAGATAACATCCAATGTTAATACTAGGCCTTAGATAAAGGGGATGTATACAAATTAATATTTATATGATATGTGACTAGTGTATTTAATTATCAAGATACATGTGTTTTACTAGGATCACACTAGACAAATTTGTATATTGAGGAGTTGTGATGTTTTCTAGAGGACCCTCTCTGATTATTATTATAAATCCTAATATTTTTTTATAAAAGCCTATGGGTTTATAAATTTTGTTAACGGAAAAGGGATTTATTTTTACATATAGATCTTAAATAGATGGTTTTTATATTTTATATATAATATATTGGATCATTAATAACATGGTATTAATTGTAATGAAATATATGTTAAATTTAATGGTATATTTCTTATTATTTTACAGATTGTATCCAAAAAGAGTGTTCATAATGATTTTATGAGTTATTATATATGATAAAATATATGATATAAATCATATAATGAATTTTAAGATTAAATATAAGAGATATAATGAATTGAATAATCTATAATAGAAATATTCTATTTGATGAATTGTAATGACTATGACCTAAATGTTACATTTCCTCTTTATTTATCTTCATGTAAAATCTAAATAATACATTTTTCCTAATGTTTACTTACATAATATACTATTATTTTTTCAAGAATTTATTGTATTAAACACTGAATTCATATCATAATAATAGGTTGTAACAATGTAGTGGTCAAATAAAAATTAATATATTTGGAACATTTCATCCTTATTAAATATCATTAAAAGAGAGTTAAAAATAAATAATAGTAAGGGAGAATAATTCAAAAAAATCATGTGTTGACTTTGGTGTAAACTCATTTGTTATAATACATAAATTAATACACAAATTCTCGAATATCAAACTTTTATGTCCCTGCTATTTATTTGAGTTGGTCTAATCGAATGAGAATACATTAAATCCTTAATTACAAAACCTTCCTCTTTAGACATATAATGTAACATCAAACAGTGAAGATTTGTAGATCCTATATGTATGATGAATAATTTCGAGGAAAATATGATTTTTTGGATTTGGGATTCCAATGTTCAACATTGGTTATCTCCATCGAACCCATTAAAATGTTATTGATGTGTGAAAGACCATGGACACAAATTTAGTCCAAGGTATGCATCATTATCTTCATTTCCAATTGATATTTTTCATTTATCGGAACAAATGTGTTCTTCTGATTGTGGTTACCAATTTATTCTACTATTTTGATTAAATGAAAATTATCCTATGAAAAAACTAGAAATCGCGTCAATATGATGTGAAATAGGAGATAATACATTGGATATATAATCATGAAATCCTAAAAAGAGGATGTTTGAAAGTGTATTATGTGATATTATGTTAATAGAAGAAAGGAAAAATTTTCCTAATAACCATTGCATTTCCCTTTAAAACACATCATTTGGAATGAATCGAAGTCCATTTGTAATAGAAATTTATGATAAATCAAATACATAGTGATGTGGATAAGAGTGTTTAGAGAGTCTTTATTGTACATATTTGGGATGTTATTTTTTAATGGATAGTTTATTAGAGGTGATGAAAAATAGAATGTAGATGGTTTGTTAAATAGCTTGGTTAGAGGGACATCATCAAAAAATGTATTTATTATTTATTTGTTTTGTGGAATGACAATTAATGGTACTTACTATGATGACCAATATTAGATTATAATTAAACAATATTTTTATTTAAAATTTTTAGAATAGAAATTTAAGAAATAATCATAATATTAATTTTTGAAAAAATTAATAGATCAAATGTATCATAATATTAAAATAAAATAAAATATTGGTTTTGAAAATGTATTAATTTGTTTTAAAATAAAAAATAAAATTTTAAAATGATTTATTTTTCTTAATGAATACTCTTTTTTCATTGAATTGTTTTCTGAATGATTGAGTCATATTTATATCATGATGATGTTATAAAACATTCAGTATACACCAAAAACATCACAATTTAATATTCTCTTAAAAATGAACATTTATAGAAAAATAAAAAAAACTATCCAACACCCTTATTGATGTTCTAATTATAAAAAATAAATGCATTTTTCCATATTTAAAATATTATTATTAAAAATTATTTTTCAAATTTAAAATATATAATAAAAAGTTATAGGACTCTTGCAAACATACTAAAATATTTTATAAATGAAAATTAAACTGTACAATCAAATGACAATCAAATGGTCCATTATGGAAAATTGTATGCCTTCAGATTTCACACAAAAAAAATAAAAACACAAACCACTCGGTGCTGATATGAGGAATAATAGCACATCACATACCTGGAGCAACATATCAGAAACATTAATGTCATTAGTGCAACCAATATGTAAATCTAAATTATTATACAGAAATAACAAATATCAACTAAGGAGACATCCAAACCATCATTCAGCGCAACAAAAACACGCCTATTGTGTACTTACATAACCAAAAGATTAGGAATATTCTTCATGATATACGACTAGCCCAATGCACATCCAGGCACATCAAGAAATAGTTTATGAAAACCCATTCCTTTAAAGACAACAGTATCTACATGCCTTCGATACACTTGTAGACCCTTCTCAGTAGTATAAACCTTTAGTGCAGCTATAACATACCGCAACTAGAAGGTTTAAGACAAAAGATATGAACAAAATAAGTGTGTCATATAACCGAGCCAAAGGATCGACAAGATCACCATACCATTCCATTCATGTCCAGATAGAACAATGATCCACACGATGTCAGACAGTAAAAAATAACTACATGAGATTTACTAGGGATATGATAATGTGAAGCACATTGCATATCTGCATCAAGAATTGATGAACAATACCGAGGATTATGAAATGACCACATAAAAAATGCCTCTATATTACCTCTCTTTGAAAAATCATTAGAAACAAAGTATTTATCCCTATAAGCATGTTAAATAGTCCAGTAGAGTTGCTTTTTATCATGAATACACATAATCAACTAAAATAAATTCCTAAATGGTACATCCCTAGTAAATAATCTATGTACATTCATAGTCCACTGATTATCAGATTGAATCCATAAATTACTCAACAAGTGATAATCATCATGTGTCACAACATAGATAATCGCCCACAACTCACCTTCATATGTAGTCACACGTCCCATAAAATGAGCAAAGATCCACTTCACAAAACAGTGGTGGGTGTGAAAAAACCCACTACACCCTAGTGGAAAAGGTCACAATTTAATCACCATAAACATTCACCAATATCCATTTAATAATAGGGGGAATCCAATTAATACACATTACCCTAACTGGCCTATGATCCCTACACTACACACCATGAAATATGAGAATTTTCATCTCATTAATTAAACATAACATGGAACGTATTTGAATGTGTGACAAATAAAAAACATCCCTTTGAATATCTATTTTTACTTCATGTACATCCACAATGTCATTGTAAAATAATGTTGGTTTCCTTGTTGTCGATGTGAAAACAACCACCGAGAAAACCATAACCATTAGAAAATTTTCACCTGCTTTCTAAAAATACAAACAGTCGTAATAGTTTTTAGAAACTCCTAAACATTCCCACTCCTATTAATGGAAACACTAAGAAAGACCTACATATAATCCAAAAATCAATAATTGAAGTACCAGTCAACAAAAATATGATGATTTTTCTTCACATCCTTCATTCACAAGAGATAGGGATATGTTAACTGAATCCTTACACCTTGAATATTATCATCCATATGAAATATTTAGATTGATATTTTCTATATAAGTATAGATATAACAGGTGGAAACAAAGAAGATTTGAATATATAGATCCAAGGATAAGAACCACCACCTCTTTTATAACTCTTTCTATAAAAATCATCCCAATTAAAAATCCATATCATATTCTCAGTAAAAATAATTAAATCCTTGTTCATAAAGGTGTAATGCTAAATTTTAGAAGAAATATAGAATAGGTGTATCAAATCACGACATTCCCTATTTTAGAATAAACTAACAATAGAGAGCTTATTCATATTAGTGAGAACAATCATTCTCTCTAGAAGAGTCATCAAGCAAATGATTTGTCCAAAAATTGGGGAAATATATCTCAAAACCACCCATTCAGATCTCTCCATCAACCCCTTAAATCCTCTCTTAATATTAGGCCATATAAAATAAAGAAGGTAATATGTATTCCTATTTAACATATTTTCCATAAATCTAGAAGAAAATAATTCAGGGCAATCTTTACCAAGAGTAAAGAGTTTCAATGTATATTTTGTGAGAAACACATCATTAAAAATAAATAGATCTTTAATCACAAGCCCTCCCAAAAATAAAATAAGTAATCAAAATTTGGAGGTTTTTAATAATTTAGAAGTTCCTTTTATAACGATAATTTGAGTACACAAACATATATGTTATTAATGAATTATGTAAGAAAAATATTCATGCTTGAGAAATGGATATCCCCTTCAGGTTTCCATCCTGTTTTTTTAGGTAGATTATTCAAGATATGACTTCTTGATCATTCCCCAAAAAATAGGGATACCCTGATAAATAAAAGGGATAACACCCCTATAAAACCGATGATAACATTAAATCCTATTTTACATTTCCTATGAAATATTATTCTAAATGATAATGGATGATCTATTCCATATTAAGGTTTTAATAGACACCTCCTCATAAAAATAAAAAATATCCTTGATTACATGAAGAGTTTTTATAGTTGAAATCCCAAGATAATGGATATCATAAAAATATAATATATCTGAAGGTGTGAACATTCCGCTCCCATAATTAATTTGATTGAAAATTACAATTATAACCATATCATACATACATATTCTATAATACTCCCTATCCAGGGAAAAGTGGCTGCCAGAAAATGGATCACCCTACCTCACCCTCACCCCCTAGAACATTTAAATAAACCTCTCATGGAACCATTTTCTCGGATAGAGAGCCTTTCATAGCTCAAGATAACCCTAATTGAATGCATATAACCAATATTGAAACAGTACGTATCAAGAATTCAAATGATGAAACCACATTTTAGTGTATCAAAGGACTTCCAAATTTCATTCTTCAAAGAAAAATTCACATACCTTGTCTTCCTCTTCATGATATTGACACTTTTAGATGCAGTGAAAAGACAACTTCGAATTCCCCTGCCAAGTAAAAATCCAGACATATTTTTATTGATAATATCCTTCACCAAATTTCTCAATCTAATATCAATTATTTCACTTTGAAAATTTTGGAATTTATTCCAAATTTCCGTGGTCTAAAATTCTTAATATCAGCAGCATTTCCCTTTCCGGGTCTAAGATCAATAAAATTAAAATTTAAACCAAAAGTCATATGAGAATGAAGAAAGAATTCCTTTACCTCATTCACCACATAATAATAAAATGTGTCCTAATAGAACATAAAATACTTATTGGTGAAACAATATTTCCTAGAAACAATATCAATTACATGAGAAAAGATATAAACACTCACTTACTCATTTGATGGAATATAGGTGAGGACCCAATTCACATGTTATCCAATTAAATTTGGAATATTATACATAATCTAGTGATTACAATCCAATCCATCATTAGTGAAAATACTTGGAAAATAACCCATCACAAAATTAGATATATCCTTTTCTCATGATAACATATACTCATTAAAACATATTATATTCATCCCACACCTTATTCTTTTCTCCATCTGCTTTCTCTAGTAGAGATTGGTATTACTATCACCACTTTGATGGCATCTAATATTTAACTGGTTACTTCTCAATATCTACTTAATAGACAAAAGGTCAACCATCATGGAAATAGTATCCACTTTTTCCCTAGAATGGATATCCTGATTTTGGTTAGTGATTTTTCAAACTGATAGTTGATTTTCACTAGATTTGATATCACCATCAAGCATAGAAAATAATTTTATACTCAATTGTTTTTAAATTACATTAATGTCTTTTAGCTTGACTGTTAAAATATGATTTGGGATACCCAAATATCCCACAATCCATACATAATGAACAATAAACATACAATAAGGAATAACCAACCACCCATTGTTAAATCTGGAAGGGAGTGGGCTTGCCTATATAGTTTTCAATACGACATCAATAAGCAATTTACTATGATCCAAGTGAATCCCAGGTAAATCAAAACAATAAACTATAATAGATCCACCCCCATTATTGAACTTCACAAAACAACTTTCAAGGTTAATGATATGTCTTACATTAATAGTATACATGTTACAAGTGAAATCACCTCTAGTAATTGGGACCTCAACCAAACTACACTGATCAATAGAAATATTGAATTCAAAAGTACAAAATCTATGAAAATTTTAACTAGTTCTCTCCCTTAGTCTCAAAACCCTGTTGAAATCATCAATCAAAATCCAATTATTATTATTGTTCTCATTCATCATGCAAATCACTCTCTAGGGATCCCTTAAACTAAAAAACGATACATAGTTATAAAAACCAATATATTAATAGTAGAGTAACATGAAATAATTGAAACGTTAATGAATTGATACACTTTATCACAATAGACATATTGACCATTATCATGTTTAAAAACCCATAAATGATCAAAATCAATACTATGGGTGTTTTCAATGACAAAACTGTACCCCATACATTTCCAATTAAATGATCACAAATTATCAAATAATATTTTAGGATCATTTATCACTATCCAAGGGGGATTATTTATCACAATAAAATACCCAAGGGAAATGATATTGGGGTAAATACCCAGCCCATGGCAATTAAAAAATAGAATCTTCATTTGGAAGTGAATCTAGCCTTAGTATCCCCTTTGACTTTTCACACTAAATACTTAATGTCAATATGGAGAGGCCTTCATTATTTATCCATCAATGAATTAACAACTGTATGACTTTGGAAATAATCATCATTAACCATAACCTCAACAGAATCCTCACTATTTAATACATTCCGTCATTATTTTGAGGATCTAATGATGAACCTGTTCCATTTTGAGTGGCCTCATATAGGGATGAAAAACTAAAAGATTCATCCCCTATAATATTAAGAGTTTCCATATAATTTTTAATGACCATAAGACCAAAATGCTACTGTGAAAAAAGTGTCTTCCCACTAGCATTTGATGGAGCATCCCAAAGAATTCCCTCTATAAAAAAAGTTGGAACATAAGATTGATTATGCGACATGATATCAAACACCCTAATATCCAGAGATAACTCTATAACCATATCACCAATTTCCACTTCCTCCTGCAGTACAAAAACTAAATCAATGGCCTCCTATGAAATTTCCTGCATTAAATAGGCCTCATCTAGAAATTAAGCACCCTTCTCTATGTTATCTTCAATAAATATCATATTGATAGTTGGAGACATAATTCCATCATTGTAGTCCTCTACAATATCATCCAAGGATTTCATGAATGGTTATAATGAAGCATAAGGTCATACCTGATGCTCATTATACTGTGAACCAGAGAAAGTCTCCCATTTCTCACTCGCTATATCCTACATCTGATTTTTATTAAACTCCTTCAAATCACTAGAATTAGGTTCCTCAATTACTTTATTTTTTATAGCATCAGTAACATCCATTCCTTTCCATTTTATCACCCTAATGTTTTGAACAGTGCTCCCTACAATTTTGAAAACATCCCAAAATGGAGGAACATGTTCATATACCACCCTCCCATCAATCATGATATCATTAGCAAGAAGAGTAATTATATCTTGACTCTTAACCTATAGATAATGATCAACTATGATATGAGTAATGAAATAAAAATCCCATTACCATGTTATTTGATCTACCCTAATAGGTATTCCCAAATAGGAATAAAAGCCATTCAAAATCATGGGTTGCCAATAACCAAATTCTAACCATGAAGTCACACCCAAACTAGAGAATTAGATTTCTTTTGAATTTAAGGATAGATATTAAAATCCCATATAGAGACTTAAAAAATTAATTTCCATTTCTTAAGATTGCCAATGTTCCCTTCCACATTGAGATCATCTCTTCACTTAAAAATAATATAAAAATATACCATTTATATTAGGATGACTTCCAATCCCGATTAGCCCAATAATTAGAAATAATTTTCTTCAAAACAACATGTGAACAAGGTTTATCAGCCAATAAATAGATAACATGACCCAAAAGTGAAAACATACAAATAAAATTCCTTTGATGAAGGTCCTTCATTTCCCCCACAAATGAGAAGTAACCATCATCATGCTTCTTGATGGACGAAGCTCTAGAGAAAGCTGCCTTTATCATGTTAGAGGATCCAAATATTACTTTCGCAAAAGAGACTCCATGGATCCTATGAGGAGATGCTATTGAATCCCTAGAATTATCCTAGTAGAATGATGAAAATCACGATTCATGCTTAAAATTAATCTCCCAATTATGATTTAATGAATCCATCGATGAAAACAAAAAACAAGTCAAAAATTCAAACAATTACCATACCTGAGTTGAAAATTGCCTAAAATTGCTCTCACCATCAGACCTCCAACCATTAAATCAAAATATGAATCTATAATATGTAGTAATATAATAACATGGATGAATACTAATTCTTTTGATATGAATGATTACATTTATATTTTTAATTATATAATAATTTTTATTTCATTTATAATTAATTACAATATATCATTTTACTCAAACAAGATTTTGAAATAAATAGTTTTAAAATCTATTTTTTAATAAAAAAATTAATACATATCAATATAATTAATTCCCCAACAAAATTTACTATTATCATAGTTTTAATGTATATGTTTTAAAAATTAATGACATAGGGTTTTTGATATTTATAAATAATAACAGTCCAGCAATCCATTTTGGCATGGAAAGTCATACATATTTTAACATGGTATCCCATCACCAAGAAGTTTCATTTATTTAATTTTCATGATATCCAATAATATATTACTTATTAAATGGTTAATGGAATAATATATAAGGTAATTATTTCTTAAACATACATCTCTCTAAAATCCTAATCCATAGGGGAATCCTCGGTCATTATGAAATTTTCAGACATTATTATTTGATCAATAAAAACCCAAATTGAATTCCTCCTCAAATTTGTAGGATGTAGCTATATATAAACAATCCATGGAACACATACCACATCCATGTAGGAATAACATTGTATTAATGTAATCTTGAAGGCCTCTAATTATCATTTTTATCCATTTTTTGGTAAACTGTCAAGATACAATATTGTGTACATCCCACCATATTTATGCTGACTAATAGTGTCTCCATATACAATAAATCATTTTGAATTCACAATTATGTAAAACCCAAAGAGACCCATGTAAGTAATTTTTTAACGTCTTCCTCATAGATTACGAAATAACAAACTTATTAAAAATGATAATAATGCCTTTGTAGGATATATACCACGCATGGTTGGTCTCCCAATTATATATATTTTTCATGATGTGATAAAAATAAGCATCATTTAATTGAAAATGGGAATAATATCAAGGAGACAATGAATCAAAATTGAATTTACATGGAATATAATCTCATATTTCACATTAACATCCAGATTTACCTCTTCCATGAAGCATGTGGGGTTTATTCATTACAAGAATCATTCGGTGACTAAGGTAGAAGATTCATAATAAGGATATCAAAAAAATATTCTATTGTATAAATCTAATAATAATTCATGTAATATAATTAGATTTACTCCACCCACACCCATTTCTTGAAGGATAGATATTTCTTTGGGAATAAACTACTTAAACTTTTGTTATGGGTGTGGACCGTGAATTTATCTAAAAAATCAGTGTATAAAAAACATAATCATGGACATCATAGTATTGAGTTCTATATCATTAGTGAAAAAAATCAACTTATGAGTTCAATTATTTCACAAGACATTTTCTATGGTAAGGCCATATTGGATTAATTCACAACATAGTCTTATATACTAAGCTCCATAAATAACTACATATCTCAAATTTCAATTAGAATAAATAAGGATAGTGTTATATGTGATATTAAATTTATCTCTCCAATGGAATATTGAAAAATTTTGTTAAATAAAAATTAACACCCTTCCTGCTGAGTTTGGTAAAAAAATTGAAATAATTGAAAAAAAATTAATGAATTACAGTTAAAAATAGTACATGTCTAAGAATATTAATTTCTCTAAAACAATTTATGGATACTCTTTAAATATAATTACCTTCACCTTGTCATGATCAATAAAAATTCTTTGTTTGGACGCTAGTAGTCCTAAAAACCTAACTTATCATATCTAAATTCAATATTTGGATATACTTTCCTAGAGGTACAGCTAGTGACGATTCTAATGGTTGATTCACAAATGTTGTGAATTATCCTCATCAATAATACAATACACTAGGATATGATCAACAAAAATCATGAAGAATGATTTCAGGCGTCGATGAAGTATATGATACTTCAAATCCACAATAAATATTAGAAAATTAGTCATCAAAAAGGTAATAAAATAATATCATAATAACCATATATTATTTGGAAACCAAAATCTTGAGAATTAGATTGTTTCACCTCATGTTGTTGGTAACAAAATTTTTGTTCAATTTTTGAGATCCACATTTCCCTTATTAAAACATCAATTAGTTCATTGTATGTGTAAATGGTTACTTATTATAAAATGTCATTTGCTTCAACATTTACAAATCAATACATTATCAAATATTTCCATTATAAATATTACTGAATAGTACACATTTAGACCATGGAGACTTGTAGGGGTGAATGATCCTCTTGGAAAAAAATAATCTAGATGGATCATTATCTCTCCTAACTCAAGTAGGTAAATGTAATAGGTTGATATATATATTGATTCCACCCTCATAATCAGATCAATGTAGAAATCAACTTCCCACTCTTAGGAAAACCTCAAAAAATAATTAGTATAGGAAACCAAATTCTATTTTACCATGGTGGGTAACAAAGTCCACAAGCCATCTTAATAAAATTCCAAAGGAAGTGAAGATATCATACTTGAAATTTATATAAAATCACTTATAGAAGTCTGTGATCATCATGAACATAGATCCCAGTATCCTTGAAAAATGACGAAACTACAATTAGGGGTTGTTAAGGATACCATGAGATTAAAACAATCAATATGAATAATAAAAAATAGTATCCCATCCAACATAATGATTATGTAAAGGAGACACCCATCATTGGAGGTAAATCAATACCTATGAATATTTTATCAACATATCTGGGAAGGGAACATACCTCTCATGAAATTATACTATCATCAAGTGGATGATGAATTATTCAACATGAATTAGGATGAAACAATAATTGGGAATGGCAACTCCTGCAATTATTTGTAGAGAAATACACAATCTGTTGATAGAAATGAATATTTTCTACTAGTGATTTAGTCCAGTCCTTGCTTAAACTTATATCTAAAATAACCATATAATGTATGAGGACATGTTCGAGAATCCCACACACATATAATAAATTAAACCAAAAATTCACTAAATATGATACCCTATATTTTTTATGAGATGAATCATTATCTACCTCATTTAAGGAATGACCTCAATTAGAAAATAAGAAAAATCAACAGATGCGCAGAGATAATCTAGAGAAAATCATTAGTATAAAATAAAAAGGCAACCATATATTATAAGATAAGTACCATTTCTTTTCTTATCATTGTTCTAGGTTGTGATTCCAATTTTTGTAACAAATCAAAAGTATACCTATTGATATACCATTATTATAATTATTACATGATTTATAAATCACATAAAATCATAGAGACTACAAAATACCAACTATATAAATTAAAAATTAATAGAATAAAAGGAATTTATAGAAGATAATGTACTTATATAGATGAAATAGTAAAATGACATTTGGAATAGTGGTATGAAACTTAAAAATAGTAAAATGGTCAATAAAATAGTAACTGCACCAATTAATTAAAAACAACATTTTGGGTTTTATAAATGAAACTATGATTTAATTATATCATTTTATATGTAAATACATGTTTCGTATATTATTAATTAATTTTTGATATTTTAATGAAACATAAGTGTTTATTTTCAATTTTATAATTAATACAATGTCTTCAATGAAACATTATTACAAAAAAATTATTTATAAATTTATATTATATTATATTATGAATATAATATTATTCTATAATACCATAATTAATTTTTAAATGTTTTATAAAATCATTTATAATTTTAGAATTGGTATTTTCCATGTAAATGATGATTTTATTTAAATTTTATATTTTTCATATATATAATATTTTATATAATGGAAGTCATTTTTAAAATAAATATGTCATACAAGTGTTAGGGAATGTTTTTTTGGACATTTATAACATAGTTGAATTTATTCTGATTAGTAAAATATAGTAACTTATGGTATTGGATAAAAATAGATTTATTGACTCACAAATGATTTATTGATGATTCAATCCCATAATCATGAACTACAAATCATTATTTTAGTATATTTTACTGAAAAATTCTTAATAAAATCATAGTCTTGATAAAAAATTATAAAATAAGTTATAAAATAATGAGAAATCAACCATCTCTTCCACTAAAAATATTACCCCTCACCAACATTTATCCTCACACCTCTAAAGCTTTTAGACTTTTAAAAATTCTATTCAAATATCTTCCCAAGACTCTTATACACTTCATGGGTACTTTGGTCTAAACAAAAGATGAAAACCAATTATTCTAAAGTGGTTCTCAAGAAGAATGATTTAAGAGGTAAAATCATATTTCATTTCTTTTGATTTCCTTTAATGTTCTCTTGTTTTATTATTATCTCCTCACCTACCCTCATCAATGTTTTTTGGTCGATCTATTAACAAACATACACTAGAATTTTATCATTTTAATGGAATAGTTCAGCATCATTTCACTTCCCCACTCCTTTTGTACTATAAATTATAATATAGTCTATGATGGGTTAATTTATCAGATTCAAGGATGAGAAAGATTTCAATTTCAATTCCATTATTCTGCAATGCTCATAAAACCATTTTTATTATTAAAATATATTATAATAAATGTTTTAAATTCTATTTAATGTTCTATAAAAAATAAATATACATGGTATTATTTAATAATAAACTAGTCTACTTTAATAAAAAAATGCCAAAATAATCTAAATAGTTTTCATTGATTTCTTATTTAATGACTCATCCTCAGAAAAAGATACCATTGAATATTATAACCATGTAATATTATGTTTTTTTCTCATAAAATATTAATTCAATTCTATACAACTATTCCAATTTTACACGATTTTCTGTACATTTTTACAAGTAAACCGTTCATGAATACCAAGGAATCCAATGCTCCTGAATGATGAAATAGAATCACATAACCCATAAAAAGTGAATAAATGAACATATTAAAAGTATACTAAATAAAATAATGGAATAAAATTTGATAAATTAATTAATTAATTTAATTAATCTCATTATACAAGAAATTAATATCACCTGAATAACCATCTCAGACAAAAGGTTAGGTACTCCACACAAACCCCAATTTTTCATTTGGGTTTCTCTTAATTTCCCTTTAACCCAATGTAATTTTTCATTATTATTATATAATTATTTAAACATATTTTTTATATCTTACAAAATCATGTATCATTATCATTTCTCCCTTATTTTTTGGGGAAATGCATTGCTTTTAAAGGTTCAATTCCGAATTCATCCGGATAAGCATGCCCAAGTAATGGGAACTTCTTGGTTTTTTATCCATTTTCAACCACACTTCATGATATTTTAATAGAAAACATTATTTTAATAAAATCATTAATTTTTTCATGAAAATAATATTGGTTTATTAATTGTTTTATACAAACAATTATTCTTTTTTCCATTTAAAAGAATCTATATATTTTACTTAAACAATCTTAAATGTTACATTTTTAATGTTCTTAGACACTATATTTACATGTATTGACATCTATTTGACATAATTTATCAATATATATCTTTATTTTCACTTATTAATTTACATGTATGTTTTAAATGTATTCATTCATGGCCACCTTTATGATATTCCCATTTGGAATTATTAACGACATGATTTTGATAATCAATCAATTCTATTGGTAAACCTTATGTTTATTAATTTTTTGTTAATCTTCATGTTTCACACATATGCATGAATTTTTTTTATAGGTTTACATAAATTTCACTCCAATACATTTGTTAAAGTTTATTCTCATCATACTTCATGTTCGGATAGAGAGTTAACTTAATTCTGTTATTGGACTCTAGCCACCATCTCTTAGCAGCTAGCCTTGACTCCTGATTATGTCATGTTTTATATATCTTACATATTATTATGATATCAAGGTTATATTTTCACTTGTTATAAATGTTATTATTATGTGTTTTTATTCATGTTCCATGCCTTTATTTCATCATGTTATTCCTTATAACTCTTGTTCTATGTTTTATTCCTATTCTTTTTCCATTACATGGATTGTTTTCTCATCTGTTTTGATCATGTATTACCAAGGTTATCCTATGAATATATAAGTTCTTAAATTGAGTTAGGATATTATTATAAATATTAAAAAAATATTTTGGTTACGTGATGTTTAATTGGGTAACTAATCTTCGAATACACTATAATTCACAATCATTGACTTCTAATTTGATTTTTAAGTATGATTAAAAAAATTTAATAAAATTTTTAAATGGATATTATTGCTATAATCGAGATGGATCCATAATATGTATTTATATGTACATAATAATATCCATGATCAAACCACTATCCTAGGACATAGTCATAATCTAAATGTTTGAATAAGATGATCTACTTTTGTCTTTTTGGGCTGGAGGGAAAGTCTCTTAGAAATTTAATGCAGGTAATAGTTATTTCGATCCTCTAAAAGTATAATTACCATTGTTACTCTTTTCTAGGGGATGTTTCTTAAAAAACTATATATATGTATATAAAATTTTCAAAATAATTACCCACCACTGGATTATATAGATTGGAATTCATAGCATTGCCATCCTTCCCAGATTGGAAACCTGTGAGTGCACTACCCCCAATTGATTTTTTGTTAATTTTAATAAGGTTTTCAGAGCCAAAGGCATGAAATCCCCTAGGAACTTCATGGTTCCACTTTCTCTCTAGGAGTACTCACTCACTACTAGTAATATTGGTGGGGGTTTCTAAAAAAAATTGACATCCAATACTTTCTCATATCTATCATAAAATATTCATCTACTACCTATATGTAGGCCTTATGCATTAATAAGAAAACATGACAATTAATATCTTGATGATTTATCCTTTTAAACTGATTATAATTAAAAACACACACACATATATATATTTTTATATTATATTTAGAAAAGTTAATGAGCTATGGTAATGAACAAGAATACTCTATGATAGTGTCATATAAATACTAATGTCGTAATAAATACTATTGAATAGAAAGTTCCATAATATCAAGATAAACCATCTAGAAAAACATCAGATTAAATCCCATCCATTTTGGATTATCTTTCGATTTCACAAGGACCATGGGTTCATAAAAAAATTTGACGGGACACTCAAACTAGAATGTGGAATATCCAAATTTCACTACAACATTAATCTCAATAAATTTCAATATTAAATATATTTTATACATCCAATATTAACCTTTCTATGGTTTATTGGTACCTCATTAAACATATGGCATTTGTTGAAGATAATCTAATGATGAGTCCTTAATTTGGAATATTGAATAATCATTTGAGAATTATTTCAAAAAAATGTAACATAAAATTCCTAATGTATAATCAAAAAGACCCCATCATATATTGTAGGGTCATATATACACATAATAAACAACTATAATCACCTTAAAAATATATCTACATTAGGAATAGCGCGTGTAACATCTCATATTTACAATGAATAGTCCTAAATTGAATACAGTTTTTGGGTTATAATTATATTTAATAATTATTTTTTAATATATTTATATTCATTGTTATTTTCAATAAATCCATTATCCAGTAAACTAAAAAATGTTACTTTGGGTGCACCACATGACCTTAAGATCACCTTTCCTAGAGACATGTGAAAATAACCAGCGTTAATGGCCTAAAACATACATCGGGGAGACTATTCCCATTATATCACAAAAATAAATAATAATAAATAACCAAAAACCTCCATATTAGAGTACATAGAATACATTAACATCTAATAACATAAATTATGTTGTCCTATATAATAAAACATTGATCTTACAATGGGCTGTTCAAAAGATAAGACTATTTAAAATACCACACATAAACAGTAGTTATACTATCAACTTTAGGACAAAACCAATTCTCCTGATACCCTAATGTTTCACTATCATGATCCTATACACAACATATACTGTAATATAATAATAAAACATAATGTAAAATTGAGTATTGATATTTCCATAAATGGTGTGAGTAAGAATAAATAAGATATCACAATGTACCCCTACTATATGATGTAATATGTAAGTGTGTGGATGAGGAATAAAATGCCTAAATATATTTTCTTAATGAATCAACATATGATATCCAGGCCACTATGACACATAGTGATGTATAAAAAACGTCTTATCATTATTTTTTAACTAGGACACAAAAAACATGACCATACATTCTTTTCATTCATTTAAAAATCCTCACATCACCACATAGAATTTTAATTATTCCGAACCCACAACTAAATACACTAGGTAATGAACTTTCCAATATTCAACCCAATACCATGGATGTTATACATGGTCATATGTCCATAATCATCAACCCATCCCTTATCACTTAATGTAGGTCCATAAGTATTATCTCAAACAACATTTTGATTCATCATCCATGGTGGTCCTCTTCTATTACCCTTGAGACTCGTGTCAAAGTCCACAATCATCAATTAAATAAAACCCTATCACTCAAAACATGGTCATGAATTCCATTTAAATTTAGTATAAATCCCATTCCTTATCCAGAAATTTATCACTAAGGGTATGGATTGACTATATGCACAATAAACCAATCAATTTTTGTAATATGCCTCAATATAAAACCTAAATTTTCAAGTAATGGTCATCACATAGACACATACCAACCAAAATTAGAGAGGCCACATCACATAAACATATAGTGAACCAATATATCCCTATATAAATATTATATAATATTAGATTAGTATATAATATAAACAATTATGAGCCATAACATAATCATATATCACTGTTGTATTTTTTGACTATATATATACATATCTTATTTAAGTGCATTTATTAACATATCTCAAAAAAATCATCTCACTATCTAGACATCTTGAAAAAACATAATTAAAATAATTCTTTATAAATTGGTGAATGGAAAAAATAAAAACGGGTGAGCTCAGTGTCTCATTATGGGTAAGAAAGGGATATATCAATGATCACATTAACATAGCATTACCATAAGGGTGTGATAAAATGATATTTAAAATTTTAAATCCATACCTAGTATATCACAGATCAAAATAGTGAATCATGGAATAAATCATATCAGTTCAATAGACATGATTTATAAATAAATAAATGAATATGATGCATCAATATATAAAATTGGAATAATAAATTATTTTTTTGTTTACATATACATAGATTTTTTTTCAAGGACGACTTCAAAGACTATTATTATGGATAAGGTTCACACTTTAGTTTATCATATCCTTAATCTATGTTCACAGTAAAAACTATATTAATGGAAAAAATCTGCTTACTAAACATGGTCGAGTACCTATTCGATAATATCATTAGTCAAGGTTAACACATAATTCAATAACTTTTTATAAATTCCACTACTAAATTAGGTTCACTATCCATTTATGTCATTATTATGTAATGAGAAATATTTCAGAACCTAATGTCTTTTAAAAATAAATAAATTTTGGCCCACACCTCACATAATTAAAATCAAACATATTTGTTCCAAAAGATCCTAAACTATTACTTATATAATTTAATATATAAAGTAAATAGGTTTCTAAATATTCACTCATTTCAACATAGGAAACCTGTGAAAAATAAATGGGTTTATTTAAGGATTCATCAAAACTAAATTAATATGTGTCAAAGAAAAGAGTCTCATAAAATAATCATTAAATCCTCAACATCATTTTCTTTTAAAATAATGAATGTGTATGGTAACATTGGATCATATACCAAACAAATATTGTGTAACATCAAGTATCATATAATTGTTAGAAAATTAATTTATAAGAGTAATAGAATATTTCTTGACAAAAATATCCATTTTATTTGGAAATACCAAGATTAAAAATACAAAACAACAAATATTTTATGAAAACAACTTATTTGAGAAAAAAACATGGAAAATATTAATGGATGATGGAAATAATTTATTTTTTATGATCGAGGGAAATTTTGTTTATATCATGTATATTATAACAAATTTTCAATTTACAAATTTGGTAAAAACTCAAAAGTGAATCATTTAGAAAATGTAAGGAAAAATAATTTTAAACTAATTATTAAAAATTAAATAAATAATTTAAATTATTTTAAATAAAAAATAGATAATATTAAAACTAGGGATATTAATGATAATTTATTTTTGGCTAAATATATAGAAAAATATGGTTTTCTGTATGAACATTATTTTACATAAAAGTTTATAAAAATAGAAAATTTAATATAAGACATGTAATATTCATAAATAAAAACTTTAAAATACACTTCATTATATCTTTGAGAGAAAATTCATAAAATTTTGACATTGGAATGATATTCAATATAACCATGATAAACAACAAGATTGTGACATATATCTCATTACCATAAGTTTGACTTTCATGGAATGTGATCTAAACTCTTAGATAACAAATTTATAATTATTATAAAACTCTTGGATAATCAATTAAATTCATATATTATCATATATGATCTACTTATAACATTTTAACCAGTATTTATTAATAATTCATAATTTAACTTTTCATTTATCAGTGTTAACTATTTCATTTCTCACAAGTATTTTAGTTGGGTAGTATTGGTTCTTATTCATTGACTATGATTCCATAATATAAAGAATATTATTTATGATATAAATATTATATATATTAATTATTAAAAAATACATTCATCTATAAAATATAGAGATAGAAAATTTAATTGCACTATTCATTGATATGATAAGTCGTATGTACATAATAACAGTGTTTCAAATCTTGAATTAATGGGAAAAAATGGTAAATAATAATCCACCTGTATATAATCATATTAATACCGTAAATTAATTATATATTTGTTATATCCATCCTTATAGCAGTCCATGTAATGTGGTGATGAAAAAATAATTATATCGATACGTGGAAAAAATAAGTATTATATACACACAAGAAGTTATTACACTTTTAAAATGATATAAAAATGTGGGAAATGGTATAAAAAAATTTATAATAACATTTTGAGAATTCTCCTTCCAACGTTATACCTATTCATTGAAACAATTATTTTGGTTTTCACATTAATCCTCGAAGGTATAGTAATTTAGAAGGAAAATAATATTTATAATGGTTTTTCAATACATTATGATGTTATGGTTGGGATTTTCTAATCATCAAGGATATAACATTGTGAATAATGGGCTGGAATATTTTCGCATTTTTAATTTATGGGAGGGGCACTCTTAGAATTACCAAATGTATTATTTTAATTTATATTAATTTTCACATAAAAAATATTTTTATAGATATAATTAAATTATTTGAGGATTATGAGTCTCAATAATATATTATACTATATTTTTGTACTGGTTTGTGTAGTTTTTTTTTCACTCCTACAACTAAATTTTAACCCTTGTTAAGCCTTTTGACAATTATCATGATATCAATGATGTTTACAAATTTTTTTCATGGAAAGATACAAAAAAAGGAAAATTGACAAATAGATGTAATATATTATCAACCAAATCTAGTTAATTTTATTTATTATGTAATTATTTATTAATTTTACATCATTTAATAAAGTATATATGGTTATATAATATCATTTTAGTAATTTTTAGATATACATGAAATATTATAATACAATATCTTCCAATCTCAAGTAATTTTTTCCCAAAATGTAATTTCATTGAATATAATGTATATATTTCCATAATATTGTCAACCAATAAAATAATGAAATGTTTAGATGTAATTTTAAATGATATATTTTTCTAACCCCATTTATTAACCAATTTATCCCTAATTATGATAACGAATCTTATAAAATTAAGTGGTTATAATTTCATATACAAGGTAAATATTGAATTATAAATGAAAAGGGAATGATATTTAAAAAAAATTATAATCACAACTAACTTATTTAATTATTTACATTAGTTTTAAATAATTTAATGAAACATATATTATATACAATACTACTAATATATTTTTAAGAACTATTTATATAATTTGATTTTGAAAAAATTGAAAATAATTGAACTAAAATATGATTTATTAAAAAAATTATATGTTATATTCATCACAAAAAATAAATGAAATTATTAAATCACTAAAAAATTGTTGTTATAGTTTTTATAATCACAAATATTATTTTCTCATTACGTGCACAGACACTGTGTCGGGATTGCATAAAAATGAAGGTAGTTATATCATCACAAAAAATGAAAAATAAAATAACATAAAAAAATGAATTATTTATGTTCAACTAAAAATTTATATTCATTCCGTATATATCTACTCAAATATATGCCATGAAAAAATATTAAATATAATATTTTTCTTTTTCCAGCCTTACACTAGCATTGAAATACAATTTTTATATGTCACTTGTTCTATACCTCCAAAATTGTTATATATCTATTATATTAATAACGTATACTTAATATTCAATAGAAAATTCAATCATGTTTTTATTTGTTAATATATTTTTTTTTCTGGATACGAGCAATGACTTTTCAAGCATCGTGCATGCATTATGGCAGTACTAGTAATAAATTTTATATTTATCATATAATAAATTATATTATATTTGAATTAATAAGTATATTTATGATATTTGTACTATAATATCATACATGATTCATTTCATATGATTAAAAAATATATATCATATTTATGTCTTGGTGAAATCATAAAAGATACTATATTTTATTAAAACAATTTTTTTTCTATTCATAAAAAAGAAATTTAATCAAAAAATATTAAAATCCTTCGAAGTTAAATTTTAATTTATGAATAAAAATTTAATACAATTCTATAAAATTCAAATAATATATATTGACTAAATAAATTTTAATATTAATTCATAAAATAGAACCATTTTTTTTAATTGTGTTTTTATGCAAAAAATAAAATTTTAACAACATAATATATATTGATGATTAAATTTTAAATCATTATTTAATATCTAACTAAAAAAAATTTATTATATTTTTTAAAAATTAAAATCGTAATGGGTTTTTATCAATGAAACGAAATGATAGTATTTCAAACATATGTATTTCTTTTATTCACAAAAAAATCCAACTTTTAAAAAAAATAACACCATTTTATCCTATATAAATTCTGATATTGTCATTTCAAAAAAGATATTATATTTTTAATTTTTTTTAATATTCCAGAATTTAATGATATCATATTCTTATAAAACTAAATTAATTATATTTTTGATGAAAATATATTTCAAAAAATAAAATGACATTACATGAAACAAATTTCATATTTCATACATATTTACCAAAAAAATAATTTATTATGACCTTTATTTATATATATTTCAGAATATTGTTACATCCATTCATACCTGACCATTAAAGAATATTTTATTATGGTCAAAAAATAATAATATTATCTAGTCTTTTTATGCATGGTGGTGTGTATTGTATAAGCTATCTAACACATGGTTATTTTAAATTAAAAGGGCGTTACATTATACCTATCCCATTTAATAAATTTTATCCTCATAATTTTAACTTCTTCATTGAAATTAAGGGTTAGATATTTTTAAATTACATTTTTGCAAACCCACATTATAATAAAGTTCAATAAAAATTATTCTTGAACAAAGGGTGAAAGAAATATTGTGGTCATATAGACTAATAAAACAATAGTCTTCCAAATAATAGGACAATAGAGGGATGGTAAATAATGGAAATTGAGGAAAATGCAATGTTCAAATAATTAAAAATTCTTATTGATAACATTTATCATAGGAAATTGAATGGTCATGAGAATGTATATGACCACAAAACTATAAATCAATGGGGTATAGAAAACAAATTGATTCTTATAAGATTAATATAATTGGAGGATTTTTTTGAGATCGTATTCCTAATGTTGAGTAATTCCATTTCAATATAGAGTAATGATATATGGAAATATACATATATGAAAAGAACAATTTCATTATGTTATACATTTAAAATACAATTTCATATATTTCTAAAAATCAAGAATATTAAAGTTGTATTTATTATACATTAATCTCTATGATAAAATTTACAAAGATTAGTTAATCTTATACTCAATAATCCTATTTTTTTTAAATTATCTAAAACATAAAAAAATTATCACAAGGATGTAAAATATCCATAATGTGTTAAACATCAATTGAAGAATTAAATATCTTACTCCATAATTTTCCAGATAATACACAAGCATCAACATAGATCATTACATAAATGAATAACCCCACAACCCAAATGATCCCAATAACAAAAAAATAAAAAAATGTTTGAAACATAATTGTGATCTCATAGCTTTCAACATATATCCCCAAATATTTAAATGTATTATTTCTGAATAATCTTTCTTGGCTAGTCAAATGTTTTAGCTAAGGGTTAAATATATATCAATGAAATAAAAAATATAAGAAAATATCATTAATCATGATGTTAATTCTTTATATAGTATTATAATGTCATGAAATTCCACAAAATATCATAAATAAATTTAAGATGCAAATCTGATAGGTAATCCACTTCATAAGAATGAATATCCTGAAAAATATCACATTATCAAGGAATATATTTTCAATCGAAATGATTATATATATTTATCTATCTAATATACCAAAATTTACATAGAATAAAATAATATATTAAATAAATGGGTTGCTTTAACAATAATATAATATTATTCATAAAACAGAGTAAAAGATTAAATTCTCCTCAAAATCCAATCGCATAAAACCTCAATGAAAACATATATTCTTAAAAAAATTGAAATACATCATAAATTGAAGAAAATAGTAAATTCACCAAACTTCATGAAAATACATTTTTAATCTAATTAAAAATCTATTCTACGGTCATCAATAATATATAATTTATTTTTCTGCATATAAACCAAATGAAACTATATAATATCAACATAAAGAATGTATTAAGTGTTATATGTCTCTTAGTTATTTGTCCCCAAAAAAAATATCCCTTGTCACTTTAAATATTTAAATATAATTAAATATAGATTTTTGATGAACAATTCATAGATGTTTAATAATTCTTATAACCAAAAAATTATATAACACTTCAAAAACAAAATTATTTAATCCAAATATTTTAACCCATCGATCCTTGAAAATAAAGGATTGATATATAGTGGTTCCATCCTGATAATGGGATTTAACTATATGATTTTTAAATTTACTTAGATAATGCATGTCTTTCACACAAGTAAGGCATTGAAAAACAATTCAAACATTAACATGGTTTCTCATGGGGACAATTATTTCATTTTATATCACAATCTACATAAACATGGTTCCTAATGGTTTTATCCATTGATTATAACAAAAAATATAATAGATAAAACAATATCCCAAATGTGAAACTACTTAATTTTGAATAAATATTTACAGGATGTCTAAATCATGGAACATTATTTGAAATTTATGACACATTATGTTTAACTTCGGTCAAACCATGGTCATTATCTATTCAAATACTTCATGCTGGTTATAATTAAAATTCATGTTAACGTAGGAATATCCCATATTAATGTCAAACTATGTATGGGGTTGGGGAACATTAATGATTAAAATTAATGAAGGTTGAGCTTACCAAAAATAATTATTATCATGATTATTACCCAAAAAATAAAATTTTCCAAATCCAAATCCACTTGTTGTTTTAAAATAATGTTGTATTGGTAGAAAAAAACACATAATATATATCTTAAAAAAAATTATGAGTTTATCGAATACTAGGACTTATCCCAAGTGTATTCACTAGAATTTTCTAATCTGAATCTCTATGTTTTGTATAAACCCTACCCTGATACCAATTATTGAAACTAATAAATTTTATACATAAATATTACATCTTATCATATGGATATTCCATATATAAATTTTTTCTTCCACACTAGAATTTTTTATGTATACTTTCCTTAGAGAATATATAAATAAAAAATTTATTTATGAACATTATTCACCATCATTCATATTTTTACTGACATTGTAATCTTATTAACAACCCAATGATAAAACCACTCCACATAACCTATGGAAAGGAATCATAATAATTGGTGATTTAAAATTCATAGTAAGGGTAAATAAATAATATATAAGTGAACACTTAAATGTAACATAAGAATAAGGGTTTTAGAATATGACACGAACATTAAACAAATTCATAACGAACATATAATATATCATAAAATTGAATCATTGAATAATGATTAACAGTTCATCAGTCATGAGTCATAATGAAATCAAACAACATGGGCCATGAGATCAAAACATGGGCATTAAACATCTTCATGTTTTATGAAAATAATAAAAAAAACTATTTCACTAGTTAGTGATCAATACTAAGATTATTATAGAATATTAGGTTGAATCCCCATTCAATAATATACATAGTCATGATTTACTATAATGACTTCAATTATGGAAAGGAACTATTTTAAAATGGGTTTAACTCCCCATTTACTCATATATGTACTCATGGTTCACTCACAATACTATATTAGCAAACAATGTACCTTGCTGAATTACGTTCTGTACCGATTGCAATCCTTATTATCTCTTTATATATTCAAATTTTTATAATAAAATAGAATTATATATAACTATTTTACCACAGATGTATTTTTTTGGGTGTTTATATAAGGAAAATCCTCATCAGATTTGAATTTTGGAGTTAGTTGAGTGAACAATTTTCATTTTAAATTTATGGATCTTATTTACATGTTTTTTCAAAAAGCGAGAGTTTTAGTGTTTGTTTATGGATTGAAAAGTGTAACATGTATTAGTAAGTGTTTATGGTGCCTCAAAGGTGTGAAGGCCTTGATTTGGATAAGTTCCGACTAAGGTCCATAGTTAGATATATTTGTTCATCCTCTTAGTGAAAACATTATTTCCCATTTTTTGTATTGACCATGTTTTTTGAAAACCTTGCTGGTGGGAGATGATGTCCATGAATGAGTCTCTTATTTTTTAATATGGAATTCCCATGGAATGTGGTGAGTTTGGAAAAATCATTCATGCAACACATGGTTAGTTCTTTTTTCAAACACCCTTGAAATGTCTCCCACATAGTCAGTGCATAGTTATGAATAATTATGCCTTATCACATTCAAGGCTTGGTTTCTAACCACAATAATCCTCATTGTTTTCATATGATTTGGATAACCATGTGATCTTATAGTGCGGTTCATTATGGGTGTGAATTGAGCTTTTTTCCCATATCCGATTTTCCATTCATTAATCATTATTTATCCCCCAATTTTCATGCATAACATGAGGATTTATATTTTCATTCATCGATCTAGGTAATAACCCCTTCCCCATCTCACCATAGTTCTTCAAGTTGTTTTTAGCATTGGATCAATCATGAAAGGCTCTCCTAACTCTTACTTCTATTTCTATTTTCCCTCTCCTCACATACCTCTAATATTATTTTGATATGATGATTTCAAAATATTATTTATTTTAGTAGAAAAATTACACAAATACGATAATTTGAAAATTTTACTATAAAACCCCTTATTTATTCAAAAATAGCTTGTTGAAATTCTCAGTAAAATTTATGACAGTTAAAAAATTTGAAGAAAATAATAAAATTATGTTATAATTCAAAAATTGAATAAGATTGTTTTTATCATACTATTTCATTATATTAAATACAATTTATACTAAAGTGGTTTAATATAAAAATTTATATATTTTCTTAATAGTAAAATTTTTTGTCCATAAAATCAATTTTTCTAATTCCCTCTCAATTGAACCTATATTTTATTATGAAATGATTTTGTAAAAATAGAATTTATGGTATAGAATTTGTCGTTTATATAATGGAATTGTACTTTATGTAACTAATTCATTGAAATATAACCGCTAATAACACCTGCACATGGCCTAATGGTAAGGTGTGTGGTAGTGAAATATTAATGGGGTAGCTTATCTAACACTGATTGAGTTGTAATTTCCCCTAAAATGATCTTATCCAATTTTAATTTTTGATCTAGATTCACTTGATGATGAACATATTTTTCTTGGTCTTGGGAAGTCCTAGTTAGTCTTCCACCATCCCATGTTCTAAAAAATGAAAATCATACAACATAACTCTTCTAGATAAGGTCATCACATCTCTATTCGGTATTTATTTTTCCTTTTTAATTTCTACAAATAAAAAATAGTTATAATGTTAAATTATTACTATGAATATAATTTCCAATGGTTATATTAACCAACTGTCATACAATGGTTGAATCTTGATGGTAAAATTTTCCATTTTTTACTCTATAAATACTACATTATTCTAAAATAGATACGGTTTTATTCTGTAAAAATTAAAATGACACATGTTTTCATGGAATAAATATCATTTAATAAGTCTGAGACATTTCATTCTTCCCCCTTATGAAATGGCATCCCCAAAATTATAAATCATTCTCTCAGTTGAGAAATAGTAACGGTACCTTTTCCCATTTTCTCATATGCTTCCCAATTTTTATCTCAATATTTATGGTTCATATACAATATTTTTATTATTTCGTTACTTTTTTCATACAGAAACACTTCTCTATTGTTTATGATCTTCATAGTCTACTCCTTTAAGAGATGAAATATTTTATTTGTACCTCCACCCAATTAAATACATGTAATGGTTATGTATGTACTTCCTCAAAAGAGATAAATGGATTGAAATATGACATTATGTTACTTTTGGTGCAAGTGATATTTGATCGACCGCTGGTTTTATTCGATCAAGGATTTCATAGGGACCAATGTACTTGGGGATACATTTCCATTTCTTCCCAAACCCTGGGACTCTATTTTATAGTGATACTTTTAGGAAAACATAGTCACAAATATAAAAATCCAAGTCCCTTCAATGGTTGATAGCATAGAGATTCTATTTTCATTGAGCCGCCATTATATGTGGTTTTATGCAATTATCCTTTTATGTAATCTCTTATAGAAGATCATTCTCGGGCATCATTATCTCCCCAACTTAAACCCAGCAGGTTTAAGTTCTATATATCTTATCATATAGATCTTCATATAGTGCCATTTTAATACTAGTGTGGAATATATTATTTAAGAGAACTCAATTAATGATAAGTGATGATCCCATCCATATTTAAAATCCATTTAGAATGTTATCAATATGTACTCAAGTGTTTGTATAGTCTATTCCAAGTAGGTATCAGTTTAGGGGTAATAAGCCACAATAAAATTCTATTCAGCACTCGTAGTATTTTGAATACTTTTCTAGTATATAGATTTAAACCTTGTATCATGATTTGAAATGGAAGAAATTTGAGCCTATGGAATCCTCACAACATTTTTTATGTATATATTTGCATGTTGTTCTGTAGAGAAATAATCATGAATAGCGATAAAATTGATAGTCTTGGTGAGTGAGTCCATTGTAACCCATATTATAATGTTTTCTTTGTATATTCATTGGAGACCAATGGAAAATTCAATAGTGATACTGTCTCACATCCATATTTGTATGTGAAGTGGATACAATTCCTCGTGAGGATATTTTTACTCTTCCTTCACCTTCTGACATACATATCACATTTTAATGTAGTAAGAAATATCACATTTTTATATTATCTCACCAGTAATGATCATGAAGGTCCCAATAAATGTTTGTGCTTCAAGGATTTATAGTGAATGATGAAATATGAGATTTAATTGTTAGTTCATTATTAATCTTAATAATAGATGGAAACTTATCCTTTTATAAAGTTATAGTACCCCTTCTCAATCATTATTGATCTTTGAAAACATAAAATTCTTCACAACCACTATATTGTATTATAACAAATGATCTTCTATTTGATGTTTTTTATCATTTCTCATATATATTTGTTGGTAAATTATTTGGGATAGTGTTTCTGATATTCATTCCATTACGATTCCCATTTCCATCATTACCAGGTCCTTGATTAATTAATCTCCTTGATTCCTCATCTTTTCAAGCATAATAGGGTCTTCCTACTTATTGATTCTGTGGAATTATTTTTTGTTCCTTGATTATAGTGTTTTGAATAATCATTTTCTATAAAAATTTCAATACATCTTATTTATCTCATGTTCAATGTCTTTTTTGTGAATATATAACTGAAACATTGGTGGTCTGTGTATATTACAGATTTCTCCACATAAAGATAGTGTCATCATGTATTCAGAGAAAAAATAACCTCAAATAGCTTAAGGTCATGTTTTGTATAACAATTATCATTAGGCATTAAATGTTGATATGTATAACAAATCACCTTAAAAAGTTTCATAAGGATGCACCCTAGTCTTTCAATATATGAATCGCTATAAAAAATAAAAATACTTCGATAAATGGTAGGGTTAACATTGGTGAAATAACTAATCTCTTCTTGCATTAAAGGAATCTTTCTCCACACTACATAGTCCATATGTACATAACCCCATTAGTTTTAACTAGATTAGTATATTATAATGTATTGAAATGTTTTCCCCAAACCTCATACAATGTAATTCTCAAGTAAATAAACTGGATATCTCATTTACTATTGAAGTATACGACCACTCCTCCACAACCTCTATATAGGTTGGGTACACTGAAATTCCTTTATTGGTTACAAAGTTACCCAGCAATGCAACATTATATAACCAAAATTAACATTTTTTAAATTTTAAAAAGCCTGTATCCTTCTATATAGTTTTCAATATAACTCATATATGATCCCCATTGACATTATTATGTTTAGAATATTTCAAAATATCATATTTAAAAAACCAAAAATTTATCAAGGTATTTGTTAAAGACGCTATACCTCAAATCTATAAATACAATAGAAGCAGTAGTTAGGCTGATGGGAATAAGAAAGAATCATAATGAAAATATCTTGATTAGAAGGAAGGCTTGGAAATATATTCATTCTTCACCATCAATTCATGATAACTAAATCAAAGATAAGTCATGGAGAATAATTGGGCCCCATGTTGCTGGTCAAAAAAACTTCAATCCTTGAAGATGGTACTTGTTCATCACATATATCCCAGTATGTTCTTAATAATAAATTTATAGCCACAATGATCCATCATTGATCTTCGCCAAGAACATAGGTTCTCTCCAAGGAGACACACATGGTTTTATAAATCCATTTTCAAAATGAACCTGAAGTTGTTTCTTTAATTCCAATACCACCACATTTTCCATTCTATATGGGGAATTTGCACTCAATTTGGTTCCATGTATCAGTTCAATGAAGAACTCTTCCACTCTTTATGGGGGTGGTCTAGGTAAACCCCTACGAAATATGTCAATGTATTATAGATAAATGGGGACGTTTTTTAGTGTGCATTCATTTATGTCTTCCTCTTCATTGATCATATCCATAAAAAATCAATAATAGGTGATTCTATAAAATAGTGTACTTACTTAAATTGAGAGAATGATGATGGTACCTACCCACCCACCATTTGGATATTATTATGTAGATGTCATGGTATCAAATTTCGGACAATGTTTCCTTGGCCTATGCTGATGTTGATGGTGATCTTCGTTTATTATATTTTGATTTGGATAGTGATTGGAAACGTGCCTAAGCTATCCATGATTTTTTCCTTTAACTTTAGTCTTGGCCTGCACCATCATTCGATTTTCATTTTTTGTTGATAAGATGGAGATTATCCTCACCATGATAGTTCTAAGATATATGTCCATCTCTTATAATCTTATATCATTTTCCACTCCTAAAAACGAAGTTCCCCGAATAACACATCCCATATTTTTTGTATTTTTTATGAATAAATTTCTGTTATCCTCTACTATGACCAATGTTCCATGATATGTAAAACTCCAATAATCTCTTTTTTTCATTTTATTTATGGAATCTCTGTATCTCTATGAACATCATTTAATCTTTCATAGAAGTCTTCAGAATCTCTTCATTGTAATAATAATATTTATTAGCTAGATTCCTTTATAGATAGGTTTCATGTACATAAAATAATTTATCAACCTTTCCATTAGGATCCATAAAAATTATACATGTGTGATGAAAAGTTCATCTAAATCACATCACATAGTTGTCATCCTATTCATTTTCTTCCTTCATTTCAAAGACTTCATTCACTATTTTGTTCTCATTGAATGAGGGAGATATTTATTAAAAAATATTCGCATAAACTCATCCTACTTTATAGAATCCATATCTCTTATTGGATTCTTGTTTCTAATTAGTTCCCAACACTGGTCAGATTCTCCCTCTACGCAGTATATAGAGATAGTGACATTTTCTTTTTTCAAAACAATGTTGTAAAAAATGATATTTTATATAGAGCTTATCCATTGTTCAGTAGTCATTAGATCACTAGATCCGCTAAATTAATGTGGTTTTCAATGCATAAATGATTCAATAAAAATTTATTACCTTCAAGATGATTCCAACCACTCAGTATGATTCAGGAAATTGTTCATAACTCAAGTTAGTTGGATCATCATTCTCATGATGTATTCCATTCAACATTCCATAGGAGGGTCAACAACACGTGGTTATTTTGCACCAATTATTTATGAATTTCCTCTTTTTTCCATCACATTTATAAAATAAGAAAACCTTAGTGAGAAATGTGTTTATTTTAAGAATCATTTTATTCTAAAGGAATTTTATTCTTAAACTACAATAAATAAATGTGTAATTCATTACCAAACAATATTTGTTCTATAAATCTATCATAATGGATCAAAAAAAGTGTGTAACAAAACAATAATTTCCCTCAATACTATCAACCTAGGAGTCTAGAATAGCCTATTGATGTTCATTAGTTCCCATTCGGGTCAATATTGAAGCAATATTTTCATGTTTTACCCAAAGATACATCATTGTGAGAGCCACATACACTTGTTCATATCCAGAAATGGAATTATTTTATCATAAATAGCATACTTAATACTTTACCAAAATACCAATATATTTAACCATAATTAAACATTTCTCTAGGTTTCACACTAGTGACTTATATTATCACAAACCAGCCGAGTCGACCCCAAACCGATCACCCAGACCAGCCTGTGACAAGTCTCGAGGAAATCAATAGTGTTGAAAAGGGAATGATTTCACCAAAATATAAACAATTAAACAAAGAGTGAAGAGAAATGGACAGCCCAAACATAGTTATATAAAAAAACAGAATTATCCATTATCTATACAATAAAACTAGGTGAATAATTGAATGATAAAACTAAACTGACCAGAAATGATGACCAAATTAATTCATGTGACCCCACTACTCACTGTCAAACAAAAATATAACAAAATTTTCAATGCGACCATACATAAGCTGAAACCTATAGAAGGGATATAAACAAGAATATACAATAGGTGTGATTATTAAAACTCACTAGGCTAGCCAGATAATATATTATCAATGCATGACATTTAAAATAAGAGAAACATCAATTTCATGTTAGAACTACAGTATATAGAATTACGGTTTTCTACAAGGTTACTCAAAAACAAAATACAATCCATTTCCCTTATTCCTTTCCAAAAATTGATTCAATCAACTAGCGTGACAATTTCATTTTGAAGGGGAAAGTGATGTTTACATTTTCATATTATAACAACAAGATAATACACATTAATTTTAAATACATTTTCATAAACCTAATAAAAACCATTCCACAACATCCCATGAAAAACAATACACTAAAAGGCATAATACTAACCACACTACAAGGGCAATGTAAATTTATATACAAGCATGATATTCATCACTACAAGAAACTGAATGCCGATAGACATGGGTGAAACTAAGAGATCAATAACAAACCAAAACATATTAATACACGAGTCTACATCCCCATTGGAATTCTACACCAGATGAAAATAAAAATTCCCAAACGTTCGGCCACCATTACTCAACACAGACCGAGGGGCCTAATCCCATAGTAATAAACCCAGAATATATCCATCTACTATGGGACACCGAACAGTCCATCCACTACCAGTGTTGCAATAATTATTAGAATGTTCTCTAGATATTATTGGTTCCCATACCTCATATATATAAAAGGGTGTGTGTGACAATCGATTCCATCTGGACATCCAATCACAACATATATGTAATTATAATTCACAACATACATCACCCTGAGTCACTCCATGGTCTGATCTCATGCCATAATCAAAATGAACTAAAAGTGTCAAACCTGGGGGAATATCATTATATATCAAAATATTACTCAGTAAGGACGTCCCAACTATTATATAAACAAATTTATGGAATGAGATATATCCATAGGTGGTTTTCATAACAATCAATTTCTCCATTTTTTCACAAAGTTTCCAAACGGGCTCTTTAAACTTTCTCAAAACAAATGTTTTCCCAATGTACACATTTCACTTCTAATAAATAGGTGTATACACACAATTTAAAATATAAAACTAATTCCATAAATCTCTTAAAACACTAATATTATATATTCAAAAGATGACCATTTTCATAAGGATGCCAAACAGGCCCTTTTCCGACAACTCAAGCCAAAACATTTATAAAATAAACCTCATTTATTTGTAAAACCAAATCCAAATTTTAAATCCATTGCAGTATCCCATAATAAAATTATTCATTCTTCCAATGTATTTATTAATCGAAACATTCGAATTGAACTAGACACATTAAATCTAACTGAGTAATTTACCGAACACATGACATGCACTCATTAAGAAAAAAACATAATTTAAAACTTGAAAAGGGATAAAATAACATTTTCATGCCATAAATATTTTCAAGATATTGAAACTTATTCAAAATACCATAAAAAAGGTGAGAAATATCATAGAATAATTTATCAAACAAGAGGAGTGCACATTTATACCAAAACAACTATATTATTAACAAAATAAGGCATAAAACATCATTTGCAAACAAATAAATTAAAACAATGGTTTCAAAGAAGCAAATATGATATATATATATAAGGTTATAAAAACATAATAATGAAATAAAATAAATGATAAAGGCTTGTTAAATGGATATCATTCATCAAATCCATGGTGGAAAGGAATCACACACCCGAAATCACCCACTGCGGATCCCAACACTCTAGATCTATGAAGACCCATACTAAATGAACCAAAACCCATTAAAACATTCCAAAGTGGTACTTTATGTCTTTAATGATCAGGGGAGAAGTGGAAACCAAAATAAAATGGAAGGAGAAGGATGAGGGATATAAAAGGGAGGGAATAACACCATAGAAACAAAAGAACTCTTCATCTTCCTTTTTTATCTACACCATTAGAAGAAAGGTAATATCTTGAAACATCTTGGAGATTATCCTTAGGTTAGGAAGAACTATTGAAATTTTATTTGTGGTAAAAATAGTGAAAGATGAATAATTTATGAAAGATTCACTTTACCTTAGAAAATCTAGAGGATTTCCAGAATCAAAAATTTTTTTCCCCTAATACTCGGATAAGATGAGTTCAAAATAGTGAAAATCTATAATGAGAGTGCGCCTAGGTATCTTGGGCTCTAGTGAAAGGTGTAATAACTGAAAAATTTCAAAAAAATATATATATAAAAGAAACAGTTTATTTTTTAAAAAACTAGAAATGGGCCAATAGGCTGGCCCATTACCTGAATAGATAACCCAAATAAATCATTATTATTAATTTTTAGTGGGTCCAAAAGATTTTTAGGCTTGAATTTTAAGGGGAGGAAAATTAGGATGTGGAATGAGTCAAAATGGTAAAAATAATTAAGGAGTAATACAATAATCGATATATATTTTTAAATCTGGAATTGGGCTCATGATTTGGCCCAATTCATGAATTAACCACAATTTCTTCAAAAATTACCAAAAAAGGAATTGAGGCACCAAAGGAGGGATAATTAGATACAGAATAAATTACAAAACTAAAAATTAATCTTACCAAAGACCCCAAATAGGATATATATTTGAAAATAACCAGATCAAAACAACGACATAAAAAACCAGGTGTGACCTCTATTACTAATTCTGAAAAATAACTAAACCATCCTTCTATAAAAACTATGAAATCTTGCATTTTTATTAAATAGTTTATTTTATTTACTTGGTAAAATCATATAATCATTTAATTTTAATTTTCTTGGAAAATAGAAACAATAATACATTAAAATGAAAAAAAAATTATAATCCACATTAAATTATTCTTCATGGGTTTATTCTATGTAAACACACTACATATCCTAGATCGGGGTCATACATATAAAGAAATGGGTATCATTGAGGCACAGTAAGGGAAAATATTTTCAATAGATCACGATGAATCTCAATAGAAACATGAAGAATGTGATTAAAGAAAGAGAATATTAAAATAAGGAATATTATAAGAAAATAAATGAATCATTACATTGATATTTCTGGATAAATTTATTACATACATTCATAATCATATCATATATCTCAATAAAAAATGTTTCATAAATGAAATTGAAATTTTTATTCACCAAGACATCAAAAAAGAGATCATCTCTTGAGATTAAATTATTTACCAAATTCATTAGAGACCTATCAGGTTGAACATTTTTATTTATTAAATAATTTGATCCAATGAGTTTATAATCAATCATTCCATTAATTATATTTGGTTGATATAGAATGAGTTTACTATTGAAATAATTTTGTTCCAAAAGTTAATAAATACATGATCAATTATGTAAATTTTGTCCCACAAAAGGGAATGTAGGTTTCTTATATGTAAATACTAGAATAAAATTAGATATATTAATGGAATTTAGAATACCCATAGAATGTTAAGGGGTTTTTGCGTATTCACAAAAAATGATAATATATTAATGACAAGATAGAAATTTTTATATGTAAATATGAATAAATAACATGTATAGAACATGGTTTTAGATAATGGTAAAGTGTGAGGGTTAAATGTTCTCCAAATGATAAAAATTATCTCAATGATAAAACATATTTTCATATTGAGGGTATGATATTAAGGTTAATATAATATATTAACCCAATCATTTATGAGAAATATAGAAACATATGTTATTGAGTTGAAATGAAAGGAAAGAAAATTATTGTACCTTTATTATTTAAACATAAATTATGAGGAATGACTCCTTTGGATCTTGAAGACAACAAGGGGGACTCCTTGGGTGGGAATACTACCATATATTCTTTAAAGATATATTATGAGGGAAATTAAATATACCAATGGGTGAGTATTTATAACAAAAGTGGAGGATTTGTTTAATAATTTTCAAATATAGGCTTAAAAATATATGTTATGGGAAAAAACCATTGGCTTGCCCATGGTTTTTGACCATTATTTTGGATATTTTGGAAATATTTTAAGTAATTATAATCCAAAATAACCATGAATAATACAATAATACATCTTTCGACATTTAAAAGTATGTATTTAACAAAATAATTTTTTTAATGAAAAAAATTCAATTTTAGGCTATGAAATGTAAATTATATGGTTTAAAATTGATTAAAATATATATAAAGACTTTATGATAATAAAATAAAATATTTTAGTTTATGTATAGTGGTTAATTAATTGTTATATAATTATGAATTAGGTATGATTTCATTAAAAATACAATAAAACTCAACCAGTATTTTTATTATTTAAAAAATTATAATGTATTTAAGAAAATACATAAGAAATAACCCTATTGTAACATTGATCTAATGATTACAAAAATTATTATTTATTTTATCAAAAAAAACCCTATAAATATGATAATTATTCATTTTTACAATACAAATCATTTTTTGTTAAAAAACACCAGGTTGAAATGCATAGTAAACTTTCGAACACTTAAAAAATATTGAGAACATAATCAAATTATTTTTTCATATCTATTTGAATAATATTTGTTTATCATACTATTTCATTAAAAACTATATCATTCCTAATAAATTTGGTTTTTATAAAAATATATCTTCTTTTGAAAAGTAATATTTATGTCTGAAAAATCAATTTATCTAGTTACATCTCAATTAAACCTATGATTTTTTTAAAAGAAAACTATTCCCAAAATGTAATTGTTGGATACAAAATTTATTTATTTATAGTAATTACACATTTTTTGACTGTGGTCTCAAAACATAACTCATTATAACACTTGCATATGAACAAAGGTTAAGGTGTGCGATAATGATGGATTCGTGGAGTGGCTTGGGTAACATCGACTGATGGGTAATTTTTGCAAACATGAAATTACTTTATAGGATATTTTGTTCTAGATTGACATTTTGATTATCAAATTGGTATTTTTAAATATAGAACCCATGTTATTATACCTCCCTCCCATGTTATGACAAACTACCTTCATAATGGTTTACTCTACTTATTGAGTTTTTCGCTTCTCCTTTATTTATTAATTATCATTTTTAATATATAAATATAAATAATAATTTTAATGTTAAAATTATGAGAACGTTTATGTATTCCAATGTTAATACTTTCAAATGGTTGAATTTGAAAAATGTTCATATAACGGTCAAATCTTGATTGTTATATTTCCCTTTATACTCTATAAAAACAAAATCATTATTAAATGGGTATGGTTTTGTTGTGTTAAAAATAATATAACACAAAATTTAAGGGAAAAAATAAGCTAAAATTTAGAAATTATTACAAAAGGGGAAGTAGATGTACCACAAAAATGAAGTTAGTGGTGATTGTGATATTTATATTACATATGTTAAAAGTGAAATGAAAATACCCTATCTTGGGTCTGATTTATAATGCTTGATCATTAACATGCTAAATAATAATGTTTTGTTAATTATTTACATTCATTGGAACCTTTTTTCTGGTTCATTATTACTTATATTTAAATAATAAACGAGTAATATAAAATTACATAATCCATTAGGTTTATGTTGCATGATTTTACAATATTCAGATTTTGTGACCAAAATGTATTTGGGAGGTCATCTATGGTTAATGGGTCCATTATATAAACATCTCTAGAATAATAAATATGAAATAATAAACATATTTATACATCTATTATTATTTCAAATCAAATCATGGTATATATTTCTGAAAATGAAACAATGTTGCAATCGAGGAGATGGTTGATCGTACGTACTCTTGAGGACTGTTCCCAATTTTCGAGGACATTTTTAGACAGAAGGTAAGTAACATTTACCATAATATAATTTTCATTGTATCATAAATAATATATTATTTAATAATATATACTTATATATATAAATATTATGATGAAAAAGAAATCACATCTCTTTGAGGAGGTGCTAGACCACATGTCTAAGAACGAAATTATAACTTTATCAGTGTATGAAAATGATAGAAATATAATGATTGGTTTTATGTTAGGATATATTATTATCTAAATAATATAATAAATATTTAATTTATATCATATATGTTTATTAAAACCATCTTTAATATGTTCCATGTAAAGTGTTAATGAATCACATCACATTATAGAGGCGGCAACCCACATTTCCACAAACGATGTTATCATCTTCCCAAAAATTGAAGGAATGATGGTAAGAGTTATATAACAATTTTTTTATGAAATAATTAACATCATAAATATATTTAAAAAATAGTATGTACATAATAATTTACAACCAAAATTGATGGATAAGTAATGTCAAACGATATCATTTCGTGGGGCGATAGTTTGTTGTACAAAGAAATGGAAATTTACTACTCGTTTGGTGGAAGTTTTTGTAGGTTTAGGTTTAAACCATAATCTGAAAACATATTATTATATTGATTATAATTTTATTATTATAATTTTTCTTAATAAGAACAATTGAATGGTTGGATAAATAAATAAAACAAATGTGCTTTTAATAATGTTACCTCTTCTTCATGTAACTCCTTTGGTTTTTCACAATAGGTGTTCCATTTTTTTATTTATTATCCACATGAGGATTATATCCATAGTGGATGAATTTTGGGAACTTATTTCGTTCCATTTTTATATTAGACAAATTATTTGTGATGTCATATGAATGGAGTGGGGAGTAAATTCCCTTTTATAGTGGATGAGGAGTGATACTCTTGTAAATTTAAATGGTTAAACACTATTGGGAAGTCACCCTTACCACATGTTCTTACAAAAATAAAAACCATCAAGTAGATGGGAATAATTTTCTATCCAATCATGAACAACACAAAATGAAAACTTTTTTTATCATTTTTTTTCTAAGACTCCAAGTGTAATCAGTTTTTTCATTATAATTTTTACTCTCTAAACAAATATATTTTTTATTTACACAGGTTGTTTAACCATTATGAATATAATTCAAAAGTGATATATTCTATAATTTATATCTAATTATTATAAATATGATAAAAATTAATTAACAAATTGTGTGTCACCTTAATTTCAATAAACGCATGTAATGCACAAAACATTTTTTTAACCATAATCACATTAATGAATTTTTATTTCTTTCTATAATAATATTGGTATAGAATTATGTTAAAATAATTAGAGCACAAATAAAATTTTTATTCAAAATAAATATATCTATAATTTGAATTTAAATTAAATGAACTGGAAAAATTAAATTTAAAAATTATATCACCGACATGACGAAAAAATATGTTTTTTTAAATGCTAAATCAAAAAAAATTACTATGTTTTTATATCTAAAATAAATAAGATAATCATTAAAATGAAAAAATTATAAAAAATGATATTAAATTGATCAAATTATTATTTAAAAATAAATAAAAAATATATTTAATAATATCAAATATATAGATGAAAATGATGTATTCGATAAATATCCAGGATTTCTCACTATTCAACAAAAATGAATATTCTCATAAAAATTCCCAAATTCACCCAATGTAATTTTTTATGTTATAATTTAAAATAGATGTTCATTTTTTAAAATAAAATTTTTAAATGTGTCAAAATTTAGTTTTACAACATGTCTACCATTAAATGGAAATCAATGACCTATTAGAAAAATAAATTTTTATGCATAAGATTTGATTTAATTTATTTTAGGATTATAAGACTTATTAAATGAATTGGAATAAATTTTATTCAATATATGAAATCTAAATATAATAATAAATGTTCACCAATATATTTTAATTTCATTAAATAAAAATTAATTTAATTTTTGTCAAAAAAAAATTTCCCTATAAAACACATCCTTTATATTCAATTTTTTTATTTTCATTTAAACATAATTTGAACTAATAAATTTATAAATAAAAATAAACTATTTTCTTATAAATTTGTTGATATTATACATTTTCTCCATTCTAATGGATGGGTAATTACTATCATATAAAATATAAAATTATATATTTTCTATAAAACTATATCTTTCATGTAACAAATGTTATCGTAGAGACATCATGTTTCCTGAAATAAAAGATAAACCCGGGGTTACATATAACTCAAGAGAAAGTATAGATTTATTATAATTCATGTTATAAAATTAAATTAACTTCCAATAATACATTCTTAAAATCAATGTATTTTACAACTTATCCCCCCCCCAAATGAATTACACCATTGAAATTAATCTTTCTTATGAGAGGAAAAAAATATTTATAAATGCATCATTCAAACTCACATCATAAAAATGAAAAATAAGACATCCTATCATTATGGTAACATTGGATGCATAAGTTCACATAATGATACACACTACTAGTATCCAATTTTAGAGAGAAAAATGGTTGGGAATTGAATGATTTATTTGGAAGGACAGAATGATTCACATTGAATAATATAGAGTGATAGAGAATATGGGAAAGAATAAATAAATCATAAAAAACCCCCAAACCAAATATCTGAGGAATAGTTCATTGATATCATCCAAAAATATGAAAATAAGATAAAATTTTATTTCAAGTACCCATTTCAAATATTAAGGGGGGGGGGGTTCACCATCAGCATTGAGAGAATATGGAAGTTTACATAGTGGTTATAATTTTTTTTTTGTCAATTTCAACCACAATGTCATATTTTCTCCAAAAGATGACTATTCATGATGAATTTTTAATTCATGAAGAAATAAAATCAAATTTTAAAGACCAAATATTCATAAAGGGAAGCCAAGTTATTCCTCCTGTCATTAAACATTAACCAAAACCGAAGTGGTTTGAATTTGGAAATGTAATTCAAAAAATGAATAAACCAATACTTGATATGATAATCATCGAAATTCTATAGTAATAAAAAAATTTGAGACAAAATCATTCAATAACCCTATAGCATAAACAAGAAAAATAACCGCAAAAAATGGGCACTTTAACATAAAAGGTTGTCTCATACCATTAATATTTCTAAACCAAAAGGATTGTGATCTTATTTTTATGTATAATTAATAACTTATTCACTAAATTTATTTTCAATGTTGTCACTATCTATAAGATAATAATTGTTCCCCTATAATTACCTCAGTAGATAAAAAAAATATTCCCAAAATGTTATCAATAACTAAAAATGTATATCCTACAAATTTAATGGAATACACCCCATTAAACTGAGGTTTTTCATGTACTTCAACCCAATTAAAGTCACCAAAAATTTCTTCAATGACCTCAAATTTTTTCCACTATGTATCCTCAAATAAGGTTTCTGAGTGTTTGTAGTTACTATTATAATTAATATTGTAGAGCTATACTGGTATCCATAAATTATAAGATATCATAACATGAAAAGAAAATAATATAAAAAGTTATCAAAACTGTCCTTGGAAATAAACTATAACCCCCTAATATCCACACTCTGAGATCCTATACTGATATCAATAACATTACATTCTATAGATTGATTCAAATAACTATGAAATAATTATATTCCCTAAAACCTTACAACATGAAAAAGGAAAACTTGGATCACTTATGTTTTGGGGGATCTTTTAGTTTAAGAATTTAAAAACATTAGGAAAAACTTCTACATAAATAATTCACATCTCACCAAATAAGTATTTCTCCCATTTAACACATCATTTTGTATTTCAAATCAAGTTATCAAAATAATCATGGTGTATCCTTTATAGATATAAATAAATAATTTCATTTATTTACTACTTGGTGTAAAGAAAATATAATAAGTGTGATATTATATTCCCAGTAATGGTAAACATAAGAATTAATAATTTAATATCATTAATGAAAATAATAGTTCATAAGGTTATGATTACAATACCAATGTGTAAGATATAATTATAGAATGAATTATTCTGAAAAATACATAGATTGTCTAATATGAATACTTGGAAAAGAAAAATGATGGAAAAATAAATAATCATTATAAATATCATGTCAATTCCATATAATAATAATCATTAAAAAAATTTAGTAATTATTAAAAAAAAAATTATTATCATAGAGCCTCACTTTTATAAAACCATTTCAAAAACATTTCAATTTGAATAACCATACATCTAACTTCTATAGATATAATTACCTAGTGCAATGGAAAAATATAATAGGAAAACAAATATCTATATTAGAAATGCCATTATTTTTTATGTAATGGGATAACATTGTACTATATAGTCTGCCCAATTGTGTAAGATTTAATAGGATAACCAAGTGTTATCTAGGCCTACCCATCATGTAAGATGACCAAGAACCAAAGCATGTATGAAACAGAAATAAAAAATCTTATTTCATTTTATAAAATAATGAACCCATGGAATCTAAATCAGTATCATTCTAATAGATTTGAAATATGACTATCCAATTTAAAATAAAGGAGTTCCAAAACAATCTATTTGAAACATGGTTATCACATGGAAAGGAAGAAGGTTACCAAAAAAATATCACCGAAACATGATTAATCATTGGAAAAGAAATTGGTATCATTTAAATATATTTGAAACATGAACCTAAGATATCAAGAACAAACTAAAACATATTAATACAAGATTCTACATCCCCATTGGCATTCCACTCCCAATGAAAATCAAAATACCCAAACGTTCAGCCACCATAACTTAGCAGAGACCAAGGGGCCCAATCCCATAGTAATAAACCCAGAATATATCCACAAACTATGAGACACTGGTCTGTCCATCCACTACCAGTGTTGAAATCATTATTAGAGTTTTATCTATATATTATAGGTTCCCATGACTCATGTATATAAAAGGTCTTGTGTGCCAATCAATTCCATCTGAGCATCTATTCAAAACATATATTTAATTATAATTCACAACATACATCACTCTCAGTCAATCCAAGGACTGATCTCATTCCATTAATATAAAAGAACAAAATGAGTCAAACCTGGGGTAATATCATAATATATCCCAAGGATTACTCAGTAAGGACGTCCCAATTATTATATACATAAATTTATGGCATGAGAAACATCCATAGGTGGTTTTCATAATAAACAATTTCACTATTTTTCACAATGATTCGAAACAGGCTCTTAAGAGTTTCTCAAAACAAATGTTTTCCAAAGGTACACATTTCACATTTAATAATGAGGTTTATAAAAAACATTTTCAATTTAAAACCACTTTCATAAATCTCTTGAAACACTAATTTTATATATTCAAAACATGACCATTTTCATAAGGATGCCAAATGGGCCCTTTTCCGACAACTCGGGATAAAACATTTTATAAACCGAAACACATTTATTTGTAAAACCAAATCCACATTATAAATCCATTGAGGTATCCTAGAATAACATTATTCATGCTTCCAATGTATTTATTCATACAAACATTTATATTTCACAAGACACATATAACCCAGCCGAGCAATTTACCGAACACATGACATGTACTCTTTAAGAAAAAAACTTATTTTAAAACTTGAAAAAGGATAAAATACCATTTTCATGACATAAATTTTGCAAGATACTGAAAATTATTCAAAATACCATAAACCAGGTATAAAATATCATAGAATAACTTGTCAAATAAGAGGAGTGCAAATATTTACCAAAACAACTATATTTTTAACAAAATAAGGTATGAAACATAATTTTCACAGAAATAATTTAAAAATAAGGTTTCAAAGAATAACATATGATATAAATAAGGTTATACAAACATGATAATGAAAAGGCATAAATGATACAGGATAGTTAAAGGTATATCCTTCCTCAAATCCATGGCCGAAAGAAATCACACACCCGAAATCACCCACTGCAGATCCCAACATTCTAGATCTATGAAGACCCACCCTAAATGATCCAAAAACCAATAAAAACATTCCAAAACAGTACCCAATGTCATTCATGATCAGGGGATAAAAGGAAGCGAAAATAAATTGGAAGGCGAAGGAAGTGGGAGAAGAAAGGATAGCGAATCACACCACAGAAACTAAAGAACTCCTCATCTTCCCTTATATCTACACCATTAGAGCAAAGGTAATATATTGTAACTTTTACGAGTTGATCCTTAGGTCAGGAAGAACTAGGGAAATTTTATTTGTGGTAAAAATAGTGAAGGATGAGTCATTTATGAAAGATACACTTTACCCTAGAAAATCTTGAGGACTTCAGAAATCTTAAGAAGATGTTCCCTAATACTCGGATAAGATGAGCTCAAAAGAAGTAAAATCTATAATGGGAGTGCTCCAAGGTATCTTGGGCTCTAGTGGTTGTTTTAATAACTAAAAAATGTCAAAAACATATATATAAAAGTAACAGATTATTTTATAAAAAACTGGAAATGGGCCAACAAGCTGGCCCAATACCAGAATAAATAACCCAAGTTTACCATTATTATTAATTTTTAATTCGTCCAAAAGGATTTGTGGGCATGAATATTTATGGGGAGGAAAATTATGATGTTTAGTGAGTCAAAATGGTAAAAAATTAAAGAGTTATTCATGAAACAATATATGTTTTTAAATCTAGATTTGGGCTCACGATTTGGCTAAAATCATGAAGTAACCACCCTTTCTACAAAAACTACCAAAAAAGGAATTGAGGAACCCAAAGAGGGATAATTAGATATATAATACACTTCAAAATAAAAAAAAGTAATCTCAATAAAGACCCCAAAAACGATCTGGATTTCTAATTAACCAGATCAAAACAATGACATAAAAAACTAGGTGTGACGTCTATTACTAATTCATAAATATAACCAAACCATCCTTTTATACAAACTATGACATGTTGAGTTTTTATTACATAATATATTTTATTTACATGGTAAAATTATATTATCATTTAATTTTTATTTTCTTAGAAAATAGGAATAAAAATACATTAAAATGAAAAAAACTTATAATCCACATTAAATGATTCTTTATGGGTTCATTCTATATAAACATAATACATCTCATAGCTTGGGGTCATAAATCGAAGGAAAGGTTTGTCATTGAGGCATAATAAGAGAAAATATTTAGAATAGATCACGAGGAATGTCAATAAGAAAATGAATAATGTGATTATGGAAAGAGAAGATTAAAATAAGGAATATTATAAGAAAATAAATGAATCACTACATTGATATGTCGGGAAAATTTTATTATATACATTCATAATCATATCATATATCTCAATGAAAAACGTTTCATAAATGAAATTAAAATGGTTATTCACCACGATTTAAAAAAACATATAATCTCTTGAGATTAAATTATTACCCCCATTCATTATTGACCTACCAGGTTGAATCTTTATATTTATTAATTAATTTTATCCACATAGTTTATAATCAATAATTTTATTAATTAGATATTGATGATATAGAATGAGATTCCTATCGAAATAATTTTGTTCCAAAAGTTAATAAATACATGATCATTTATGTAATTTTTATCCCACAAAAGGGAATGTAGGTTTCTTAGTGTAAATAATAGAATAAAATTAGTCATATTAATGGAATTGAGACTACACATAGATTGTTAAGCGGTTTTGGGTATTCCCAAAAAATGATAATCTTTTAATGATAAGATTGAAATTTTTATATGTAAATTTGATTAAATAACATGTATAGAACATGGTTTTAGATAATGGTAAAGTGTGAGGGTTAAATGTTTCCAAATGAAAAAAATTTATCTCAATGATAAAACATATTTTCAATTTAAGGGTATGATATTAAGGGTAATATAATTCATTAACCAAAATTTTTGGAGAAATATTAAAAAATATGTTATTGATTTGAAATTAAAGGAAGGAAAATTCTCGTACATTTATTAGTTACACATAAATTTTGAGGAATGACTCCTTAGGATCATGAAGACAACATGGGGGATTCCTTGGGTTGGAAAACTACCATTAATTTTATAAGGATATATTATTAGTTAAATTAAATATACCAATGGGTGGGTATTTATAACAAAAGTGGAGGATTTGTTTAATAATTTACAAATATGGGCCTTAATAATATATGTTATTGAAAAAACCCATTGGCTCTCCCATTGGGTTTGACTATTATTTTGGATATTTGGTAAATATTTTATGTAATTATAATCCAAAAGAACAAAGAATTATACGATAATACATCCTTCAATATTTATAAGTAATTTTTTAACAAAATAATTATTTAATGATAACGATTCCATTTTAGACTATGGAATGTAAATTATATGGTTTAAAGTTGATTAAAATATATATAAAGTCTTTTTAATAATAAAATAAAATATTTTAGTTTATTTATAGTGGTTAATTAATTATTATATCATTATGAAATAGGTATGACTTCATTAAAAATACCAAAAAACTCAACCTGTATTTTTATTATTAAATAAAATTATAATGTATTTTAGAAAATTCAAATAAAATCACCCTATTGAAGCATTGATGTTTTGATTACAGAAATTCTGATTTATTTTATCCTAAATGCCCATTAAATATGATAATTTATTATTTTATCTATACAAATCATTTTTTTTTAAAAAAATACTGGGTTAAAATGCATAGTATAATTTTAGAGACTAAAAAATATTGAGAACATAATAAAATTATTTTATCATTTCTATTTGAATAATATTGGTTTATCATACTATTTCATTAATCAATATATCATTCCTAATACCTTTGTTTTTTATAAAAATATATATGTTTTTGAAAAGTAAAATTTGTGTCTGAAAAATCAATTTATCTAGTTACATCTAAATTAAACCTATGATTTTTTTAATAAAAACTATTCAGAAAATATAATTGTTGAATAAAAATTTTAATTATTTATAGTAATTACACAGTTATTGACTATGGCCTCAAAACATAACTCATTATAAAAAATGCATACGAATAAAGGGTAAGGTGTGCGATAGTGATGAATTCAAGGAGTGGCTCGGCTAACATCGACTGAGGGGTAATTTTTGCAAACATAAAATTACTTTATAGGATATTTTGTTCTAGATTGACTTTTTTAATATCTAATTTGGATTTGTAAATATAGAACCCATGTTATTCTACCTCTGTCACATGTTATGACAAACTACCTTCATAATGCTCGACTCTACTTGTTGAGGTTGTCGCTTCTCCTTTCTTCATTAATAATCATTTTCAATATATAAATATAAATAGAATTTTAATGTTAAAATTACTAAAAAATTTATATATTCTAATATTCATATTTTAAAATGGTTGAATTTGAAAAATGTTCATATAAGGGACAAATCTTGATGGTCAAATTTCCCTTTATACACTATAAAAACTAAATCATTATTAAAGGTGTATGGTTTTGTTATGTTAGAAATAAGATAACACAGAATTTAAGTGAAAAAATAAGCTAAAATTTATAAATTTTTATAAAAAGGGGAAGTAGATGTACCAAAAAATGACGTTAGTGGTGATTATGACATTTATATCACATAAAAGTGACATGAAAATCTCCTAAGTTGAGTCTGATTTATCATGCTTGTTCTTTAACATCCTAAATAATAACATGTTCTTAATTATTTACATTCATGAGAACCTTTTATCATGTTTATTATTACTTATATTTCAATAATGAACATGTAATTTAAATTTACATAATCTATTAGGTTTATGTTGCATGATTTTACCATATTCAGCTTTTGTGACAAAAATTTATTTGGGAGGTCATCTATGTTAAAAGATTTCATTATATAAACCTCTCCAGAATAATAATCATGAAATAATAAACATATTTATACATCCATTATTATTTTTAAAAAAATAATGGAATATATTTCTGAAAATGAAATAATGTTACAACCGAGGAGATGGTTGATCATACATACTCTTGAGGACCGTTCCCAAATTTCAATGATATTTTTAGACGGATGGTATGTAACATTTAAAATAATATAATTTTCATTGTATAATAAATAATATATTATTTAATCGCATATAATTATATATACAAATATTATGATGTAAAATAAATCAAATCACTTCGAGGAGGTGGTAGCCCACACGCCTACGAAGGAAATTATAACATTATCATTGTATGAAAATGATAGAAATATAATGATTGGATTTATGTTAGGATATATTATTATTTAATTAATATAACAAATATTTAATTTATATCATATATGTTAATTAAAACCATCCTTAATATGTTACATGTAAAGTGTTAACGAATCACATAACATTATTGAGGCGAAAGCCCACACGTCCACTAACGATGTTATCATCTTCCCAAAAAATGGAAATCGTGATGGTAAGACTTATATAACAATTAGGGTTTTTAATGAAATAATTAACATCATAAATATCTTTAAAAAATAGTATGTACATCATAATTTACAACCATAATTGGAGGTTAAGGAATGCCAAACGATATAATTTCGTGGGGTGACAGTTTGTTGTACACATAAATGGCAATTTACTACCCATTTTATGGAAGTTTTTGTAGGTTTAGGTTGAAACCATAATGTGAAAAAATATTATTATATAGATTATAATTTAATTATTATAAAAAAATATAATAAAAATAATTGAATGGTTGGACAAATAAATAAAACAAATGTTCTTTTTGAATAATGTTACCTCTTCTTCATGTAACTCCTTTGGTTTTTCACAATATGCATTCCTTGGTTTTATTTATTCTCCACATGAGGATTATATTGTTAGTGGATGCATTTTGGGTACTTATTTTTTCCATTTTTAGTTGAGACAAATGTTTTGTAATGTCTTAATAAAAGAGGGGGGAGTAAATGCCCTTTTATAGTGGATGAGGAGTGATACTCTTATAAATTTAAATGGTTAAATTGTATTGGAAATTCAACCTTAACACATGTTCTTCCTAAAATAAAAATAATTAAGTAGATGAGAATAATTTTCTATCCAATCACGCACAACACAAAATAAAAATCATTTTTATCATTTTCTTTCTATGACTCTAAGTTTAATCAGTTTTTTCATTAAAGTTATTACTATGTTAACACATATATTTTTTCTTTTCCCAGGTTATTTACCCATAATGAATATAATTCAAAAGGGATATATTAGATAATTTATATCTAACTATTATAAATATGATAAAAATTAATTAAAAAAATAATTGTCACGTTAATTTCAATACAATCGCATGTAATGCACAAAACCTCGTTTTAACAATAATCACATTAATTAATTTTTATTTCGTTCTCAAATAATATTGGTAGAGAATTATGTAATAATAATTAGACAATAAATAATATTTTTATTCAAAATATATATATCATTATTATTAATTTGAATTCAATGATGTGGAAAAATAAAATTTAAAAGTAATGTCACCCACAAGATGAAAAAATAGATTTTTTAAATGAAAAAGTAAAACAATTTACTAATAATTTATATCTAAAATAAATAAGAGAATCATTAAAATGAAAAATTTATAAAAAATGAAATTAAATTGGTCAAATTATAATTTAAAAATAAATAAAAATAATATTTAATAATATAAAATATATAGATGAAAATGATGTATTCAATAAGTATCTAGTATTTTTCACAATTCAACAAAAATAAATCTTCTCCAAAAAATTCTCAAAATCACCCAATGTAATTTTTTATGTTATAAATTAAAATATAAAGCTTATATTTACAAATAAAATTTGTAAATATGTCAAAAATTAGTTTTAAAACATGTCTACCATTAAATGGAAACAAATTAACTATTAGAAAAATATAGTTTTATGCATAACAGTTGCTTCAATTTATTTTATGCTTATAAGAAATACTGAATAAATTGGAGTAAATTGTATTCAATATATGAAATATAAATTTAATTATAAACATTCACCAATATTTATTAATTTCATTAAATGAAATTTAATTTAATTTTTTTCAAAAAAATAGTTTTCCCTATAAAACGCATCATTTATATTCAATTTTTTTGTTTTCATTTAAACATAATTGGAACTAATTAATTTTATAAAAAAAATTAAACTATTTTCTTATAAATTTGTTGATATTGTACATTTTCTCTATTCCAATGTATGGGTGATAATTATCATATAAAATTTAAAATTTTATATGTCTCTCTAAAACTGTATCTTTCGTGTAACACACATTATCGAAGAGACTTAATTCTTCCTGAAATAAAAGATAAACCTGGGGTTATATATAACGTAAGAGAAACTATATATTTATTATAATTCATTTTATAAAATTAAATTAATTTCAAATATGATATTCTTAGAATCAATGTATTTTACAACTTATCCACCCAAATGAATTACAATATTGAAATTAATCTTTATTATCAGAGTAATCACGTATTTATAAATACATCATTGAAACTCACATCATAAAAAGGGATAATAAAACATCCTATATTTATGGTAACATTGGATGCATAACTTCACATAATGATACACACTACTGGTATCCAATATAGGGAGAAAATGGTTGGGAATTGAAAGATGTATTTAGAAGGAAAGAATAATTCACATTGAATAATATAGTGTGATAGGGAATGTGGTAAGGAGTAAATAAATCAAAAAAATCCCCCAAACCAAATATTTGAGGAATAGTTCATTGATATCATCCCAAAATTTGAAAATAAGATAAAATTTTATTTCAAGTTCCCTTTTCAAATATTATAGGGGGTGTTTTACCATCTGCACTGAAAGCATATGAAGGTATACTTGGTGGGTATAATTTCTTATTTTTGTCAATTTCACCCACAATATCATATTTTCTCCAAGTGATGACTATTCATGATGAATTTTTAATTCTTGATGAAATAAAATCATATTTTAATGACCAAATATTCATAAAGGGAATCCAAGTTATTCCTCTTGTCTTTATACATAAACCAAAACCGAAATGGTTAGAAGTTGGAAATATAATTCCAAAAATGAATAAACCATTATTTTTTATGATAATCATCAAAATTCAATAGTAATACCCAAATTTGGGAGAAAATCATTCAATAAACTTATATCATAAACAACCTAAATAACCTCAAAAAATGAGCACTTTAATATAAAAGGTTATCTCATACCTTCCATATTTCAAACCCAAACATATTGTGATCTTATTTTTATGTATAATTAATAAATTATTCACTAAATTTCTTTTCAAGGTTGTGGTTATCTATACAATGATAATTGTTCCCCCACAATTACCTTAATATCAAAAAAAAATATATACCCAAAATGTTATTAATACCTATAAAATTATATCCTACAAATTTAAAGGAATACAAGGCATTAAACTGATGTTTTTCATGTACTTCAACTTAATTAAGTGTCGCCAAAAATGTCGTTAATAACCTCAAAAAAAATTTCTACTAAGTATCATCATATAGGGTTTCTGAGAATTTGTAGATATTATTATAATTAATATTGTAGAGAAATATTGGTATCCATAAATTATTAGATATCATAACATGAAAGGAAAATAATATACAATGTTATCAGAACAGTCCTTGGAAGCCAACTATAACCACCTAATACCCACACTCTGAGAGCCTATGCTGATATCCATAACATTACACTCTCTTTATTGATGCCAATAACTATGACATAATTTTATTCCATAAAACCTTAGAACACGAAAAATGAAAAGTTAGATCACTTATATTTTGGGGGATCTTTTAGTTTAATAATTTAAAAACATTAAGACAATCTTCTACATAAATAATTCACATGTCTTCAAATAAGTATTTCTCTAATTTGACACATCATTTCATATTTCACATCAGGTCATCAAAATAATCATGGGGAATCCTTTATAGACATAAATAAATAATTTCATTTATTTACTACATGATGTAAATAAAATATAATAAGGGGGATATTATATTCCCAGTACAGGTAAACATAAGAATTAATAATTTAACATCATTAATGAGAATAATAGTTCATATGGTTATGATTACATAACCAATGTGTAAGATATAATTATAAAATGATTTTTTCCCATAAAAAAATATATTATCTAATATAAATGCTTGGAAAATAAAATTGTTGAAAAAATCAGTAATCATGAAAAATTTCATGTCATTCCCAATAATAATAATGAATATAAAATTTTTGTAATTATTAAAACTATTTTTGTTATCATAAATCCAATCTTTTAAAAATCAATTTCAAAAAGATTTTAATTTGAATAACCGTACATCTAACTACTATAGATATAATTACCCAATGCATTGGAAAATTATAATAGGCAAAAAATATCTATATTGGACACACCATTATTTTTTATGTAATAGGATAACATTGTACTATATGGGTTGCCCAATCGTGTATGATCTAATAGGATAACCAAGTGTTATCTAGGCCTCCCCATCATGTAAGATGACTAAGAACCAAAGCATGTATGAAACACATATAAAAAATAATTTTTCATTTTATTAAACGATGAACCCATGGAATTGAAATTAGTATCATTTTAATAGATTTGAAATATGACAATCTAATGTAAAATAAAGTATTTCCAAAACAATCTCTTTGAAACATGTTTATCACATGGAAAGGATGAAGTATACCAAAAAAAATATCACCAATTCATTATTAACCATTAGAAAAGAAATTGGTATCATTTAAATATATTTAAAACATGAATAAACAATTGAAGAGAAACTATTTCCATAACAATTTCATTGATACATTGGTATCCCATGGAAATGAAACAGGCTCCCAAACAATATCTTTAAAACATGGTTACCCATGGAAATAAAATGGGATCCTTAATGATATATTTGAAATAATCTTAATTTATTCATAAAATAATGAATATGTTATCAGTAAAAAATATACCCAGTGGGGGATATGTAATAACATGGGTAACTAATTGATATGAATATAAATAATATTAAATTTATCCTAAGAAACATTATTGAGGAAAATATTTTCAAAACATTCCAAAGTGTCGAATACCACTTTGAATCATTTGAATCATATTCTCTATTTTTGGAATGACATTAAATAAAACATATAACATCATGAGGATAGAAATATTAATTTTTCACTTTGAAATGGAGGGGTATATACAACACATAAATTAATATTGGTATATAACATAACATAATACTCTAAGAATGAAAATCGTTACCAGAATCGGTTATTGATTTGGTAAAATTGAAATCATTAACCCCATAAAATATATATAATAATAATGGATAATTAAATATTCATAAATTAAATTACAGGAATCATAAACTAAATTCATGGTAAATATTAACAACATACAAGAATAATATGTTTTGAATATAGAATGTATCTCTAAGGAATAAAATTTATATAAAAATCCCATTATTACATGAGTAAACTATGAACCACGACAACCATGAAAGAATAAAATCTTTTTGAAAAAATTAATATCATAATAAAAAATTAAATTCATGATATAACATCTAAATAGAATTATATACACCATATAAAATTATTTTTGTGCATATTTACAAATAAGTCATAATTGAATGTCAATTAAGATGAAACCCCTCCTACTGTTGTAATATTTGATTTTCAATCAAACAATGGAATAATTATAAAATGAAACATTTAAATACCAATAATTTAAAATAATTAATGTTATAATAAATAAAATGGGTAATTACATTCACAAAAAATAAGTGGTGAATATGAAATTTATCTCATATATATAAACATAGATGAAACTACCATACAATTAGTCAGATTCATCATGCTTGTTCCATGTATTATAAAATAATATAAATACCTTAATTATATAATTTTTAGAAATCATACTACAATTTTATTATTACTTTTATTTAATTTAAAAATAAGTAATATATAATTAATTAATTAATTGGGTTCATGTAGGATGTTTTGATCATATTCATATTATGTGTGAAAAAACATTATTATAAGGTCAAATATTGTAAAAAGTGTACTTTTTAAGCATATCCAATTTAATAATCATAAAATAATATTTCTATTTATATGAACAAAATATTTTAAAATATATCATTGAATATGTTAATGAAAAATAAACCAACCATACAATCTTGGAGATGGTAGGACGTACTTACGTATGGGTACCATTCCCAATTTTCAATGGTCATTATAGAAAGAAGTTAATAAAATTTATCTTTCAAGAATTATCCTTTAATAACAAATAACATATTATTTAATCATATATACTTATATATATATGTCTTCCGTTTTAAAAATATTCATAAATAGGTGGAGAGGCGGTATCCCACAAGTCTATTAATATAAGAAATATAATATTTATATCATACAACTTTATTAAATCGATCTATAATAAATTACATTTATATTGGAAATGAATCACATCTCACTGGGGAGGTGGTAGTACACACATATACAAACAATGTAATCATATTCTCAAAAATAGAATGAATAAATTCCTAAAGTCATATATATCTTATAAAAACAGTATTTTCATAATCATTCTAGAACATATGATATGGAAAAGTAAAAAAATAATGACATCATATTGTGGGGTGGTGGTTCATCATAGACACAAAGAGTGATTTAGTTACTAATTTAATGGAACTATGTGTTGGTGAAGGTCAAACCGTAAAACTAATAAAAATTAATCTATATTTTTGTTACATAGGTTGTCAAATAATTATGGAATAAGACTAAATTAAGGCATGGAGAATGAAATAAAACAAAATTTTTTATTTTATAACGTTACCTCTTATTCAAGTAACTCATTTTGGTTTACACCATAAGACATTCTTATTTAATTTCATAACAATGAAAGGCTTCAAGGATAATACTGTGGATGTTGGTAGATTATATCATCGGTTTTTGGATCAGCTAAAGTTATTAATAGTTGTGAAAAATAGAAGAGATTGAATTATCTTTTATAGAGTAGGAGGAGTTTCATTCTTGAAAATTCAGAAAGTGAAACACTATTGGGAGGCCTCCCTTTGTGGGTCTGAAAAATGATTTTTCCCGTGGTGTAGAAATAATCAAGAGAAAACTTAAACTACAAAATAAATAAATAAATGGGAACCAGATGTAACATTGAAAACCCCCCCTAAATGAAATTGAAAAAAACACAGGCAAAATAGATGGAGAACTGCGCGTAAATGGGGGTACACACTCCCTCACTATTACAAGGAGAACATCCTCATAATATATCTCTTGAACAATGGGGAAAATGCCACTCTAAATATCACACATAAATGGGAATTCATGAAGAAGATGAAAAATAATGAACATGAATGAAGTGTTGAATCCAAGGGAAGCCACTTCCTTTTATAGGCTAGCTTCGTCCTCCTACTGCTCCTCCCCCACTGATGGGTTTGGTGGGGTTTTCCACCCACAATTCACAAGCCACAACTACCCCCTTTGATAATTTGGTGGGACCGGACCGGCCCAAGGAGAAACTCTAATAAAACATCTCTCACTTATAGATTTTATTAAGAACCAATCAAATCTCCACACATCCTTTATATCTTCCAAACATGATGCTCACGTATCTGCATGGCTGCTTGAGGATCTTCATCATCAAAAGTTATCAGAGTTAATCACCATTATCTATAAATACACCATATTTTCTTTTATGTGAATTTTCTCCATGTCGACACATCCTTCATCCAACACATCTTGGAAAAACTGATATTGTACACCAATGTGATTCAACATAGATTGAATAGATTGATTCCATGGAATGTGTAGGAACTTATGACTATCCCAAAAAAAAACTACTCTTGTTCGTTCCCAAGTTCCTCCAATTTCCTTGTCATACGAATAGCCTCTTTTCAAGCATGTATAGATTTAATGTACTCCACCTTTATCGTGGATAAAGACACAACTGATTATAACTTTGAAATCGATCTCACAGCACCTCCTGCAAGAGTAAACACCTAACCAGCAGTGGATTTCCATTGGTCAGAATCATCTGAAAAATCTATATCAACATATCCTATGGTAAACAAATCTGATCATCCATAACATATTACAACAACTCATTTATCCTTGTTGTATTTAAGGATCCTCTTCCCTGTGCTCCAATACTTCTTCCCTAGATTCCCCATGTACTGACTATCTTCTCTCATTACTTCTACAATGTCTGGTGTTGGTCAAAACATTGAAAACATCCAACTTCCCATTGCTGATGCATATAGTACTTGATATATCTTCATCCTTTATGCATAACAACTATGAAAAATCATTGAGGATAAATTGAAATTAATAATAATATGTTTAGTTATTGTCTTACATTCATTCATATTGAAGCGTTTCAAGAGTTTTTGTAAGTAATTCTTCTATGATACCCAATAATACCATTATTTCAATCTCGGTAAATCTACATACAAAAAATATTATTTTATGATCCCAAGTCTTTCATATCACACTATGTATCCAGCTGTACCTTTCTCTCCTTAATCTTATCATTATCGGGGTTTGTAACCAACATGCCATCCAAATACCACATAAGAATGATAAAATCATTACCATTTGAACCCAAAAAATATGCACAATGGTCTTAATGAAGTCTGTTGTATCCTAGGATTTTGATATTGTAATAAAATATCATGTACTACCACCTCAATCCTCGCTTGAGACTGTACATAGATTTTTTTCAGCCCGAAAACCACGTTCTCTTTTCCTTCTTCTAGAAAAACTTCTACTTGGAGAATATAAATATCTTCATCAAGATCACTATAGGGGAATGTTTTCTTCACATCTAGATTCTCTATATGTTAAATGTATGTTATACCCATCACCAAAACTAACCAAACAGTCATCCATTTAACAATATGAGAAAATATTTCATTGGAATCAATGGATTCTTTCTAAGAATATTTTTTTACTACTAGTCGTGCACAATATCGTTCCAACAGATCATCTATATATGATTTGATCATTGTGACCCACTTGTTTCAAATTTCATTCCTTCCATGTGGTAATGGAATAATATCCAAAGACTTGTTTCTAGTGTAGGGCTTCATGTTCCTCCTACATCGCCACCATCCATGAGGATACTTCTAGACTCTGGTTCTCCTCCAATGAATAATTTTGCTTTTCCATCCTTCATCAATAATTAGTATGGAATATTTATCTCAGTGAAATAGTCCATGTGACATACTTGTACTATTTCATATGAGATGACCGCCATGGTTTAGACTCAATTGGAACATTATCATCTTGATTTGGTATTTACTCAATGGATAATGGTTTTTCATGGATTTTGCCTCTACTTAGACTATTGTAGTTTCTGTATTCTCCTTCTAAATGTCTTAATTAGTTGTTATTTTCACCTTGTCTTCTACAAAAGTGACATATATTGCGTCAATAATTTGTTAGGTAGTGGGATCCTACAACGATAACCATTCACACCATCAAAATATCCCAAAAAGATAAATTTCCTAGATCTCAAATCTATCTTCGATCTTTCGAGGTTATTAAACAATGCATATAACAGACTTCCAAAAGTACGTAACCAGGAATAGTCATCGGGTTTACCAGTCCACATATTCATCGGTGTCTTCAAATAAATCTCCATTGAAGAAGATCTGTTGATTAGATAATATGTGGTATTCATTACTTATGTCCAGAATGTGTTGGGAATTTCTACATTGTTCAACATTGTCTATTTTCAATGCAACTTGGTTCTCTTCACCATCTCTTTAACTCCATTTTGATGTGTATTGTACACCAACATGAACCATATCTTGATTTATTCTTGTTTAAAATATGTATCAAACTCCTCGCTTGTATATTCTCCACAACCGTCAGTCCTTAGCCACTTGGTCTTCTTTCCATATTCATGTTCCTTCCATGCCTTTAATGTTTTTATGTCTTCAAAAACATATGCCTTCCACTGGATTTTTTACACCCAAAATCTAAATGAATAATCATCAATGAATGATACAAAGTACCTAACTCCTCCCATGGATATAACTGGTGATTTCCAAACATTATAATGGATCAACTCCAAGATCTCTTAACTTCTCTTTTTTGACATCCTGAGCATTAAACCATGTTTCTTGATCAAAAAAATGCTCAAAAATAGCAAGGGTAACTTTTTTAGCTAATGAAGCAACATATTATCCACAAGAATCTTCAGGCCTAATTCTGACATATGTCCAAATCATATGATTCCATTATGTTTTAATGCTTTTGTCATGTTAGTTGATACAAAAAAATATCCTCCTCCTTGTTCATTTCACTCATAAACATGTATAGGTCCTTCAGATTTTCTCTTCCATCATTACCATAAGGGTTCCCCTCACAATTCATATCACTCTATTCTTAGTGTGAGTCCTTCATCTAATATCATCAAATTGTCCCAAATAAAATATGTTCTTCTTCTGACCCTTCACATGATGCACTTCTTGGATGGTTAGAACAATACCATCTTGTATCTTCAGTTTGATGGTAATGACTCCAACATTCATCAGAGTTTGATCGTTTCACATGCACACAAGTCCATCACAGATGGTTTCATTTTGAGAAATCCATTCTCATCGAGACATCATGTTTCATGTTTCTCTTGAGTCCATAATCCATAAATCATTGAGTTGTTATCTTCTTCCAGTAGTCTTCAACACTTTACTCACTTGCATATCTACATTTCTAGAAGTACTCTCCACATTACCTTGAAAGACCTTTTCAAGACTCTTATTTTTCCAACAATATTTCCTGACATGCCCCTTCTTTCCACTGTTTAAACATGTGACATTCTTAAAATTACTCCATGATTTTGATCTTCCATGATTTTGGATCCCACTAGAACCATGCTCCATCATCATTTCGCTCTCCATTGACAGAGCCTCTCCCATGTGTGATGTTGTATGTCAATCATCCATGTTCTTAAGATGACTTTCATCATCAATAGTTTCATCTTCCACATCATTGATTCCTAGTTTATTTGTTATGATATTGTTGGTGAGGTTGATGTTGTGTTGGTCAAATGAATCTAGAATTTTTTTTAGCAGAATATAAACACGTTTAGTATTTAAAATTCTATAGCTCAGTTACATGAGCTGATTGAATAGGGTATCTATGTTGTTATTGTGGTTAGTAATTGATAACAACTCTTCTATTCAATGAGTGTACAATTTTCTCTTCACGATTTTTTTTGTGTGTAGTGACTTGGCCTCGTATAACTTCCTCAGAGTATCCCATATTTCATTTTTTGTCTTTTTCTCCACAATACTTGATATGACCCCGTATTCCAAATCCAAATCGAAGTTGGAAATATAATCACCATTTATTTCATTCAGTTTCTCCACCATAACACCCACTAGAATTTTGAAAACATCAAGAAAACAATTAACCTTCCACAACACTCCCTACATCATCATTTTCCACAAAGAAATATTATTCGCATTGGATTTTTTTATCTCAAATTTCACTACCATCTAGACAATTCATCAGTCAAGAACCTCCTCTATCGATCAATGGTGTGTTTAATATTTTTAATAAATTTTTCTATTATGACAGATCAATAGGAGTTGCAATAATAAAGTATACTCAAAATAATAAAAATTATTAATACTGGAAAAATGCAAACCAAACTAGGCCAGAACCATTCCTATGATAGCACTTGTTGGGACCCAAAAATTATGGGCTCAAGGTCCAACAAAAATCACGTGATAAAATGAAGTGAAAATTTTAAAAATAAATGGACAGCAGATGTGATGTGGAAAATCCCTCCAAATGAGAGTGGTAAACAATCATTGGGAAAAAATAGAAGGAAAATTATGCATAAATGTTAGTACAAACTCCCTCATTTTTACAATTAGAACTCCTTCATAATATCTATCTTGAATAATGGAGAAATGTCTCATTAAATACACCACATAAATGGGATTTGCTGATGAGGATGATAAATCCTGAAGCTGTTTAAAGTGATGAAGCCAAGAGAAGTCATTTCCTTTTATAGGCTAGCTTCACCCTCATGGTTCTCCTCTCCTGCTGCTAGGTTTGTTGGGATTGGCCACCCACCACTCACCATTCATGCCTTCCCCCTTTGACATTTGTGGGGGGGTAGCACTGGCCCGTAGAGAAACTCTTCCCACATACATTACCCGATGTGCTTCCAAAAAATGTGAAATAATTTGTTGTAATATTTTTATTTCTAAGAGAAACATAAACCACACAAAAATAAATTTATTTTTATCATTATTTCTTTATCCTTTATGTTTACTCAATTTTATCTTCATTTATTTTACAAAGGTAACTTGTATCTTTTTATTTATCTAGCTAATTTATCATTTAAAAATAAAATTAAAAATTAATTTAATAAATAATATTAATATGATTATTATATATATAAATTAAAATTCATTAAATCATAATAAAATGTGTGTATAAAATTAATTATAATACAATTTCATGTAATTCACTATACCCTTTTTAACCTTATTTTCAACAATTAATTTAATTTCCATTGACTATTTTTTTTAGAAAAAAATTATTTTAGACTTAATAAAATATAAATATTATTGTTATTGAAAATATGTATATGATTTTTTGAAAATAAAATTTAAAAAATTGGGAAAATTAAATATAAAACTAGTGATGTAGTGAAAATGTGAGTTTTTTAATGTTAAAATTTCCAAATGTTTGCTGACTTTCAATAAAAATTTCTAAATGAAAATGCTTCAAATGACATAAATTAGAATTAAATATATAAAATTTATCAAATTATACATTAAAAACCACAAAAATAATAATTTAATATTAAAAATTATTTAGATATAAAAGTAACTCTGAATTAAAATCTACTATTTTGACTCTTCATCAATAAGTGATACTTCTAATAAAAAAATCATCCATAGTAAATTGTGATATTTATTTTTAAAAAATAAATTTATTTTTTCATATAAAATTTAAAAATGTGTAATAATATAGTTTTAAAACATGACCATCATTTAAGTGCGTCAAAATTGACATTTAGAAAAAACATAGCTATTTAATGAATAAATTATGATTTATTATTATTTTATACTGGAAAAATGTACAGCTTGAATTGAAAAATATTTTTTTATATAATAAATAAATTTTATGATGATCTTTCATCACCAGTGATTAATTTAATCCATTAACATAAAATATCATTCTGGTCGTAAAAATGTTTTCCATAAAAACCAATATTCTGTATTAAATTGTTGTGTATTTTTACTTCAAGTTTATTAGAAATAATTTTTTTTTAAATATATTATTTAAACAATATTCCCATAGTTTTATTAATTTCCTTCTTCTCCTCCAGTATAATTTCTTGGTTATAACTATCCAATGGAATGTTATGTGCTTTATATTTTTTCCATAAAACTCAGTACTATGTGTAAAACATGATGTCAAAGTTATGTGATGTAGTGTGAAATGCAAGGTAATCACGATGTTAATTGTAATTCAATCAAAAATTTGAATTTATTATAATGAAATATATAAATGACATTAATTTTAAATAATATAATCCTAAAAATATTGAGATGTTACATTGAGATATTAAAAAATAAAATGATAAGAAATATAACATTACAAGTAATATATTTGTTCAATACATAATGTGTGAACCTAAATTGAACAATATAAATGCATAAAAATTTATTATCCCTCCATTAAAAATTCACATACAATATAAATTGTTTTTCATTTTTTCCTAGGAAAATGAGGAATAAATGAAACCATTACATCAATGGCTATGTAGAGGGTAGATTAATATAAAAACTAGTGTTGATTATGAATTATATTAAAAATATACAATGAATAAATAAGAATCATTAAAATATAGTGGAATATAAACCATACCATTTAGAAAAAATTTTAAATAGATTATCCCATAGATAATAATAATGGTTCTCCTAATAATGGGTTATATATAGTTGGGAATAAACAAAACAATTCTACATAGTTACAAGACTTTAAATATATTGTGTGTGGAAATTAGCATTATTTTATTTTTGAATCATGATAAATATTTAATTAACATGGAGAAATATAATATTAGGTCCCACCCATAACATAATAAGTCCACTCAGTTAATTATATAAATGGAATGAATGAATTGTAAAAAATTTTAATTATTCATAAGGAAACATTTTTGTCCAGAAGGATAAATAATAACTAATTACTCACATAGAAATAACATATATATTAATCATATAAATTTCTATAGGAAAATACGGAATCAATATAGGTTAAACCCTTACATATGGATTATGAAATATATGGTTTTCATAATGTAAATAGTAAATACTATATGATAAATTAAAAATTAGAAAAGGAAACATTGAAATAATGGATAATATAAAGAATAAATTTTGGAAATAAATAACATGTATATGGATGAAAAAATTAAATTATATATATTTAGTTTTTTATAGATAAATAATCTCAATAATAAATGATATAGAGATACCCCTTATGAAATCATAAGTAATGAGTAATGAATCAAGAAGAGATGTAATATGGCAAGAATAAATTAATAATAAAGGTAATAATAGTTAGTTATACACACCAAAAAATAATTTATAAATGAAATATATGGGGAGATATATAATAGATAATAAAATAATAAATATAGGGATATTTTAAATAGTCACCACTACCTCGAGTCTCATCATATTTCAGACACTCTTCTAACATCCAATTATATATATATATATATATAAATTACTTATTTAAAAATTTTCTTAAATTTTATATCACTATTATATAATTCTATTTATTTATTATTGTGAACCTCACTTTTCAAATAATATAATTAGATAGAATTTTATGAATTCTTAAAACATTATACAAACAGAGACTTATAGACCATACAAGTAATGGTCCTTTGGAAACATGTAAACATAATCACTAATACATTAGTTGGAAAAATTATCTCCTAAAAGGTTCTTCTTGTCTAATAAACTTATTAGAAACATAAATCATAATACATATATTAATATATTGGGGAAGGAAATATGATAATTGGTGAGCTCAAATGATAAGTAAAGGTTACCAAGGTAGATATGTAATCATAATAATGGGAATATGGGTATGATAACATGATCACGGAAATAGAATATCACACCCTTCATTGGAATGATCATATACATGAATCATGAAATAATTATTCGAAATTTATAAGAATTGATTCATTAGGAAATAAATAACATATCCATGAAATCACACCATATGAATAAAACATGGAATTTCGGATGACACGTTAGCAAATAATATTAATTTTATAGTATTCAAGGAATCACTGCCTAGACCAACTTGGTAGTATTGGTTCATTCCCCATACTATCTTGGTACTCTTGGTTAACTCCCATATCTATCGTAGTTTTATGATTTTACTCCTCATACAATATTGGGAGTCTTGGATCACTCTCAAGTCCATTTCAGTATTCACGATTCATTCACAAGACCATCATTTTTTATCTCATGATATATTAATCATTACCCTATAAATTGGGGGGGGTATATATCACACCAACATCATTATGAAATCATACACATATGTCTCCCAAGATGATAAATAATTATATCATAACTCATGAAATTTTATGTGTATTATAAACATGTAATCACATCACAAACTATCAAAATGGGCTGGTTTCATAATGATTTCATCATAAACATAAACTGAGAAAATAAGTTGGTATCTAAATCATATAACCTGTGAAAAGAAACGAGTTTCATCCACCACATACCATAAAATCATATTCCATTCAGATGCATAATAAGAATATAAATGTTTAATAAATACCCTAAAATTCATGAGTAACAATAGTATAAGTTATCTTAGATGGGAAATAATTCTGATATATCATTTCAAAAAAATTCCTGAGGAAAATATCTTTTCTGTATAAAAAACAATTTTTGAAATAGAATTTTTTTTGAAAACATATTTATTTAAAAATATATTGGAAAAAATCGATAATAATTGAAAACTATAAAATGTTTTTAAAATCAGTTTTCCATGAAAATTTCCTTCAAATATCTTTTAAAAAAAATGTGCAAACGTTTTTAAAAACATGACTTTTGAATACAATTGATTTTTGACTAGAGATATTGACTATCTGATTTTATATAAATATGTTATCTTATATACCAATGGGTGGAAAAATGGTACTAATAGATTGATATATCATTAATTAAAATAGTATAACATAACTCATTAGTTTTCTAGATAGATGTATCATAATATTTCATCATAGGAAGCACAAACATAAACAATCATTAAAAGAAATGAGATTGTGTCAATAAAATGTTATAACATAGTAACTGGCAATCACACTATAATTGTAAGAAATAGAAATCAAATTATTCCTAAAATATCAATAATGAAGTTAAAATCATGATATATCATTTAACATGGATGTATAAGACCCACATAATAGAATTTATGGGCATAACAAAACACGATACTCAATGAAGAAAAATTGAGACAAAACTATTTTACCAAATTTGTATCTTTTGAAACATAGACCACATGAAAGAAACATAATAAAATTGACATGTTAATACCCAAAAATCTCAGTATAATATATATAGAATTTAATTATCGTAGTTATATGCACCAAACAAACTAAAAGAGTGTCAAACTAAGTATGTATCTCACCGAAATAAAAAGTGAGATGAAATATCATGATATGTGTCTTAAATAAAATAATACTCATTGAAACCACCTTTATAATAAATATAAAATTATTATAAATCATTTAAAAAACAATAATCATATATATATATGTTGTTTGATTGTGACCTTATATTACCCTCTTTTTAATAATACTATTTTAAGTTTTCACTTCAGGTAATATTTGCTTTATTCTTTGCATGTGTCTTAATTTGTTATATATTTAGTATTTATAATTTATATCGTGATTTAAAGAATTTAGAAAATGTTATAAATATCAATTATATACATTATATGTGTATTATAATCATCTATAATATATATATATATATGTATGTATGAAATGGAATATGCCGATCATGGAGATGGTTGGTCGTATGTATGCATCAACATTATTTTTGTTTAATTGTCGTGTTGAACAAGAGTAATAAATGACATATATGTATATATTTGTCTATATATTTCATTATTACAGTAGATATATGATATCATATTTGTATTGTATATTCAAAAAAACAATCCTTAATGTAATCGTTGTAGTGTGTGGACTAATCATATCACATTGAGGGGGTCGTAGTCCACATTTACTCAAAAGAAACTATCACATTAATAACAAATAGAATGTAAATAAGATAGGTTTTATAAACATAATAGCTAATATCAATGAATTAATTAATATATAAAATAAAATATATAATAACGGTTTCCATTAAAATGTCGAATATGCTATGAGTTAAGTAAAATTGAACAATTATCGTTTAGTGAGTTGGTAGTTCACCGTACACCTAAAAATTAAGTTCATTATCCATTAGATGGAGATGTGTGTATGTTTAGGTTGATATCCATTCAAAAAACATCCTTGTATGTTGATTATACTTGTATTTTTATAAATTAATGTAAAAAATAATGTGAATGGTTGGTGAAAGAAAATACAAGAAATGACTCGAGAGAAGACGTTACCTCTAAATCAGTATACTCCTTTTGGTTTATGCCAAATGGATTCCTTGGATATCCTTATTCACAAAAAAAATGATTCTAGGATGAGGGAGGATTTTTGGGAAGTATATTTGGTATATATTTACCAAACATAAGAGGATAGAGATGTTTGAAGGAGTGTGAGATGCAGAGTCCTTTTACAAGTGAAGAAAAGGACTAACTTGGAATTTTTTAAAACATGTTTTGTGTACACATGTTATTACCCAAAATAATAATAAAAAAAGATAAATAAATATTATAATTTTTACAATATAATAAAAAAAATAAAATGCGTTTTGGACATGTTAAAAGTTATCTGGTCTGCGAAGATATAGGTTTAGTCCCAAATTAAGTTTAATTTGATCTTAACAGTTATGTCTAATTTCAATCAGTTTTACTAATATTTAGGTGAAACAAATAAGTTCATATTATTATAATATAAATATTAATCTTAATAAAATAGTTTATGATGATTTTTTAAAATTTAATTCATATTATCATAATAATTAAGATTAATTTTAATCCTGCAAACCAGATGGAATTACGAGTTTTAAAAGTAGAAAAATGCCCAATGTACTATTATGTTTTTATATTCAATTTTAAAGATAATTTGTTTATAATTACCTATATTATCTTAATAGAAGTATTATTTATCAAATGTGACTATAAAACTAAATTAAATGAAAATAAATCCTTTATAGTTATTTAAACGAAAATGCTGTTATTAACTAAAATGTAGTATTTTTTACAATTCATCATAAAATGATTTTTCTCAAAAAAAACCCAAAAATTCACCCTAAAATCATTTTGGAATTCTGAATTCAAAAATGAAGTCTATTTTATCAATTTAAATTATAAAATTTTTCTTTTATTTATTTATTTTTTTCATGAAAGGGCATTAAAATCAGATCATTCAAGAAAATAGTTTTTATAAACATAAAATAACTTTACCAAAAATCATACCATTCATTATCAATATGTTATATTTATAAAAAAAATTAAAAAAATTATTTGAAAATTATTTATTACTATTCATATCACTCTGTTTAATGGATATGTTTTTATTATCTCAGTTCAATAATTATAACAATAAAACGATGTTTGTAGAAACATTATTGTTGCAAGTAATGCATACCAAGTCGATCATCAGTGTTACATATGGAGAGTTGATGTTACTTTTAATGCACACCCTTTTTATTCCATGTGAAACAACTGTTTTACATAGTCTATTATAATAAATAAATGAAAATTTACTTTTTCCAAGGAAATATTTCATCAAAATTTCTAGTGTTAAATTTTACCACCCTTAAAATGAATTTCCCCCTAAAAATAAATTACTCAGATTAAAAAATGAGGATACTTGTTCTTAATCATACCCTATAGTTCCCATATAGCCTCCCTTAACTGGTGATCTCTCCAAAAAACATTGACCATGTGAGTTGTCTTGTTTTACAGAGATTTCTCTGTATAATCTATGATTTCAATAGGTTTATCCTCATAAGAAAGATATTCTATGGAAGTATGACCTATGTGTTCATTACATGAGAAGGGTTATGTATGAACTTATTCAAGAGAGATACATGGAATGGATCATGGACATGAGAGATATTTGGAGGAACTGCCTTGTGTTAGGCTACCTTCTCGATATGATCAAGAGTCTCAAAGGGGACAATATACATGGGGATCTGTTTCCATTACATCCTGAATCTCAAAACATTCATCCAGGGTGAGATTTGTAGAAACTCTTTTACATCAAATTAAAATTCCATATCATGTCTATGGTTTTCTGTGAAATGTTTAAATTGAATTTGAGATTCCTTGATATGTTTTTGAATAGAAATAACCTTCCCAACCATTACTTTAACTATCATAACTCCCAATAGGTTTATTCCTCCAACTTTATCCCAACACGTTGTATCTCTAGATTACTTCCCAAAAATGACTTCATTAGGTTCTTTATGAATGTGTGAGTGAAATATATTATTGTAATAAAACTAAAATATAGGAAGGTGTTTATCTCCACCACCATTGAAAAGAAGAGAATAATATCTCAACATATCATAAAGGGTTTGAACTGATCATTCAGATTGACCATCTATTTGTGGATGATAAGCAGTACTGAAACCGAATTCTATATCATGTTCTTGCTAAATAAATCTCTAGATAATTGAGTTAAAACTACGATCTCGATCTAATAAAATAGAATATAGTACTCCATGCAACAAAACCACTAATTTTATTGTATATACAGGTAATATGATATAGATATAAGTCATATCTGATCATGACGAAGTATACTGAATTTGTAATGTGATCGACTACCACCCATATAACATTTAAACCTTTAGAGTTTTTGGGTAGTCTCGTGAAAAATTCCACAATTATGTTCTCCCATTTCCATTATCATATGGGTAATAGATGAAACATTCCCTTTGACTTTTTTCATTCAGCCTTAACATATTGGCATATCAAGCACCGGGATACATGATCTGTGATATTACATTTCATTCCATCTGACCAACAGTATTTTATCATGTATCAATACATCTTCATACTCCCAATATTTATTTATAATGACGAACTAGGAGCTTCCTCTAACACTTCTTTCTTCAAATTTGGTATGGAAGGATCACATCCATGATTCTTGAACCTCATCATTCCATCCTAAAAATGGTTAAATTCAAGAACATTTTTGAATATATTTTGAAACATTTCATCTTCCTTACATGCCTCCTTGATCATTAAATGGATAGAGGGTTAAACATTCATTTGAGAAGGATAAGATTTTAACTTTATTATAGGATTTCTCGATCCATACTTTTAAAATCAAGAACAATTGGATATTTTTTATCCTCGTCATGGATAAGCTATCTTGATCCTTTTAACTGAATGCATTGGCCACCTTGGACTCTCCCCCAAGATGCTAATGAATATCGAATTCATAATTCTTTATCGACTCTAATAATCTTATCTAACACATGTTCAAATCCTTATATTTGATTATATATTTTAGTCTTTTATAATCAGTATATATATATCACATTATTCTCTATATTTATAACAAATCAATATATTTAATGTGAAAATCATCACTAAAAACACCAAATCATTATATGGGTAATTTTTATCATGAATTTTCAACTGTCGTGAGGATTAAGTGTCAACCATTTTATTCGACCTAAAAACACATCCCAAACCCTTCTTAGATTCATCAATATAGATTACAAACACTTATCCGATATAGTGTAATTTGGTTGTAGGAGAGCTGACTAACCTACTCTTTAGTACCTTGAATTTTTCATTATATTCATCTAAATTGAGGAACTTGAAACCCTTATGAGTTATCATAATTATAGGATTATAAAGTCATGAGAAATTCATAAAAACACATCTGTAATATCTAGATAAATAATGAAATATACAGATCTGATTCATCATGGTTGGTCTACGTCTTTATTTAATAGAATATGTATTCAATTCATATACTAATATATCTTCTCTTGAGATTATGTAACCGAAAAAATTAATCATTTTTTCCACCAGAATTTACAATTGAAATTTTCCATATATCTTTTCCTTTTTTAATCTCATTAGTACAATTCTCAACTTATTTTCATACTTCTCCATTCTCTTTGAATAAATGATAATATTATCTATAATTTCTTCGAAAAACTGATTTAGGTAAACTATAATGACTTTATTCCTTAAGTACATTTTGATAACATGTACATTTTTTTAAGAAAAAAGGGAATCACTACAAATTCTTGGTGTCCTTACCTTTAAAAGATTTTTGTTTTGGGTATATCCTCTTTGTTGACCCTCAATTAATGTTATCCCCAACAAAGGACAATTTTTGAAAAGCATTGACCTCCATGAAGTTGATCAAAAGAGTCATCAATATGGGTGGGGATATTTATTCTTGATCTTCATCGTGTTTTACTCTTGATAATAAATGTAGAGTCACATTGATCCATATTTATTTTACAAAAAACGAACTTGTGAAACCATGTTGACACATATGGCTGAATGAATCCCTTATCTTGGAATTCTTGCAGTTTCTTATTGATTTTATACAACTCCATTAGGGAAATTCTATATGGTATCATTGAAATTGGTTTTGAAATAGGTGTGAGTTTTATTGAGATCTCATCTTCACGTTTTAGTGGAAAACTATGTATGTCTTTTGGAATGAAATCCAAAAAATCTAAAACAATATGCATATCATTGATGTCGATTTTATCACCAACCATTTGAGATAAGAACCACTTGTAAATAAGAATTAATACACATACAATGGATGTAATCTCTTTAGGAAGTTCATACATATTATCACATTGATGGATGGTCATAAGTTGTTTGGAATTATCAAACATAATGTCTCTTCCTTGAAAATTGATGCGGTATTTATGAAGAAAAATTCAATCCATGCCTAGGATGACGTCAAATTAATCTAATGTAAGAATGAAAATATTTTCAGTAAGCACATTCCTATAATCATAATGCATAGATGAATCATAAACATGTGATTCAATCATCGTACCCTTAAGAGTTTTCATTTCATGTTCCACATCTAATTATTTTAATGGAATCTTAACACTCATAGGATATTATTTAGATATGAATTTGTACATAGATCCAGAATAAAATATGAAATTAGAATCTCTAGAGATGATTTTCATCATTCCTTTCATCACGTTGTTATGTCACCCCTAATCAGAAAAGATATTGAATGATATTTCCTCTTGTCCCTCTTCTTAAGTGGGTTTTGAGGTAGATCATCTTCATCATCCCTTGGGTGTGTCCAATTATTAGAATAATTATCACTATCTATATAGTTGTTTCACATAATCATTGGAGGTTCATTTTGTGCATCTATTTTCCCATTCTCAACATTATCAAACATCTTCTCATTACTTTGATAATCACATTCTCAATGGCCTTCACATCCACACAAAAAACATTTATTAGACCCTAAGAAGTAAATTCACTCCATGATCTACCCACACTTATAGAATAATGGGAAGGTAATATTACTATAATCATGGTTTTTGGTAATTTAATTAAACTCCATATTCCTCTTCTTGTGAAAACTACTAGATCGATACATGACTCTAACCACCATTTCAATCGTAATTGCACAAAACTCAATCTATTCTTTGAAAAAAAAGAAAAATATAGAAAAAAAACTTCTATTAATTGGAATTAAAGAAACAGAAGAACCAATTATCATTAATTTTGGTTTGGGTGATAATTCTTAAATCATACCTTAAATGTATCATGAAATTCCACTTATAAGTACCTATAGATTCATCATCCCATAGATTCAAATTAAGTAACTAATTCTCCATCTCTGTACGATGAATATAGAAAAATTATATTTTAAAAAATATGTACTTAAAACATTACCCAATCCATATATTAAATTACATATTACTTCATTGTATTCTAGATTAGAGTCCACCACTGGTCTACTTATCCTTTTAACTAATAGACAGTTAGAATAACATTCTTAGGCTTCAAAAAATTGATAATGGTTAATATCCTTTCAATAGTACTGATAAACTATTCATCAAAAAGTTGTTCAAAAGACTCTTTGAGTGAAGGTGAGTGTTTACTCAAGAATAACCCAATATATTTTTTTCTGTCATTTTATAATTATTAATTCTACCACGATTCATAGATTTACAAATCTGTGTGATAATAGAAATGATTTTTTTTTATTTCGTCACCCATAGCAGTTGGTTTATCAGGAGGGAAATCATTCCATTTTCTATATAAAACACCATTAATGCGGTTCCTTCAGACTCCATCCATTTATTAATACTAATATAATAGAGTATTAAATGGTTAATATAATGAGGAACCACATAAAAATGAAAAATCAGTTATAGCATGTATATGTAAGGAAACATTTCTTATTGTACGACACATTAGGTTTTCCCTATGTTATTGCTAGGAAACTTCTATCTAAATAATTTGTGATGGTTCATGAAATGCTTTCGAATTACCTAAGGATATCCCATAAGAGTTACATCCCATGTGGGTAGTAAATCTTATTGTCGGGTACCATATTACACCAAGTCATGACCAGATCATCTTTTTAAATTAGTTACCTCCAGGTGAATCTATCCCCAATCCACATCAACTTCTAATATCCCAAGAGGTAATTATTACTAGGAATCCACTCACTATATCATTTACCAGAATTATATGTCATTTTTCTATGATTTTTTACTTTTCCTTGTACATATCCCTTTACTTGTACAAAGGTTTCTCAATAAGTTTTTATCATCCTAGCTTATTAATGTTATCTAAAACTCATCTCTAATACTATCTATGTAAACCCTCACTTTTCATCCATTAAAAGTATATAACATCTGTGGAATAATTTAAAAATTATTAAAATAGATGCCCAAAGACCATAATAGTGTAGATCCATAATAAACATGGAAACATAAACATTCATACATAAGTTAGATGCATTATCCCCCACTAGGTTCTCCTTGAATATAACCCTTCTCAAACACATCAAACATAATACATATCTTCATAACCTAAGGAAATAAACATAAAAAGTGTTGAGCTAAAATTAACAGTAAGGGTAAACAATGGAAATTTGTAAACATAATCCTAAGAATTAGTGTATGAGAACATGATCATGAAAATATAATATAAAACACTACATATCAAATAGAATATAAATGAATCCTGGAATAAGGATTGAATGTTAATAAAACAGGAATCATATATAAATAAAAATATATTCCATGAAATAACAACATAATAAAAAAATGAAATTGTGGATGACACACAAGAAAATAAATTTTTTCTATATTATCCAAGGAATCGCTTCAAGAAAAATATTCATAGTATAATTTAAATACTCATACTATCTTAGTATTTATGGTTCACCCACATGGTTATCATAATATCATGAGTTCACTCATATCATGTAGGTAGATATGCTTAATTCCTATAGCCATCCTAGTAGTCAATGATCAATTCCAATACCATCTTAGTCTATCTAATGGGATTTAAATCTTTACCCAATGAATTGGATAGAGATATAGGTCCCACTCGTCTCATAATGAATTCATACATTCATTTTCCAAAAGATCATAAATAATCATATCATAACCCATAAAATGAAATGGGTATTATCAACATGAAAATATAGAATTACATATTTAATGATATAGGTTTGATAATCATTTCATCATTGAAATAACCAAAGAAAATAATTTGGTTTAAAAAGAATACAACTTGTGAAAGAGAAATGGTTTTAATCCACAATATGAATAAAAAACATAATCTATTCTGATAGTGTATATGAATTATAACACAGAATAATTTTCGCAAAAGGAATGAGTAACACCATCAAATTTAATAATAGATTGGAAATAATTCGGGATGTTATTTTAAAAACATTTGTTGAGGAAAATATACTTTATGGATTGAGAATGATTTTCAAAACATAATTACTTTTATAAAAATATTTAATTAAAATAACTTCAAAAATATAAAAATTAATCATTAAAAACTATGAAATTTTTTTAAAATAAGTTTTCCATCAATATGGGATTCTATGATCTTTTGAAAAAAATTTCAAATCTATTTTGAAAATATGGTTTTTGAATAAAATGGATTTCCGATTGTAGAGAGAGCCATTTAGAAATTAATTAAAAACATTATCTTAAGTACCACATAGTGAAACATTGGTTTTAATAGATGGATATATCATCACTAAATGATGGATAATGAAACATGTGATTGTTTTAGATATATGGATCATAGTATTTCATCATAGGATCCTAAACATAAACAATCTCTTAAAGTGATGATATTTTCTCAATAAACTCTTATAACATGGTAACATGGGATCATACTCTAAATGGAATAAATAGAAATTAAATGAATCCTAAAATATCATTAATGAAATTAAATTCATGATACAACATGTACAAATTAATTCTATACTCCTCAAAATATAATTTAGGTGCATAACAAAACATGAGTCTCCATGAAGGAAAAATGACACAAAACTTTTTTACCGATTTGGAAACATTTAAAACATAGACTCCTAAAATAATCCTCATAAAATGGAAATTTGAATACCCATATATTTATTTATGTGATATATAAGATAAAATCATTGTTAGTACATACATGACACAAAATGAAAGTGTAGAAAATATATCATGTATTTCACAGAAATAAAAAGTGAGAGGAAATCCGCTTGTATTGTGTCTTCAATCTCATTTTACTCTTTCAATTCAATTTTATAATAAATATAAATATATCATATATATTTTAAAAAACCACATTCAAATATATATGTATTAATTATGAACTTATATTACCAACATGTTAAAAATATTTTGTTAAGGTTTTACTTTAGGTAATATTCTCTTTATTCTTCATATGTGTCTTAATTTATTATTTCATTAGTATTAATAATTTATATAATGATTTCAAGAATGTAAATAAAGTTAAAAATGTAATTTATTTACATGATATTTTTTTATAATAATCTGTACAAGATACTAGTATGAAAGATAATACACTGTCTATGGAAACAGTATGACGTATGTACGCATGAATTCTATTTCTATTCAATGGTTGTGTTAAAATAAGAAATGTAAAATACATAAGTGGATCTGTGTGTATATATAAGAAATTATTAAATTTTATTTATGATGTCATATGTTCCTTATATATCAACTAAAATCATCCTTAAAACTATACATGTATTTTATGAATGAATAATATAGTTTTGAGGGTGTCGTAGTCCACACTTCCACATACGAAATTATCGTATTAACACCTAATTGAAAGTAAAAAAGTTATTGGTTTTAAAAGGAATAAAAAAGAATAATAAAATAATAAATTTAATATATAACATATATAAATAGATTTTTCTTCAAAATTTCATCCATGATTGGTGGTAAGGATAATTTGGAAATCATCATTTAGTGAGGTGGTAGTTTGTCGTACAAATAAAGATAGTGTGTGTAATACATTAGATGAAGGTGTGTGTTAGTGTAGGTTTACTATTTTTCATAAAAAAATCATAGTATAATTTTTATGCTTGTTTTTTTTAAATCATGGAAAAAATAATTTATACGGGAGGAAAACTAAAATAAAATAAAGGACTTGAGTGAATATGTTACCTCTTAATTAGGTAACACCTTCTGGTTTGTAACAAAATGAATCCTTCGATATCCAAATTCCCAAGATATAGATTTTTTGAGGTAGGGAGGACTTTAAAGAATTATATTTGGAATATATTGTCCTATCATAAGATGTTTTAGAGTTTTCACTAAGTGGAAGTTGTGGTGGCCTTTTAAAGGAAAGAAAAAGGACTCCATTTTAATTTTTGAAAAATAGTGTGGTGTACAAATGTTATTACCCAAAAATTAATAAAATTAAAACAAAAATAAATAATTAATACATTATTAACGAATAATGTAAATTAAATGGGTTTTTGATAAGTTTATAGGTCATTTGGGTCCATAATTTTATGACATAGTCCATAATTAAGCTTAATTTGATCATAATTGTTTTGATTGAATTTAATCACATTTACTAATACTTTCGGTATAAAATTATATTGATTTATTAGAATATAAATATTATAATTATTAATATTTTGTATTATGGTTTTTTTAAATTCAATTCATAGAATCGGAAACATTATGATTAATGTTAATCCCACCGATAGGATAAGATATCTGGATTATAAACTAGAATAATTTTCAATAGATTGTTATATTTTTATATCCAATTTCAATGCTAAGTTGTTTATAATGGCCTAAATTGTATTAAAAGATTTTTTAATGATAAAATTTGATCCTAAAAAAGATAAATTATAATTTAATAATAATAAATTCATAATCAAAATTGCAGTTATTAACTAAAATGCAATAATTTTCACTATTATTCAAAAATTGATGCTTTTCAAAAAAATCCCACTATTTTCCCCTGAGATCATTTTATAATAATATATCCAAAAAAAAATTAGTTTTTTGAAATTAAATTTATTAATTATTCTAAATTTAATTTCATTATTTTTCACAAAAGGACATTAAAATTAGTTTATTCGGGAAAACAATATTTTTAAACATATATATAATTTACAAAAAAATAATATCATTAATTATCAATATATATTATTTAAATTCAAAATTTATAAAAAATATTTTAAAATTACATATTACTGTTAATATTATTATGTTTATTGTTTAATTTCAAATTATCTCATTGAAACAATTATAACAATAAAATAATTTTTTGTTGAAACATTATAGTTGTTTGTAACGTATGAGATATCAGTGTTTCATGTTACAAATACCAATCCTATGAAATGTGAATTAAATGAATGAATTATTATATTTAATGAAAGAAATGAAAAAATAAATTTAATAGAAAAAATTCCATAATAACTAGAGGTATTACATCTATTATATTTTATTATTAATATAATGGATTAATGTTTTTTATTTTGGTTATTTAAGGGTTTCATTGTTCATAGTTCAAAAGATATTTGACATAATTGTAATTGTTAAAGGTAACACCTCAATGGGTTTGTGATCTAAATAACTATAAAGGTTTTGTGTTCATGATATTACAAAATTATTGTGGTTCTAATGTTTGAAACATAGTTACACTTTATATAAATTTTCCTTTGTGATTTATCTTTTTTTGATAAAATGAATCTGAATCATTACATTTTATATCACTAATACCATGGCCATTATAAATTTGTAATTAATAATTATTATATTATTTTATTTTTAATTAAATATTAAATCATGAAAAATATTATTATAATTATATATAATAGTAATAAAAAAACATAAAACATTAGCTTTCACTTAGGTAGCATAAAACCACTATAGTGAATGATTTTTTCTGTAATGTATTTCTAATGAAGTGATGGAATAAATTTTTTTTTGTGTTGTGCAAAAATATTAGTGTATAACAAAAATAATTTTTTTCATATTTTTTATTGATTATAGTTATTGTATAATGGGTAAGCGGATAATTGAAATTTAAATCGATAGATTTTGAAACAAGTTTCTCGATATAGTAATAACTCATAGAAATGGATTTTCTATAAGGTGATGGGTGATATCTATTGAAAAATTAATATATGAAATCATTATTTCATTTGATGACTTTTTATAATGTCAGTATTGTGGTTATAGATCTATAAAAACATACCTATTTAAAATTTTGAGTATACATTTTTCCAAATACATCAATAACAAATACAGTTAGAGTATGGTGAAACAAATATATTTTAATATGAATAGGTGGAAAATTTAAGGATATTTTTGAATAATGTAGTGGTTATCTGATAATTGTTTTTCATTAAAATGTTTAATACAAGTTTACATTCATTAATATGGAATTACGTATTTTTTAAAGAAATAATATTAATGTATATGATTCACACATTGAAAATGGTGTAAATAATCTCTTATAAGCCAATAGTTAATAGCCTCGTTCTTGAAAAATATAATTGTGGGACTTATAAAAAATCCACTACCATGTTTTGGATTTGTGTGTATGTTATTCTACTCAGATCATGCCCATTTGAATTCGTAAGTCTATTCATCTTCCTCCTCATATTTTTGACCTATTATAATGTTGTTATGGATAGTTGATACAATTAATTAGACAAATGACTCAAGGAAAACTTGTGGAATATTTTGGATATTGTCAACCCATTGGTTCCCACTTATGTTATATCCATAGAGCCCATCAGAATTTGTTTTAGTAGGGAGTGTAGTTTTCCATTACATTAGTGTAAAATAAAAAACACAATCTTTATTACTAGTCCAAAATTTAAAATTCTCATAAAAATAATGATCATTAGATTAATCATTTTAATCTATTTTATATATTTGATTAAATTGTAATCATATGCAGAGAATCCTAGTAGTGGAATTAAAGTTTTCATGTGTTTTCATACAATGAAAATGGGTTTTTAAATGACAATTTTCAGTTGACATTTGTTTACTGCCAACATAATATCCTCTAAAAATCCTTGACATTATGATTTTTTGATAATGTTTTCTCAAATAAATCCTCATGTTATACATTTATGATAACTTTACATGTTTTTGGTCAAGAAATTATGTTATATCACCTATGAAATGTCAAGTATTGAGTGTAGTGTACATAATATGTTAATGTATCTAAAATAATGTGTCACTAATAAATATTAACAAATGACCCCATCGAATAATTTTGTTGTGAGGAAATATAATGTCTGATCCATAACATGAATTATATTGTGAGAAAGTTTAATTGAAAATTCTATATTAATAACAACCCTTGATACCAAATAGTGAAGAGTAAGTTAATTAAAATGGTACCTGTTGTGAGGACACATAGTGATAGACACCAACATGACAATTCATTAAAAGATTATATTACTCTCATGTTAGAGATCAAAACCAATTTATTTAAACTAAATATTTTTTTTCATTATACTTTTTATATTTTTGTAATTGATTATTGGATAATTATCAATTATAATTAAAATTTATTTTTGGTGGATTATTAATTATAAAATGTTAATTTGTTAATTAATTATTTTGAGTTTAAATTAATTAAATATTTTATTAATAAAAATATTTATTAATATTTCCAAATATTATAAGTTTATATTTAATAAATTAGTATATTATATAAAATAAATATAATTTGGATGTAAATTTTTTACATATAAATTATTATCCCGATTTATAATGGCATAAAAATTTACAAAAATATGGTCAAAGATAAAAATGATTATATTTTATAATTTTGAATCATTCGTTATATTTAATTTAATTTTGTTTTCAAATTAATTTCCCTGATGTAGATATTATTTAAGTCACATCAAATTTTTTTTTCTTGATTGATATGATAAATCTACAAAATATAACATATGATTTATTTATATTCAAAAAATGTCTATATATGAAAATAAATTACAAATGGTTTTTATTTCATAAATTATCATTTATTCAATGTAAAATTAAATAAATATATATATATATATATAATATTTTGAAAATTAATATGTATGTAATTAATATGATGTTCTTATATTAATTATTATGGAATTTCTATAATGTTTAGTCAATTTATAAATTTTATATAAATAGATTTTATGTATGAATTTCTTGTAAATATTATTCTCATGTTTAAATAAATGAAATATTCATTTATATAATTTTTCCCTACATAATTCTTTGTTAAAATTTATTTATTTCATAAACGTTGTATTCATTAGTTCAATTGATAAAATATTTCTTATTATTATATGGCACACTTCTAGGATGTTATATAATAGGTATGATGAAAGGATTTTGTTTTACAATATATTGGAATATCTTATTTATTATAGTTATTATATGTAATTTAATATTTTAATATATTTTATAGATAATATGTGTTAGTGTTAAAATTATTTCAACTCATTATTGAGTAACGTATCCCAATATATTGACAATTTGTATAAAAATTACCACATGACTAGAAAAATATACCCAGTTTTAGGAAATTTTTGTTTCTCAATATATTCCTTCATAATTACACCATAAGTGTTTCTCAATATAGTATAATTTGTTACCTTTATAATAATATTTCTTACACATTTTCTATTAAATGTGTTGGAATATGTGAAAATATATTTGACTTTAAATTTTGGGTGATTATTACATAATATGAGTAGTGTAATATTTTACAAAAAATTATTAATTGAACATATTGGTTTTGGTAATTGAATAGGTTTAAAAAATGAATCACTAGAAGCATGAATATGTAAACACAATAATATGTGATAAGATTATGATATTAAATCCCATTAAAATTGAAATTCATAGATTTTTTAAAAACTGGATTGTATCAAAACCATGATCATATAAAAAGTATGGTTCTTATAAATTAGTGTTGAATAAATTCTATTGTAAATGAAATAAAATTAATAGATACCCAAATATTATATTTATATGAAGCTTTATTACAAGCTTGGTACCCCAATATTATATTTTTTATCTTATTCATGTTATTTTATTGAAGAAACATTTATCATGGAAATTCATAGGATGGATATAAAATAATGAATTACAGTTAATTCATATGATAGATTTGAAAAGGGGTTTGGATTGAAAACTTAGGAATTATGAATGATGTTATTAGGTTGTTTTAGTACAATAATATTTAATTGGTGAGTGGAATTATAAAGAAGACTTATTTATCCATCAAAAGAGATATTCATCCAAATAGGGGTATGATGAATTCTAATGGGGTTTTCATTTTATTTTGATTCTATCAAATAAAAAACCATATCAAAATGAAATAGAACAATAAAATATTCTAATAAGATATTTTGTGGTTAATATTGAATCATCACCTTGAAATTTGAACTTAAGATAAATTTTGGATAATAAAATAATTTATCAAATTGACATCATTGAGTAGTATTAGAAAGTGAAAATCACTCTCAAGAAAGAAGGAAACTCTATTTTTTGGAACAACCACTTTATAAATACCAACTTATGTATTCGTTCTAAAAACTAAGTTAGAGGTATATGATAATAATATAATGGAATAACTATAAGTATCCACATTCATTATTTTGACAATGGAACCTTGTTTTAAAATTAAAACAAGGAATTGGATTCCTATAATAATATAAATTAATAATGCCTCCCAATTTAGGGAAATCTTTTCATGGGGTTTTATTTGTGTTAATAAATTTTTTTAATGAAAAATGGTTGAAGGCAAATAATTCTAAAATATTTTACTAATTAATATTTTTTATATTATTTATTTGGAGAGTCTAGTGGGACCTCTTAATCTTTATGTTGTCATAAATAACGTTCATTAATAAATTAATAAATATTTGTCATTCATTGATGGTAATTTTAATATTAATGGATTCATTAAACCCATTATAGATCTTTTTAATATGAAGAGGATTGTACTGCATGACATTGGTGTCCAATTCAAAAGTGGAATATTGATGGTATATAAATAGAAAGGTAAATATTTAAATAATAATAAAAATTAAATATTTCATGGAGATTTCACACCACCAAATATTCTAATAGTGATGTATGAACATGTACTTAATTGTGGTATGATAGAATGTTTGCGAATGAATTTTCATGATTACATTAAATGTTATAAGAGGACACATAGAGAGTCAACATTTGTTATTTATTGTATGTAATTAAATTATTTGACATTAAAAATCATATAATAGAATATTAAATCTTTATATGAGTTGTAAATATAGAAGAGGCTAAATATAATGAATGGATTCAATGATTTAGATTGATGATTTCTATCAATTATTGAATAAAATAAGTTGTTATAATAAACGACATAGATTTATCATGATTGGATGATATTTTAGGGAATGTGTTTCTTTTTATCTAATTTTCCTTTGAAATATATTTATTAAATTTTTCTTTAATATAAATTTGGTTGATAACTTTCATACAAATAGTTAATGATTTATTAAAATCTATTGCATATTTTTTTTTGGATTTAGAATTTGAAATGTAACAAAAAAATATCCTAGTACAGAATTTCAATAGGGACTTTTCGCTCAATTTTGTTAATATTATAGTGTAAATTAATGTATAGAAAACATTAATTATTTACAAGTAGTTATACTGAGTATGTGAATATAAGTATTTTCTCAAATTAAATTGTAATGTAACAACTTACATTTAGATCCCGTAATTAAAGAATTTTTATGTTATTCTAACAGAGATTCGGATACACTAAAATGTGATAGTGTAATTGTTTTTCCATAATATATTTATGAAATATCATAATGTAATTTTTTTAATGTATGATTATGTTAAACTTATATTATTTTATATGATGAAAATATATATTATAAACATAATAAAATAATTTTTTTATGTGCATTATTTTGAATACGATCTAGTAGTTTAACTTTTAGAATATGATTAATCAATCTCTTCCTTATACAGACAATCAATTTTATACTATTTACATAATAAGGATTTTAATGTGTGTTTTTTTCTAGTTATTCATGTAATGATATATCTTTAATTACATATTCTTCTAATAATATAATGATTTTATAGAAATTTTAATAAATAGAATGATGATATAGAAGTATATAATATATGATATGATAGATGAATTATTTAGTATGGTATTATTAAAATATTAATAAATGAGTTTATTAATATAAAATGTATCATATAAAAGAATATCACTACAGTTTCATTCATACATGCTCACAGCATATATATATATCATGATGTGTTAGGGTAATTAGCCATTAAAAATATGAAATTAATTTATATCTAACTGATGATGGTAATGGTGTGTTATATGTTATCACTAAATTATATTGTAATCATGAGATCTATTCTAATATACAACGATAAATAATATTTTAATTAATAATAACATAGAATAAAATAAAATTATTATTTATGTGTATGGATGACCAATGAAGCATACATCGTGGATTATGGTACATTGTATTTTGGCATAATGGGGGTGTATAGAACATATTAAATTCTAACTACCTTTGGTTGGAAGTATACAAAGCATGAGAATATTAATACATTGATTCCTTATAAAATACTTATGTCTTGGCTAATCATGGGTGGTTGGGTATGTTATTAATTATGTTATAGGAAGGATCCCAACAAGTATGGGATATTTCCTCCTACACGAGGAGTATGACATCTAGGACCCTTGATAAGATAAAATGGGAAGTTTGAAGTCATTAATATGAAGCATATAGAATGTTATGACCAATTCATATAAGGTCCACATGGTTTTTTACATACATAATATTGACTGAAAATTGATTCATTCATATACATGGTCAGTAAATTAGTATTCATGGAGAATTTAGAAGTTAGATAAATGGGATAACATAGATCATTTCCCATGTTTTCACTAAGACATGAAAAAATAGAATGTATAAGAATTAATTTTTACATGTGATGTGCTAGTTAAATATACATATTGTCATATTTGTGTTTTATTGATTTCACACTAGATCCATTTGTATCTTGAGAAGCATTGAAGTATTCTACAGTAAACTATATGATTAATATTTAAAATCCAAATATTAATATTTGTTGTTGATTCTATAAAGGCACAATGTGTTATAATTTATGGTTTACTAAATTGGGATTGATTTTTACATAGACAACATCTATAAAAAAAATTTAATAGTTAATCTAAAATAGATTGGATTAGTATTCACAAGGTATTACATTTCATGAAATAAATGTTTTATTGAACAGTATATTTATAATAGTGTTTTAGATGATATCCAAAATGATTTTGGGGGATGAGTTCATGCTTTAATATATATTATAAAATATATGACTAAAATCATACAAAAACAATTAAGACTAAATTTAAATGATTAATTGAATACAATAATACTCAAAGGAAATATTTCGAGTGACCCATTTTTGTGAATGTGACCTTATGGTGACATTTCCATTAGTGCATCCTCATGAAAAATCATGAGAGTATTTTGTTCCCGATGTGAATGTACTTAATAAATTATGATTTTGTTATCACAAATGTATTATATTACACAATGAAGACATATATTAATAAAATGTGGTAACAATGTAGTGGTTAAATGAAAAATGAAATATTTTGGGAAATTCATTCGATATTTTCTATAATTAAAGGTGTGTTACGTAAGATATAACATGAAGTGAGATTAATTCATAAAAATGATGAAATGACTATGGTATTTACTAATAAATTAAAATATATTTGTTAATATAGAAATACTCCATGAAAATAATCAAGGTAACAATAAATATCCCACTAACATGTGATTGTTATGTATTTGAGTTACTCTACTTAGATGAGAGACCATTAATTGAATAACTACTACACCTTATGGTATAGGCTTATGGTATACCAGTTCATCATGGAGGATGCTTGGTTGAATTTTATGGGGAATGATTTCTGTTGAAGTGGGGATTTCTATATATCTAGTATACTATTTTTCCATATTAGTGATATTCATCAAGCCCTTTAAAACGTGATTTATTAGTGAAAGATCATTTTCACAACATTAGTTAAAGGTTCACATCATACACTTCATTTCAAATTTATATTTTTCATTTATCAGAATAATGGTGATCATTGGATTATGGATTCCAATTTCTTCTACAATTTTGATTAAATGTTAATCATCCTATGAGGAAAGATTGAATCTCATAAAATTAGGGAGAATTTAAATTTAAAATAATGGATATATAACAAAATAATCCCAAAAATATGAGGATTAAAATGGCTTTATTTGAAAGAAATAAAAAATAAAATGTGAAAATATCTATAAGAACAATTTCATTTAACATTTCAACACATCATTCAGACTGGGTCTAAACCCATTAGTGTAGGGAATTAAAGCTAAACTAGGCACTTATTGTTTTTTATTAGTTATTCTAAATAGTGTTTTGTATATAGATTCGTGAATTAATTTTTTATGATAGAGTGTTTTAGAGGTGAGGATAAAGGAAATGGGGAGGGTATCTTATATATCATAGTAAGTGGGGAGTCCTTCAACAAGGTATTGAATATTTATTACTAATGATCAAGGCTATGAATAGTAATTATTATGAATAGATTTATTAGATTATGATTTAAATGATTTTTATTTGAAATTTTGAAAAAACAAAATTAGAAAATAGTCATAGAAATATTTTATGCAATTTAATAGATCAAATGTAAAGAAATACAAGTAATATTAAATTCCAACATCTCAAATACACCCTCTCAAGTTTCAAATACTACCCGGGAACCAACTAAGGATCTACAAAAAAAATAAAAAGTATGTTCCCCTTAAATTTGTTCATTATTAAAATTTCGGTCTCTAATAATAAACTCATCATTCCATTAATTATGTCATTGAATTTTCCATAAAATCCATCAAACCCATAAATACCCTCATAGGGTTATATCACAACTCCCTAGGCCAAAAAATCACATTTATTCCCCAAATAGATTTCTAAGATTGGCATTCAAAGATTATGCATCAAATTGAATAACACAAATCATAGGAAATCTTAAAGAAGATGTATATCAAGATAAAAATATGTGGAAAAGGGGGTTTAAATCTCACAATGTAAAAGAGAATAAATTATCAAAGTCAGCCCTTCTAGAATCCAAAATTTGATAAGCATTGTAAATATTATTTTCAAACATTTTTATTATACATTAAATTTCATCCATTACTCACTTAAGTCCCTTTTCCATAATAAATTCACAATATCAATCTATAAAATTCAATTTTTATGTTTAATTATTATTTATAAATATTTTTGAATTTTCATATATTTAATATAAAGTTGTAAATTGTAAAATACATATTCAAAATCACATAATAAATGGAAATTAAGTATATTTTTAATGGCATTTTAATACCTCCAAACTGTCTATAATGAAGTGCATCAACACTCATTCGAAGAATTATCCACCATTGAATTTATTAGAAATATTTGTTGTCCACGGTCACTATTCTATCAATGGGATTTAAACATAATTTCTAACAGTATCAAACATGTCGTGATATATTAAATCATATATAACTGTGAAATCACATAAACCTAGAATCAATAACTAAACAAGAAACCTTACAAAGCCATTGACAAGGACCCTAATCATGAAATTTAATTTATAACTCACAACCCTTCTACCTAAACCAACGCATGTCCAAGCATCCCGTAAAAATAGGATCCAATCCCAAAAAATAAAATCATAAATTATTAATCATGAAAAATTATAAGGAATTTTCCAATTTGACATATTTAATCATACCTATTTAATATAACTCATTAAAAATGGAAATTAAAAAACCCTAAAAACCTATAGGTCCAGAAAATCTGATTTTAGCCTTGAAAAATGGTCGGGTTCCACCCCTAACACACTCCAGGACATAAGCCAAAAATTCAATTAAAATTATTTTGATAATTATAATTAATTAAAAAAATTATTCAAATTATGAATAATATTCAAGATAATCTTTGTTCTTCCCGATCATTGAAAGTAGAGTCCAACAATTCATGGAAGGCACACAATGTACCTAGGACAACCCTGCTTTTTATTACACAATTAAATATAATTTATTACATAAACATCACTTGATACAACATAGACGACCGAGAGGTCTACTATCTCTGGGTCTTAGGATCATTACATATCAACTTAAAAAATGAAATAAAACATCTTTATTTAAAACATACTTTACATCACCACTACATTTCCTCGTATATAGCATTGCATGGGATAACATGAGGACATGCATATGAAAAGGGTGATCTATAAAGCCTAGTAAGTGAATAATCCTGGAATAACATGAGTAATATAATACATGTTAGACAATAGGCATATCAACAGTGGACAAGAGAAGCATAATCATAAAGGCATGATAAAGTATGATAATCATGACTTGGAAATGTGGCAACAACACTTAACATGGAATTAGCATGAGCCAAGGAACATTGCATATGGAGAATTAGTAAAATCTCATTGCACAAGGAGCACAAGTAAACCATCATTGACCTTGAATTACCTTGAGTAAACACCCATTTCACATGACTTATCATGATATTATACTTTACCCAATGCATTGGAGAACTATCAGGGTGCACACGTCTTAAACATTTCATTTCATTCATAAGTGTGCCACAAGGATCATAAAACAATGAATGACTATACATATTCATTAATTCCACGATAAAAAATGAAGATTATATATATGAAATGATTTAAAAATAATTAAATGTTCCTAAAGGTGAATAAACTTGATAGATATATGGGCATGGTATTCACTGTACAATGCCTTTGGCATGGAACAGCGCAGTTCAATTTCGGCAGCATAACGGTGTGACATAAGAACTCATAAAAATGGTTGATGAGAAATAAATGGATTTCTAATCATATTTAAATGAAATTTAAATTAAAGTGTCATATAGATACATTTCCCAACAAATGTAATGGAATTTAGATTCATGATACAAAATAATTGCTTGAATGTAAATGAGAAGAGAGAAATTCCTTTCTTAATTTCGGCATAGAAACGGGTGTACGTGGTAGGCATTTAATGAGAGATAACGGGGTCTCCTATCATTAAAACATATATAGGGATGTATGGGGGAGGTGAGAAACCATAACCCAACATTTATAATTTAAATTAAAAGGGAATAACATTTTAAATAAAATTGCAAAAAAAATGAGAATGAAAGAAAACCCCTTACTTGAAAGTCTACTTCCAAAGGCTTGAGATAGGCTAGTGAGGGGATTCATGGGAGCTTGGAGTGCTTTATGAGGATTCTATAGAACGTAGGGCCAAGGTTGGATGAACTTTAAATGATTTGAGTGAGGAGGAAGTGGGATCTTGGGTGGGTTTATATTTGAATGTTGAGGGAATTTCTGATTATTTAGGTTTTGGACACCTCACAATAAACTAATCCAAACCACAAACCAGCCCCTGGTTGTTTCTCAATGTGTTTGGAAAATGGATGTGGAAAAAAAATATTATATAATTCCCAATTCTGAAATTCTTAAAATTAAGGGGTTGCTTATGTTGAGGTGAGTCAAACTCCCAATGAAAACAATTCAAAAACACAAAATGATTAATAAGTTTGGAAAGGTCCACAAAAGCATTGTATAATTAATCAAACAAACCAAAAATAAAATTTATTTAATATAAAAACATATATTGGTCGAAAATTATGTTTATAGTATTTTATTACATCACTATTGGGTCATTATGATGTCATAAAACACTTTATATATTAAAAGGGTATTTAATTTTCACCAAAACAATTGACTATCTCAGAAAATAATGAAAAATTAACCATTGGATAATTTCGACATCCTGATTCTAGAAATAATATTTATTTTATCTAAATAATTTTATAAATATGTTAATTTTCACTTTTAAAAGAAAAACTGACATTTATCATTAATTTATGGGTTTTCACAAAAAATGCCTTTCAAACCATAACAAAAATTACAATTGCATTCATAAAATTATACGATCATTTATATTTAATAAAAATTAAATTAATAATATTAATAATATTTAATGAAAATATTATTTAATTCAAAAATTCATTAATTCATGAAAATATATTTCTTAGTTGAACATTAAATAAAAATACTATTTGTGCTTAGAAAAATAATTACAAGGTGACAATAATAAAATGAAAGTATATTCATTATTATATACAAAAATAATGTAAATGACCATAGTGATAATGCCTTGTTACATAACCCCTTATAACACCTGCATAAGACCAAAGAGTAAGGTGTACGATGGTGAGAGACTCTTGGGGTGGCTCGAACAACATTGCTTGGGTGGTAATATCTATAAAATTCCACTTCTCTCGTTGGTGGTGCTACTCAAGCTTAACAAATTCAAGCATGGCATGGTCTTGGCCATGAGAGAAGCCAAAATATGAAAACTCTTTTCTGGGCTCTGACAAATGGTCTTTGTATGGGGCACGTCTACTGGATGAGGCCATCGCTTCCTTTTTCTGAGTAAATTTGATTTGTTAAAACCCTATAATTATACCAATCATGTGATCACTATTGAATGACTATATTGGAAATGGTCACCATTCATTACAGTATTTTAAAATCCAAAAACATAAAACCAATGAATTTGACATTTTATATAAACATTTTACATAATGAGACATTTAATTAGTTCAATAGGGATTTCAATTACTGAAATTTTGGGTCATTACAGTCTTCCCCCATTAAGAAATTTTTCCCTCAATTTTCTATTTTCCCACACTAAAACAGGTGTGGCTAAATCTGCTTCCTCATTTCCTCTGATTCCCACATCAATTCTTCAAAATTCTGGTTTCGTAACAACACCTTGATGATGGTAATTGTCTAATTTCGTAGAACTTTATCTCTACGATCTGAGATCTTCAATGGTTTCTCTGCATAAGAAAAAACATCCTCTAGTTGTACTACCTCTGTAGAGAGTACATGTGAATGATCTGGTATGTACATCCTTAATAGGGATACATAAAATACATCATGTACTTTGTCCATGGTAGGTGGATGTTCTAGTAGATAGACCATAGCACCGACATGATCATGAATCTCGAAGGGGCCGATGTACCTTCGACATAACATCCCTTTCTTTCCAAACCTCATGAACTTATTTCATAGAGATATGTGTAGAAATGACAAGTCTCCAACTTTAAACTCAAGCCCTCATCAATGGTTACCTTCATAACTCTTCTGTCGACTCTGGGCTGCCTTGGTAAGCTACTGAATGGTGTTCACCTTCTCCAGCATTTCTTCGACCATTTCCGGTCCAATCAACTTAGGCTCACCGACCTCATCCGAGCACGTCGGTGTTCTGCACCTTTTCCCATAATGGGCTTCATATGGTGCCATTTGGATACTCATGTGGAAACTGTTATTATAATAGAACTCATCCAGAGGAAGATTTTGATCCCATCTGTCATGACCCGTCCTCGGGGCTCATGTCGTGACTACCCCAAGCCCGCCTTCCATTGGCCAGGGGCTGGCGACTAGCACCAAAGGCGTAAATAATGATAAAAACTGAATGAATTGCCTTTATAAAAGTAAAGAACACAACATAGTACACAACTAAAGCAGGAACCATGTAAACTGGGTAAAAAATTAAGTGATGAAATGTAAATGGGCCAGTATAAAAACCCAACTGAATGTACTGTACAACTGAAAATCTATTGGAACAGTAGTATGGTAATGTAGCAACCACCGAGTTGTCCTCCAGAAATCCCACCTGAAGGGTGGATACATATAGTCTTTCCAAGCACCACGGGTCCGTCTGTCTGCTCCGTGTACGTCACACCAAGTGCTCCACCTCTGGCTACCGTCCAGCTCTAAAAGCCTCTGCCACGACCAGCGTTGTCAGTCGTCTGCATCCAACACAACGTAGTGCGGGCATAACCCGTGCAGGGATGAGTATACGATACTCATTAGGGACCCCGAGACCCCCGAAGGTCTCCCAAAATCCACAAAGGATAAACCACAATGAAAGGTGAAATCATGAAGCAATAAACCACTATACTTAGGTAAATTCCCATACATATACCTAAGTCATCAATCCCAGTTGGGCTCCTACTCCCATGTCCAAGCACAACCCAGTCCACACGGGAAGGAAGTAAATCACACCGTTGGTAATGATTGAAAGTCAAGAATCATCTCACACAAGTATATACCATTCATATAGAAATAGAGATGATCAGATGTAGTCACTTATTCATCTATGATGTCAGACCCACACAGGATACAAGTGCAGCTAAGCTGTCATACCCACACTGGATACAAGACCAGCTACTCTGCCGGACCCGCATAGAATACAAGTACAGAGGTCAATACTACCGGACCCACACATGATACCAGAATAGTATTCATCACCGTCGAAGCCATGGAGTATTCTAGTATGGTATTCGACACTATCGAACCCACAGAGGATTCTAGTACAGTAGTCGATGCTGTCGTAGCCAACTCTAGGGTTCCCGCACATAGCACGCTCAATTCCAGGATGGTCCTCTCCACGAGCAAGGGGGTCGATACATCAACTATCACGAAGTCCAGTTTTTATGTATCCCAATGTTCTGTATCGTCAATAGAAACCCAACACGATAGACGGTGCGTCAATCAGACGCCCGGTCAAATAGTTATTGGCTTTTCCATTCTAGGGGTCCAGTTGGGTTTTAAGCTAAAACCAACCTGAACGTACTCCAACTACGTCCAAACCACAATTGGAGTATTCCAAAATAATCGCCTCATCAAAAGGAATCAAATATAGTTGACGTTATGTCAAACGGACATCTGGTCCTTATGTTATAAGAGTTTCCGCTCCAAGGGCCCGGTTGGTTTCGGGTTCGAACCAACCAGGCCGTACCCAAACATTGCCGAAACCTTTAGTGTAATATACAGAAAAGACCTTCTCGGTCCAATAATTCCTACTCAACTAAGGGTCAATCGATTAGAGGTATGTATCTAATGTTATGGGAAAAATACTGAAAAATGGTCCGAAGTGGGGGTCTGGGCCCAGTCCGACCCGGCCCAACCCACCCTAGGTCGGCCCGAACTGGGTCGACCCGGCTTGGGTCCATGTCTATCTAGGTGCAGCCCCAACCGGTCAGGCGTGGCCCAGTCCGCGTGACCTACCCCGTCCCGGTCGGGGGGGGGGGGGGGTGCGGGGGGGATGGTGTACAGGCTCCGCCTGCTGGCCGAGCGGGGGGCGCGGCCCCCGGTTCCACGACTGCAGCTCCAGGATAGCGCTGCTTGTCTCCCAGATCCCATGCGGTTGTCGGGGCCCCTCCTCGCCACCGCGGCCGGTGCCATGGCGGGCTTCTTCTGGTGGTCCATTTTTGCTTCCGTCTGCGCCTGCAGTCCTCTTGGGATCCGAACACCACTGCGAAGGCTCTAAATCACCGTTGTGGTCCCGTTTCATCGTTTCCAACATCCTGCGCATCAAAAATGATACGGCGATGGGTCTAGACATGTTCTTTAGTCCGTACCCACCGTGTTAGTAGTTCAAGTAATCACCCAACAATTAAATGCCATGATCGAGGGTATAAATCACATAAATGAAATATACAAATCCCACTACCTTGTTGTTGACATTGTTCATCATCGAGCCGTGGAAGACGAGCGTCACGGTAGTTGGGTGTCACGGAAGAACGGTGGCATCCCATCAACAGTGGAGGAAGAGTCGTTGTCATAGGCGATGTAGGCTCCTTGACGTCGAGGTGCGTCTGAGGAAGAAGTCATTTGCATTCTTCGCCGGGGATGTTCTTCATTGAAGCGCAGTGTTCTTCGTCCAAGAAAGATCACCTATCTTTTTAATTCTCTAGAGAATTTTCCCTAAAAAGTGATTTTCCAATTCAAAAGAAATAAGGAGGCTCCACAATTAATAGAATTTACATGAAATTCATATTAATTAAAAAGATGTGCCAATAAATTAATGATGATATTAATTATATGAATTGGAACAATTTATGGGAGGACGGAGGTGGGAAGGTTTGGGTTTTTGTGGGCCCCACCCTTAACTTCCTCTTGTAAATAAAATAAAATAAAATAAAAAAATATTGTCTACAAGAATTTTTATTTAATTCATTCTAAATCCCCAAAAATAAGCATACAACACGCATAAAACGCAACTGCGGTAAGGGTCCTCATAAGCGAATACCAACGCTGCGAGTTCATCAGTGTCCTCCGATTTCAATTCTGAGCACCAGTTCAAAATATAGAAAAACCCGCTCATACGATTACTGAACGTACCCGAACAAAACATCCAAAATTGATTCCGAGAACACCAGGCCTCGGAATCAGGTGCCTTTAGAAGCCACAGACTCGTAAAATTTCAAAGTATTTATTAAAAAAAATTCCTTGAAATTCCATAGTCATTACATTACTCCCACCTCAGGGATTTACGTCCCTATAAAGATACATCATACACTAGGGAAATAAAAAGTGGTACTAGGCATGCATCTGAGCCTCCCGCTCCTATGTGATATCCTGAAAGTTCCCATGCTGCCAGAGAATGTGCAATAGAGGAATCAAACATCCACGAAGGACCTACTCCTATCGATTCTCGATCTCCACCAGAACCTCCCATAATGTCACCCCGTCATCGATGTCCAGCTCCCCATGATCGATGATATGGGTCGGGTCATGCACGTATGTCATCAGCTGAGATATGTGGAAGGCGTCATGCACCTAGTGAAACTTAGGTGGAAGGTCCAGATGGTAAGCCACCACACCTACTCTCCTAAGGACCTAAAAAGGTCCGATGAAATGAGGAGATAACTTACCGCCCTGAACAAATTTCCACAGACCTCGTCGAGGTGAGACCCATAACAAAACATGGTCTCCATCCTCGAACTCCAGTTGTCTCTGTCTCCTATCAGCATAGGACTTCTGTCTGCTATGTGCAGTCCTCATCCGCTCCTGGATGATCTGCACCATCTCCATCGTGGTATGGACCATCTCTGGTCCTACAAGTGCTGACTCTCTTGGGTCAGTCCAGCACAGAGGTAATCTGTAAAGTCGGTTATACAATGCCTCATACGATGTTGTCCTGATGGTGGAGTAGTAGCCGTTGTTTTACACAAACTCCACCAAGGGTAGTTGATCCTCCCATCTGTGACCAAAGTCAAGGAAAAATTCACAGATCATGTCCTCGAGTGTCTGAATGGTCCACTAAGTCTGGCCATCCGTCTGAGGAAGGAAGGTGGTGCTCAGACGCAGTTTCGTTCCAAATGCCTCCTACTACCCCTTCCAAAGACAGGAAGTAAATCGATCATCTCGATCGGAGATGATAGTAGATGGAACACCATGAATCTATATGATCTCCCAAATGTAGAGGCGTCCCAAGATCTCAACTGAGCCCTACTCTCTGATCGGTAGGATGTGGGCCGACATGGTGAGTTGGTCGACAATCACCTTGATAGGGTCGTGACCCCAGGATATACGTGGAAGCCCCATCATGAAAACCATGGATATCCCATCCCACTTCCACTCCGGGACCTCTATGGGCTGTACCATGCCTGCTGGTACCTAGTGCCTACCTTCACTTGCTGACATGTGAGGCATCGTGAAATGACCTCTACTACAACATTCTTTATACCCAGCCACCAGTGCTATTGTCTATGGTCCTGATACATCTTCGCCACTCTTGGATATACACCTAGAGGGGAAATGTGGAACTCCCTCAGCACCTCCTCTTGTAGTGAAACTGGTATAATCGTATCGTACATCCCCTGAAGAGGATGACGTGCTCCCCTCCTTTAGAAAATCCATCAGGTTCCACCCCTGAGGATATCTGATCACATCATGTCTTGCAGTAAGCGTCCCCATGTTGTGCCTCCATAACTCATTGAAGAAGTATAGGAGTGACCGTGAGATACTGAAGAAAGGCTGGTCCATCTATATCCACAAAGGATATCTGCAATGCGGCTAGCTGCTCCGTCGCCTCACCTAGTAGCTGAATGCCTGATCTCATACTGAGAGCATCAGCTACAATGTTCCCCTCCCCAGGACTATAGACTATCTCAAAGTCATAGTCTATGAGATACTCGAGCCGTTGACACTATCTCAGGTTCATGTCCTTCTGCGAGAATATGTGCCTGATACTCTGGTGGTCAGAGTAGACTGTAAAGCACTTCCCATCAGATAGTGCAGCCACATCTTCAAGGTGAATACCACTACTGCTAACTCCAGGTCATGGGTAGCGTAGTTCTTCTCATGTTGTCTCAACTTCCACGAACCATAAGCGATAATGGCACACTCCTACATTAGGACACACCTGACTCCGGTCCCTGATGCATCACAGTAAACAACATACCCAACTCCCTCCTCTAGTAAACACAAGATGGGCACATTGGTTAATCTCCACCTCATCTCCTGAAACCTCCGCTGACATCTATCTGACCACATGAAGGGTTTCCCCTTCTTCTTCAAAGCTGTAAGCAGTGTTACAAATCTAGAGAAGTCTGTCACAAACCTATGATAGTACCCAGACAGACCTAGGAAACTCCATACATTCGTTACACTCCTGGGTGGTTCCCAAGAAAGCACTGCCTTGATCTTCGCTGGATCCACTGCAACTCCTGCCTCGGAGATGATGTGTACCATTATGTGCACCTCTCGAATCCATAACATTCTCTTCAAGAGATTACCATATATATGGTTCTCATGGAGTATATCATGTACGACCCACAAGTGGTAGGCGTGCTCCTCCTTAGTATTCGAGTAAATTAGTATGTTGTCAATGAAGACTACGCCAAACTGATCGAGGTAAGGCTCGAAGATCCTATTCATGAGACTCATGAACACTGTTAGAGAATTTGTTATGGAAAAGCGTATAACCAAGAACATGTAGTGGAAATACCAACACCTGATGGTCTTCTTCTGCACATCCTCGTCTCAAACTCTGAGCTGGTGATAGCCTGACCTGATATCTATCTTCGAGAACCATCGTGCACCCTTGAGCTGATCGAAGTGGTCGTCAATCCTATGGAGTGGGTACTTGTTCCTTACGGTCACCTGATTCAGGTGACAGTAGTCAACACACTGTCTCAAGCTCCCATCCACCTTCTTGGAAAACAAAATCAGAGAAGCCTAGGGTGAAACATTGGGTCAGATGAATCATTTTCCCTACAAGTCCTCTAGTTGTACCAGTAGCTCCCGAAACTCGGCGGGAGCCATATGATATCCTAGAGTAGATATTGCTGATGTCCTGGGGTTAATGTCAATGTATAAGTCTACCTCTCTTCGAGGAGGTAGTCCTGGAACATTTTCAAGAAAAACGTCCACATAATGATCCACCACAATAGGAAAACTCGGGCTCCGCACATCAACCACTCCGAGGATTAGACTAGCCAACTGATGTGTGATAGTTTGCTCTCTCTTCTGCATAAGTATATCATGCACTGCAACGATTCCCTTCTCACCAGTGAAGGTGAACTATCTCCCATCAATGCAGATATATCGCACCTTGCGCCTAATACAGTCAATCAGAGTATGGAATGAAGATTACCAGTATATACCCAAGATGACGTCATAAGTCATCGACGCCACTACAAGAAAATCCTAGCCGAATCTCTCGCCTACTAGAGTAAGCTCACACTATTGAAACTAGTTCTAAATCATTATGTATGCTCCCATAGGAGTCTCTAGCCATAATGATCGAGCCAACGGCTCCGTCGGAATCACTGAGATCCGAACAAGGGTAGGGACAATTAAAGAATGACTCACACCACTGTCTATAAGAACTAGAGAAAGGGTGGAGTAGACACAGATAGTACCTCGAATCATATCTGGTGCACCATGGTAATAATCCTTGACTGCCTGGAGCTGAGTCTGCCTCTGTCCGCCATCTCCCTGTGGTCAGGGTGGACCCCCTAGTGGTGGTGGTGGTAGATCCTCGAAACGTTGTCCACCACCCACTGCTCGGCCAGCTCCTCTGTCCCGTCCGCCTGCTCCCTGTGGACCACCACGGTCGAACCTCTGACTTTGCATGGGAGGTCCCTCCACAGTCTGCTACTCATATACATTGTGGGTCAGGCAGTCATGAGACATGTGGCCATGCCCGCCACATGCATAGCACTATGTGCTCCTCGTAAGGCTGGCTCTGTTTCGCATGCCCAGCATAACCGAACATGTAACCTGAGGTCTCCCACCTTATGTCCTGGTCTTCTTGGACCCCTGCGAAATCTGTATACTTCTGGATATAGAAGACATTGCTATGTGTCTCCCCACTGTGGGTCTCACCACTGGTGGCTGCTCAGCGCGAAAGATCACCACTAAAAGGGCTCGCTCCATCACCCCTGACTGTATCGGGATGCTGAGGGGAATCATCGAAGCCCTGATATCGTGCCTCAGTGCCTACTTGAAGGTCCGAGCCTTGAAGAACGGGTCTTGTACCATATCCATGGAGTAGTGTGAGAGGTTAGTAAAACTCACTGAGTACTGAGCAACTGTCATGCTGTCATGCTACATATGGAGTAACTCTTGAATCTGCACCGCATGAAGGGTGGCTAGAACAATCTCTGAGCGAAAGAGAATCTCGATGTCTGTCCAAAGTAGAGATGCCTTTTCGTGAACCTGGAGAATCAAGCTCCACCATCTACCTACTGCTGCATACAAGATAATCACGGAAAGAATCACCATAAGGTCACCTGGTGTCCCTGCCAAACTAAAATATCTGACGATAGCCTCCAGCCAATCCTCGGTTGCCTGAGGGTCCATATCTCCATGGAACCTGGGTGACCTCTGTCGCTGAAACTCATGAAATGTGCTCAGGCGGCATGCACTCTCTACCGCTGGGGCTGGAAGTGTCGGTGGCTCAGCAGTTAGTGGTACCACTTGTGCTTATTCTATGATCGGGCCCTACGCTGAGGTTACATCACTTGGTGAGCTTCCATCTCGTACGAAACTCGGAACACTACCTGGCTACCTTGTGGGGCCATCCTAAAAAGAAACAGGTGTTCCATGGTCAAGCAGTATACCTGATGAGATGACACAAAGTATTCATAAAGAAAACTTTTGAAAGGAAATACACACGCAATATATTTTTTCATGTACTGAGTCAGAAGTCAGAGGTCAGGGTCTTGGTGTATGGATACGTCGGTCGCCGCACCAACACTAGACTCGCTGGACTGAAAATCACACTCAATACTCTTAACACTATTACTTCGCAGAAGGGGAAGATCAGAGTCCTGATTTATGCGGTAGAACTGACTGCCTCTGATACCAATTTGTCATGAACTATCCTTGGGGCCCGTGTTGTGACTACCCCAGCCCACCTTGCATAGGCTAGGGGCTGTAGACTAGCACCAAATGCATAAATCCCGATAAAAAGGGATGGAATTGCCTTTATAAAAATAAATAACACAACATAGTACACAACTGAAGAAAGAACTCAGTAAACTGAGTACAAAAGTAAGTGCCAAAAAGTAAATGGGCCAATATACAAACCCAACTGAAAGTATAGTACAACTTGAAATCTAGTGCAACAACAGTAAGGTAAAGCTGTAACCACCGAGTCATCCTCTGGAAATCCCACCTGAAGGGTGGGTACATATAGTCTCTCCAAACACCCCGGGTCCGTCCGTCTTCTCTTTGTACATAACACCAAGTGCTCAACCTCTGTGTACCATAGAGCTCTACAAGACTCTACCACGATTAGTGATTTCCATTGTCTACATCCAACACAACGTAGTGCGGGCATAACCCGTGCAGGGGTGTGTATATGATACTCCGTAGGGACCCCAAGACCCCCGAAGTTCTCCCAGAATCTGCAGAGGATATACCTCGAGGAAAGGTGCAATCACGAAGCATCAAGGCACTCTACATAGATATGTTCCCATACATATACCGAAGTTATCAATCCTAGTTCGGCTCCTACTCTCTAGCCCAAGCACAACCCAATCCACACAGGAAGGAAGTCAATAACACTATTGGTAATGATTGGAAGTTAAGACTCATCTCACACAGGTATATACCTTTCGTATAGTGATGGAGATGATCAGATGTAGTCACTGAATTCATCTAAGTTGTCGAACCCACACAGGTTACATGTCCAGCTAAGCTGTCGGACCCACACAGGACACAAGACCAGCTACTCTGCCAGACCCACACAGGATACAAGTTTAGAGGTCGATACTGCCAGACCCACACAGGATACAAGAACAGTAGTCAACACCGTTGAACCCATGGAGGATTCCAATATGGTTGTGGTCCCTTTCGTACCCACATAGGATTCCAGTACAGTAGTCGATGCAGTCGCAACCAGCTCTAGGGTTTCCGCCCACAGCACGCTCAATTCCGGGATGGTCCGCTCCTCGAGCAGGGGGATGATACATCAACTATCATGAAGCCCATAGTTGATGTATCCAAAAGTTCCATCTCATCAAAATAAACCCAACGGGATAGACGATGCGTAAATAGGATGCCCCGTCTGAGAGTTATTTGCTTTTCCGTTCAAGGGGCCCAGTTGGTTTTTAAGCTCAATCCGACCTGACCATACTCCAGTTGCATCCAAAACTCTGGTGGAGTATTACAAAAGAACCGTCTAATAAATAGTAATCCTACTTACTTGACGGTACATCAATCATACGTCTGATCATTATGTTCTAAGCGTTTCTGCTCCAAGGGCCCGGTTGGTTTCAGGTTCGAACCAACCCGGTCGTATACAAACATTGCCAAAACATTGATTGTAATAAACTAGAATGACCGTATCAATTCAAGGATTCATATGCAACTGATTGTGCATCGATCGGATAGCCGTAGCTTACGTTATGGGCAAAAGACCGAAAACCAGTCCAATGTGGGGGGTCTGGGCCCGGTCCGACCCAGCCCAACCCACCCTGGGTCGGCCCGAACCGGGTCCGAGTCCGGTCTGGTAGGGCACGACTCGGCACGGTTGGGTGTGGCCCGGTCCAAATGACCCACCCGGGCCCGGCCAGGGGGGGTTGTTCCGGCTCAACCTGCTAGCCAAGCACGGGGTGCGACCCCCGGTTCCGAGAACGCGGCACTAGGCTGGTGCTGCTTGTCTCCTGGATTCCACGTGGCCCCAGGATCCCCTCCTTAGTACCATGGATGGTGCCGCGGTAGGCTTCTTCCAGCGGCATGCTGGGGGGAAGCTGCCTCGAAGCGGCCGACAGATGTCGTCTGCCGCCTTCGTTCATCCACGACACCGCACCAGCGACCCCTGCTGCCGAGGTCTTCTGTGGGCCACCAGAGTCATTTTGGTGGTCCGTTTTGGCTTCTGTCTTTTACTTCTATCATCTAGGGATCCGAACACCACTGCGAAGGATCTAAATTGTTGTTGCAGTCCCATTGCATCGTCACCAACATCCCGCACATCAAGAATGATACAGCGATGGGTCCGGACTTGTTCGCTAGTCCGTACCCACTATGTTAGTGGTTCAAGCCATCACCCAACAATTAAACACCATGCTCAAGGGTATAAATAATATAAATGAAATAAAAAAATTTACCCCTACCTTGTAGTTGACGTCATTATTCATCGAGTCATGGAAGATGAGCATCGTGGTAGTCAGGCGTCGTGGAAGAACAATGTTGTCCCATCAATGATGGAGGTAGAGTCATTGTCGTAGGTGACATAGGCTACTTGACATCGAGGTGTGTCTGAGGAATAAGTCCTTTATGTTCTTCACTGGGGATGTTCTTCATTGAAGAACAGTGTTCTTATTCAGAGAAAGATCACCTCCCATTTTAATTCTCCAGAGCATTTTCCCTCAAAAGTGATTTTCCCATGCAAAAGAAATATGGGGGCTCACCAATTAATATAATTTCCATGCAATTCATATTAATTCGAAAGCGGTTCCAATAAATTAATGATGACATTAATTATACTAATTGGCAAAATTTATGGGAGGAGGGAGGTGGGATGGGTTGGGTTCGTGTGGGCCCCACCCTTAACATCCTCTTGTAAATAAAATAAAATTGTACACAACTATTGTTTTCTTAATTTTTTCTAAATCCACACAAATAAACATTCAACCCGCAGAAAACGCAACTGCAGTAAGTTTTCCTTTAAGTGAATATCGGCGCTGAGAGTTCATCAGTGTCCTCAGATTTCAATTATGAGCACCAGTTCAAAAGATATAAAAACCCACTCGCACGTTTACTGAATGTACCTGACAAAACTTCAACAATTGATTCCAAGCACACTAGTCCTCGGAATCAGGTGTCGTCAAAAGCCAAAGACTCTTAAAATTTCAAAGTATTTTTGAAAAAAAATTCCTTGAAATTCCATGGTCTTTACACCATCTTCATTTAAAGTACATTTAGGATGTTCTCAACAAGACCTCATGTGTTCGGATAGTCTGGTCGGATTGGCCATCATTTTGATGATGATAGGTCATACTGAATTTTAGTTCAGTATTCAGAGCATGTTGAAGACTCTTCCAAAACATAGAGGTGAATCTTGGATCTTGATTGGACACAATAGATAATGGTAATCCATGCAGCCTCACCACTTCCCTGATATATATCTGTGTCTGTTGATCCAAATAGAAATCCTCCAGAATAGAAATGAAGTTTAAAACCATTGTAAGACGATCCACAACAACCCAGATTGAATTGTTTCCTTTTGATGTCTTCAGAAGCCTAGTGAAAAAATCCATGGTGATGTTCTCCCATTTCTATTCTGGTATGGGAAATGGTTGCATCATCCCCTTAGACTTCATCCCCTCTTCCTTCACTTGCATACACACCATGCACTTTGATGTATATTCAGTTATCTCTTTCTTCATATTATCGCACCAATAATTCTCTCGGAGATATGGATACAACATTGTGTTTCCTATATGAACAGATAAATTTGAACTATGTGAATCATCCAAATGTTCCTTCATCAGCTCCAAACATGTTGGAACCCATATCCTTTTCACAAATCTCACAATTACTTATTTATTAACATTAAAATCTGAGGATTTTCTTTTTCCGATAGCTTCTACATTTTCCTGAATTTCTACATCATCCTTTTGAGCATCCTTTACCAATTCGAACAGTGATGGTTGAGTAATCATTTATGAAAGGATTGATGATTTTCCCTTATTTATGATTCCCATGTCCATCTTCATCAAATCTATGAAGATTGGATCTTTTTCTATTCTCATCAGTGATGGAATCACTAGGTCCGTTCTATTTAGAACATCTGCCACCTTGTTCTCTTTCCCATGGTGGTAATGGATTGATAATTCGTAGTCATTGATCATCTCTAACCATATTTTTTTGTGCATGTTCAAATATTTCTGTGTGAATATATACTTGAGGCTTCTGTGGTCCATATATATTTCACACATCTCCCTAAAGAGATAATTCCACCATATTTTCAAAGTGAAGATCACTGCAGCCAACTTGAGGTCATGTATTGGATTTTTTTGCTCATGAAAATTCAATTTCCTTGAAGCATAGAAAATGAATTTGTCATTTTTCATCAACACAAATCTCATTCCCTTATTCGAAGCATCACTGAATACCACAAAAATTTCTCCACTTGTGGTTAAAGTGAGCACGGGTGTAGTGATATGCAGCTTTTTCAGCTCCTTTATGCTTTATTCGCATTCATCACTCCAAGAAAACATTACCCCCATCCATGTTTTCTGGGTAAGAGGGTTGGAAAAATGTGAGAAATTTCACACAAATCATCGATAATATACAGCTAACCCCAAGAATCTGTGAAAATATACTACCAATGTTGGCCTTGGCCATCCCTCAATTGCATCTATTTTGAATGGATCCAGAGATATCCCATTACCTATGATGATATGGACCATGAATGAGACCCCCTTCTACCAGAACTCACACTCTATGTACATTGCATAGAACTTCTCCATCTGCAAGGTCTCAAATATAGTTCTTAAATGCTCATCTTTGTCTTATTTTGTCTTAGAGTATATCAGACTATCATCTATAAAGACATCCACAAATTTGTCGTGGTAATCTATTAAGACTCTATTCGTTAAGTCCATGATGATTTACAGAGAATTATTGAGTCTGAAAGGCATTACTATGAATTCATAGTGCCTGTATCTTGTACGAAAAGCAATCCTAGATATATCTTCCACAATCACCCTTACTTGATAATATCTCGACCGTAAATCAACTTTGGAGAAGTATTGTGCTCCATGCAGCTGATTGAAAAATTCATCAATTCCATGGAGATGATACTTGTTCTTTATCGTGATTTTGTTGAGCTCATGATAATCGATCCCAAGGTGTGTTGACCCATCCTTCTTCTTAAAGAAGATGACTAGTTCACCCCATGGTGAAGCTCTTGGGCATATAAACCCTTTATTCAGATTCTCCAGTAGTTGTCTCTAAAGCTCTTTAAGCTCTAAAACATCCATTCTATATGGAGTATTTGATATTGACAACACCCTAGGTATGCGAATAATTGAGAAGTTAACATCTTGTCTAGGAGGAAGACCAGGAAATTCCTCGAGAAACACTTCAGCCAATTCCCTCACAATAGGCATGTCTTCAAGGATAGTTTCCTCCTTAGACTCAATCATATGATATAGATATGTGGGCTCATTAGGAAGTAATATCCACTCGTGAGATGATGGAGCTAAATAAGATTCATCTTCCTCATTGCACTTGTAAATAATCAGGGGTCGATTCTCCACAGGGAGAGTGATTTCCCTTTCAGAGATATTTATGTTGGCTCTATATAAGGAAAGAAAATGCATGCTAACAATTGCATCAAATTCCACCATCAGAAGTATGAAGAAGTTCACTGGGAAGATTAATCTAAATTATTTTGATAGGGGAGGAGTTAAATTCATGGGATGAAATGATTTACCCATTTTTGGTACTCACCGACATATTCACTTCCATGATTTGTGGTGGTGTTGGATTTTCTACTAAAGTTGTGAGATATAAAAGAATGAGTAGACCCTAAATAAAAAAAGTAAATTTAGTATTATTTAATGAATAACAAGCATATCTGTCACCACATCATTTTCAGGGTTCACTTCGGTAGTAGTGATTAAAAAAGATCTCCCCTACTACCTAGGAGATTTTGGGTTGGTTCTGAAAACCCTTGGCTTAGGGCACTAATTAGAATGATGCCCCGATTCATTGTAGTTTTAGAAATGAACAATGTGTTGAGGTTCGAATGGAATGTTCCTCTCCTCTGTCACAGCCGCAGGTCTTTCTTGCTGACAATTAATATCCAGGTGCCCTTCTCTTCCACACCTAAATCTTTTCCTTTCCCACTTTAAGCAATTTACGAGGTGCTTGTTTTTTCTCCTTTGGAAAGTGAGGTGTTGTATATTCTTAGAACCATTGGATTTATCCATCGGACCACCAGCATTGAAGTCCTCCTTAAGATTATTATCCCCATGATACCCCTCAGATTCTCTGATCTTCATTTTGACCTTGAGGGAACATCGGACAATTTCCTCATAGCTGTCAATGTCACGGATCGCCAGCGCTTTCTGCAGTCTAGGTTTCATCCTACCAAAGAAGTGGTCAACCATGAATTCAGGGGTAACGACAAAGCCAGAATAATATCAGTCAAGACTTGTGATGTATTCCTCATATGATCCAATAGATTAATTGTATTTTTTCTTGAGGGAATGGACTTCCCTTTCCATATTAAGTTGGAGGGTGTGCGGAAAATATTTATCGAAAAATACAACTTGAAATCCCTCTATTCCAACACCTCAATCTCCTCCCCGGGATTCGTATTTTGGTTCAACATCCACCAATGATCATATTAACCCTTCATACGATAATCATCATAGAGAAACTCTATTGGTTAAATCATTGAAGGATGGAGAAGATCTTTTCAAGGGAGTTGATTGATTGTTCAGCGATTGAGGGATCAGATGATCCGTTAAAATTAGGAGGCATTTGTCTTTTGTAGCTCTCAATAGAGACTTGTCCTTTATTTGGGGGGGGGGGGTTGAACATTTTCCTTGACTCATGTTTCTATTCAAATCATGAGGTATCTGAGAGAAAAGCGTGAAAAATTTCGCGATTCTTGCTCCCATTGTATTGGGAATATCATTTGCACAATAATCACATTGATCTTCACATCGATTGTATGCTTGAGGTCTCATATTACCGGCCATTAGCTGGAATGAAAGGAAAGATTGGGGAAACACATAAAGGGTAATATAATAACAAAACTAATGAATTATAAATAACTTTTATTTCCTTAATATATGAATCTATTGGATTTATTCTATGTTATCCATGATCTACTTTCTATCATATATTATTAGGTAATTTGTTAGTCCCTTAATAATGGTTCATACTATTCTTGTGAATTTAAAAAATCATATCCTCTGGTAGTGTCATAACCAATAGTGCAGAGAGGCCCATTGTTGTGCACCCGTTCCTATTCGAGTTTAGATCAAAGCGGTGTTTTCGGGTTTAAACCCTAGGATACATCTTTTCCAGAGCCGCCTCAATGTGCTCGTATCCAAATATGTATGTATTTTCTTGATAAACCACTTAATTAATACTAACCAAAACATAGGGATGTTTTTATTATTCTTATTATTATCTGTAAGGCATTACATTGGTTTTCAAATCCTAATCCCAAAAATAACTAAACTTATCCTCTGATACCAACTATGAAAATCCTGATTATTATTACACAATATATCATCGTATATTACATAAACATAACTTGATACAACCTATAAGATATTGAGGTATAGTGTATTTGGGGCTTAGGATCATTACATAACAATATAAAACATGAAATACAACATCTTTATTGAAAATATCTGTTACTTGACCACTAAATTCCCTCTTACATAGCATTGCATGGGATAACATGAGGACATTCATAAGAAAAGGGTGAGCTATAAAGCCCATTAATGGAATAATCATGTAATAACATGAGGAATACAATTCAAGTTAGGCAATAGGCATATGAATAGATCACACGAGAAGAATAAAAATAAATTCATGATAAATCATGATAATCTTAACATGGAGATCACACGAGAAGAATAAAAATAAATGCATGATAAATCATGATAATCTTAACATGGAAATGTGGCAACAACACTTAACATGGAATTAGCATGAGCCACGACACATTGCACATGGAGCATTAGTAAAACTGCATTGCACATGGAGAATGATTAAAAACTCTTTGCACTTAAATTAGCACGATTAAACACCCATTTCACATGATGTATCATGATACTATTCTTTACCCAATGCATTGGAGCACTGTCAGGGCACACCTGTCTTAAACATTTCATTTTAGGCATAAGTGTGCCACATGGATCATAAAACATTGAATCACTCAACAAAATCGTTAACTCCATGATAAAAAAATGTGGAATACATATATGAAACATTTTAAAAATATGTAAATGTTCATAAAAGTGAATACCCTTTATACATAAATGGGAATGGTATTCACTATAAAATGTCATTGGCATGGAGAAGCGCGATGCAATTTCGGCAGCATAACAGCGTGACATAATAACTCATAAAAATGATTGATGAGAAAGAAAGGGGTGTCTAATCATATTTACATGAAATTTACAGTAAGCGGTTATATAGATACATGTGTCAACAAATGTAATGGAATTTAGATTCATGATAGAAAATATTTGCTTCAATTTAAATGAGAAGATATAAATTCCATTCAAAATTTTGTCATAGAATGGGGTGTACATGGGATGCATTTAATGAGAGAGAAATGGGTCTCCTATATTTCAAAAATAAATATGGATGTATGAAGGATGTCTGAAACCATACCCTGACAATTATAATTGAAATTAAAATGGTATAAAAATTTAAATAATATTGTATAAAAATGAGAATGGAATAAAACCCCTTACTAGGAAGTTTGCTTCCAAAGGCTTGAGATAGGCTAGTGAGGGGCTTCTTCGGAGTTTTGGTGCCTTGGGAGGATTCTAGAGAGAGGAGGGATAAGTTTGGACAAACTTCAAAGGCTCTGAGTGAGGTGGGAGTGGAGCTTGGGTGGGTTTATTTAGGAATGTTGAGTGAATTCATTATTATTTTGGTTTTGGACACCGCAAAATAAACTAATCCAAACCAAAAACCATCCCATGGTTTTTGCTCATCTTTTTTCGAAAAGTGAAGTGGAAAAAAATATTTTATAAAGAAAAAGTCCGAACATCTTAAAATAATGGGGTTGATTATGTGGAGGTGATTCACACTGCCAAGGAAAACAATTTAAAAAGACAAAATGATTAATAAGTCTTGAAGGGTGCACTAAAGCTTTGTAAAATAAATGAAACAAACCCAAAATCACATTACATTAATAATAAAACATATATTTGTCGAAGATAATGTTTATACTATTTTATTACATAACTATTGGGTCATTTTGAGATCATAAAACACATTATATATTTAAACGGTATTTATTTTTTACCCAAAAATTTGACTATTTTAGAAAAATATGAAAAATTAACCATTGGATAATTTTGACATCCTAATTCCCTAAATAATATTGATTTTATCTAAATAATTTTTTAGAAATTTTAATTTCTACATTTAAAACATAACCAGGCATTTATAAAAAATTCATGGGTTTTGAAAAAAATGGCTTTCAAAACTTAATAAAAATTACAATTGCTTTCATAAAATTTTAAAATAATTTATATTTGATAAAAATTAATTTAGTAATATTATTAATATTTTATTAAAATATTATTTAATTAAAAAATCCATTAATTCATGAAAATATATCTCTTAGTTAAACATTATCTAAAAATACTATGTGTGCCTAAAAAGCTATTTACAAGGTAATAATAAAAAAATGAAAGTATATTCATTATTTTATACAAAAATAATCTACATAAACACAGTGCTATGGTATTGTTAAATGACCCCTTATAACACCCCTATATGAACAATGAGTATGGTGTGCGATGGTGACAGACACTTGGGTTGGCTCGGATAACATTTCTCGGGTGGTAATCTCTATCAAATTTTACTTCTCTTGTAGGCGGTACCACTCGAGCTTAACATATTCAACTCAGCTTGGTCGTGGCCAAGAGAGAATCCCAAAGGCACAACCTCCTTTCCGAGCTCTGAAAAATGGGCTTCGTATGGGGCACGTCTATTAGATGAGGCCATCACTTCCTTCATCTGAGTAAATTGGATTTGTTAAACCCCTATATTTATACTAATCATGTGATCACTATTAAATGACTATATTGGAAATGTTCACTATTCATAACAGTATTTTAAAATCCCAAAACATAAAACCGATGAATTTGAAATTTTATATAAACATTTTAGATTAAGAGAAATTCAATTATATCAAGACGGATTTCCATTAATGAATGTTAGGGTCATTAAAATCTTACCCCTTTAAGATATTTTTCCCTCAAGATTTCCATTCCCCACACTAAAATAGGTGTGGTTAACTCTGCTTCATCATTTCCTCCGATTCCTACATCGCTTCGTCAAACTTGTGGTTTCGCCACAGCACCTTGACGAGGGGAATTGTATAATTTAGTAGAAATTTTTCTCTATGATCTAAGATCATTACCGGTTGCTCCTATTAAGAAATATCATCCTTTATTTGTACTACCTTTGTAGATAGTACATGTGAAGGATCCGGTATGTACTTACTTAAGAGGGATACCTGAATGAAATCATGTACTTTGGCCATGGTGGGTGGAAGTTCTAGTCGATAGGCCGCAACATCTACACAATCAATAATCTGGAATGGTTTGATGTACCTTTTAAAATAACTTCCCTTTATTTCCAAACCTCATGACCTTCTTCCACGGAGATATGTGTAGAAATACCATGTCTCCAACTTTAAACTCAATGTGTTGTCGATGTTTATCTGCATAACTCTTATGTCAACTCTGGACTGCCTTGGTATGTGACCATGCTATCATGACACGTCAAATTGATTATGTTTTTAAGGATGAAATATAGTCTAGGGAGGACCCTAGGTCGTCTCTCAAGGAGCGTTGGTAGGTTTAGAGTGTGTGTTGTTAATAAAAGGGACTAAAAAAGGGGTGTTTTTGAAAACAGTTTAAAGAAAATGACATGATTTAAAGAGTTTAATAATTGACAAGAAAAGAGGTGTTTTAGAATAATGAGAAAAAGGAGATCATTTCAAGTTCATTACACAACATGGATAGTTCATTGTTATGAAAATACTGACATGGTTTTGTTCAATTCTTTGGTTGAAGGTTGTCAAGATCTTGATTCCCCTCTTGCCTCTTATAATGTTGCACAAAGCACCAACCCTTGACAAAACAATCGTTTTGTCAAGGTTTGGGTTTCAATAATAGAGTTAAGGCTACCAAAAAATACTCAAATCATATGTATGTGTGATATTAATAGGGTTCATGTCTTTACCTATCGGAACAACCCAAGATCCCCACTTGAAATCTCAACCCAATCAGTGTTGAGATAAAAAGTGTTTCACTTAAATTAATACAACAAAAATGAATTCAAAAGAGAAGCGCATAGAGATTAATCAAGAGTGAAATATTTAACACACAAATTATACAAAACCAGTGGAATAACGGGTTCTGGAACTCCCTCCCAAGTAAGTGTAGCTCCCTCGAAATGATCACCCACCGTTTAGCTCGCCATCGTGAGGAGGAGGAGGCTCGGGTGAAACTCTTTCTTCATCCTTGATCCCCCTATGAGGATAGGGGCCTCCAAAATTTCTTGGATGATTATAGTACTCCCTTGGGTCTCAAAAATACCAGATCATTTCCTCCGAGTCGAACTTAAAAATGAGGAGCCCAAGGTGCCCTTTTATAGGAAATGTGGGAGGTGGTTTTGGGCACAAAGATTTACTAAAACTATTTGGCACATTGTTTATCCTAGCAGAAAGTCATAAAACGTTTTGTGGAAAACTATAAAGTTTTATACCCATGCCTTGAATATCTCCACCGAATTTTTGGCATCATTTCAACAAGTGGAGCGTGAGATATGGACAGATCACATCACACCACTTTTGACCTCGAGCAGATTGAATGTGCTAGAAAGATCAGGTCGGCTGGCCCCCTTAATTTCCGAATATCTCTTGAGTTATTAAATTAAATTTGTAGGCCAATGATTTCTGGATACTCCCACAGAATATCATCCCATTTGGATGCACGGTGAAGTATCAGTATGAATTTGAGTCCCCTGAACATCTTGGATCCTGTGCAGTTTGGCCCATTTTTAAAAGACTTCATCATGGGCCCTCCAAATCACCTCCACCGACATTGTAATTTTCAAAACAAGTATTATTTCCCTATTTAAAAGTGATAAACACAAAATTATTTAATAAAACATGAAGCACAATTTGATAACAGTTTTATAATTTTTAATACAAAATATGTTTAGCACCGCGGTGTAAGGGTGAAAATGAATCTGTGAATCGTGGTACGATTAGTATGTTGTTGAATAGTTTTCACCTTCTACACCATTTCTTCAACCATTTATAGTCCAAGTAGCTTACTTTCACTAAACTCATCTCAACACACTGGTGTTCAGCACCTTTTCCCATAATGGGCTTCATATGGTGCCATTTGGATGCTCAAGTGGAAACTTTTATTATAAGAGAACTCAACTAGAGGTAGATATTGATCCCATCCTCATTTAATTTTTATTGAGCATGTTCAGAACAAGTCCTCAAGCGTTTGGATAGTCTGCTCGGATTTCCAATAAGTTTGAGGATGATATGCCGTACTAAAGTTAATTTTAGAATTCAGAGCATGTTGAAGACTCTTCCAAAACTTAGAGGTGAATCTTGGATATCGATCAGACACAATAGATAGTGGTATTTAATGCAGCCTCACCACTTCCCTGATATATATCTATGTCAGTTGATCCAAAGAGAAATCATCCTAAATCGCAATGATGTCTTAACCTTTTGTAAGATGATCCACAACATCCCGTATTGCAATATTACATTTGGAAGTCTTCGAAAGTTCGGTGACAAAATACATGGATATGTTCTCTCATTTCTATTGTGGTATGGGAAATGGTTGCATCATCCCCTTAGACTTCTTCCCCACATCCATCCCTTGCTGACACATTAGGAACATTGGTGTATATTCAGTGATCTCTTTCTTCATATTATCCCACCAATAATTCTCTCAGAGATCTCGATACATGTTTCTCTTTCCTTAATGAATAAGGAAATTTGAACTATGAAAACCATCCAAAAGTTCCTTCATTAGCTCCGGAAATGATAAAAGAGATATCCTTTTCCCAAATCTCACAATTACTTCTTTATTAACATTAAACTCTGAGGATTTTTTTTTCAGATAGCTTCCAAATTTTCATGAATTCCCACATCATCGTTTTGACCATCCTTTACCCTTTCAAACAGTGATAGTTGAGAAATCATTTGTGATAGGACTGATGATGTTCCCTTCTTTATGATTCCAATGTCCATCTTCATGAAATCATAGAAGATATGATCCTTTTCAATTCTCATCAATAATGGAATCACTGGTTCCTTTCTATATAGAACATTTACCACTTTTTTTCTTTCCCTTGGTGGTAATGGATTGAGAATTCATAGTCTTTCATCAGCTCTTACTATATTTTATTGGTGCATGTTTACCTCTTTCTGTGTGAATATATACTTGAGGATTTTGTGGTCCATATATATTTCACACATCTCCCCAAAGAGATAATGTCACCATATTTTCAATGCGTAGATCATTGCATCTAACTCGAGGTCATGTGTTGGATAGTTTTATTCATGATCATTCAATTGCCTTGAAGCATATGCAATGACTTTTTCATTTTTCATCAATATACATCACATGATCTTCTTCGAAGCATCACCGAATACGACAAAGAGTTCTACACTTGGGGGAAAAGTGATCATGGGCATAGTTATTAGCCTCTTTTTCAACTCCTTAATGCTTTATTCACATTCATCACTCCAACAAAACATTACCCTCTTCCGAGTTTTATTGGAAAGAGGGTCAGAAAATCCTGAAAAATTTCTCACAAATCGTCGATAATATACAACTAACCCCAAGATGGTATATATATTCCTTACCAATTTTGTCCTTGGACATCCCTCAATTGTATCTGTTTTGGATGGATCCACAGATATCCTATTTTTTATTATGATATGGCCCAAGAATGAGACCTCCTTCAACCATAGCTCAAACTTTCTATACATTTCATAGAGCTTATCCTTCTGCAAGGTCTCTAGTATAGTTTTTAGATGCTCCTCTTGATCCTCTTTGGTTTTGGAGTATATAAGAATATCATCTATAAAGACAACCACAAATTTATTGAGGTAATATATTAAGACTCTATATATCACGTCTATGAAGATTTCAAGAGCATTAGTGAGTCCAAAATACATTGATATGAATTCATAGTGCCCGTATCTTTTATGAAAAGTAGTCTTGGGGATATCTTCCTTAATCACCCTTACATGATAATATCCTGACCACAAATCCACTATGGAGAATTATTTTTCACCACGCAACTGATTAAAAAAGTCATCAATACATGGTAGAGGATACTTGTTCTTTATCGTGATTTTGTTGAGCTCAAGATAATCGATGCAATGACGTGTTGACCAGTCCTTTTTTTAACAGTGGACTATTGCACCCCATGGTGAAGCTCTTGGGCATATAAACCATTTATTCAGATTCTCTTGTAGTTTTCTCTTCATCTCCACAAGATCTACAACAATCTTTCTCTATGGAGTCTTGGATATTGGGAATGCCCAAGGTATAAGATCAATTGAGAAGTTAACTTATTTTCTAGGAGGAAGACCAGGCAATTCATCAGGAAACACTTCAGCAAATTATCTCACAATAGGCATGTCATATATGATGGTTTCCTCCTTAGAATAAAAAATTTTATCCAGATACACATGCTCATAGGGAAGTAATATCCATGCTTGAGATGATAGAGAAAAAGAAAATTCATCTTCCTCCTTGCACTTCTAAATAATCTGGGGTCGACTCTTTACAGGGAGAGTGATTTCCCTCTCACGGAAATTTATGTTGGATCTATATAAGAAAATACAATCAATGCAAAAAATTGCATCAAATTCCACCATCGGGAGTATGAAGAGGTTCAACGGGAAGTTTAATCCACATATTATGACAGAGGAGGAGTTATATTCATGGGATGTAATGATTTCCCCATTTTTTGGACTCACCGACATATTCACTTCCATGATTTGTGGTGGTTCTGGGATTCTTCTACTAATGTTTTGAGATATAAAATAATGCTTAGACATTGAATCAAAAAGTAAATTCTATATTCTTGAATGAATAACTAGTGTATCTATCATCACTTCATGTTTATGGTTCACTTCAGTAGTAGTTATGGAAAAAAGCTCACCCTTGCTGCCTAGGATGTTGTTGGATGCCTTCGAAAACCCTTGGATTAGGGAACTGATTAGAAAGATTCCCTGGTTCTTTGATATTTTAAAAATGAACCATACATTGAGGTCCAAACAGATTGTTCCTCTACTCTATCGCAGCCACGAGTCTTTCTTTCCCAAAGTTAAAATACAGGTTCCCTTCTCTTCAACAACTAAAGCATTTCCCTGTCCCCTTCATGCATCTTCTGGGGTACTTCTTTCCACAACTTTGGATAGTGAGGTGCTAGATCTTCTTAGCACCGTTGGATTTATCCATCGGACCACCAGCATTGAATTACACCTTATTCTTATAATACCCATGATACCCTTTAGATTCTTCGATATCCATTTCAACCATGAGGGAACATCGGACAATTTCCTCATAGCTGTCAAAGTCAAGGATCACCATCGCTTTCTGTAAGCTAGGTTTCTGCCTGCCAAAGATGCGGTCAATCATGCATTAGAGGGTAACGACAAAGCCGAAATCATATCGTTCAAGACTTGTGAGGTTTGCCTCGTATGCTCCAAAAAATTCATCATATTTTTTCTTAAGGGAAAGGATGTCATATTCCATCTTATGTCGGAGGGTGTGTGGAAAATATTTATCGAAAAACATATTATGGAAATCCCTACCTTCCAATGCCTCTATCTCCTCGTCGGGCTTCATATTTTTTATAAATGTCCACCATTATTCATATTCACCATTCATGCGATATGCAGATAGGAGAACCTTTTCTTAGTCAGAACATTGAAGTATGGAGAAGATATTTTCAATAGAGTTGATCCATTTTTCAGTGATTGAGGGATTAGATGATCCATTAAAAGTAGGAGGCCTTTGTCTTTTGAAGCTCTCAATAAAAACTTGTTCTTTCATGTGTGGTGGGGGGGTTGAACATTTCTCTTGCCCCATGCTTCTATTCAAAGAATGAGTTATCTAAGAGAGAAGCATGAAAAATTTCGCGATTCCCGCTCCCATTGGATTGGGCATATCATTTGCACAGTCATCACATTGATCTTCACATCGGTTGTTTTCTTGAGTCCTCATATCACATTCCTTTGGCTAGAATAAAATGAAAGATACGGGAACACATAAAGGGTAATCCAAGAACAAAACTGCCGACTTATAAATAACTTTTATTTCCTTAACATATGAATCTATTAGCTTTAGTCTATGTTATCCATGATCTACATTCTAACATATATTCTTTGGGAATTTTTTTAGTCCCTTAATAATGGTTCATACTAAGCTTGTGAATTTACCAAATCATATCCCCCAGAAGTGTCATAACCACGAGTGTAGTGAGGCCCATTTTCATGCACATGTTCCCGATCGAGTGTAGCTCTAAGCGGTGTTTTCAGGTTTTAACCCTAGGATACATCTATGCCAGAGCCACCACTACCTACTCGAATCCAAATGTGGATGTATTTTCTTGATAAACCACTTACTCAATACTCACCAAAACTTTGGGATTTTTTTATTATAATTAGTCTTGTCTCAATGGAATTACATGGGTTTTCAAATCCTAATCCCAAAAATAACGAATCCCCTCCTTTTGTAATGACCAGAATCCGGAACTACATAACTAGTGCCCCGTACCCGGTTCACCACATGACCTCAAGCACGTTTCCCAAAACTCAAGAGGCTGCAGACTAGAAGCGAGGGCCCTGGTGAGTCAGTGGGGAAACTAGGCCCTCATTTGGTAAAGTATGAAGTGGAAGAATAAACATAATCAAAAGAGGAAGCAGTAAACAACATACGGCAATATAACTAAAAGTAGAAACAATGTCTGATATGATAATGATGCAGTATGGTACATGTATCTATGGAATGCAGTAAACAAGTCAATGTGCTGAAATACAACTGAAACCAATGTAATAAACATAAAGAGAAAATATATAAGCATCACGAGCCAAAGCCCAGTCCCATGCTCTCCAACTCCACCGGCAATCAAGTACCTGAGGTAGAAGGATGGGAATCTATATCTACACCTGCAACCATATAATCTGTTTGGGCTGAAATGTAATACCCAAACAGGGTGTGAGAGTAATCCCAGTAGACAACCACCATAGAATTTGTGCCCTACTGTCAGTGAGTAATATAGCAAAATTATTGAAAAATAAGTACAATAATGGACTATGAGTACACTAGTAAATGATCCTACCTATAACCATTCACATTAATTTAATTAAACAACCAGAGAAAACCATCAAAGTTTTCTATTCAAAGGTAAACAATTAACACATAAGGTATCTCAAAATAATACGTAAACACAAAAAGTACAAAACCCAAGCTTGTTCTTTGGCTTGGTAGACTCACCACGACCAACCATAAAAATTCACACTGACTCTCTGGGTAGCTCAATCTTGTAGACCCCTATAGTCTAGTAATCAAACAAGGCACATACACTCTGGGAATATCTCACATCAATTCCCCTATGGTCTTGGAATGATATCTACAGACTCTCTGAGGAAGCACTTACATCTAATTCCTCTTGTGGTCTCGATGCATGGGTAAACTAAGAACACTCTTGGGAAGCATAAATTTCTATTCTCATAGGTCCTGCGTACGAAACTAAAACAAACAGACCCTCAAGGGAAGCACTTAATCATCTATTCCCTCTTTGATGTCCCACACCGGGTTCTCACAGCCCTGAGCAGTCCAATCACGCGCAATCAAATATCATCATCCCTAAGTATGTTAAACAACTACATGGATAATAAATAATATGAATCAAAATCATTTAAATAGTAGGAAACACATGAAATCAGTGATAAAAAGTAAACTAATAATTGTAGTAGGGATTGCCTCATAGGAAAACTATGCCAAATGGCTATAAACAGCCAAACAGGGGGAGAAAAATTGGTGGGGTGATTCTCAATCATGCAAACTAGCATTTATTAGCAACAATTAAACATAAGAGAACATGAAATCTAAGGAAAAAAACAATAGGATCAAAATACTAAACTCTGGATACTCGATACATGGGTATCCGGCACTTTTGCAACAAAACTAAATGAACTTCAACGAAGGGCAAGAATCCACCTACAGTGATCCTTTACGATCGATATACTTGATCCTTGGCATGTGAATCAGCCTAGAACAGAGTATATCTTCAAAAACGTCTAAAACATTCTACCTCAAATAACTCACATGAGAGAAGGAATCAGGAAACAAGGACAAAGATGAACCAAGAACTCACGGTTGTGTTTCTTCTACTATCGACGGAGTTCTATTTGGACCACTGGTGATGGATCGGTGGATTGGAGAAGAATCACCCTCCTCGGATGCTCTAGACAGAAAAAGGCGGAGAAAAACATGTTTATGAGAATTAGGTGTGACCCTAGTCCGATTAATGAAATAAAAAAGAAAGTACACGGCATGTACTTTTATATTACATGGTGTGTACTAGGTCTTTCCATACTTCACCAAAATCAGCCTCCATGTCACCCCTACACACCGTGTGTGTGGCCCGGGCACGGCTAGTACACGACTTTGAGTGGGAAAAGTGTACACTGTGTGTACTCAGAAAGTACTTGTCGTGTACTTCAGAAAATTTCCAGAAACATTATTTTTTCCAAAAACACTAAAAAAAGGAAAAACATACCTCAAACGAAGATCCGGGTTCTTAAAAACTTCCCCCCTTAAATAAATTCATCCTTGAATTTCCTAACATGGTGTGGAAGAAGAAACCCCAAACATCTCTGGCCACTGCGATCGTATATCGGCATCCCTTTCCCAGGTGTCTTCCTGCACTCGCTCGTGCTTCCATAGAACCCATTCTAGAGAAACAGACCAGCCACGGAGAACATTCGTACTGCGATCGACAACCTTGATAGGATGCTCCTTGAATGATGCATCCTTTTCTAGCTCAACCTCCTCGGGGTGAAAAACCTGAGACATGTCTGAGAAATTCCGTCGAAGCTGAGAAACATAGAAGACTTCGTGCATAGCCTGGTACCTCTTAGGTAACTGTAACCTATAAGCAACCAGCCCAACTCTCTCCAGAACCTCAAACGGCCCGACATATCTCAGTGAAAGCTTCCCCTGCCTTTTAATCCACTTATGTCCCAACCTCAGGGTAATGCGCAGGAAAACCTGATCTCCCACCTTGAACTCCAAAGGTCGTCTCCACTGATCAGCATAAGACTTCTTTTGATACTATGTTGTATCAATCCTCTTCTAAATCAACACTATCTTCTTGTAGGTCTCCTAAACAAGATGAGGTTCCAGCAAAGCTACCTCTCCTGCCTCTAGCCAGCATAAAGGTGTTTGGCATGGCCTACCGTTCAAAGCCTCGTAAGGTTCCTCCAAATATTTGCTTGAAAAATTTTTTTGTAGGCGAACTCCACAAGAGTAATATTCTTCTCCCAAATACCACCTATGTCTAGATTGCAATCTCGGAACATATCCTCAAGCACCTGGACTGTACGCTCAGACTGACCATCAGTCTGGGGATGGTATGCTGTACTCAAAAGTACATGTGTACCCAAAGCCCTCTAAATCCCCTGACAGAAGTGTGAAGTAAAACGCGCATCACTGTCTGAAACAATGGATTGTGAAACTCCATGAAGACATAAAATCTCACGGAAGTACAAACGTCCCAACTCATCAACACTAAAGGTTTCTTGATCGGTAAGAAGTGTACAACCTTCGTGAGCAAGTCCACTACAACCCAGACCGAATTATTTCATCGAGGAGATCTTGGTAACCCTATCACGAAGTCTATCGCGACATCATACCATTTCCACTCAGGAATGGGTAACATCTGTAAAATCCCCACTGGTCACTGATGCTCTTCCTTCACCTGCTGACAGATGGAACACCGCATAACAAAACCAGCCACATCCTTCTTCATACTTGGCCACCAATACTGACAGAGAAAGTCTCGGTACATCTTGGTGACACCAGGATGAACTTCCCAAGTTGAAGCATGAAACACCCACATCATCTCCTCACGTATGTCCGCTGAAACCCATACATGACCATGAAAACATAGCACCTCATCATCGCCCACTGTCCACCCCAGAGTAGGTTCTCCATCTGACACACCCTCCTATAGGACTAGGCCTTCTGGGTCTGATAGCTGCCTTATTCGAACATGATCTAAAAGAGTATAGGTAACAGCTATAGAAGAAAGAACAGTCTACCCCTATCTGTCGTGCACCTCAAAATGCATCTTAGAGAACAGAGCCATAAGCTGCCACTCACTGCTGGCCTCCTGAACTGCTTGCCACTGAGTCCTCCTGCTCAGTGCGTCAGCCACCACATTGCCTTTCCCATGCGTATAAGCATTCTCTACGTCGGAAGATTGTAGGTACTTGACCCACCTTCATTGTCTCAGATTCAAGTCACGCTACGTAAATATATACTTGGGGCTCTTTTGGTCAGTATATTCCACAATATTCACTCCCATGAGATAGTTCCTCCAACAACGCAAAGCATGAACAACCGCATCCAACTCCAGGTCGTGCGTAGGACAATTATTCTCAGGGGGCCTCAACTTCAGAGATCCGTACACAACAACACAATCAACCTGCAGAAGCACTGCTCCATGCCCGATGTCATATGCATAACAGAAAACTGTATAACTCTTGCCTAGATCTGACAGAACTAGAATCGGTGCTGAAGTCAATCTCCCCTTCATCTCCTGGAAGGATGAGTCGCATGCTTTTAACCAAACGTACTTCACATCCTTCTTAGTCAAGACCATCAATGGTGCTACTAAGCATGAGAAGTCCTGTATAAACCACCAGTAATAACCATCCAGTCCTAAGAAACTCTATACCTCAAATACATTCTTCGGCTTCTCCCAGGTAACTACTTCCCTCACCTTCTCTGGGTCTACTAATAATCTTATCTCTGAGATGACATGGCCCAAGAAGTGAATCTCATCCATCGAGAAGTGGCACTAAGAGATCTTAGCATATAACTGATGATCCCTTATTTTACTCAATACGATCTCAATATGGGTAGCATGGTCGTGTTGAGTGTGAGAGTACACCAAGATATCGTCCACAATGACAATGACGAAAGAGTCCAAGTAAGGATGGACAACTCTATTCATTAGTGCCATGAAAACTTCTGGTGTGTTCATGAGACTGAACGACATAACCAGATACTCGTACAGACCATACCTACATCGGAAAGCTATGAGTGGTATATCAGATGGTCTGACCCACAAATGATGATATCCGGATCTCAAGTTGATCTTAGAGAATACCCTGGCTCCTCGAAGCTGATCAAAAAGATCATCAATGCTTTGTAATGGATATCAGTTCTTGACTGTCAACTGGTTCGGCTTCTGATAGTCCACACAAATCCATAAGGTTCCATCCGCCTTCTTCGCAAACAACACAGGCGAACCCCATGGGGAGGTACTGGGTCGGATAAAACCCTTCACCTGCGACCCCTCCAACTACTTCTGGAGTTCATGAGACTCAGACATAGACATCCTATAAGGAGGTATGGATACCCGTGATTCTCCTAGAACAAGCTAAATAGAGAGGTATACCTCACGTTCCAGAGGCAACCCTGAAAAGTCTTCTGGAAAGACATTCGGAAAATGGTCAACTACCAGAGGAAAGTCCATCTGAGAAGTTCACTGATCATCCAGATATAAACTAGCAATCTGGGCCATAACACTACCTAACCCATGATGCTCTGGTCCATCTCTGCTTTCCTGGACATCACATCCTCCCTTGTGAAGAAAGGACTCACCCTCTGGTGACGTGAAACTCACCCTGCAGCGATAACAATCGACAAAGTCCTGAAAAGGAACTATCTAGTCTATTTTAATAATGAAATCATAACTCGTCATCTCAAGGACATAAAGATCCCACAAGAAGTGACACCCACAAACCTCAATGGGTCACTCCTTGCACTAACACACACTAGTAGTTCTATGTCCCAAAGGAGTTTATAGTGCCAATGTATCCTCAGAAGTAAAGACAGTATGTCTAACGCTCTCCATAGTGTGCACAAAAATAAATCTATGAGAAGCTCCAATATCAAAAAGTGCAGAAGATAAAACTGAGGCTACTAAGATCATACCTCAAACTGTGGAAGGTACAAGATCCTAATCCCAACGAATATGCTCTACTGAAAAAGTCTGGCCTGTACCGCAGCCCTGTCTAGCAGCCTGTTATCCCTGAGATGATCCTCCCTGAGCCTGACCACCACGTCCGCGACCTCTACCATGACCTGAGCGACTTGAAGAACTCCATCCCCATGTCATCTGCAGAAATGGTAATCCTTCTCCTGTACAAGGAGTAGAAAATAATCCTCCATCACTAGATGCTGAAAGAAAAACCCTACAAAAACATTGTAGATGACCCAGACGGAAGATCCCGTCTACTAGAAGAAATACTTCGCTTCCTCAAGTCACCAAGAGTAGACTCTCGGAGGTGCTTCCTGTTGTCAGTATGTAATGAATTAGCATCGGATGCTAAACTGTCCTGGTCAATCGCTCTAGTCTCCCTCATATTTGGTTCGGTGATCAGCGCCTGATTGACTATTAGGGTAATAGAAGTCAACTGGAAGACATTCACCTGTGATTAGATCCCTAGTTTGAGGCCTTCCTCAATATTCCTTGCCAAAAACAGCTCGTCATTTCCAAGAATGGGAGTGACACACTGTAACTCATTGAAACAGTAGGAATACTTCATAACCGAAAGATTACCCTACTACAGGTTCATGAACTCTCTTGCTCTATCGGACCTCATCATCGCCAGATAGATATAGTCATAGAACGTATGCTAGAACTCATTCCAATCCATAGTCCATTAGCACCCTGCCTGCGAGACCATATCCCACCATCTTTTGGAAGAATCTCGCAGCATGTATGTTGCGAGATTCACCCTTTAGTCTGGGGGTGTCTCCAGATGATCGAAGATGGAAATCATGTTTTTTAGCCATGACTCTACAGACTGAGGTCCTCCATCCCCTGTGAAAGTGGGAGGATGCTGCTACTGGAAGACTCGCGTCAGCTCTGCCATAGACGGGGTAGGATGCTGAGCTCCTTGGATGGTCTTCATGAACCTCATGAAACCCTCTTTGAACTTAGCATCAGCACCCGTGTCTGGAATCACTACAGGTTCCATGTACAGAATGATCGGCGGAACTACTAGTATTCCCTAGTCTACCGTATCAGGTATACAGTCACTGCCTGGTTCCTGGCATGCAACGGGAGGATATCATGGTTACATGGACTTGAAAGGTCAAAAGAACACCTCATATTTAGTATTAACAAGGTTTGAAAACACAAGATTAAAAAACGGGAACATGATAGAGAAACACTTATGTTTTCAAAACAAGACTACTCAACGTGTATTTAAACTACACAGCGTGTTTGTTAAAGCCATTTACATGGGTGTGTACTCTGCCACCACTGGTCTTGTAACATCCGAGACTAACCAACATTTTGTCCCAAAACACAACTTGTACTTGAACACCCCTCCCCCGCCCGAGTCTCTTTAAAGGGCTAACCCACATGGTCATCCTAATTCTTAACTACACTATGTGTTCAATAAAGACACGACGTGTACTAGACAGGTTTCGGTGACCCGTGTAGTGGTTACACGGCCTACTACACGGTTGACCCCTACATGGTTTGTTCCGAAAAATCACAACATGTATAAGAATAGATAACACTGACCTGTGTTGTTCGTGACACGGCCAAGTACCCAGAAGAAAACTACATGGCATGTTCTTATACCACACGACTTGTACTACACAGGTTTCCATGACCCGTGTTGTTAGTGACACGGCTGGGTATACAATTGACTACCACACGGTGTGTAATTATGGTACACGGCATGTCCCTGAAGACTCTACGACACCTCATGTCTCTGCTCACATAGTTAGTAACATGGTTCAAAAACTACACGGCGTGTATTTATAAAGTACACACCGTGTATTCTGGGTTTTTCCGGGCAGTAGCTCAGAAACTGAATTGAATGCCAGAAACACTGAAAAACAAACTTTATGTGCAAAATTATGATCCGTGGGGGACCATTCTCTCCGTGAATCAAATCTTGGAATCATAACAATGCATATATCAAGTAAAACAGGACAATAATTATGTCTTTCACCACAACTATCACAACAACATGCATAATTTATCATGACATCTATCACAACAGCATGAAATTCTAATGCACCCTACATGGCATGGTGAATGCATGACATGTGATTTCCCACCCAGTGCCTACATGATGCATGAGATGGAACACCCTCATCTCATCAGGTTGCAACAAAATAGAACCACAATCATATAAAATATAATAGCACAAAACATGTGCATCACCCAACGATGAAATATAATAAACTGTAACACTTGAAAAAACTGAAAATTTCAATTACGAGGTAATAAATCTTTTCCCAGTACACGGGTTAATTACTCCCCTGCACAGTTGAGTACTAACTACCCATTTCTTCCTATCCCTATCTATTGTTGCAAAACAGTAAGGAAATGAAAAATACGAAAACCCCTCTGATACCACATTCTAACGACCCTAATCCAGAGCCACATAACTGGTTCCCCATACCCGGTTCGCCACATGAACTCAAGCGCATTTCCCCAAATGCCAGAGGCTGACGACTAGTAGCGAGGGCCTTGGTGAGTCAGTGGGGAAACAATGCCCTAATTTGATAATGTATTATGTGGAAGAATAAACATAATCAATAGCGAAAGCAGTAAACAACATTCGACAACTGAACTAAAAGTAGAAATAATGTTTTATAAAATCATGATGCAGTATGGTACATGTGTCTTGGGAAAACAGCAAACAAATCAACGTGCTGAAATACAACTGAAACGAAAGTACTAAACGTAAACAGCAAATCCAGGAGCATCGCGAGCCAAAGCCCGGTCCCATGCTCTCCAACTCCAACCATCAATCATGTACATGAGGTAGAAGGACCACAATCCCTATCTACACCTGCAACCATATAATCTGTTTAGGCCGAAAAACAGGAACCAAACAGGGTGTGAGACTAATCCCAGTTGGCAACCACCACAAGATTTGTGCCCTACTGTCAGTGAATAATATGGTAAAATGAAGGAAAATATGTACAGTAATGGACTAAGATTACAACAGAAAAGAATCATACCAATTACCATTCACATTCATTTAATTAAACAACCAGATAAAACCAGCAAATTTTTGTATTCCAAGGTAAGAAAGTAACATGACAGGTATCTAAAAAGACTACCTAAACACAAGCAGTACAAATCCCAAGCTTGTCCTTTGGCTTGGTGGAATCATCAAAACCAACCATCAAAATTCACACTAACTCTCTGGGTGGCTCAAACTAGAAGACCCCTATAGTTCAGTAATCAAACAAGGCACAAACACTATGGGAAACTCTGATGTCAATTCCCCTATGGTCTTGCAATGATAGCTACAAACTGTCTGAGGAAGCACTTATGTCTAATTCTTTATGTGGTCTCGATGTGTGGGTAAATTAAGAACACTCTTGGGAAGTACAATGTCCTATTCACATTGGTCCTACGTACGAAACTAAAACCAACAGACTCTCTAGGGAAGGACATAATCGTCTATTCCCTCTTTGATCTCCCGCACCAGGTTCTCACAGCCCCGAGCAGTCCAGTCAAGCGTAATCGACTGTCAGCAGCCCTAAGTAAGTTCAACAACTACATGGCTAATAGCTACCATGCATCAAAAGCATTTAAACAGCAGGTAACACATGCAATCTGTGGTAAAAAGTAAACTAACTATTGTAGAAGGGTCTGCAACACTGGAAAACGGTTCCAAATGGTGATAAACAGACAAATAGGGGGAGAAACACCCATGGGGTGATCCTCAATCATGTAACTAATCATATATTAGCAATAATTAAACATAAGAGAACAAGAAATCTAGGGAAAATAAACAATATGATCAATATCCTAAACCCGGGATACCCGATACATGGGTATCCGGAACTTTTTCAACCAAAACTCAAAGAACATAAACGTAGGGCAACAAACCACCTACCTTGATCCTTGATGATTGATATACATGAACCACGACCAGTGATTCGGCCTAGAATGGAGTAGATCTACAATAAAATATAAAACTTTCAACCTTAGCTAACTCACATGAGAGAAGGAATCAGGAAATGAGGCCAAAGAAGAACCAAGAACTCACTACTGCGATTCTTCTGCAATTGACAGAGTATAATTTGGACATCCGGTGATGGATCGGTGGGTCGGAGAAGAATCGGCCTCCTCAGACGCTCTGGACGGAAAAAGGCGGAGAATAAGACGTTTATGAGCATTAGGCGTGACCCCGGTCTGATTAATGAAATAAAAATAAAGTACACGGGGTGTACTTTTAGATTTCCCATCGTGTACTAGCTCTTTCCGTACTTCGGCAAAATTGGCCTCCACATCACCCGTACACACCATGTGTGTGGCCCGGGCACGACCAACACACGACATTGACCGGGAAAAGAGTACACGACGCGTACTCAAGAAAGTACATGGAGTGTACTTCAGAAATTTCCAGAAACATTATTTTTCTAAAAAACTCTAGAAAAAGGAAAAACATACCTCAAACGAAGATCTGGGCTCTTACACCTTTGATACCAACTATGATAACCACGATTTTTATTACAAAATTAAGCATATTTAATTACAGAAACATCACTTAATACAACATAGAAGATCGATAGGTCTAGTGTATTTGGGGCTTAGGGTCATTACATAGCAACTTAAAACATGAAATACAACATCTTTTTTGAAAACATCTTTTACATGACCACTACATTCCCTCATACTTAGCATTGCATGGGATAACCTGAGGACATGCATAAGAAAAGGGTGAGCTATAAATACCAGTAAAGGAATAATCATGGAATCACATGAGGAATACAATACAAGTTAGACAATAAGAATGTGAATAGATCACAAGATAAGCATAAATATAATGGCATGATAAAGCATGATAATCATAACATGGAAATGTGGCATCAACACTTAGCATGGAATTAGCATGAGCCAATACACATTGCACATGGAGCATTAGTAATACCTCATTGCACATGGAGCCTGACTAAACCCTTATTTCACTTGAATTAGAATGCGTAAACACCCATTGCACAAGACATATCATGATAATATACTTCATCTAATGGATTGGGGCACTATGAGGGCACACCTATCTTAAACATTTCATTTCAGGTATAAGTGAGCCACATGGATCATAAAAAATTGAATCACTCAACATAATCATTAATTCAACGATAAATTAATGTGGAATAAATACATGAAACTCTTTAAAAAAATATTTAAATGTGCAATAAGGTGAATACACTTGATAAATAAATGGGCATGGTATTCAATATACACTGACTTTGGCCTGGAAAACACATTATAATTTCGACAGCATAAAGGTGTGAAATAAAAACTCATAAAAATTCTTGAAGAGAAAAAAGGGGTGTCTTATAATATTCACATGAAATGGATAGTAAGTTTCTAATATAGATACATATCCCAATAAATGTAATGGGATTTAGTTTAGGATACAAATTAATTTCGTGAATGTAAATGAGGAGAGAGAAATTCCTTTCGAGATTTCATCATAGTAATGAGTGTACATGGGAGACATTTAATGAGAGAGAAAGGGGTCTCCCATTATTCAAACATAAAGAGGGAAGTATGTGGGATGTTTTGAACCATAACCCAACATTTATAATTTAAATTAAATGGGAATAACAATTTGAATAATATTGGACAAAAATGAGAAAGGAAGAAAACCCCTTAATTGGAAGTGTGCTTCCGAAGGCTTGAGAGAGGCTTGAGAGAGGATTCTTCGAAGATTGGGGCGCCTTGGAAAGATTCTAGATAGGGTAAGGTAGAGGTTGGACGAACTTAGATAGCTTTTAGTGTGGAGTAATTGGTAGCTTGGGTATGTTTATATAGGAAAGGTGAGGAAATTATTTATTAGTTAGGTTTGGGATACCTCACATTAAACAAATCCAAACCAAAAACCATCCCATGGTTTTTTCCCATTGTTTTTGCCTAAGTGAATTGGACAACAATATTTTATAAGGATAAATTCATAACATCTTAAAATAATTTTGTTTCTTATATGTAGATGTGTCACACTCCCAAGGAAAACAATTTAAAAATACAAATTGATTAATAAGTCTTGAATGGTCTACTAATGCTTTGAAAAATAAATAAAACAAACCCAAAATCACATTATTTTAATGGTAAAACATATATTAGCCGAATATAATGTTTATAAGATTTTATTGCATCACTATTGGGTCATTATGATGTCATAAAACACATTATATATTTAAACGGTATTTAATTGTTACCAAAAAATTTGAATGTCTCAGAAAATCATGATAAATTTGCCATTGGATAATTTTGATGTCCTGATTCTAAAAATTATATTCTTTTTATCTAAAAAATTTTCTAAATATTTTAATTTTCACTTTCTAAATCAAGACCGACATTTTTAAAAAATTCATGGGTTTTTACAAAAATGGATTTCAAACCTTACGAAAAATTACAATTGCATTAATAAAATTATATGATCATTTATATTTAATAAAAATTAATTTAATAATAATAATAATAGTTTATTAAAACATTATTTAAATAAAAAATCCATAAATTCTTCAAAATGTATTTCTTAATTTAACATTAACTACAAATACTATTTGTGATTTAAAAACTATTAAATGGTAACAACAATAAAATGAAAGTATATTCATTATTACATAAAAGTAAAGTACATAACAATAGTGATATGGTCTTGTTACATAACCCCTTATAACACCTGCATAAGAGTGATGAGTAAGGTGTGTGATGGTGACAGACTCTTGGGGTGGCTCAGATATCAATACTCGGGTTGTAATCTTTCTCAACTTCCACTTCTCTCATTGGCAGCCCCACTGGAGCTTAACAAATTCAAGATCGACTTAGGATTATTCAAAAGAGAAGACCAAAGATATAACCTCCTTTACGAGTTCTGATAAATGGGCTTCGTATGAGGCACATCTACTGAATGAGGCATTCGATTACTTTATCTGAGTAAATTGGTTTTGTTAAAAACCTATATTTATACTAATCATATGATCACCGTTCAACAACTATATTAGAAACTATCATAATTACTAACAGTATTTTAAAATCCAAAAACATAAAACCAAAGAAGTTCAAATTTTATATAAACATTTTTCATAAAAAGACATTTAATTAGATCAAGAGGGATTTCCATTAATGAATGTTTGGTTCGTTACCATAGTACTGAAAAAATCATGAAAAAACCCCTTAATCTTGATGCTGAATTAATTTATAATTTAATTTAATTTTTTAAAAACCCATTAACAAATATATTGTGAAAAAAATAAGGTAATGAAAAATTAACAATTTGATATTCCTTTCTATGATTTCTTCTACACTATGCACATAAAATCCCGATTATGAATAATGATTTCTCTAAACTGTTGTGAAATATTCTCTACAAAAGAAAACTACATGAACTAAAAATTAAAGGATGTAATAAGGGAAGAAAAAGTGTGACAGGATTGAAGTATTACAATGAAGTAGAATAATGAAAATTTTCCAACCATTAAATATTGAATTGTGGAGAGAAAGAAAATTTAAGGATCCAAATATATACTCTCCCTCTTCCGTGTGTATATCTGAGGACTAAAATCCAATGGTATTTTCTATAAATAATCAAAAAAAATACATGAAGTACGCTAAAAAATGGGGAGTTATGTAATTGTGTCACAATGTGAACCAATTAGTCTTGATTTGAATCTACACTGTTGGGAGGGGTAACACCTCTTCTATATAATTTCATTTTTTAAACAACTGGATCACAATAAGATTTTATTTAAAATATTAGTCCAAGAAACACGAATAGTATAAACCTACCATGATGTCTAATTAAACATATGAATCATCCACCAACTCTTGAAACACATAAAAAACTAATAAGGAATTTTTTTTCTAACTTTTGGATCTAATGAAAACCCCATCACCAAATAAAAAATGTTTAAATTCATGCAAAATTTCACAACTCATGAAGGAGAATGAATTTTTAATCTCCCCAAAATAACAATTATATTTTTAAAGAAGCCCCAAAATTATTTCAATCAATGCTCCCAACTTATACCAATCATAAAATTTATTATAATCACTTGAGTAATATATCCAAATGTTGAATGTATTTGTGTTACAAAACTCAAATAACTAGGTTGAACACATAATAATATCTCCCAAAATCCTATAATGATCCTTGATCCACAAAAATCTAGTCCTAAATAATTCAACTGATTTTATTTTTAAATCAACCTACCCAATTCTCAATAAAACACGCATTGACACCTATAGATGCATCCACTATCATGTTATTAATTGATTATTATTTCTTAACCCCCAAATATATTACTAAACCATTAAAACATTAATGATATTTTCTCCACCTATCCATCTATTTAAATTCATATTTTGATCATATACTGAAAAAAAATAATGTCACACTCTACATATGAGTGCTATCTTATCTAATATTTGTATCATGATAAAAACATTGTACATTCATCATGAGTCTGATGGTAATTCTCTAACTCCATTCATCCCTACATCTTTGATCTGATTGTAATTCTCACTATGAATTTTGGTATAAATAGATTTTATTACATACAACATCACAATTCCATATCATCCCCCTATTTAGTAATCCCTTCACATTTGTGAACCTTCCACAATAGTTTCACATCTCTATGACTAGTACAATCCTCCCCCATTAGAGTATCTGTATTTTCCCCTTGTATAACTATAATGAAAAGTCATCAACATCCAGAATATTGTCTTTCTACACACACATGTCTATTAGAGTTTGTGTTAATGATCCTTTCAATTTTATGATTATGGATCTTCCAAATATAAGTCATTGTTACCGATGTATATCCCATCTAATGGCACTCCACTGTGTAATAATTTCTTATCGAAATGAAAATCAACCAGCCTAAATAGAAGACCAACTATAAACAAATATTTGAATATATGATTACATCATCAAAAATAAGTTCTAAGATCCAAATACATGTGGTTAACTGATAAAACATGAAATACCTCCTTGACACATGAATATTCCACTTGATTATTCGTAGGATACGTACTTACAATCACACAAAATGGACTACACATTCACGGAATGGTCAACAAAAAATAGGACAATCAACCCAAATTCACCTTCAAATCCCTCTTTGTGGTTTAAAAATCGAATTGGTATAGAGTTTAACAACATAAATTCAATCACCCAATTATCATTTTTTCAGGTATGAGGAATTAAAAAAAATCACCACCAATCAAAGAAAAATTAATATAATAGTTGGTTCTCACTTTTTCAAGAAGAATGAAATAAAATATTCTATTCGCCACAAGAGAATAAAAATAAAATAGTGTATAACAAACTAAAGAATATTCGGTAACCTAAATTATAAGCAGTTCCATAACATTTAAATGAACCAAATATCATCAGAGTGTTTAAAACTACCCTTGTAATTCGATGGGATTTCCAAAACTGATATCTAAAAAATACATAGCCTAGATATACTTTTCCTAAAAACCAATATTATTTTCCAAATATAATTTCTAATATAAATTGATTATTAATTTTCATTATATTTCATTAAAAAAGAAAAAAAACATTCCATTTCAAACGCATTATCTTCATGATCCATTTTCATCTAAACTATCTCTTAAAACCAATTATAAACCCACATACCAACTACATGATTTTTACTTTCAAAACATGGTTTCTTGATAAAATATAATTTATCACAAAAATGAAAATTCAAAAAAATCATTACCCAATAGTGAAAAAAATGAATAGTCTCAATTAATCAAATAATTCCATTTTATCATTGTTAATCAAATAATACCACTCAATATAATCCTAAAAATTTCATTTATATTATATTTTCCTAAAATTAATAATATATTATTAGAAGGATAAGTATTAAACGATATTTCATAATGAAATGTCTATTGTTCTATAATCATTATTCAATTATTATATATGACGAACTCAAAATCTCCTCAATTTTCCCTATGAGTCATACCGAGTCTTATCCATCCCATATTGGGATTATTTTTTTAAACCAACACATAACTCATATTAGAGTGAATAGATTAAACCCTAAACACCCCATCAAACCAAGGGGTTCAACATAAGTCACGGTAATGAATAAAGTGATTGATCAACACATTGAGTCTTAACAACCGAACAATATATTTAAATAAACTATATCATACTATAAAACATCTCTGATATAACATTCCATTTAATAATAATATATTACCCAAAAGACACCAATGAAATGTTTTCATCTTGATCTCAGGAGAACCTCATAAATCTCTAATGGCTGCTGATTAATGGTATCTTCTTTGAATAGACTTGGGTTTCAATTACATAAAATATAAATCATGAGGGTTTTTTCCAAATTCTTCCAAATCAATTTCAAGCACAGTGAAATAAGATACATCCATAAAAACATAGACATAAAAATGTGAGTTTAAAAGGACTATATATTCTAGAATAAAATACCAAACCTATTAATATGTTCGGATGATACATAACAGAGAAGCCATAATTAATATGGAAAATATAAATAAAGTGAAACACATTCGATTACACATGGTGAACAATAATGAAAATAAAAATTTATGGACCACTTTCCTCGAATCACACAATCATTGTAATAGATCCTTAGCATTAAAAAACTACTACACCAATGCCTCGTGTTATTATCAAAGTAGTACTCATTCCCTGGGAGAAAACAAGAATGTATACCCATATGCATTGAAATCCATGTCATGTACACTGGAAAGGGGTGAGTCCCACAACCTCGAATGAAATCAAAATCCTAAAACCAAATAAGTAATCTTTCTATCAAGTGAATATGCCTAAAATACATGAATATAAGGTTCATTCATTAGTTTTAAACAAGTGAAAATTGAAGAATAACATGCAATACTTATAATGCATACACATTTGTTTAAAATTTTCCAACTAGACCACCCTAATCGATGACCATACCTACTTCATCTAGGGTAGAATGATCAATAAATTGGACAAATATCCAAGGAAACCTACACCAGAATGAATTAAAATATAGTATTTGTGTAACTATCATAACCTAGGATTTATCCATAGGAATCCCTAATAATCATGTGTAAACGATTACCCTAGGAGGTAATCATAGCTGATGAATGCTCATCAGTATCCCAATTGATTCTTAAAAGGAAACCTGTGGTTATCTTATAGACCCAAGGGATAAATAACAATATCTAAGTAATTATATATATATATATACCATGTTCCACACCAATATTTAATAAGAACATCAATATAATATGCAATTATCAACTGTAAATAGACATCGATATGATGCGACCCTTGGAAATCAATTGTCACCATGCTCCTTGTTGAATACTATGAGGTAATACTAGTTGGTTAATAGTCATAACGATTCAATATGATGCCTATTAGAGAATATTATGTGATCATTTAAACATAAAGTATGAATACCCACATTATAATAATTATATATATATATATATACATTTTCTTCTGTCACCATATCAATGGAGAACATCCATGCCATCCAAAAATATTATTCATCTCTATAAATTGTTAATGGTTTTCCCTAGGAAATCAAACAATAATGAAAACATCTATATCGTAGAATAATTTATATGAATCCCCTATAATAATGTTCAAATATATGTAGAGTTTTTGAAACTCATTTCAAATGGGGAATCATGTTTGATCTCCAAATCCAAGGAGATAGTCTAAGTCATCCAAAATATTATATATATCTTAATGGGTAGTGTTTTTTACCCAAATCATCTCATATTAATGTGTATCATAATTTTTATCCATCTTCCCAAAACATCCACTGATACTTAATTTGATCCTTTTATGATCATCAGTTATCATCACTAACACAACCATGTCAAGCTCACACCAATAATTCCAGTATATGGTAAATCATATCATCAACAATACTGAAAAATAATTTACATCATATTTGCAGTCAACATAATAACAGGTAACCTTCCAAGCCCCCCCCCAGGTTAATAAAACACACAACCACTGTAATGGGTTCCTTAATCATATTTTTGATTCTCATATCTAACCTGTAATTTTGGTCATATTGTCACTCCAGAATAGTTATAGTACCATGGATCCATATGTACTATCAAGGGGTTTATTATAAATATTCAGACTATCTCATTAAATTGATATGAACAACATTCTTCCCACTGGGCTATATAGAGAACATGCATCATCATGCATTACATAAACCTAATGAAAAAGAAATTGTGAGAATTAAAATCCCTTAAGATTTGGTAAAATATTCATAACCCACAAGTGTTTAAATAGAGAAAGACTGATCCCATTCATGCCCTTAAGGATTCTAATTTTGCTAAACATATTAAAAAAATTTACAAGTATTTTTAATAGGCAACATATGTACAATTTTACTTGCACGAGGATGTTGACAACACTAACATGAATTTATTCTTTTAAGAAATTTCATTTTTTGTTCTAAAATAGAATTTGAAGCCCATTCTCATATTCAAAATATTAATATGGAAACAAACTAGATCTAAACCCATTTGAATGAACAATTTTATAAATTAAATCCATATAACCTTCAAAAACCAATGATATACTCCAAACTATCTAGAAATTAGGTTTGTGGAACTCATTTGACTAAGGCACCACTATCAAAATGTATATTAAGCTATGTTATCTAGATTTTCTATTATCTCGAAGCTAGTTTATCACAATTTATGGTGGTATAAAATATCAAACATTATGACAACATAAATAAATAAATAATTAAAACACCCAAAATTAATTATATAATTTAACTCTTTTTATTTTACTAATCTATTAAATTTCAAAAATAAATAAGGAATGGAAAAATTTTATTAACACACTAAGTATCAATCCCTCTATTATCCCACAATAAATGAGTCTTTTATACCCATAACACAAACCCAAACCTCTCACACAGACATGTGTCAACTGATTAGTAGACTTTAAATTATTTTATCAATTAAATATAATTACTAATAATAACAAAAACACTCTCTAAGCATCCCATTCAATGAAAATGAAAAAAAAATACATAAAAATGGCACATAATTCACCCATAAAACAAATATATTACAATTAAAAAACATAATATAGTCAGAAAATAGGAAATTTCATTTCATTTAATTCAAAATCGATAATATATCCACTATGAAACATACCTCAAGAGAAAAGACTTATGATAGATATAATATAATTTTCTAATGTTTCCCATATGGACACACCCTAATGACCCATGAAGAGTGATTATTTCCCTAAACTCAAGAAAAATAATCACTATAAGAACCTAGCAATAAAATAAACAATTATAGTAAATTATTTGAGAAGAAAATAGAAGAAATTAATGAATCCTAATAATTAATACAAGTTAAAAAACATTATAAACAAGATAAATAAAACGGATAAGTTAAGAATATGAAAATAAAATTGGATTATATCCCTCATCTCTATGTGCATTTGGGGAATAAAAACCAAAGGATATTCTATATAAGAACCCAAAAAATACAATGAAACCCCTAAAAATGGTAAATATTTGAATATTTTCATAGTTTAATCTTCTGGTTCATGTAATGAACCTCCTCTATATAGTGGGACATCCCCTTTACTATATTGTTTTAGGGAATGATCAATGGGATTGTTCTATGAGTAGATGGGAACCACAATATCAATCTTCTTGTCCATTTCAAACCTGCACTAACATATTCCGAAACACCCAAGGCACCCACAAAGCCTTAAAAAATGTCGAAAAAAATAATTTAAAATGTACAAGAACAAATAATATTTTTTGAATAATATTTCCCAAGAAATTGTTATTATGTTTCTCTATAATGATGAAATAAAAGTTCATGTATTGGAATAAATTATTTATAGTCGAATCCTGTGATATATAGTTCTTTTATACATTTTAATTTTTTTGGATTGTTTTTATTATCAAGATAAAGCTAGTAGGTTGATTTATAAATTTTGGGCTAAAATATTTTGAAGTTTTTATTTTGGAGTATTAGGTATGAATATCTTTAATTTTGGTTTGAATTAAATTTTTGTCGGTGAACTATGTGTAGTTAGAATAAATTTTTATGGACCTTTTATAAATTTTCCTCTTATTGGAGATATAAAATTTTTTAACTTGATGTATGATCTTCAATTTGATATTCAATTCTGTGAATGCTTTTAAATATACCCATTGTCAATCAGTGTGACTTTTTGGAAATATTAGGGTGGTGTTATTGTTTTTGGTTGATGTTAAAAACATTATAGTCTTTTATGACTGTCACCTATAAATAGGTATTCAAGGATCATTCAAATTAGTTTTCAATATCATAATTATTAGATATATTTATTTCTTAGTCTAAATCTATCAGTAGTGTTCTAGTAAATGGAATTTAGTTGAAGTTATTTTACATTATCAAGTTTCATTTTTTAATATAAGATGAGGTATTTTCATTTATATATAATCTATAGGAGAGGCCTACATGTTTGGTGGAATGTGGAGTTTTAGAAAGTATATTTTCTATAATATGATTAGTGGTAGTGATTGTTTTTAAGTAGATGATTAAAATTTCATTCTTTATCGTCATATATCAATTCTAACAGGATAATATTGTTTTTATTGTGTATAAGTGGATTAAATTATTTTTGTGGTCATTGTTTCTGTTAGTTTTCTATAAATTTAATTTATATGATTTATATTTCATTTGTATTATGAATATGAATTTTTCATGGTGATTGAGTGTAAAAATATGATGTGGAAGGAATTATAGAATTCTAGAATGATTGGTTTGGTTTAGTTTATTTCGTAAAGGATTATTATTTTGTAGAATAATAGAACCATGGGGTTTGATTCTCATTTCATATGGTGTATTCCTTTTGGATGGTTTTCTCGTTTTTTTCATAAATATAGTGTCTTCGTATGTCTAACCCTATCTAAAATCCAAGGGATTTTTTATATTTGTATACAATAACCCATTTAGAGTTCTATGATTTTTGAAATGATGGAACTTACTTATTTTTGTGTATATAATCTATATAAAACCATTTCATAAATAAATTTTTCACTTTTGGAAATTTATTTGAATACTTGGGGGTTTTAAATATTCTATTTTAGATATTTTAGGAGGAAAATATGATGGAAAAAATTATTATATTGATTCTAGAGTACAATGGATTCATTCCAATATATCACTTTCGGGAATTTTTTAGAATGCCAGGAATTTTTATTGAAGGATTGAGTTTAAATACGACTAAATGGATGACTTATGTTCAATTTCGCTTATTATTTCTCGATCAACTAATCAAAATAAAAATAATTTTAGAGGGTGTTATCTCATAGGGTTGAATAGTACTTGTGTTGATCCCTAATTATGACAAGCCGGTAATGGAAGACCAAGAATGCCTATGTCCAACCCCGATTGATAGCAGAAACTCTGGCCCCCAATTCATGTTTTCCCATATAACACATGGAAGGAAATTTCCCCTACCTGGAGGGGTTTTTTATTTCCCTCCCCCACAACTCAAACTCATGCCGACATGCATAACTCCAACTAGGAAGCATTACTAGTACCACCGATAATAACTCCATTCATTATTCTCTCATCTCAACCATCCCATCAATCATGTTATCCCAATCCCAACCCAATAATTCCCTGTAACCAAGTGAATATCTACTTCAGCAGCCTTGTGTAGTGGATTTCTATGAATTTTTTTAGAAATATATAATAGTTCAAAACACATTGTTTCTAATCTTATCTATCATACATTAATACTGCATAAAATAATACAACATTTTGAAACATTAGTTCATAATAAAGAAAATGGAATTCACAATAACATAAAAACCATAAATCCCCAACATTATACAGGGTTATCTTAACATTAATTATCTACATTCTATATTTTTCTGATCATTTCATGAAATCATTCCTAATACAACCGCAATTTATTGGGTATAGACCAGAAGGAATTACCATATATCTAGGTATGAGCCATTTAAAAATTTCATCACAATTAGGCCAAGACCTACAAGCAATATAACCTAATAAGTCCAATACCTATAAGAATTAAATAATTAACTCACCAATATTGATAATCATTCTAGTATAATGGTTTAACGTGTTGTATGAATTACAACATAACTCAATCAAGCCTCCAAGGAATTTCAACACAATCGCGTCTACAAAATAATAATTATATAATAACATGGATTTTAATAAGTCAAAAATTCATTTATAAAAATTTTATATCCACACACTGTGAACATAAAATAAATCATTAAAATATTCTTTAATATTTCATCTAATTACCATGTTGAATCAACTATATTTCACTGAAAAAAATTATCAATTATCATAAATATCCGTAATAATTCAATTATAAATATTAGTAATGTCTTATAATAATTCTCAAATAATTATGTTTATAAATTATCTTTTTATTATTCCCAATCCATAAACATGCCAAAATAACTAATTTAATACCAAAATATACTCTCTGAGAACAATTATCAAAATTTTCAGGTAATAAAAAATTCTTATGGTATTCCAATTGTGATACCAACGACACCCATTCATCTCAAATGAAAGGTAGGAACATCCCTCAGGTACCTTCATGTTCAGTATAAACAAATATAAACCCAATGTGATCCTAGGGAGGGATATGATTGTGTGTTTGTGTTTGTGAATTTATGTAAAGAAGTGGGTAACTATTTTATTTTGGATTCATACATAGTGCACCAAAAAGTTTGGAACTGTATAATGAACTAAAAAAGAGATCAATATCGGCCTTAACGGTATGAATTCGTCCACCTTCATTAAATGGAGTTAACTCTTAGACATGTAATGTCAAAACACTTTTTATATGTCTCTGATGTCCCCTCGGCATTCCTAAATTTCCATATGTTCAAAATATCGGCCCATGTCGGATCCTTAACCAATAATCGATGGAATGTATGAGAAGATATTCCGAAACCATTCCATGAAAAATAACATCATCAGATCACCCTTAAATGATTTAGAACATTAAAACATTATACCATACCATCTTCTATATCCATGATATAAACATCATTGGTCAAATTAGTCATGATCCAAAGTATTTTTACATAATTTTTAACCATTGAAAAATGTACATGAATGGTTGACGATGTGTATTTTTAAGAGAATTGAAAAACTTTAGAAATTGAAAAGGTTGTAACTCACATAATGGAATCAACTATAATGAGTAGTTATTAAAATGGTTATGGGGTGATATAAGAGGGGATCCTCAAATCCAATACCACTTTTCCCCAATACATATCTCATAACAAGTTAAATGAGATTAATTTAAAATTATTTTGAAATGTATTTCCGTTATAAGAACATCATGTTAACTTTCAGGGGGTTATGATGTGAGGAATTATTTCACATCCAGAATAATTGTTGAAACATACATTACTGGGAAAGGATAGTGAGTTTCATGACATGGAATAAATTTTCACTATATGAAATATTGGTACTACCCTCTAGGAACACTTTTAAAATCCTAAGAATAACTTTTTTCATGCAATGAATCAAATGCATTTCATGAATCAAATTAATAATGATAAAAAATGATTGAAGATACTATATGTATTCCTCCATGGCTACTCCAGGTCTGTTTTTTCTAAAATCTTAAAGACTTCAACTGAAAAATTAGCCTAATCCAAAAACATATTATTATGATGTTAAATAACACAAAACATCATTCCAATTTCTGGATTTAAAAATAAACTACTCAACATATAGAAAATAAAATTTCTACTTAAATACTCAAATTAGGTGTTTGTGGGTTTGTTAATGGTTATTTCATTAATTTCTATTTTGTTGGATTTTTATTTATATTATGCTTCACTATAAAGCACCATAATTTACATTCTAATAAAATAATATTTTTAATTTGAGTTTCTAAATGATAACTCCATCAACCAATTTTCGATGTAAATTCCCTTGAGAAACTAGCCACATATTTTGTAAAGGGTATCCATTATGATTGAATCATTGTTCTGATAGGATAGTGAAAACACAAAAATAAAGAGAAGATTCAAATTCATTATGAAATATAAATTAGAAAAAATTATATATATTCAAATATTTATTAATCGTATCACCACACTAATCCACACATCAATGTTTATAAAAATCCTATCCATAGTCACCCAAAGATCATTTATGGACATACATTCAAAAGAAATAGATACATATATTATTATAGATATAGGAATAATGATTATTAAAAATATATGATCTGAAATGAATAATTTATGATTCCAATATTTCCTCCTCTGACTATAATCCCATATCTTCGGGAATTTGTGCAGTGTGATAAAAAATTTCATTTTAAAAAATATGGATTTCTTAAATATCACAGTAAAACCAGAAAAAAAATCAATTCTTTTTAGTATCTTTAAAAAATCCTAATGTTTTCTTATCATTCTCCATATATGTTATTATTGTAATGTTATTTTTTTAAATCATTAGTCTGGGACTCTCCTTGAATATTTAATGTTTGATGAGATTTTCGCAAAATGATATACTCTTGGATTCATTAATGTTAAGTTTATGAATCATGTCTATGGTGTAAATATCAAAATTATACTATTAATATATAATTTCACATAAGGATTTTTCTTTTATACACTCAGGATTTTATCATGAAAAATACACATTCATCATTGCATATTTATCCTCTCATCCCATGTTTGTTATGACTTGGAGAAGTCTATATCATTGTAAAATAAAAATGACTGCCCCGTATTTTGAAGTGTTATATATATTATGGTGTGTTTATGTGTTGAATTTCCCCACAAGTTTCTTATATGGATAAAATACATTCAAGATAAAATCTAGAACCATGGGGTTCTCCTTGGATAATATTCATCCATTATAATCTGAGCTCCTTCTATTGGAAGAAACAAATTGGTCAGTGTAATGGGACAATTTGATATTGGTTGTGGCACATTTTTTGTTCAATATAACAATTTTGAGAATTGATTTTGGCATTACAACAAGGTTAAAAGTAAAAAAAATATTCATTACGGAATTATTTATAATAATTCAATTTAATATTTAATGGAATTTCAATAACACCATAGAATGTATTCTCACAGAAAAACATGTCATTCTCATATTAAAGATTTGGATAAGTATTAGTTTCTTGTGTTGTAAAATTTTATAGTTATTTTATTGGTTTATGATATATTAATTAATAGATCCATTTAAATACCCCCAGGTTATTGATTAGGGGATTGTGGTGTGGAATACCTATATTTTCACGAACAATTTTTAATCATCTTGTTTTCTCTTCTAATGAATAATTATTTTTGAATTCAATTAATACATAACCTATTAAATATCAATTTATTGGTTAAACATCTACAATTTTAAAAAATAATACTCAAGAATTTGGGTTAATAAATTCCAAATAATTTGATCATTTCCCTATCCTCCAGATAAATATCGACATCAAATCCATGAATATTCATACAAAATCATGTGAAGTATTCAATTAATAATGATTAAAAACATAATTTTAATTTTAAAAATTCCATAAGAACCCAAATCATCCTATCAATAGTGTGTTAGTCATATACCATATGTTATTTCAATTCAAAACTATTTTCTATTTCTATTCTCAATGATCAACATCTCACTGTTACCTATTCCCAATATAATTTTACTTTCCAAAAAAATGTTAACATACACATGGGAATAATTTATTATCTTTCTATTTTAACTCAATATTATTATTTGTATCCATATGATTGTAAAAAATGACAATATTTACTTATAATATAAAACAACACATATTATTAAGGACATTACAATAAGTCTCTAATGTCTAAAAGGATTGAGGTGTGTAGGGATTGATGTATGGTTTTTAAAAAATTAATGAAAATGATGATAATTTTATTAAGTTAAAATACACGATTTTAAATTAAGATTAATAATAAAAGATCCCACTTTTTCCTCATTAATATATATCTGATACCACATCTTTATCAACTACCTTAATGGTTAATATAGAATCAGTTTTAAAAAAATGATGAATTTTATATTTTTCTCAAAAGGAATGTTGGGAAGGGAAATTATCTTGTAATGTGGATATGTAAGAAAATGAATATAATAACCCATATAAAATTATTATTTTAAAAATTTCATAGAATAAATATATTACACAATATCATAGTTAAATAGTCTCATATGACTATATATATATGATCTATAAATTAAATTAGAAATTTAATGAACATTATCAAAATAAATCAAAAAAAACTTATGTATCATGGCATATACATCAGTCACTCGTAGTTATTTTCATTGGTTCATGGAAAATAAATATTATAAAATGGGATGAGAACTAATTCCTAGTAAGGTGTATAATATGTACTACGATTTCAAGAAATATACAAGGTACACACATGGAATGATTAAATATTATCATAATGTCATATTATTGAAAATATGATCATAATATATCAAAGGATATTTCGAAAATCAAGATAAATAATCCACAATTTAGTATTAATGTAACAAAGAAAACATTCATTAATGGAAAATCCTCTTGATCGAATTCAATGTCTTATTATGGTTATATATAATGTGAACTTCATTGGTTTTATGTTTCTAGATTTTTAAGTACTATTAGAATTTTGACCTTTGCTAATATAGCTGTTGAACAGTGACCACATGATTAGTATAAATACAGTGCTTGAACAAATCCAATTTACATAGACAATGGAAGCGGTGGAATCATCCAATAGACTTTCCCCGTACTAAGCCCATTTTTTGGATCTTGGAAAGGAGGTGCCGTTATTGGGCTTCTCTCTTGACCAAGCCCCAGCGGAGCTTGAACATGTTATGATTCAGCGAAACCGACTACGGAAGAAGTGTTAGTTAATATAGATTACCACCCAGGCGATGTTATCTGAGCCACCCCAAGAGTCTTTCATCATCGCATAACTTCCCCTTCGATGTCATGCAGGTGTTATATGGGCTTATGTAACATGACACTAGCACTATGACTATGTATATTTTTTTATAAATATTGTGCATTCATTTTATTATTGTTACATGGTAAATAGTTTTTAAAGAACAAATAGTATTTTTAGTTAAAATTCAACTATGAAATATATTTTTATGAATTAATGGATTTTTGAATTAAAAAATATTTTATTAAAATATTATTATTATTAAATTACTTATTAATAAATATAAATCATCATATAATTTTATTAATACAATTGTAATTTTTATGAAGGATTGAAAGTTGTTTTTGTCAAACCCCATGATTTTTCAAGAAATGTCATTTTTATTTTAAAAATAAAAATTCACATATTCAGAAAATTATTTAGTTAAAATGAAGATTTTTTTTAAAATTGGGATGTCTAAATTATCCAATGATGAATTTTTTATAATATTAAGAGACAGTTTAATTTTTGGGTAAAAATTAAACACCGTTTAAATATATAATGTGTTTAATAACAACATGATGACCCAATAGTGATGTAATAAAATACTATAAACCTTATTTTCGTCCAATATATGTCTTAAGAGTAAAATAATTTGATTTTAGATTTTTTTGATTTATTTTACATATCTTTAGTGGACCCTCCAATACTTATAAAACATTTTGTTTTTTAAATTGTTTTCCTTGAGAGTGTGACTCATCTCCACATAATCAATCCTATTATTTTTAGATGTTCAGACATTGGTCTTATAAAATTATTTTTGTACTCCCCTTTCACAAAAACCATGGGAAAAAACACAATGATGGTCTTTGGTTTTGATTAGTTTAATGTGAGATGTCCCAAACCTAAATAATAAAGAATTCCCTCTAATTTCCTATATAAACCCACCAAAGATCTTACTTCCTCCTCACTCAAATCCTTTAGAGTTCGACCAACCCCTTACCGCTCTCTCTATAATCCTCCCAAGGTTCCCCATTCTCCCAAAAATCCTTTCTAAACCCTCTCCCAAGCTTTTGGTGTCACACTTCCAGGTAAGGGATTTCACCCTTTCTCACTTTGTCCAGTTTTCATTAAGTTGTAATCCACTTCGGTTTTTTATTAAAAATGTTGTGGTATGAATTAGAACCACCCCCATACTTCCCTATTCATGTTTTGATAATGAGAGACCTCTTTATCTCTCATTAATGCATCCCATGTACACCTGTTACCATGCTGGAATTCCTTGAGTGATTTCTCTCTTCTCTTTTACATCTAAGTAATTATTTTATATTATGCATCTAAATTCAATTCAATTTTTTGGGATATGTATATATATGACCACTTTATTGTCCATTTCATGTACATATGATGATACACCCTTTTTCTCTCTCATCAACCATTTTCCTGAATCCTTATGTCAAGACGTTATGCGGCCAAAATCGCACTGTGATTTTCCATGCCATGATCATTGGGTAGTGAATAACATACCCGTGACTTTATCATAGGTATTCACCATTATTCACATATACATATTGAATGGTAATTTCATGTTTTTATTCCACATTACTTATTCGTGGAATAACTTATGATTTTTATTGATTCCATGTTATATGATTCATGTGGCGCACTTATGCATGAAATGAAATGTTTAAGTTGGGTGCACCCTGATAGTGCACCAATGCGTAAGGTAAAGTATAGTATCATGATAAGTCATGAGAAATGGGTGTTTAATCATGATATTTCAAGTCCAATTACTTTTTACTCATAATTCATTTGCAATGAGGGTTTACTCATGCTCTATGTGCAATGATCCTTGGCTCGTGCTAATTCCATGTTAAGTAATGTTGCCATATTTCCATGTTATAATTATCATGATTTATCAAGCCTTTGTATTTTTGTTTCTATAGTACTACATTGATATGCCTATTTACTAACATGTATTATATTACTCATGTTATTCTATGTTCATTCCCTTACTGGGCTTCATAACTCACCCTTTTCTTATGAAAGTCCCCAGGTTATCCCATGCAATGCTTAGAACGAGGGAATGTAGTGGTCATGTAAAATAAGATTTTAGAAAAAGAAATTGTATTTAATGTTGTAAGTTGTCATGTAATGATCCTAAGACCCAAAGGCACTAGACCTATCGATCATCCAGGTTGTCTCAAGTGAAGAGTTTTTGTAATAAATCATGTTTTCGTGTGTAATAAAGAACAATGTTGTTATAAATAATTGATATCACATTGATGTAATTCATATAATTGGGTATTATAACTGTGCTCAACTAAGACATCATACATAAATGAGTAGTAACACACCAACTAAAAATTATTTTTCCTTATTAGACCTAACAATACATAAATATTATAATAAATTTTATACTCTACTCATCCCATAATAATTCTATTGAATCTATCAGATGAATTGAATGGATAAAAACTACATATAATAATATCACTTAAATAAAATCATAAATAATCATGGATATGTAACCATTATTAATCATTATTGAATGAATGGATACATGAAAAAATAATACTTTTTTATAAAATGGAATAATAAATCCATCTTGTTGATTATCGTTAAAAAAACATAAAAACTTTAAGATATTGGACTAACAATGGATTGTTTCCAACTAAAATGATTGATAATGAATTAATAGTGTAGGTAATATCCATTATAATTATATTATTAGAAAATACTCACTGGATAAAATAATTTAAATTACATATGACAAAACAAATGATTCAATATTTTCCCTAAAATATAGCATGATGATTCCAATATATTTTTTATGCATTAGGGACAAAAAAATTATACAGAAAAACATACAAGTAGGTATGAAATAATGGAAACGGAAAATTTTTGTATAAATTGGATTTAATCCACTTAATAATTGATAGAGATTCTTCCAGAAATATCTTTTTTGTCCTCTCATAAGTAATTTTCATCTATTAGAAATAATATAACCATAATATAAAAAACACATTCTATACATAGGTATTGGGAAAATGGAGTCTTCGGCTGAAATAATGTAAAAGAAAAATTATATCTTTAAAATATGCTATAAGGAGACTCTTGAGTATTAACATAGTATCAGTATAAAAAAGTATCAATAATAATATATAATATCAACATTGGTTATGAAAATGTGAATGAATTAAAAATTTTATAAAAGAGAAAATAATAATATACATATGAACACATACACTTCAAAAATGATTTTAAGCGCTAAAGAAATAACATCTTAGTACCATATAATAACCATTAGAAACTGCAGAAGAAAATTGAGAGGATAAATATTCTCACTAACATTTCTGTTATTATGGATTGGATGATGAGAATGAATTTATAATAAATGGGGTGTTCTTTTAAAAAAAATACGTTTTGGTTTTTTTTATTCTTGGTTGCTGAAAATTAAATTCCATTAGCTTACCATTGGCTTTAAACCAATTTAAAATAATTTTATGACATGGATTTTGAAATTTACTTATTTGAGAATGTAAATTTATTTTTCAAAATAATTGGTCTCATCAAAATGCCTCTTATTCATTTTTATTTTTTTAAAACCTCATATTTTATTTTCGACTTTGGAAAAACCATTAATGGTTTAAAAAATATTTTATTACATTAAAAGAAATTATTTCAATAAAATTAAATATATTTTTTTGATTTAAATTATATTAATTGTTAAATTTTTATAAAATCATAAGGAAGTCGTAATAAATACAATATTTTATTTTGATATTTTATCATTTACCAAAAAATTCTATTATCTTATGAAATCATGAAAATTACACCATTAACTAATTTACACATGTTATATATAAATTTGATGTTCTATTAAGGAAAATAATTATACATAATTGAGAGAATTATTAATTAAATGGATCTTTAATTTTATTTTGAAATGATTTATTATTTTCCAAAAATTTTAAAAAGAAATAAATCTTTGTTTTATTTTATGAAAATTTTTCATAGTTATATTAAAATTCATAAATTTTTATACATTATTAATAATTATTAATTATCTTATTACCAAATTATTATTTTTTGATTAGATAATTGTATATATATTTTATATATTACTATTACAACAGTTATATTGGATAACTAAAAATCCAATGGTCACTACAAATTTTCAACATCCATACTAATCCAAATTTATACACTTCATCCAGATATCAAATAATTTGAATGTCCTTCAACTAGTACCTCCACTATATCTATTCTATTTCTTTAAATTTTTTATATAAATTTTTTCTATATATTTCTCATTATTTTAAATTTTAGATCATCAGGAGATACTGATTAATCTATTCGTTGTTTTTGGTCTTCTAGTTAATTTTTCCTTTCCTAAAACACATTCCTCTTATACTCCATGTCCAACATGGATGCACGTTAATGAGGTGGTTGTCGCATCAATCACTTTGTCAGATTCTATGGTTCTGTATTCATGTTTATATTGTGGTCCTCCCAATAACTTATCAAATTCTATTGAAGGGTTAATGGATAGAAATATCATAGTATAGGATGCATTGGTAACTCATATTTCTGATAGCTTGAGTTATTCTCCTACTATTGGGGTTTGTATAAGTTTCAATGAATCAAATTATTTTTAGGTTTTTGGTCACGTATTCATGGTTACACGGTGTCAGACTCTGACACCTGATGTCACCTTCTCTGATGAAATATTTACATTTTAAGAACACTTGGGGCTTAGGATATTGGGTGAAGATGGACAATACTATATCTAAATAGTAATGGTTTGACATTTCACTTGTTATATTTTTAAAACCAAAACATGATTATATGAAATCATCATAATATTTCATTAGTATGGGTGTTCAAAACTAAATTTGTGGGGATTAAAAAGCATAATATATGGTTTTTATAGATGCACTACATTTCACTGAATATAGATGGAGATTTGAATTAGTTTTTGTAACAACCCGAGATTTTATGTAAAATATTCTTTTTAATTTTATTAATGTCTTGTGTTGTACGCTACACCAGAAGGAGCTTGCACAACCCACATCCTTGACTTGCCTTGCATTACACGCAATCACGACCTTCCTCGATAGCGTGTGTAGTACGCAATACCGAGTTTCACTAAACAACGATATGCTATTAAAATATTATTAAAACTAGTCGTTATGAATAGTAATAACCAGTTTTTGAAATTTTGTAAATTTTAATTTTCAAAATGGACTTCATTTATGGATTCAGAGTATTGAATTTAGCCTAAGGTGAAATTTTGGTACTTTTCGGATAACTTTCATATTCTGATGAATAGTGAAAATTACACAATTTTAATTAAAAACAAATTTTTTAATTGAATTAATTAATAGTGATAAATTATTAATTTGAGTGGTTGTAAAGTATATTTAGAATATATTATTACAATTTAATACAATGTTGGTCATTGGATGTAATTTCACATTTAAACCAGTTATAAACAAGTGTCAATCTTTTGATAGTTATTATCTCTTAAAAACACGCTATTTGTTGTGACAGCGGAAATTAATTATAAAATTAATTAATGCAACTTATATGTTGGGAATTTTGTAAAATAGAAACCATTTTTGAATTCTGAATATCAATTATAGTTTAGGGTGAAATTTTGGCATTTTTCTGAAAAACTTCAATTTTTGATGAATAGTGAAACCACTAAGTGAGAGGTTAAAAACTGAATTTTGCATAAAACATAATTTTACCGCTTCTGTGAATGGAATTTCGAAAATCCGACAGACACGGTTGATATCAGTATGTAAAATGTGGTTCAATGAGATAAAAATAATTTTTTGGTGAATAGTAACTTTTTACTTTTTTTACCGCAGTTAATAGTAAATATGGTAACTAAGGGTAAATATGATATTATTATTATCCTAACACATGTCCTAATTCTATTGGATAAGTGTAATTCGACCAAAAACAACCTTATGAATATAATATGACCATTTAGGTCCACTTGGATTAGACTATGACATTTAATATTATTTTATTTAATGAATAGTTAAAATAGTTAAAATCAACGTTTTATAAGTAAAGCATTTTTAATATGGGGTTATACATAAGATAAATTCGACTATAAATATTCATTAGAAAGCTAAAAATATTTCCTACATAATGGTATTTTATTTGTAATTTTTAGACATCAAATAATTTAATTTATTTATGACACAAAGATGATGCAGTAATTATCTTATTAATTAAATATTGACATAATTGATATTATAAATTCCAAAATAACTGTAATTTAAGACTTTTTATGAATTCCACTAATTTTCTAGGATACTATGATATATTAGTGTTGATTTAATCAACTTGTTTCGAACATATAATTCTGTTATGACTTTCACAAAAATCATATATCAAATAGTGTCAAAATTGACACAAAATAGTTTTTAAATAATATATTATATTATTAATTGTTATTTTATTCCTAAAAATATAAGGTTCGGACAAATGACTTAGATAAGGATATATATATATATTAATAATAAACAACTTGGGGTTCGTTTGGCATGTTATAGTAAGTGTATTAATCATATAGTGTAAGAAAACAAAAAGTCACGGTAAAAGTTAAATTATGTAACTTAGAGTTAAATCTAATTGATAAGGTTAAAATAATAACGTAAACTTGTCTAAATCTTATTTTTTGATAGGATTTAGACCCATCCCCACTTTACCTTCGAAATAAGACCCTTTGGAACCACTATAAACCGATTTTGACTTTAATATAAAATAATATTTTGAGGTATTCCTAAGGTGCCCCTCTCCTCCCTTATAAAAGGGCACCTCCTCCCTCTCTTCCTCACAAAACTTTGAGCCTTCAAGCTCGGCCAACCCCTCCCAAAATCTCTTCTCCACTTCCCTAGAAACATCCTAGAGGTTCTGGTCTTCCTCAAAGACCAATTTTAGTGCCCTAAGAGGAGGTCTCAAAGAGGCGCTTCAAAGAAGAGATAATTTCCGTTACCGATTCTTTCACCTTTATTTCTTCTTCCACTTCTTCTTCTTAGGTTGTTTAATTATGAAGTAATAACATCAGTATCACTCATATACTGATATGTTATTATATGTATGAAACAATCCTATTTCACCATCTATCCATCCTACGGAAAACGAAATCACCGCGCGTGCGTACGTACGGAATACCGTCTCCACGCCGTGGTGTAATCTATTTTCCACCACCACCTTAATTGGATGGGTATAATGGTGTAATGAGTAACTATATATGATTATTATAAAGTGATATTGAAAATTTAATAGTATACATACACTTCAACACAAGTTCACGATCATGAGAACGATATCATCGCTCGTGCGTACGTACGGAATACCATCTCCACGACGCGATGAGATTCATTCTCCACTTTAACCATTCTTGAATGATTATAAAGTATATATAATAAGTAATAATGAAATATATGACATAATAATGATACTGTATTTATGTGTATATATATGAATTTCATCTACTTAATTCCGTTCAACTCAATAATGAAACGAAAACAGCGTTCATGCGTACGTACGGACTACCGTCTCCATGAACGGTGTGTTTCATTTCATTTATCTATCTATTATATATATATATATATACTGAATATATATGATATATAAATCATGTTTTATATTCTTAAAGTAAGTAAATCATGATATAAGTAATAATAATGTCAAGAACAACAAGTCCAAACACCTACGACAAATGAATCGATTTTACCCAAAACACTCTTTAACATGGAATTTACAAAAGAACGGTTAAATTAAAGTCATAAGTGAACCATATATTATATAATAACAATGAGTATGATTCTGGAATAAGTCAACGACATCATTTAAATCATTATACAGGAGGTTCGGACACTTACAAAGCAAATCAGACCCAAGGTAAGGAAAATATCACAATCTCATTTTTATCCGAGATTGTTTTTACATTGGCATTTACTGGGGTGTATTTTATCATCCACATATATATTTCCTCAATATGTAATATTATTTCCATCCACCTACAATTGTTTAAATCCTATTTTACCCTTCGGTTAATTGTTAGTAAAAGATAAGAAAGGAATATTTTGTCGTTTTTCGTACGAGGTACTTTTTGACTTTTTCGACAAAAGTACGAAGAATGTTTTTTTTAACTTATACGACATGAATGGATTTTTAAAACATTATTTCCAATAAAAATCCTTTACAAGATTTTAAGTTTATTTTTAATCAACTTCTTTTAGTTTAAAAATTTATGACATGTTAAGAAAGGAAAAATGTTTTTGAAGTAGAAAGGATATTTTCCTCAAGAATGGAGTTCAAGTGTTTTATAAAAATTATTTTCCATCTAAGATAATAAAGGGTTCTATTTTTATCCCTATTATTACATTGATTTGATTATGTTGTGATGGAATTATTTTTATGAATTCCTTTATCTTATATGAATTGCTTTATGATGTCATGATGTTTAAGATTCCCATTTGTATTACATGGGTTATCCAATGATATATGATCTATGATTTTGTGGCACAAATAAGAATGGTATCATTATTAGATGGGCGGGACCTATATCTCCCTCCAATGCATTGGGTAAAGATTTTATATCTAATGAGATAGACATGACCAGAATGGTAGGTTATACCGGTTCAGTGAAACAGGACTGAAACGAGGGTGACTCGGTTCAGAAAGGGACTTTGTCCACTAAGATAGTCTTGGCAATGAGTCTTGACTAACAAGAAATGATTCTCTATGATTATGTGTGTATGACACAAAGTTTCATGTTTTAGGTTATGATTATTGTGATTACATTTCACTGCCATGATTTATCCCATGTTATGAAATTATGCTCTGTTTTGAAGGTTAAGATTTCCAAAAGTTATGTTCTTATGAATATGATGTGATTGATTTTTCTTTTGTTTACCCTTACTGAGCATTTGAGCTCACCCTTTTATGTTTTCTTTTCCCCAGGATATAAAAAAAGGTTTTAGGTAAAAAAAGGGAAGATCTTTATGGTAGATATTGAAGATCTTTCACCACGATTAGAAGATTACGTTCCGAGTTTCCAAAGACACTAAACTATTACGATCCATGTGTGTGTGTTTTTGTTATGTAATAAGTATTCCGCAAAAGTAATGTAACGTTCATGTACGTCAAGATACGAGTCTCTACAGTTTTTTTGTCAAATTAGGTCTAGTTCTTTTTCCTTCCTTTTATATTTCATGTGTTCTAGGTGTGAGGTAGTTGAATGGGAATGTTTGTGTAAGGATATGACATCGTTTTATATGGGTTCTTCCACTTGGTACATAGGATGATATTTTAACTCTATATTGGCCAGTTCTGAAAAATATAGAGGTGAAATCATTTCATGGAAATGTCGATTGGTTTTTTTCCATCTTCATGTCTTTTGTAGGTCTTGTGGACTAGGGAAACATGAGTTATAACATCACATGCTGTAATAATAATAGGTAGAATAGGAGGGAGTGATTCCTCTTGTACTAGAAAATCACCAATCATAATGTTATCTTAACTTTTATAAATTATTTTGTTCATCATTTAGTTCAATCTATTTTAGATCATTCACCACATCTCATTAACCCATATGATCATGGTAATGAGTAAGAGTGGGATTTAATCACGAATCATTAGATGGTGGATCCTAGTTTTCATTCAAAGTTGACGCCTCCATGGGATCATACTTTGCAAGGAAGATCAATGGTGATTTTAAAAATCGATCTTCTCTATATAAAAGGGTACATGTTTTCATGGAATAAGAGTAATCCCACTCATTGGCATGAACATTAATTGATTCTGGCTGATATTTTTATACTAGAGTCTTGAATTGAGTAAATTTGGAATGCTTCCATTTTTGAATCTTTAACACATAAAAAGCCCAATTTCATTGAGCTATTATTCGAATGTGAAAGGGATGGTCAAGCCTTGTCTTGGGCCCCAAGATATAAAGGGGAAGATCACAATATTATGTATTTCCATGTGTTCATCAAGAAAAAGCCTCAAAAAATTAAATAGAATATATATATAGAGGATTTATCTTATACTATGTGTCTTTACATTGTTATACATATGTAGGATGGTTATCTTCATTCCCTTCTTGTTGATACAAACCCAAGCATGTAGAATTGTTATCCAGGAGTCTACTCTGACATTTTTATGTCATTCCATCTATAGTGCATGCAAATAAAAATGTCATGATTTTTGGTGTTACTCTAAAAAATAATATATGGGATAAATTCAAGCCTCAGAACATGGATTTTTATCTTGGTCTTTATACTCTTTATTGGGCCTTTTATGTGGATGATTGTCATGTGGTGAATAATGATCTTATCGAAGCCATTCAGAATTTTATTCATGGAGTTATCATTCCTCATGTATCTTATTCCACCACCATGGTTCTCATAACCAATGTTAATGATCCCTCGAATCTTAATCATATTAGTCCCATCAATATATTCAATATCATGTCTATGGTATTAGCCCATATGTTTAATAAAATGATGTCTACTCTTCTTATGAACTGGACCTCTATAGAGAATCATGGTTTTATTATGGGTTGTTCCATTCAGGATGACCTCGCTATTACTTAAGAGATGGTTGGGGACAACAATATGAAGATTTTTGGTTTCAATAATTTTATAATAATTTATGTGGATAAAAATTATGATAGAATCAAATTGAATTTTATTATTAGATTCCTGTGGTAAATGTATTTTCTTATTTGGATTTTGATCTTTTCTTCTGATAATGGTTGACCTCTTTTCCATGGGTTGGGTACACGGTTTCAGGAAGAATAATAGGGTTTTGAGACAAGGAGACAATCTCTTGCCCACTCTCCCCTACAATTTTTATTTTAGTCTAACAATACTTCATAAAGTACTTGATGTAGAGCATTCTTAGTAGTGTTATTGGTCCTTTTAAAACTAGTGGTATGCACAGTAGAATTTCACATTTGTTGTTTGTTAACAACATAGTTTTCAATTTTAATGGAAATAGGATATCTCTTCAATACATTAATAATGTTATCCTAGAGTACTAAAGGTGGAGTGGTTAGAGGATCAATCATGGGAAAAGTAGTGTTTACCTCTATTATTTATTCTCACAAATAAATGCGACATTTATTGAATCCAGCAAGGGTATTAACATGAAATCCATTCTTATTATGTGTCTTGGATTTCCAATCTCCGCAAGGAATATTTAAAATCACAATTTTTTGGGTCTTCAAGATAAAATATCAAATGAAATTGTTAACAATAAGGATATATTTTTTCCTTTGGTGGGAGTATTTCCTTGGTCTACAATGGTTTGTCCTCTATTCCTACTCAGGTACTCTTGGAATGAAAGGTTACCAAATCGATTTTCATTTATATTAAATATATAATGTTATATTTCATATGGTATATGTTTGTTGTACAGAAAAATAATTGAAGGTTCGTCTTCAAGCGGTTGGGTGTGGGATCATCTGGTCTACAAAGAAAACCACCCGATATGTGGGGTTTAATGCTTCTAACTGATCCTTGGTATCCAAATCTACATGCCTCATGTTTGAGTTGGAACCTCATCATTATAATAGGGATCATCCCCTTCACTTAAGATCTTCTAACATGGTAGTTCCACACCTTCTCATAGGTAGTTCATATTGCCTTTGTGTTATTGGATATGCTAGATCCCTTCTATTAGTGGACAAAATGTCAATGTGTATGGGATGTTCTGTTGTGGTTTTATGCATGGAGGCAGTCTTGGTCCTGACTATTGTGTCACTGTTCTTTTTCAATTCATTTCTTCCAATGGTTTGGGTGATTCCACTATGGAATAGGGGTTCACTATGTAGGATGGTCTATAAATGTGCACTAATAGAAGAATCTTGTTATCTTTTGTGGAGAATTACTTGATCATTATACTTATCATTCTACATGGTCGGATAAGTATTCTATAGTCTATTACATTTCTCATCACAATATGAAAAGATCTAATTAATGACCAAGCTACCCTTATCGACTCATGGTGTGAAGGTTAAAAGGTTGCATATTTTTTGGATTATTTGGTATGCTCAAAGAGATCCTATATGTGTTTTACCAGCATTTAGTCACTTCTTATTGGATGTGTTTACATTGTTAGGGGTTATTATCTCAGGCAACATCATTTTACGCCCCCTTTTACATGTTTCCCATTTGATTCCTTCTTAAATTGAAAAAAATTAATTTCATGTGGCACTGAATTTATGATATTCATTATTCTATGAACATATATAGTATAAATTTATCAATAAATTCTTAGGATCCCCTATAATTTCATTTGTCTTATGATTCCACAAAATTACATTCTCTAAAAAAATTTCCAATTAAAAACCTCCTTCAATATATTTTTATGAATTTAAATAGTCTCTTCATTATAGGATAATTCAATCCCAACATCAATTTATTTGATGTTTTGTATAGGGATTAGGTAAAAATTATACATTTACAATAGTGATACATATAAGTCATAATTTCAGGAACTAAGGTTATATGTAAATTCATAATGATAATTAACAATTCAAATTTAAACTAAAATATTTAAATTTTAAATGTAAATTTGACATAGCCTCTCATAAATAAAAATCACTAAAACTATCTTCCATGATGATATTCTCAAGAAGGAATGATGACCAACTTTTATGTCCATGTCTTTACTTTTTATATCAACAAAAATTCATCCTTTTTTATGATTTATTTGATTATTGATGGCTAAAAAATTCATCTATTTTCCTTCATCATATTATAGATCTCTTAGCCTCCATTTTTACAACATAATAATAATATTATTTAGTACATAATATTAAAATATATAAGTGTTCTTATAGTTATATTTTCATAATAGTTTCTATGAAATATATGTTTTAAATTTAAAATAGGTTTGGTAATGGTCCCAATTTCCTTGGACGATGAGTGATCATGACAACATCATATCATATAATTTTTGGATTTTCCAATTAAACATACATATATAGGTGGATAATAACTACTTCTAATTTTTATATCTATTTTTACATCCTTTTGAAGACTCCGCCATAATCAAAATGAAAACAAGGTATATGACCAAATATAATTGATAATGGAGTACTATAAAAGCTTAAAAACATTAACATCAACCATTTATTGAAAATAATGGGTTGTATTGTTTGTAGTATCAACAAGATGTATGTACTTGTTATGGTTATATATAATGTCCTAAAATGAAAAATTCCTCTTATATGGTTTTGAATGACCAATACAAAGATACATTGTGATATTGTCCCACTTCTGTATTGGTATAGGGGGTGTTATATGAAAACCTTTGGGATTCGTCTCACATAAATTTCATATAAAACCATAAATAATGAAAAATATTCAGTAGTTTCTAAGATCATATTGTCCCATAAATATTATTTTATTAACTCCCTATACAAAATTGTGCTACCAAGGCATATAGAAAGATATTAGATTTGGGATTCATCAAAAAATTAATTTTCAAATAATGATTCAGAGGAATATAAACACTCTTTAAATACATAAATAAATCATATTCATAGATAAAGTATATAAATTCCCCATATTATATTGAATAAATCACCATTTGTATGCTCTTTTAATCTTATGTATACTTCTATGTCAATTATATTGAAGATTGTTTGGAGATTACTGGAAAAAGGAATGAGGATTCCCCTTACATAATAATTTCTGCATCCAAATTTACTAAAGGCATAAAAATTATAATATTTTCAATAAAAATAATAGATAAAACTCCAATATCAATTCTATTTGATAAATCACACACCAATTTTTCCTTCCCAATGTGATACTATATATCAAAATAATTTTCCTTATGTAGTTTAAGCCATATCATTTGTCACATGATGAGAAGTTTCTTAGTGAATATATTCATTAAACTATTATTACAACTATAAATGACACATATTACACTGTAATGATATTTTACCCATATCTTATAATAAATGATTATAACTAGGGGCTGAATATCATGAATTGAATATATTTTTCATGGGTATTTAATTTCTTTGAGAAGAAACCATCAAATCTACCTTTTTTAATTGTACAACACTCATGTCCATTGATTTTCATAACAATAAACAATAATTACTTCTTTTATTCGTGGAAAAGATAGTATTGGCGAATAAATTAATTATTTAATCAATTCCTTGATTCATTCTTCACAATACATTGACAATATGAATTTTACCCCTTTATGTGTCAACTCTGTTAATGAGTTAGAAATTTAGATGTGTTTTTAACCATTTTTTTTAATAACAATATGTTATAAGGAATCTATGTATCAAATTATATTTCTGGGATTGGGTCCCTCTAGAACAATGTTTTTCTTTAGAGGGTCACCATATATTTCATCCACGGAGAAAATGTAGCTAGAGATAAAAACATGTTAAATCAAAAATTTAAACTTATTGAAATAATCATATAAATAATTTTTTATTTGTCATAAAAAAATATGTAAATGGTATTTATGTTCTTCTTTAATCATTGATTATTTCAATATCTCAACAATACAGACAAGAAAAAAATCATGATTATCATTGAATACACAATTAATCAAATCTATAAAAATAAAGGGTCTACTTTTTAATCAAAAAAGAAATACTATGAACTCTAAATAACCATTACTTATATTAAAAATCCATTATTATATCATCCTTTCTATTTTTTAATTTGTAATAATTTAAACATAGAACAATCATTGAGATGTATCAAGGCCTCTAAAGTTGATATAATTGATCATCAAGGTTGGTTAAATTGTACGTGTTCAAAATATTAGAGGAATTTATTTACCTATCATAAATTCATTACCTCATAAACCAATCCTTTTTATTTAAAAATAATGCAACCTCTCAACATGGAAATACACTTTGAAATATATCTCACTTGTCACCAAACTATTCATGTTTATTAAATAGTTCCAAGGAATCTATTAGATCAATTATATTAGAATACTGGGATATGGGTTGTGTTTTAGGTATACATTCAATATAGAATTATATTTCATGATTTATTGGATATTAATTAAACTACTAGTGAAATAAATCAATATAATTATGAATAATAGAAACAACATTTATTCTTAAGATGTTATCCTTATTTACTGTTAATCTTCAATAGTATTTTCATGAAAAAGTTAACATGGAGGTTCTTTAAAAAGTAATGAAGGTATATAGTATGTCCCCTACAAATGAGGTATTATATTTAATGGTTACAAATTATAATATCCATCTATCAGAAATAAACGAATTTATTATACTATTAGAGTAACCCCATCCAATATATTTTTTTAAATAACTAAATTTCTATAATAATTGGGAATACAAATAATAAATAGTAAATAATTTTAATAGAGATATCCTAGTATACATTAATATATATATGATTTATAATAATTGTTTTAATTGAAAACAATAAGGTTATTCAGTTACATGATGATTTAATGTTCTTAGAAAATAAAAAATATAATAAATGATTATGTAGACCAATAATTAAATAATTTCTTAGTAAACTATTAGTTAATGATTAAAGGCCCAACTATGAAATGGTATGCAAACTCTTGTTAGGTATTTCTGATTGAATGATCCTGAAAATTCTCCCATAGAATGTTCTAGTAGATATCCAATTTAATCTAGGATCATTCATTAGAGTATTATCTTATTTCATTATAATTGATTCATTAGATAGAAGTTTATTCTCTTTTTCCTTTGACATGTGATCATGAAATTCCTATGCTCTACAAACGATGTAACCATCCAAGACATTGAAGTATTAAATTGGTGGATTTATTCCATAATCTATACATCATACAAATTCAATCTTGAACTAACCCATGGTACCCCTGACATGAGTACCAGAGTTAGTATGTGGCAGGGCAACAAGGGTGTTCTTAGTCACCATAGGCTATATATTAGTTTCTGGGAATTTTAAAATGGTTTCAATAAAATTATATATAATTATTCCCATCCAATAACCATACATGAATCTACTATATATTTGAGAATTATGTTTTATTGTGTTTAACAACTATAATCATTGACAAAATAAAACCTCCATGGAAAGCATGGATGAACAAATCAATATAAACAAATCTAACCAATAAAATATTTAAAACAAAGATTTACAAAAAAACATATGTGGATGAACATAAACCAATATGTTTATATATCATCAGTAGATATACATTTTTCAGTATAAAAATAAATAAATAATAGATGTATCATCCCATAAATATGTTATATGATGTCTCATTCGAGTAGATCACCTTTACTAAGAAAGATAATGATATCAAGAACATCCACCACCTCTTGGGTGTTAATTTCTATTACCTATATCAATATAATAATTTTATTCATAAAAAAATTTTTTTATGAAAACATTGAACATAAAAATCCTAGAAATACAACACCAATTGTCCATCATGAATCCTCTATTAGAAAAACAAATCGTGTTATATTGAGTATAATAAATACAATGATTTGGATGTTTTTGTTGAATAAAATAATGCAATATATAAATTAGAAGAGGTTAATTAATTAATAAAGATACATTTAAAATAAGTATTCAATCAATAATCATGAGATTACAACCAATGGTCACTAACGCATGTTACCCTATAAATTATATAGATCTAATTTGGATAGTTCAAAAAATGATTGGAATAGATATAGAATTCTATAACATCCCAGTTGGGGTTACACATAAACCACATCATTAAAATTACTAGGGGTGGGGGACATCATTCAATATAGGATAACCTATCTAAGTAATCAGGTTTTAGAATTATTTTTATTAAGTACAACATCAATCACTAAACATGTAATTCAAATTTTAAATTTCTTAACATGTTCTAAAATCTAATTAAAAGATTTTATTTCCACTTCAAAATCATAAAATTAAATTTTAAGCATAATGGTATCAATAAATATATTATCCAATAAGTTTAAAATATCAATTAATAAATTTTACTAACCAATTATAATTTCTTATAAAAAATAGTTTTACTAGCATGGTGATACAGAACCACCTACCTTTAGTTATAAATGAACAAGTATCCCTATTATATCCACTTCATGGGATATTATTTTTATTGATGAGAGGCCTATAAAAACTCTGATCTATTTCTATACACTATTTTATAATTTGAATATTCCCCATCATCACCTCGATGAGGCTCATTACCACAAGGGATGTTTCTCCGACCTCAGTCTGAAGGAAGGGATAACAGAATGAAAGAAGATACAAATATTCAAATGGATCAAATTGAATAGAGGAATGTTATATAATATAATATGATAATTAAAATCAATATATATAATAAAATCATATTCATTAAATGAAAAAATTGCAATCTCAAAATACAACTTCTTGAATCTGATTTTTTCACTCAGTCCATTCTTCCATTTGGGCATCACAGTTATGATTTGTTTAACATGATATCCCATAGCCTAAAAGAGTCCTTTATATAACATGGAAGATATATAGGGATCCCTTACATATAACATGGTTAATTTAATGAAATATATTTTAATGATTTTCTAAACATACAACTTCCTAATATACCCAACCTTAGAGGAATCTCCAGTAAGATTGGAATTTGTAGACTTTAGTATAAAATCAGTGAAAATACAAATTGAATTCTTCTACAATGTTGAATGACGTAGTTTGACAAAATAATACATGGAAAATTTCCAAATTAAATTTAGGAGTATTAATGGGTTAAATTGATCTTGAACACCACTAATTATCAGTTTTACCCATTTTGAGGTTAATTTTCAACATGCAATGTCATCAACATCCCAATGTATTCATGGACACTAATAATATCTCTCCATAAAACAGATCATTTTTTATTTTCCATGATTGAAACCCCAATGATACCTATGGTAGTCCTGTATCAATTAATTCATCATTGATAAAGGAACAATGCACATATTCCTAATGCATATAATTTTTTTAAGGATAGAGACCACACATGGGGGTCCACATAAAATTCATCACTAAAATTGCTAGTATTGAGGGACATACTAAAATCTAGGATAAACTATCTATGTACTTAGGGTTTACAATTATGTTTATTAGGTACCACATGATTCACTAAATATGTATATCTAGCCACATATATTGTATAATAAATTATTTAATATGTTATTTTTACATTTCAATCCTTACAGAACCAATGAACATGAGTTTGGATAAGTAAACTATTCTATAAATGAAAAAAGCATGTATTTCCATAAAAACATCTATAACACATAATATTTAATAAAAAGTTTATTAAGGTCCTTTTACTTATCAATTTTTATTTATATGACAATAAATTAGACTTTTCCAATGTGCTACAAGTATTACGTCGGCACTGAAAATTACATTCATATTTATCATGAAATAAATATTAATTTAACTTTTTTGATTTTTTTGGATAGTATTTCTAATATATTATAATAAATTAGTATTTAAATTGGATATATTAATTTTATAAAATATTTAAGGATTAGTGATATCATAAAACTTATCATATTTCAAAAAAATATTATTATTTTATTCCAAAAAATTTAATTTATTCAAGAAATTATTGGACATTCATCCATAATAAATAAGATATTATGAATACTATATTGTTAACATTTTTATAAATTTAATTTATGGAACTAGGAAATCCAATTTTAATATAACTGCATAAAACATATTAAATTTAAAAAAATCATTTTTAATCCCCAAAATAAACATAGAGAAAATATGTTGTGATGATTATTTAAATATAATTAATTATATAATATGAAAATAAATAACACTTATGCTAATTTATGTTAAAATTAAAATCATAGCAATATTTTTATCAGTTTATAGAAATGATAGTTTCATAAAAACCAACATATATTATTATTCAATAAAAAGAAATGATTTTGAGAAAAATCCTAAAATTTCACCATAAGATAACATAAAAATTAGGAATAAAAATTTCATAATTTTTTAATATATTAATTTTTATTAATTTTCAAGGAATTATTTATAATATTAATTCAACAAAATAATTTATTTTCTTTGATGAAAATATTTTTGAAAAATAAAACATATTATCTACAAATTAAGTTCATATATTCTATGCATTTTTCAATAAAATATTATTAATTTTTTGCTTAAAATATATTTCAAAATTTTATTATTTATATTGAAAAACTCAAATTCAATTATTATATAATAATATTTTAAAGTTTTTTTTAAGACTGATGATTCATGTTGAATGTGATATTGAAAATATTTTTCTTCTAAACTATTCGGGTGTTATAAACCCTTTTACCCAAGACTCTTAGGATGTAAAAAATGAATAAAAAACATAAGTATTTCCCACATGAAATCCCAAAAGTAATTGCATGATTGCATGGGACTAGCTGATATAGATCCATCCCCTCGTCAGATTATTCCCCCACTCACCTGACTAGGTAACCCCTAAGACCTATAAACCCATCTGGTCGCTTCTCACTGATGAAATCATTAAACCATAACCTAATTATGATATCCATGATCAAATTATCCAACTAAAATGGGATTCATATCATTGGTTTGCATCCTTTCGAATGACCCTCATCACTCTATGCCCAATATGTCATGGATCATCTAATGATGACAAAGTCTCTCCATCCAAATCCTCAACATACTAGATCTAATTTCCAATTATATAATTCCATTTGTAATCCATATAGTAATTACCACATGAATCCATTATCATATATCACAAATTATTTTCCTCCAACCTAAGGAGGTAGTTATTAGTTACTAGAGATACATATTCCCGCTACACCCACAGACACCCATCCCCAATCCTCTCATGCCTTCCCACTATATCTATAAATGTAGGATATGTTATTAAGCAGCTCATCTCAAATATTTTTACATCCTAGAGGTTCCTCATTATCTAACATGGCATGCTCAACCAATGTAGATTTAGTCTTTTGGGGATCATGATTCATATTTGTGATAGAGAGTACATAATACAAGCATTAGAAGATTACATTTGTCCTATGTAATCTATTCAAGACACTCTCAGTCCTTTAACCTCATTCCCAGACCCCATGTTATTTTCATCCATACATACCTCTATAGAAAAAAAATATATTCACTAATATATTATTTATTGTACCTACAATGATACTGGAGTAAACACTCTACTGAAATATTCTGAGACTTATCTATGAAAATTAAGCACAATACAGACTATACAGAACCCATCACATTCTTTATGTACAAAAAATAATTCATAATAAATTTTTATGTAATTAGTTGATTTTTTAATAATTACATGCTCCTAAAAACTTACATGGAATCTTACTATTATTGAAATCATGAATAATGAGTTTTTTTCTACTCATGACAGACTCCAAGACATGGGATTTGATAAATTAAAAAATTTTATACTTATTCTAAAGTCCAATTTAAACATATTTAGTAAATAACAAAAAAAATATGGGAAACTTACCTTCACCAAATCCACTCCTGATGTAGTGATGACGTCATCATGGGTCATATCTAGCCCCATTAGATAAAATACCCATCCCACTCAGATTAATTTACCATTGTCCAATGAAATGACTTCCAAACCCTACCTCAATATTTGACAAAAACTATTAACAGTAAAGGAAACCAAGTATAGAGGGAGGATATTTTTATGATTCAAGACTAAAATACAGTAAAACTGGCCCCAAATAATAGGGAATATGTTATGATAATGACTAATAGTTTGTCCGATTATGTGAATTATTGTATAATATAAGATGTGGATATTGACCCCCCGTATATTTATTTTAGGATAAAACATATAAAGAACTCATTTTATATTAATCCTTCGATTGCGTCCATAAAACAGCGAGGAAGGGACCTAGACTGTTTCCCCAATTATTCTTGGATAATACCATATTTTAATTCCAATAATAATATATTGGTGGTGTTCCCTATTGACTCGGCATTCCTTCCTTTATCTATTTATTTTCCGGACCCCAAGATGAACTCCCCGACCACAAACCCCATCCGAAAATACTATTTAAGGATGTTCATACACATATAATCCTCTTACATATTCTAATTCTAAAAAGATCTATTCAACTGATTGAAAAAATTAAATTTCATTTTAAAACAATTACCCTAAATTTTACATTTTGTTAAAAACTGCCCACTATAATCCTTCTCTTCCTCAATAAGTTGTGTTAAACCCCAATGAATGTCCCATAAACTATCAATGTGAATAATTCATTGATAATAAGAAATGATCCACTCCCAAAAATCAAAATGTTGTTATACGACGTAACTATAGTCAATAAATTTATAACTCACCAAGTGTCACCCCACCTGGTCAATACCAATGCAAACACCGAGAGGTTTCTCACCACACACTTCTCCACCTACCCCAAATGGTTTCATTAGTTATCTGGACATAAGTCCTACAGTTTTACAAGAAAAATACTTTTCTGGTGGTATGTGATTCCAAATCCTGGTCCACTTCAATATAAAAATATCAACCTGTAAATGACCTTATCGCCATCTCCAGACCCACAAAAGGCATCCCACAAGACACTCCAAACCTAGTTCCCTTATCAATGTATCCCTATATAAAATAACACAAGTTTTACCTCCTCTAGAATACTTTTTAAAAAAACTGGTTATATATATTGATGAATCCTTAAAGGAATGCATACTTCCGACATTTGATTTTATACTAATGACCACCATGGAGGGTCTATCTTATTCATTGTGTTGTGTCATATATACCACATTATTTCCAAATAATCTTCACCTCAACTAAAACTAACACTTCATTTGGTCACATGGTTCACTCCCTAAATCAGGTTATAAATAATGATCAACCCATGAACCATGTTATGAATCACTTGTTCTCCTCAAAACCAGACAATGAAACTGGTTTACCCCATGAATCCTTTATTACCCATGTAATTTTCATCAGATTTAACACAATATAACCCAAGCATAATTCAATGCACCAAATTTACCTGGTAATTGATAAGACAATCATGTCTACTATCAGCTAAGGAACCAAAGATCAATTGATCTTGTCCCATTTAGTTATCATAATGTTACCTTAAACTACCAAAAATGGTCACTCCACATCAATCACACTTCGTAATGGATGCTTTTCACCCATAGTCTACATGATACTTTCTATCATAGGCATATCGTTAACATACCTTGAAGAACCCATGTTTATTTTTTCAATGGAACATTACATATTCATTACTATAAATAATGAATGGACTATACCAACCAAATTTAACCCAATCTCTAACACCCAACACCAACCACCTATGTGATAATCCATAACATGTCCTCCACTCAGGTTGACAATACCATGGTACCCCGATCAATTTCCAAAGTCAAAAATCACAACTGACTGACATATCCCATTCCAATGAACATTGTTCTAGCATTACATAAATCATTACACCATAAAATTATTGACGTAGCACCACTATGGTTCATTCAAAACCTAAACTATTGTCAATTGACCCACACACAACTAATTAATTGATTTTAACCTACTCAGTACTGAGCATACATAATGAAGTCCTTACCTAAATAAAATTAATTTATCAAAATTACTATGCCAATTACTAAAATTCCCTTTTAAGGTAGTGTGATCCACCAAGAACCTTCCCACAGGTTCCTATCTGCTAACTATGTATATCTCAACCAAACATGATGTCTATAAACTCTTATAATCCCTAATCACACGACCCAATTTATGTTCCATTGATTTATTTACCTTATAATATATGATCACAGTCCTAAAAAATTAACCATGTGAAATGTGAATTTCATGGTTCCCCTATAGCCAAATTAATCTCCCATGACATGGATACCCACAAAATCTCCCACCACGTCTGTATCCTTCCAATATATTAGAGTCTACGAATGTTCCCACCACTCCTAAAAAATCACATGCTAAAAACCACTTGAAAATTAATCCAACATTTAAGGCCCTCGAACCTCATCCCCAATCCTAGAAATGCTCAGAAGGCTTCACACCCCAATATCCCAAGAAATTGTTATTATTTTTCCCAACTGCATAATTTGGTTTAGTATAATCCTAAGAAGATGTTATATAAGAAAATATTATAGGAGATTATATTGGATCATTATGTATTTGATCTCACACAATAATAACCAGCAAATGTGCAACAGTCTTAGAGAATTTATTTCCATTTATTAGATCACCTTAGGTATACCATGTCTACATCATGTCATTAATTGGGAATAAACATCATGTAACGAACAAGGATGGGTATCTAAAAATATATTGATGAAGGGATTACATGAGAATCACTAAATAATCTTATTCAACTTGATATACTTGTTCTTCTATAACGACCCGCACTTATTACATACATAATCAGGAATTTATTCAAGAAAACACTCCCTCTTACATTGTGGATCTTTTCATGTTTAGAGATTTAGAGAATGAAGACAAAAAATTCCTAACATTACACATTGTTACATAGTGGATAACATAAAATCAGTTTCCATTTTTCTCAGAATATAAAACATTAAAACATAAAACAAGACTCCTTGACAATTCTTCAACATTTAGCATGTCTTCCTTCCTTGTATTACTCATCCATTAACCTGTGTAAAAACCTTTAAAAACATGGGATGAGCACAAAATCTCAGTAAGGTATGAAAAAATTAGGAAAAATCACATTAGTCCATGAATACTCATAACGTAGGAAAGCATTTTTAAAAGACATGATTTTAATCCATATATACTTACTTCTTGTAACATGAGATATAAAAAAGATCCATACAAACATAACTATAATCATAGAGGCATCTTGGAGCATTAATTACATAATCTTGTAACCATCATGGCTACCTTAATATTTGTAACCCTCACGGCTACCATACTTTGTGTAACCATCGCAGTAACACGTGGAGTAACCATACGGCCAACCTCCAACATACTCATACCCAATAAATTGGAGTGGAATATAGGTCCCACCATTCATCATAAACAATGCCCAATAACGAAAACATAGTCATACAACATAAATAATAGCATAAAAACATTGCTTTTGAATCTTGTAAAACAGAATTTTAAAAGAGGATTTTAGAAGAAAAGTCCCTTATAAACATCATATACTTGAAGTGAGACTTAATAGAGTGGATGGAATATGTATATACTCAATAAATAAACATATATAAACAAAATATAAATAGAACCCATCACACAAACAATTTAAATAGACCACAAATAATAAAGTAGAAGTTTAACCCAAAGAATGGAAATCGGATAAAGAATTCCCTTACCTTAGGCTTGTCTTAATTCAAATTTGTTTAGACCTCCTGTATAATGGTTAAAAGAGTGTTATTAGTATTTTAAAGAAACATTTTCATGTTTATAACATCTTATATGGTCATTTAAACCTCATTTCACACATTAATTGTTAGTATTTTGTTCCTTGCATTATTTTGGGTGAGTTCTTTTGTGATTTTCACGATCGGTTCATGATGAATCATTCTTGTTGATTGGAAGTGAAACTCCAGAATTGGAATGGAGTAGTATTTAAATATTTTCAGTACCATAAATTATACCATTTATCACTTTTATTCTTTATATGAGAATGACCTATAAGTTAAAACATTAATGATGTTCGTTTAGATCATTTTAGTGGTTCTTTGATAATAACAACGTCATTTTGTCTTTTAAATTAGAAACATGAGTACAAAAGAATTACAGAACCATATATGAGTCATAAAACATATATTATAACCTGTTTCATCCATATAAATTGTTTCATGACCAGACTTGAAAGAATTAATGGAAATTGAAAATACATCTTCCACGATGTCGGTAATTCGACACAAATGGACAATGTTTTTTGATTCTTTAAATAAGTGGAAGAGGAAAAGAATACTGGTGAGGAATTTTCCATAATCATGAGAACATAAAGAATATACATGATTATGGACATTTCATGCCTCTTGGGTAAGAGGTAGTGAGGAACGACTAAAAACGAATCATGAAATAAAAGAAAATCATGATAAATTTCCCACGAAAATTCGGTAGCCTAACGGCATCTCATAAAATTTCATAAAAACCAGATTGACGGAAGGAATGGAATATCTCATCATTCAGACAAAATATGGACATTAAGGGGGAATATATAATGAAATATCCCAACAAAAGACAAAGGGAATGGAATAAAATAACATAAAATGAAATAAAATAAAGAAAATAAAATAGGTTGTTTACCTCTTGATCTCTTCTCCTTGAGATCCTTCTGAAGGGCTTTGATTTTGGTCTTTTGGTGAGACCAGCAGCTCTAGGACATGGGGAAGAAGATTAGGGAGGGAATTTGACAGAATTTAGACAATGGTCAAGGCTTGAGAGGTGTGGGAGGAAGAGGGGAGTGAGAGTGGTATTTATAGTGGAGGAGGGGAGGTATTTTAGATTATTTTAATCATTATTATAATATTTTTATCAAGACTATGAATAATCTCAAATAAAGTGTCCCTAAATAGTGATAATATCACGTGAGTTGGAAGAAAGTGGCCTTGAATCACTTATGATGTCATAAATAGTGCATTTTTACTGATAAACTGATTATACGGTATTTTATCATATTTCACTATTCACCGAAAATTCAAGAGTTTCAGAAAAATACAAAAAATTTACCCCAACCATATTTCGACATGTAGATTTCAAAAATGAACTCCATTTTTCAAAAATGATTTTCTAAATATAATTAATTTAATTTTTAAATAAGGTCATAGTTAATTCGAAAAATAACAATATTGAAGTGCAATTAGTTTTATGTGACAATGGAAAATTAATTAAGATCCCATTATACTATTGCCTTGGGAAAATAAAATAATAATATTATTTACTATTCATAAGGTCATATTACTATTCATATTACTATTCATAAGGGTATGTTACTATTCACCAAAAAAACAACTTTGTTTCATCAGACTCTAAATAACATACTGAACACAATTGTAGATGACAGTTTCTTGAAATTCAAGACGTAGAAGAAATAAAATTATGTTTAAAGGATACTTATAAATATATACCTTAAACAAAATTTCAAGCATTCTCAATTTATTTTTAGAAAACCTTGGGATGTTACATTATCCCCACCTTCTTGAAATTGCATCCTCGCAATTTTATTTACTTATTAAACAACTGAGGGTATTTTTCCCTCATTGCATTTTCAGACTCCCATGTTGCTTCTTCAACCATGTGGTTTCTCCAAAAAACCTTTACCTGGTGGATTACCTTATTCCGCAATTCTTGTTCTCTTCGATCAAGAATCTGAACCGGTCTTTCTTAATAAGAAAGGTTCTCTTCCAGCTGAACTTCTTCCGGGCTCAAGACATGTGATGAATCTGGAACATACATTCTCAACATCGAAACATGAAAAACATTATGTACCTGAAACAAGCTCAGAGGCAAAGCTACATGGTATGCAACTTTTCCATCTTTATCCAGTATTTCAAAAGGACCGATGAACGGTGGACTTAGTTTTCCTTTCTTACCGAAATGCATCACACTTTTCAAAAGAGATATTTTAAGGAAAACATGGTCACCTACCTCAAAGGAGAAGTCTTTCCTTCTATTATCTGCATAACGTTTTTGCCTGCTCTGATCTGTCCTCATGTATTGCTCAATCATCTATACATTCTCAGCCACTTCTTCTACTAATTCTAGCCCCATCAACTTTCTTTCACCGACTTCATCCCAAAACGTAGGAGTCCAAAACCGCTTTCCATACAAGGCCTCAAAAGGTGCCATATGAATACTAGAATGGAAACTGTTATTATAAGAAAACTCAACTAAAGAAATATGTTGATCCCAACTTCCCTGATAGTCCATTAAACAATCTCGAAGCATATCCTTCGAAGTATGAATCGTTCGTTCTGACTGCCCATCTGATTGAGGATGAAAAGGTGTACTGAAATTCAACTCTGTGCCCAATGACTTCTGAAGTCCCTTCCAAAATTTAGAAGTGAACCTGGGATCTCAGTCAGACACAATGGAAAGAGGAACTCAATGTAACCTGACAATCTCTTTGAGGTATAATCGAGAAATCGGATCTAATGTTATTGTATCTCAAATAGAAAGAAAATGTGCATACTTTGATAGCCTATCAACAATAACCCAAATCGCATTATTACCTCAAGAAGTCTTTGGTAGTCCCACCAAAAAATCCATGGATATATTCTCCCATTTCTACTCTGGCACTGGCAAAGGCTGAAGCTCCCCTTCTGTAACTGCCGCTCTGCTTTAACCTGCTGACATGTCAAACATTTCATTGTAAAATCAAAAATATCTCCTTTCATCCCATTCCACCAATAATACTCTCGAAGGTCTCTGCACATATTAGTACTTATAGGATGAACAGAAAATGGAGAACTATGAGCTTCACACAACAATTCATTCTTCAACTGGGAATTAGAAGGCACACACAACCTTTTTCCAAATCTTAAAACATAATCTTTATCAAGATTAAATTCTATCAACCTACCCATTTTAACCAATTTTTCCTTTTTCTATAGCTCACAGTCTTCCCTCTGTGCTTTCATAATTCTGTCTGACAACGAAGACTGCACTGAAAACTGAAAAAAATGAGACGCATTCCCTGCACCAACAACTTCCAATCCAAAATTAATCAAATCATTAATCAAGGGATCATGTTCCAAACGTAGCATGTTTAATGATGCATGATGTTTCCGAATTAAGGCATCCACTACTTTTTTTGCTTTTCCAGGATGGTAATTGATCGTGTAGTCATAATCCTTTATCAGTTCTAGCCATCTTCTCTTCTTCATGTTTAATTCCTTCTAAGTGAATATATACTTTAAACTTTTATGGGCAGTATATATTTGGCATTTGGTTCCGTATAGATGACGCCTCCTAATTTTCAAAGCAAAAAATCACAGCTGCGAATTCCAAATCATGTGTGGGATAATTTAGCTCATGAGGTTTAAGTTGTCTCAAAGCATAGGCAATTACCTAATCCTTCTGCATCAAAACACAACCAAGTCCCTTAAAAGAAGCATCACTGTAGATGAAAGACTCACCATTCTGGGAAGGTATGGAAAAAACTGGAGCATTCACCAATCTCTTCTTTAGTTCCTGAAAACAAACATCACATTCCCCTGTCCAATCAAATTTAACCCCTTTCCGTGTTAACTTATTTATCGGGCTAGATAACCATGCAAAGTTCTTAAAAAACTGTCGGTTATAACTTTCTAATCCCAGAAAACTATGAATCTCTATAACATTTGTGGGTCTTGGCCATTCATCAACTACTTTTGTTTTGGCAGGATCAACTGTTATTCCATCCTTATTTACAATGTGCCAATGAAAAGTAATATGTTGCAACCAAAAATCACACTTGCTGAATTTTCCATATAGTTTCTTTTCATTTAATGTTTGTAAAACAACCCTTAGATGTTTTTCAGGCTCCTCTTTATTTTTAGAAAAAACCAGAATGTCATCAATAAATACAACCACAAACTTATCCAAGAACTCATTAAATACTCTATTCGTAAGATTCATGAATACAGCTGGTGCATTAGTTAACCCAAATGGCATAACAACAAATTCATAATGCCCATATATAGTACAAAAGGCTGTTTTCAGGATGTCATCCTCCTTCACCTTCAGCTGATGGTATCCAGATCTCATGTAAATCTTGGAAAAGTACTGAGCTCCCTGGAGCTGATCAATCAAGTCATCAATATGAGGCAAAGGATACTTGTTTTTAACAGTGATGTTATTCAAATCTCTATAATCAATGAAAAGTCTCATGGAACCATCATTATTTTTAACAAACAAAATAGGGGTTCCCCATGGTGATGTGCTGGGATGAATGAATCCTTTGACAAGAAAATCCGGCAACTAATTTTTCAATTCAAGAAGTTCTATTGGGGCCATATGATATGGGGGTTTTGAAATTGGCTTAGCATTAGGAACTAAGTCAGTTGTGAATTCGACTTCTCGTTCAGGTATGACACTGGGTAACTCCTCAGGAAAAACATCAAGGTATTCATTTACCACTGGCACATCATTAATTTGAATAGTTCCCTTGATTTCAACAATATGAGCAAGATAACTTTCATTTCCATTTTTCAGTAGTTTCTTAGCTTCCTGATATGTTGTCAATTTTATGGGTTAATTCTTGTATACAATGTAAAACTCTTTCTGAAAAAAAACTTCTTTAACTATACAGTCAATCTTAGCATGATAATCAGAAAGCCAGTCCATCCCCAGAATAACATCAAACTCGACTAAGGGTAAAACAACAAGGATTGTTGGTAAAGTCTGTCTATATAACACAATAGAAATATTCTTATAATTCCTCTTTGTTATAACATTTACCCCCTGGGGGTTTAACAACAAGTTTGGGTCTCATTTGTTGAGGTGATATTTCCAATTTACTAGAAAATTTCTCAGAGATGAAGGAATGTGTAGACCTCGTATCAAACAAAACGTTAGCAAAATCTGAGTGAACAAACAAAGTACCTGATACAACTTCATTGGATGGACTAACACCTGCTGACGTAGTCGCAAAGGATCTCACTACACCTTTTTGATTGTAGTCTGGCTTCTTTGCATCATTTGGATCCCTCTTTGGACAAGAATTTGCATAGTGTCCCATCTCACCACATTTAACACACTTTACAGTTTTCTTATCAAGATAATTCTTTGGATCATTTTCATTGCAATATCTGGCCATATGTACAAACATACCACATTTAATACACTTCCCAGTTTTGATAATACATTCCCCAGGGTGCTTCTTGCCACACTTTTCACAAACTGGAAACTGGATTTTCTTACCATCAGATTTCTTTGGTTGATTCTTACCCATTGGTTGCCAATTGGACCTCTTCTTCTCATTGTTTCCAAAATGTATGTGATCGTCAGCAAACTCCATCTCTACCCTCTCAGCACATTGGACAAGTTTCTCAAAACTTTGGAATTCATGGGAGGCCAACGCCCTTCAATACCTCGGCTTCATTCTTGAGTAGAAGTGGTTGATTTTTCTATCGAGATCCAGAATAAGATTTGGAGCATACCTCTCTAGTCGGGTAAATTTCGCCTCATACATAGCCACTGAATCTTCCTCCTATTGTTTTAATTCAAGGAATTGCTTCTCCATTCTAAGTCGCACCACCTTAAGAAAATATTTTTCAAGAAAAAGACTTTTAAATTCATCCCACACTAAGGCATCAAAATCCTCTATATCGCTGATATTCCTTTTCATTGACCACCACTGTTCAACTTCCCCTTCAAAATGATAAATGGCAAGACTTACCTTTTGATTGTCCAAACATCCCATAACATAAAATATCTTTTCAAGGGTTTTGATCCATCCTTCTGCTGCCACTGGTTCAGAAGAACCATTGAATGCAGGAGGATGTTGTCTCATTAAATGTTCCAACACTGTTATGTTCCTTTGGGGTACCTCTATTTGTTCTCTTTCATGGATGTCACCACCATTTATTGCCTACGTTAGCTGAGCCATTACTTTCACAAACTGCTCGGTTCCAATCCCTACCTTTTCTGGTTGTAGATCAGGAAGGATGTCATTATGCCAGTGCCTCTCCTCTTTAGCATCCATGTTTCTTCTGCGGACAACCATTCTAAACAAACATTTCATAGATGAAGCAACATGGTAATCATTAAATGCTATAACAAATTAAACATAGAGTGAAAATCATTTATGGTATTCTATTAGCGTCACCCTAATCCCTAAAGTTATCTAAACCATCCTCTGATACCAACTATAACGACCCGCACTTATTACATACATAATCATGAATTTATTGAAGAAAACACTTCCTTTTACATTGAGGATCTTTTCAAGTTTAGACCATTAGATAATTTAAGACAAAACATTCATAACACTACACATTGTTACATAGTGGATACCATAAAATCAGTTTCCATTTTTCTCAGAATATAATACATTATAACTTAAAACAAGACTCCTTGACAATTATTAAACATTTAACATGTCTTCCTTCCTTGTATTACTCATCCATTAACCAGTGAAAAATCATTTAAAAACTTGGGATGAGCACAAAAAACTCAGTAAGTAATGAAAAAGAAGGAAAAATCACATTAGTCCATGAATACTCATAACGTATGAAAACATTTATAAAAGACATGATTTTCATCCATATATACTTTCTTCATGTAACATGAGATATACACAAGATCCACACAAACATAAATATAATCATAGAGGCATCTTGGGGCATTACATACATAATCTCGTAACCATCATGGCTACCTTAAAATTTGTAACCCTCACAGCTACCATACTTTGTGTAACCATCGTAGTTACACGTGGAGTAAGCATACGGCCGACCTCCAACTTACTCATACCCAATGCATTGGAGGGAAATATAGGTCCCACGCTTCATCATAAACAATGCTCAATAACCAAAACATAATCTTACAACATAAATAATAGCATATAAACATTGCTTTTGAATCTTGTAAAACATAATTTTAAAAGAGGAGTTTAGAAGAAAAGTCCCTTATAAACATCATATACTTGATTTGAGACTTAATAGAGTGGATGGAATATGTATATAATCTATAAATACACATATTGAAACATAATATAAATAGAACCCATCACACAAACAATTTAAATATCACACAAATAATAAAGTATAAGTTTAACACAAAGAATGGAAATCGGGTTAAGAATTCCCTTACCTTAGGCTTGTCTTACGTAAAATTTGTTTAAAACTCTTGTATAATGGTTAAAAGAGTGTTATTAGTATTTTAAAGAAACATTTTCATGTTTATAACATCATATATGGTCATTTCAACCTCATTTCACCCCTTAATTGTTAGTATTTTGTTCCTTGCATTATTTTGGGTGAGTTCTTTTGTGATTTTCCCAATCGGTTCATGATGAATCATTCTTGTTGATTGGAAGTGAAACTCCAGATTTGGAATGGAGTAGTTTTTAAATATTTCCAGTTCTATAAATTATACCATTTATAACTTTTATGCTTTATATGATAATGACTTATAAGTTAAAACATTAATGATGTTCGTTTAGATCATTTTAGTGGTTCTTTGATAATAACAATGTCATTTTGTTTTCTAAATAATAACCATGAGTAAAAAAGAATTCCAGAACCATATATGAGTCATAAAACATATATTATAACCTGGTTCAACCATATAAATGGTTTCATGACCATAATTGAAAGAATTAATGGAAATGGAAAATACATCGTCCACGATGTCGGTAATCCGACACAAATGGACAATGTTTTTTGATTCTTTAAATAAGTGAAAGAGGAGAAGAATAATGATGAGGAATTTTCCATAATCATGAAAACATAAAGAATATACATAATTCTGGAGATCTCATGCCTCTTGGATAAGAGGGAGTGAGGAAAGAAAAAAAAACGAATCATGGAATAAAAGAAAATCATGAGAAATTTCTCACGAAGCTTTGGCAGCCTAACGACGTCTCTTAAAATTTCATAAAAACAAGATTGATGAGAGGAATCGAATATCTCATCATTCATACAAAATATTGACATTATGTGGGAATATTTAATGAAATATCCCAACAGTAGATAAAGGTAATTGAAGAGAATAACATAAAATGAATGAAAGGAAAGAAAATAAAAGAGGTTGTTTACCTCTTGATCTCTTCTCCTTGAGATCCTTCTTAAGGGCTTTGATTTTGGTATTTTGGTGATAGCATCAGCTATAGGACGTGGGGAAGAAGATTGGGGGTGGGAATTTGGCAGAATTTAGACAATGCTCAAGGCTTGAGAGGTGTGGGAGGAAGAGGGGAGTGAGGGTGGTATTTATAGTGGAGGAGGGGAGGTATTTTAGATTATTTTAATCATTATTATAATATTTTTATCAAGACTATGAATATTATCGAATCAAGTGGGCCTAAATAGTGATAATATCATGTGAGTTCGAAGAAAGTGTCCTTGCATCACTTATGATGTCATAAATAGTGCATTTTTACTGATAAATTGATTATACGGTATTTTATCATATTTCACTATTCACCGAAAATTCAAGAGTTTCAGAAAAATACCAAAAAATTACCTCAACCATTTTTCGACGTGTAGAATTCAAAAATGAACTCAATTTTTCAAAAATAATATTCTAAATATTATTAATTTAATTTTTAAATAAGGTCACAGTTATTTCGAAAAATAACAATATTGAAGTGCAATTAGTTTTATTTGACAATGGAAAATTAATTAAGATACCATTATCCTATTGCCTTGGGAAACTAAAATAATATTATTATTTACTATTCATGAGGTCATGTTACTATTCATATTACTATTCATAAGTGCATGTTACTATTAACCAAAAAAACATGTTTTTTCATCATACTCTAAATAACATACTGAACACAATTGTAGATGACAGCTTCTTGAAATTCAAGACATAGAAGAAATAAAATTATGTTTAAAGGATACTTATAAATATATACCTTAAAAAAAATTCAAGCATTTTCAATTTATTTTTAGAAAACCTTGTGATGTTACGCCTTACATTAAAATTAAATACACTATGGTGTTCTTAAATGTAATTACATCAATAATTTAAAAGGCAAAACACTATTTTTGAAACATTTTATAGTTGTACCTATCATAAGAAAACAAACTTATAAAATCACATGTATTTTATATTAATCTTACATGCCTTCCATGATGTACGAACATGACCACTTTCCAACAGGACAATATAATAAAATAATTAATAAATTATAAACCTCAATATCCCAGTGTATCACCCGTGGTGAAATCAAACAATTTTAATATAAAAAACCAAGAATAAAATCTATTACCCCAGTAACCTAGAAATATTATATATTTTTTTTCAAAAAATTGTTTAACATCCTTTAAAATATTTTTTTCATTACTATAACATGTATCATCTATCTTATCAAATAATAAAAAATGAAAATTTGATAAAAAAGTTTTTAATACACTATGTAGACCACTCAACAGTTCCAATAACTAGGGAGAAACATGGCCTCCAGTGAACCTCCATGTATGATCAAGGGTCAAAACATGTAGTGAGGGTCACAAAAGTGAAATGGGGATACTATTATGTTTATATCTTAGCTATAAATGTAAATAATTACCAAAAAAATATATACATTTGTGTGCATGAAATAAATAAGAATATATAATGTATTCATATATATGATAAAAGTGCTTCCCCACTTAGAAAATCATAGTACATGATAAAAATAAAATAAAACACACTCACCCTACTCATATTATCATCACAAGAGATCATCTTAATATCCTTATACCATTGAGATACTCTATCTTAGTTCTATAAATAACAAATTCTCTATCCTGTAAATGAATTCAAAATGTATGTATGGTCCAAAAGATTATATTGCTGTGTGTAACCATATAACACGATAGGGTCTCAGAAACAACCACTAATACATAAAGTAATATGTGAATGTTCCTTATCAGGATAATTGAATCACTGATAGGGAGAGGTGTGAATTAGTTATACATTTTCTTTTATGTTTCTTTGTAGTATAAACAACCTTCACCTCATGTTAATGAGTTCTTTCTTTGATAAACAAATTAAAACACACATCAACATGAACACAAGTATTTACAATTTTGATTATTCAATAAGAATATATATGCTCTTGGTATGGTTTGTAAAAAAAGAAATAACACACAATCCACTATAAAACATTCGTTTAGTGTGAAATACAATGAGTAGGATATATCTTTCACTCATGTCTCACTATGAGAAAAATCCAACAATGAATGTGCACCACCTAACCAAAATAAGGTAATATAATTATTTTATAACAAAACATGGTTCTTATTCTTTTTAATCAACATCTTCATGTATTTTCATTGGAAAATAAATTCCCATTTTGTAATGTAGAAGCTATTAATAACATCATGAAATTTAATATGAATTGCAGTATGATTGCCCAGTCTAATTCCTGAAATATTATTTCCAAGTAAGATTCTCTAGTCCTATCACCAAATATGAAAATATAACCAACTATGGATATGATTGAGAAAATTCATAACTCTTCTTCCTCATTTCATAATTCCTAATATGGAAACCCCACTATAATTATCTAGACCAAAATGATGACCATCCGAAGATGATGACATACAGAATAAAATAAACAACTGAATTTGATTACTCATTGAATATGATGACCAGCTAAAAACACTGCAACATTTTCACAACTACTGTCAATTTACTCTATAGAAACATCTTCGAAAAGGATCAATATATAAACCATTTTATAGTCCTTAAAATTTAGAGCATTTCCCTCTTCTTTGTAAATATTATATCGGTCATCAAAGAAGTACGATGTACTTATCACCATTATTAGGTGACAAATTATTTATTTTTTGGGAATCCCCAAAACATTACAACTCTACCAAATTTTAAAAAAATCTACTTCCCATGAATTTTGGGTAAAATCATGACATTAGCAATGATTCTCAATTCTTCTCAAATCATTTTCACAACATCAGTTCTCCTATATAATTTCATTTAAATCATCATTCCAATTCAAATTTTCCAATTTTGATTGTCCCAATATAATTTCATCAATACATTTCTTTATAATAATTAAATATATGTATGATGAAATAGAGATCATTTGAAAAATATATTTCAAATAATTATCCCAATTTTCAATACAATTGCTTCAACACATTTCTCCCATGTAAAAAGAAATCAACTTCATCCTCTTCAAATTCTAGGCTACCCCATTATCCATAAATTCATCAATATATTCCACATTTTATATTGAACCACTTGATCCAAATAATATGAAACCACTTCTACTTCTTGATTACTTCAAAAATAATAATTATTATCAACTTTGATACTATAGCTCTTGAGCCTTTTAAAAAACAAAACATTTGAATGAGATTTAGAGTTAATCAAGGTATTAATAATATAGTAACAATTTTCTTCAATAACCTATGATTTATATATTTTGTCTTTTTTTTCAGGCTAAAAACTAGTACCTTTGTTTTCTATCATGTTTCCCTAAAAATTATTATCATTTAATAAAATATTAATAAGATGATTTAATTATGATGATCTTCTGATGAAAAACCTAAAATATTTCAAATTTCTCCTATAGCAAACATTATCTTTTGTCATCACATCATTACGACTTTGAAAACATTAATGATAATCTATATCATCGTATGAAACCCAATTCCAAAGAATTGTAAATTCCAATCCTTTTCATTTACTATATTAATTTTCATATTCATCCAAAATATTATTATCCTGAATAAAATTTCAATAAATACGATCTCATAAAAATTTGTCATACCTACCTTGGGATTTATAAGAACTCCACAATCTAAAAACAATTGTCATATTTAAATCATATTCATGTAGACAAAAATTCTTCATCCATATGATCACTTCATACATACCAGATCCAGAGTACATCCAATGTCTATTTACATTTAGTAAGATGCATCATCTATACGATCGACCTCTACATCCATTTTTAGAATGATTTCCTACATATTATGGTCAATCTGATTCTATTCATATAAAAAGTGAGGTTTTTTTATTTTATTACAAAACAATATTTATAAAAAACCAAAATATGATCACATTCCTAGTTAGTTTTGTCAACAGAAAATCGCTTTGGATTTTTGTTTTCAAAAAAAATTCATAAATCACTAAACATTGTATCCTCAAGCAATGGAATAATTATCTATATTTCAAATCCTACAAGATATAACTAATTTTAGAAAAAATGAATCATTGACAACAAAACCTTAATGCCCAAAAAAGTGATTATAAAATAATCCTCAAATTTCATTCTCCAATACAAACCACTATTTACTCCAACATTACTAGAATACAAAATCTTCATTTCTTACAACCACTCTAAACAAATTTCAGAATTGTTTACAGACTCAAAATGCAGAATTCACATATTACCCACTACTCCTCCTTTTTACATGTTTAAAAAAGGATATATTTATGAAATAATTATATTCAACCCCTTAAAAATCTATCTTATGGTAAAATGAGAGAGGGAACAAGAACAAGTAACTAAACCATGATGAGAATGGGGATAGATCCCCATGGTGAACCTAAATTCATAAAAATATTCCTTTTGTATTTGTTTTGTGAAAAAAATCATCTACTTGTTCAAATGTAGGTACATACTCCAACTTCAATGTATTCTTCTCCACATGTTCTTGGGAAAATGATATATGATATCAATTTATGTATTAATAGAATGTTGAAATGTAATATATGCTATATTGATTATAAATTGATTATTAAAACCCAAGACCAAGGGTAACTTCACTTGAACATGTGAATATTTTAATATAGTTTTCTTCCATATAAGTTGAGTAGTGGATTGAGTAGTAGCAACATATTCAGCTTCACTCATATTGAGAGATACTAAATTCTTTTTCATTGAATACCAGTTAACACAATTCATCCCCATAATTAATAATCCACCATAAATGTATCTTCTGTCACAAATATTTTCTCCTCTGTGAGTTATTCAATACCCAAAAAAATGATTATTTTTTGAGCTGGAATATTTCATTCCACAATTTTTTACACCGTTGATGTATCTGATAATTATTTTTAACCATTAAATGTGATTATTTTTTATAACATTGAAATATTCCACATAAAGTTACATCATAATTAATTAATGTTCTTGAGGTAGTCAAATATAAAAATATTCTAATCATCTTCCAAATTTATTTCTTACAAACCACTTTTACTTCTCTTTATTTAGTCATATTTATTCCCCCAAAAATCATTGTGGTGAAATTTTTTGAGTTTTCCATGTCAAACCACAGAAGAATATAATTAGAATTCTTTCATTTATAATGGAAAATATGTTTCTCCCTTTTTAAAATTTATAACCCACTAAATTATTTCATTTCCACCAACACAGACATTTAAAATACATTTTCCATCTCATCTGAAAACCTTTCACAACTTCTTTCACCATTCCCACCAATCATAATGTTATAAATATAAATTTTTATGATGATGAAATACTCATGAATTTCTTTGATGTATGTTTTGGAATCAAGTCTTCCTTTATTAAATCTCATTTTTCGTATGAAATTACCCAATTTGGAATACAATTATCTCAAAGCTTCTTTCATCTCATACAAGGCATTCTCTAATCGACATATATGACATTCATCATTCCAAACAACAATGGTCGAATTTTGTTCAATGAAAATGTCCTCATCAAGAGAAAAATTCCTGAATATGTATTTAACAACTATTAGAATGATCATTAAATGTTTTTGTGAATAAATAGAAATAAAAATCCTTTTTATTTCTCATCATTCCACCAGAGAAAAGGTTTATTAAAAATCTATTCATTCAATATATAAATACCATTTTCAAACTAATCTTTCTTTCTTTATTGTCACTTCACCTTTTAATTAATATTGTACATAATTCCTATATTAAATAATTTTTTTAGTTTTATAGATTGAGAATTATTTCCTTGGTATTATTCATTTCAATTTGATTCAGCTCTTCAGTCATTACATTAACCCATTCTCAATACTCAAAAGCTTCTTTTACATCCTTCAGTTCATATTTTGAATATAAAGAAGTAGGTGTAATAGAATTTTTTATTCCACTTTTTAGAACCATTTGATTTTGATAACCATTATCATTTGGGAATCAACTTGCCTCCTCAACTGAGGATGTGATTTTCGAGTATCTTCTTAATCACTAGAAATTACTGAGTTTGATTCTTCTCTTTGAATTGGAATATAATTTTCTATATTCTTATCAAAATTATTAATCTCATCCTACTCATATTCCCTATCTTCATGAGTATTATTATGTTTTTATACCAATTAGAGAACTATAACATCATTGGAATAGATAATTATTCATGTTCTAAAGATCAAAAAAACTATATCCTTTACCTTTTAAAGGATATCCAAGAATGATTCTATCTAAACCTTTCTACTCAAACATTCCAATGATTCCACATTTCTTATTTATAATACATGGAATAAAAAAAAGTTAAGTGTTCCAATATTATAGATAATCCATAAATAAATTTATATGGATTCATATCATAATTTGAGCATTATAAACATTAGTTTTGAATATAATTATAGGTAATCATGGATTATATACAATGGTGATGATATAGACTATATTCAAGTTACATAATTCTTCACTTGTCTTTAAAACTTATATTCTTTCTTTCAGAACCCTCATTTTGTTGGGTAGTGTGTGGGGAAATATACTCCTGAATAATTCCATTCATCTCAATATGTCATTAAAATTAATCTTCACCACTATTTTATATTCTCAACTTCTTTACTGAATAATCGCATTACATATCAGGTTTCCTGAAGAAACTTTTAAATATTTACCAAGCATCTTATTTACACTAATATACATAAAAAATTTAATGTGAGTAAAATCATCAATAAAATCATTGAAGTACTTATCTCCATTTTTTATTTTTTCTCTCATTGTCCCACAAATTTAGGAATCAATCAGCTCTAGAGGTAGTTTTGAATAAATCTCAACATTCTGATACAGTAAATTTTTAAACATTCAATTATAGAATCTACTGAAACACAAATATCATTTTCTTGAAAAATCTAGAACGTCTCATAAACTATATCACTTTGAAAAATTTATCTTGTTTCTTTATCACATGTGTCCTAGCCTTTTATTCCACAATCGATTCTCTTACATCGTACTCTATCAAAAAGTTTATTTTATTTTTTCAACATAAACCATATTTTCTATGGTATGTTGGACTATTGTAACTTTCATTCCATCTAATTCGCCATTCACAAAAGAAACATCATTTATAAATATAAAAATGTTCCCCTCACCACACAACTATGAGACATTTAAAATGTTCTGTTTCATCCAATATACATATAATTATTTTTTGGTTTTCATCTTTTATTTTCTAATGATGGATGACCGTGTACCTTTGAATCTTAAAGATTCATCCATACCAAATTTCATTGTTCCCTATTTAAAATATCTCACAATCTTCAAACACATCAAAACTCATTTAATATGAGAAGAATTCCCACAAACAATAATCCAAGTGCATTATCCTTTAGTAACATTTATAGTTGTTTCAATAATAAGATATTTTTATGATTTCTTGTATCTCATCACCTTTAGATTTAGATAATTGATATGAATATTTTAATGTTCATATAATAATATAGGAAATTATTTTGAATGGTTTCCATATTGTTCACACCAATCAAAAATAGTTTCCAAAGGTTTGAACCTATTTTACACTTTCATATATATCTTCTATTGATTATTTAAACATCTATCAGAGACATATTCTTTTAATGGATTTTAATCTCCTAACTCTATTACATCCAAAACCTATAGAATAATATTAATGTTTTTGGTCTAATAAAAACTTGTTTTACATATGTATGAATCTAATACATTTCCAATAGTATCCAAAGAATGAGTATCTTCCTCAAAAACATCCATAATGACCGAAATATTGAATATGTTTCTCAGAAAATTAATTTTCATTCTTATTTGAACCAATTACCATTCTATTTCCAATTGAGACATTATTTTTCATATAATCCTTATCACAACAAGAAGGAAAATTTCTTTATTCTTACTTTTCGGACATAGTGCTCATTGAAACATATGAATTTCCAAAAATTTTGGTATTGTCAAAATATACACTTTTCCCATATTTCAACTTTTTAGAAACAATTCTAGCATTATTTTTACTTTTTCATGGTAATTTTTTTGAACATTTTCATTTTTATAATTAATATAAATTTTACCAACATCGGTTATAGAGTTATTGAAATATGTATTCATCAATTAATCATTAGATATTTTTTTGGACATGTTCCAACTATTCTTCTTTTTCCCTCAACATTACTCCCAAATTCCAATTATGACTCTTTTCTTCCTCAAGAGATTAATTCAAATAAATAATATACACCGGAATATTTTTATTCTATTATAAAAATATTTCACAAATTTTTTAGGAATATTAATCTTCTAACATCTGTTTTTTATTTTCAATCCTATTAATCTTTCTCATACATTATTTGAACTCTTATTTGAAATGAAATTTATGTTAAGTTTATTTTTCGTCAGAACTAAGGATTTCAAACTCTTTATTATTCATTATTTCAATAAAATAATTCTCAAAATCATACTCAATGGAATATATAGATTCAAAATCATTGACTTCATCTTTTCAATATTTAAATAAGAAACTGATTCATCTGGGTTTTTATAATTTTTTTATTTCCCAGTGGAATATGATTTTTATCACCTTATTTCTTCTATGAAATTCATGGAATTCTTGCTACATATTCACTGTCTTCCTCTTTATTTCGTCATGGGAAATTAGTTTATAGGTGTAAAACAACTCCATCTTTAGTACATTTAAACAGATTTTTAACATTGTATTTACCTATACCACATTTTACATTTTTATAAAGCCAATATAAAATTTGATCATGATTTTTATATACCAAATTTTCAGAATATGAATCAGTTTTTTTATCTTCTATTATAATCTCTTTTGACTTCTCATTCTTAGAATCCATGAAAAAAAATTCCCCATCAAATTTTTATTTAATTTTCATATCTTTCTTTTTTCTCATTTAATAATTAATGATAGTTCTATGAATATCATATAGATATAATGCTTCAGGATATCATTATTCTAAATAGAAAACATTGCATCAAATTTGTTGAGGATAATTCTGATGAGTGTTCCAATATCTATTTAATCATCTAACTTTTCACTAAGACAAGTACTAGTAATTAAAATGTTATTCACCATAGTAACAATGTCCCCAACAAATTCATACTCTCCCATTTCAAAATCAGCATACTTCAGTCTCTATAATTGATGTTATTACTTATTCACTATTATATTACCTTTATATAATTTTTTCATATTATCCTATATACACATGGTCGTGGAAACACCTTTCACCCTATGAAATTCACTTTTAGATGGTGTTGATAATATAGTATTGTTGGACCTTCCATCATTCTCGAGATTCTTATAATCATTAGATGTAAGAGTAGTTCATTCATATATAAAATGAAACCCATCTATTATAGAATATATAACATCATATGCAATAAACATAAGATACAAAAGGATTATATCTTACCAGATACGATAATTATTACAATCGAAAAATAGACAACATTTAGTATTCACACAATTCTGATTCTCCACAATCATCACTTAAAAATCATCATAAAAGAATAATAAAAGTGATCCTTTGGCTCAATTACCACTTGACTATTCCCAGTTAGGGAAATAATATGACTGTAAGGGTAGGGGTGAATCACTGATACTATTATTTAATGTTTCATTTCAATTGAAACAACCTTCTCCTCTTATTAATGATTTATTTAACTACTCTAAAAAATTCAAACTAACATCCACTTGAACATAAGTATTTAAAAGGTTCACTATTTAATATGAATAGTTACATCCCTGGAATGGTTTTCAAATAATCTAATACCCTAAAATAAACTTGAAAACCATATTATAGTGTTTAATATTAAGAGTGTGATATAACCTTTCCCATATGCAGCACTATGAAAACAATAAGATAGTGCATGTACACCCTCTATAACAAATCAGGAAATATAATGATTGCTAAAAAAACATGTTACATGTGATTCATAATCGACTTCAATAAATATATTCCTTGAAAAAATATTTAGTTTATTACTTGGAAGCTATTAATAAATTTAAGGAAATTAATATGAATGATAGTATGATTTCCTAGTCTGATTCCCACGATAGGATTTCCCAATATGAATCTCTATTCTGATTTCCCAGTATGAAAATATAACCATATATGGAAACAATTGAGATAATTTTTTACTATAATTCCTTAATCTATAGATTCAAATACATTAACCAAATTCTGATTATCTATCCCAAAATGATGACACGTAGTATTCAATGATAAGAAGAATAAAATAATATTAATTTAATAAAATTCTCTATACTAATTAAAAATATATATGAAGTTACTCATATCATTTGAAAACATCATTCTAAATAATTATCCAAATTTCTAATATGATTCCTTCAATACATTCCTATGAATGAGACAAAATCTAATTAAAACACTTCTAATTTCATGCATCCTCTTTGGAAATACATTCATCAATCTTCTTATTCATTTCTCTTGATCCACATGAACATAAAAATATTCAATCACAACAATTTATTCTTTACATAAAAAGGATGAAACAATATAAACCCTTATATGATGTCTCTTTACTCATTTTAAAAATAAAACATTTGGAAAAAAATTTAGAGTTCATCATGTTTTTCTAAATACAATACCCATCATCTTCAATAACCGAGGATTTATATCTTTTGGAATTTGGAATGACAGAAAACTAGTTCCTTCAGTTTCTCAAAATTTTTAGAGTCCATCAAATACTTTAAACAAATATGAATTTGTTATACCATTAAAAGTATCTTTAGACTAGAAAACATCAACTTCACCCATTTTATTCCATCAAAAACTTATTCTTGTGTTAGGAATTCCATCATAACATTGAAAATATTGAAAACCATATTTATCATCATATCACATCAAATTTAAAATTATTATAACTTACCATCCTATTCATCAGCCATCTTTATTTTCCAATTCAACCTGAATATGATTGTATATAATAAAATTGTCCAAAATATGATCTTTAATACCTTTTCTATACCCTATTTCATCATTATTTCATCCATCATTTTCAAAATACATGTGATTTTTGAGAATTCCACGATCATAAAATCATCATCACATTTAATTCATAGTCATGAGGACTCTAATTCTTTATCAATATAATAACTTCTTCAATGCTAAATCTAGTTTTAATCGGATGTCCATTTACTATCAACAAGATACATCCTCTATACGATCAACATATTCAAGCATTCTAAGAATGATTGATCACATACAATTGTCAATATTATTCTCTTCAATTTTAATATGAGGTTATTTTTTATTCATAAAAGTAATTCTTGACAGAAAAAAACAATACTTGAATATGATCACCTTCCCCATCATCTTGGTCCTAAAAATTTATATATGTATCTAAGAGGAACAGATATACTAAAATAAACGTGTCCATAGTTTTTTCTTGCACTAATTGAGGATCCAAAACATTGTAAGAGGTGCACATTCACATCAGTCATTGGGTGCTAGCCAATACACCCAGACACTAACTATACTTGATTCAACAAAATTTTGAAATTCACATTTCATCACATACTATAATACTAATTATAAAAGCTTTCCCTAAGACTCAAGGTGTGGAAGTGTCAAAAAATTGACCCAAAACACCAACAAAATAGTAACATTTATATATATATATATATATACTTCATCCCATCATTTACCACTCAAGGGAGGATCATCAGTCTCATCTAACATAACACCACATCCCATCCCCAATAAATTTCCATTACCATGACCTATACAATCTAGGAAAGTTTCTCTATCATCTTTGAACCAATTCCATCTCACTAAAAATGTGGTAAATCATTCCTCCCCACTTATTGATAAGGCCCCTTGTGAAATCACTACCCAATAACTCATACTTTGATCTGACTATATGTAAGTCAAACCAAGCCATATCTAATGATATGTTCAACACAATAATTATAGTGTGATGGAATAATTAACCCACTATCCCTTCCAAAAATACTCTACTGAGGCCTTATCACAACTAACCCATCCACCCCCTAGAATTTATTTTTCTCCAATGTGAACATTTACTATAAGATTTACCCATATGAAATCACAAATATCCACTACTAATTCACGGGATCTATTATCACTTTTAATATCCCCTCATCTCATTATGTCAAAACATTCTTGATAGGAAATCCATATTGTCCTTTTTACCTATCACAATATCTTCTCATAGATTCCATATTAAACACATAATCCACTCATGATGTCCCAACCTAAATATTACTATAGACCAATAAAAATAAATGTTAGTCTACAACCATTTCATAGTCTGTTTATTCTCACAGTATCGCTACACAACAACCCTCACAGGCAGACACACTATCCCTGATCCGAGCCTCAATTAGTTGTGTCTAATTACCACTCACAAAATCCTCTTGTATACCTTAAACCAAATCTTGTAAGAAACCTCTCACTCTATTCTCACATTATGAATGTCATCAAACTTCAGGATAACTATCCTTGTAACTTTTGAAACATATGTCTGTCTATTCCATCATCACATAACCTTAATCGTCTCTTTCCTACCCACAATACCATTCCACCCAACCTTGGATATTCTCTATCTCATCTCTCATCCTAGTATATGGGGAATAGATCAATACAACCACATCTAACTACGGATCTCTCAATCCATATTACATTTAAATACAAGCCTGTAGTCTAAAAATAGGAAATATAATGCATAGGAAAATTAATTCAGTTATAATATTAGTTCCACCTATATGAATACTGATGCTAACCCCTCATCTAGTGCCCTTGAGCAATATACATGGAAATATATCATAATTTATTCTCTTGGAATGCTATTTCACTCCACACATCACTCATAATTATTTATAAACATTATTCCAAAATTATAAAATAATATTTAAAATTGGAATAAACTCTGAGATACTTTTTTTGAATATTTATCTAACCATAATCAAAAAAAATATTATTATCCTACTGGTGATGAACCACTATAACTAGGATCAACAAAATCCCAAACATTTAATCACGTTATAGATGTCAATTTCATCTAAGCAAGAAAAGACCAATAAAAACTACCTGGAGACATAACTTCACCAAAACATCATCTAATGGAATTATGTTTTTGTATCGTGACCTCACCAAAACACCACTCATGTAACACCCATTTAACTCATATGGTTTCACTATTCCCCTATTAAATTATCAGAAAACCCTATACAAAAATCATTTGAAATCATGAGATGTGAATGCAAAGAAGAACGTAGGGAGGATAATATTTATATTTAAAAAAAGATATAAAATCCCAAAATGGATCAATGGGATAGAAGAGAGGGGGATGTTAATCCTTTTGTCCACTCCTCTATAGCACGTCAATAGTAAGACAGTGGGGACTGACCCACATCAATTTGTTTTAAAATCTCTTTAAGAACACTTTTTAGTTTGAATAGAATGTTAACACCATGATCCTTTAATGTAAGGACCCCTAACCTGTTCCATGATTCCTAGTATTTTAATCTATATGTTCACATTGTGTAACCTATACTATTATTATATACATCAGCACCAGCCTCCAGTCATTCTACCTTTTATTCCAAAAACAATCTATTAACTGCATGGGGTTTGAACCCCATTCAAAAAACCGATTTTGTGACCATCATGCTATTAGAAAATTATTTTGAGGTATGAATGTGAAAAAACACATCCATAATATGTAGATGATATAATTTGGTCTGAGAAAAATGACTTAGAAATATATAATACCTAACTGTTAATTTATATGTTTTCTATTTTTAATATAATTTTATTTATAAAATTAATTTTAGATAAAATTGAATCTCTCCATTTGGGTGACTATCATTCATGTTTTTGGATGTTTTAGGGCTCAAACCCAAATCTAATGGGTGATAGGGGGACAATGCTTACAATTTTATTATTTGTTCTACCTCTTCTATCTTTTGTCATTTTATTATAAATAATTATATATATTTCATAATAATGATTAATCTACCTAAATAGATTGTTTTATTTGATACTTATTTTCTTTTATTAACAATTCTATATTCACACAATCATGATAATCAATTAATTATATGTTCATGATTCAATTTAATATATATACATAAATAAACAAAATATTATAAATTTTTAATTCATAATATAGTTAATTTATTTTGTAAATGACTTTTATAATATAATGTATTTATGTTTTTTAACTCTAATTTCTTTGTATTAAAACATTATGTTATATTTTTAATAACAAAAATAATTTCTAAATACGTATTATTATTATTTTAAAATATAATTACACATATTTATAATGTTTTATTGATTTATAGATGTTAATATTCATTTATGATATAGTTTTTAGAAACTTAAAATCATCATGAACATGAAATTATAATCACTGTTAACAAATCATGTTACATTAAAACCATTATCTTGGTTATATATTTTAAATGTATGTTCTACATAATATAATGAATATTTTAATAAAACATAAATATTATGCATTTATTAATGAATAATTACACATCATTCAAACATTATAAATTGGATCACAAATATTAAAACAAATATTTTTTTTCTTAATAAATTATTTTTCAATATAATATATATTATTCATTAAATAAATAATATCAAACTTTTAGTATTTTAATTATTTATAAATGAATTTTTTTGTTGATTCAGTAATTTTATATTATCATAGGGTAAGTACTTTTTTTTGAATAAGTTTATTTTTAGGTGAATAATGAAAGTAAAATTCTTTTATTAATCTATAAATTTTATGAAATAATAATAATATTATGAGAAATTGAAATATTTAAAGTCTTTTCAATTAATAAAAATGTAGTTATGTATTGATATAACTAACTAATTTTTTTAGTTACATCTATAAATTTATGTTTGATGTTTTAGAATGTAGGAAATATTTTTCAAAAGTTGATTTTCAGGTGTTATGAATTTATTATAGTAAAATTAATTTTTACAACCTTAGTAAATTGAACCATGTAAAATTTATTTGGTATTTGTAATTAAATAGCATAAAATATGAGACAACTACAATTTCATTTTTATAAAGAAATATAATTTGAGATAAAAAATGGTATTTTCTATGGGAAAACTAAAATAAGGTGTACATATAAAATTTGAAGTGAAGGGAATAAATTACAAAAATACCACACCAATATAAATGTACTTATAAGTTAAAATGATGTTAACATAAAATTTTATTGTTAATTATCAATCAAATTTGTTGAAATTGAATGAAACAAATGTGTTTACCATAATAACCAAAAACATATTTTAACATGTATCTACATCTTTCATCATGTATAAAAACCCCGCACATTTTATCGTTATCCAAAATAAAATTTGAATTTATTTTATAATATTCTTCACAGATATTATATTCCACTTACCTCTCTTCAGTCATGAATATTTTCTTGTTTTAAGCCTCATCTCTCTTCTATGAAGCAAAAGAGATATAAGGGCCCCCCATTCCACTGCTTTCTTTTCAATTGAAAGAATTTTATTGTAATTCCTTTTTAATTTATTTCGTAAAATACTACCATCCATAATATTAAAGAATTTAATAATTAATTTAATGTTTTCTTAGTGGTATATTACTTATCTCATTCCATTGTAGCCTCTGCATAAGACGTAGCTATGCCAATGTAAGTATTCTTAGCATGTTCCCTATTTTTGAGAAATATTTTCAATTTGATATATTTTGATGGATTAGTGTTATTATGATTATATTATATAAATTCCCTCATATATTATTAATTATATATCACTATTAAATCTAATTATACCATATTTACATGCCATAATAATTATTAAGCAATCTATATCTATGAAACATCCTAAATATCGAAAAATCAATGATTGTGTGTTTTAAATGAAATTATATACCTTCCACGATAATAGATTTTGGAAGCTGTTTTAAAATATATTCACCATGGTTTAATCACACATTAAATGGATTTTATACTCTCAACACTATCCTTAAATAGTTCATGATTAGTGGGACCAAGAATGAAAACCTAGAAAGATAGTCTTTGGGAATATGGTTTTGATAATTCATGAACTCATTTCAATCTATACTATAGGATTAGAATATAAAAATTGAGATACAGAGTTAATTAATGTCTATATTCTATGGAATTTACCTCCATCAGAACTAATAATAATTTCATCAATTGGGGTATTACCCATTTTATTGTTAACATATTATAGTTTCTAAAGTTTTTTGTTTGATATTCAAATATAAAGACGCAATGATAAATTGATGGGCTTCTATCCCACTAATTTTGTGACTGTTGATTATATTCTCTATCACACTTCTTTATCCTCATTTATATTTCCTTTCTCATTCATTTTCATGTTCCTATGAACATGTTTTGTAAAATAAAAATGTAAAAATATCCATCACATCCTATTTCATTCTTAATAATAATGATTGTATAAACATAAAATTTCATCCTAATAATCTTCCTTGAGAATACCCTATAATGCTTTCTTCGATTATATGGTGATGTCGTTAATATATATGGATTCTATTGACTAGTTAATCATATAATAAATTTTATAACATGCATTCTATATGTTGTAAATAACTAATAGTTTATTTTGTTCATTAAACATCATTTACCCAGAGAATTTAATTATTTCATTGGATACCAATTTTATTATCATGGGTTTGTCTTGATATAATCTTTTGAATGATGTATATTCAAAATGTTAGTAATATTATTAAATTTAATGTTTAAATATTTATTTTCTCTGCATCCATTATTTTTTAATAAATTTTTTGAGTATAAGGATATGATTATGAATGAATTAACATAGTATACAAATGGATATGTATTTCTTACCATTCTTTCCCTAGGATAGATTTATCATAATAGTGGTGTAATGGGTGCGGCCCTATTATAGATATGACGATTCTTTTTTAGAAAGTCACATTATACGTAAAAGTCTCATTCATTGGAGTCATGATATACTTTTTTATTTAATTTATCTTGGTTGGGGCCTTCATAGTACATATGATATCATAGATACATCCTTAATTGTATCTAAGATCAATTTTATATATACATTATGATAAGATTACGATATCTATTAATGTTCATTCCATCACTGTGAAATTATATATTTTTATGTATGTGATTATTTATATTATTATTCTCTCATGGAATATAATGTTCTAATTTAAATAATTATTTAATTATTCATTCATTCAATAATATCAATGAAATGATTATGATATGTTATATTAAAGGGGTAATAATAAAATTTTTCATGTTTTTATATAATGTATTATTAGTTTTTCAGGTAATTAAAAGAACATTTGTGTAAATATTTTATGATACTAATAAAATATTGTATAATTTCATCATATAATTTATATTTAAGAAATCAATGAACCTCAATCATGTTTTCCTAGAGCTTATTTTCTATATTATGAAAAATGAAAATTTATAATAGAAGATAAAACAAATTATGTGTTATAAAAATGATTTACAAAACCCCAAAAATAAGAGGGCTTGGAAGCCTATAATTTGATATATTATAAAAATATATACATAATAAATGATGAAAAAAATAGATGATTCATTTAACCATCATGAAATTCCATGAGGGATCTTCCCACCATGTCTCATCATGCATCCTTACTAAAATTTTAACATCCTTCATCACCTAAATGAAGTAATATTCATTTTCATACATCAGTGTAAAATAAATTTCCACAATAAATTGTTCTATGTGGGATGTGATAATAAATATCCCATTATTATTCCAACATGTTTTCAACATTAATACATTATTCAAAAAAATTCTTGTTTAATTATAATCAAAATAGATTTTGATATAGTTATTGAAAATATAAAATAAGTTATAATTGTATAAAAAGAATAAATAAGTCATAAAAATTTTTAAAATAGGTTTTAAAAGTAACATTGTGGGATTATACGACACATACACTAATCATGGGGACTATATATATTTCACATTACTAATTTGGATAACTCCCTCAGTTATAGGAATGGATATAGAACTACATCGATGGATATTGGGGCACCACATAAACTACATCACTAGCATAACTAGTGGTGGGGTATAAAATCTTAATGTTTGTTATCATACTCACATACCCATGTTATCCCTATAGTATAATTTTGTACCTCATTAATTTTAAACATTTCATAGTCATTAAAAATGTTATAACAAGTTATAATTTATTTATAAAACATTATTTTTCTATTTTTCAATATAAAAGGACCATTATAATCAATATGGGATCTCCAAACTAGTTCCTAAAATATAGTATAATATATTCCACTCAATTTTTAATATCAATTCAAAATTTCATGCTCCCGTAGTTTAAATCACTAGGTAATGGAACTATGTACCTTTGCCGATGAAATTACTAAAATTGGGTCCAATTAAATTTAAAATGAGGGGAAAGACCCTTAAGGGATAAGAATAAAACATTTTCATCAAAAAAACTCCCATCGAGACATATTACAATCAAGAGATTTACATCTCGATGACACTATAGTAGAAAAAAATACTAAATAGATGAACATAAATAATATGCGATTTTGGATAGAATTAGTGTTTCAATTGAATATCATAAAATTATAACTCTATTAATTCTAAAAATTGGATAGTGTGGGGAAATATCATATGCATAGATGTGTTAGTGTATTGTGGGATATAACTAATTTTTGATATGGTTAAATATATATATATATATATATATATATATGGGGAGAATAGAAATGTTGATTATTTAATTTATGATGTAGACTACATAGTTTTGAAACATAGTTTTCTTAAACAAGTTTAAACCACGTGGGTCATAATTTCATCACATGGTAACTTCAATAGTTTGGATATATGGTTAAGGAAACCATTCAACAGTAAATATAATCCCCATTGTCACATAACCAACATGTTTGAAAATATTTTTTACATGGTTAATAATTAAAATATGACAAATATTGACCTACATCTAATTCATTTTTCAAAAATAATGAATGGAACCATCCACAAATAAAGGGTAATAATAAAATAAACTAAATAATAAATATAACAACATAAAATGATATCATGGGTATGAAAAATTCTACTCTTAAAATCTCTAAATATAATTTTGTCATTATTATACATCACATATTTGTCCCAATATTCAATTTCCCCATTGAAAATTTAATACATCAAAAAATACTTCTCTCCCTAGTTGAAACATATCACTATATTCTAATAAGATGATTTATTTAGATTAATTCCCTTTAATGGATTTTTTATGTCCATTAAAGAAGTAATTGATCATAAATTCATAATTTTATTATTAATATGAAACATTTAGTATTAACCTATTAGTGTTATCCTTATAATCATTAATAAATTACTCTTATTTTCCCTTATATTCAAGAATTAATTTTCCATGTTAAATATTCTCTCCTTTAGGAAATATTTCTTCAATTTATTGCATTAAATAAATTCCACTCTATGATTTATGTCTTATCCTCCTTAGATATTTGAATTAACATTTTTATTGGTCAGTTTCTCCAAAGAATGTAATATTGATCAATGATAAATATCTCCTTATAATAAATACCAAATAAAATAATATCTTCTCAAAATAATGAATCCACTATTATACCACTAATGAGTAAAAATATCCATTAAAATATGTATATATTTCCCTTATTAAACGATCAATAATCAATACATCTTTTTTAATGGCAAATGTTTGTTCTCCATAAGTAATATTTTTCATCATCACTATAGATAACTTCCTTAGTATAGTGATAACTGTATTGACTACAAAACCAGCCCCATTTATTTAATATTGTGGGAACTCTAAATGTATATTAAAAGTGTTGAATTGCTTTTTATTCCACGTATTTTGTGCCATTTCTAAAAAGTCTAATATACATAATTATATCATAAAGAAACCAATGGATTATTAATCAGATTATATAATTAATATTCATTTATTAGAATGGGAATTTGGTATCATTATATATTTTTGAAAATGATAAATTAATTACTAGGTATTTTTCATAGGGTTCTATTATATAACTATAATATTTTTTTAAAAAAATAAAATACACTAGGTATGTTGAATGGATCATCTTATGGTTAAAAATCAAAAACATTTCATGAAATGTACTAAATAAATAATAGAGATAGGCATTTTATTTTGTAACGGTTAAATCCAAGTATATGAATTTACTCCTTGTTTTTATGTAATTTTTTTGAAACATATTTTATCACTAATAATATTATTTTTATTAAAAAATATTGGAATCCATCATCCGTAAATCAATAGTAATAGGTGTTAACAATTGATGTGTTTAAAGAATAAACTCAGAAGTTTTTTTTTCAAAATGAATGTATAGTGTTTTAGAAGATTATTATATAGGCTTCAAATGTTCTTGTATTTGGTCTATAATATTTCAGAGTTAGACATTTTTTTTTATAAATTAATGTTTATAGATAAGCATATAATCAGAGTGGTATTCTTTGAAAACATATGGGGTTTCCATTTTAGTAAAAATGAAGAACTCAAAATAGTACTATTTTAGTTTAGAATATTATTCCCTAACATTTAATGTGTTATAGTCAACATTCCAATAGTAATTTTTTACATAAGGAGAGTAAAATTAGTAAAAAAGAAATCATTATATTGGATGTATAAGACCTCAGAAGATTTGTAGAAAATTTTAAGATCAAAATTATATACAAGGAAGTAGATTAAATTTCTGATTTGATTATAGAAGAGTAAAATATTTGAATATTAAAACAAAAAAATAATATAATGAATTTATAACAATAACCTAGAAAAATATTTGTGTTGTAAATATCATTATAATTTTAAAATATCTAGGGAATGTAAAATGAATTAGTTTGAATTCTAATTACCATGTAGGTTTTTCATTGAAATAACTATCCAGTTCATTTCAAAAGTGATTTATAAAATTAAAATATTTATTAAAAAATTATTTAAAATGATAATCATATATTTTAAGAATAATCACTGTAATATTTTAGAAATTTTTTATATGACTGGAGAATTAAAGTATGAATCATTGAAACCATTCTTTAAGAGAACAACAGTGTGAGAATTATGGAATTTAGACTTTTATAAATAAGGAAATTATGATATTGAGAATATTATGTTTTTTATTTCCAGTATTTTGCAGTGAATTTTCATGTTCAAAATATTAGAAACTATTGTAGAAAATATTAATGAGAATGTTATACTATAAAAATGGGATCCTAAATATAAAATATCTCAAGAGTGTAATTAATAGAGGACTTTATATTCAAAATATATTAAATGGCCTCACATTAATATTTTTAGGGTTTAATGGAAAATGATATAGGAGGATATGACATTGTTGTATTTATTCAAAAAAAATTTGAGGAAGAAAACTATAATCTATAATTATGGATAAAACTAGATGATATGTATTCGAAAATGATTAAGAAGAAGAGGAAGTGAAAATCAATAAAACCATTTTCAATTTAGTTTTTATAAGTATTTTTGAACATTATTTTTGTAATGGTCAATTGTAATCTATTTTTTCATGTATTATGTTATTCACAATCCATCAAAAATATAGATTATAACTATTATCTATAGAAAACCCTTCATGAATATTTTTAGTAACAATAGTGTAAAATATTCAACCATTTAATTTCAAAACATTATCAGTGTATACTCCCACAATTTTCCTTAACATGCGAAAATTGTAAAATTATGTGTCACTTGATTTGTATTCTTATATATTAAAGGATGTGTATGTGATAATTAAATTCATATAATAATAATTATCATTCACAAAAGAATTTAATATCCATGTATTAAAAAATTAACATTCTAATTCATCAACCCACTATTTAGTGATGCTGGTTTATTTATTAATTAAGTGAAATAATAGATACTAGTTTATGGTAATGAATCTGATTATATTGGGCCAATTATCTTGATAAATTGTTAATTTAAACAAAGTTAAATTATTCAATTATACAATCTATAAAATTTATAGAACACGGTGATATATCATTTAAAATATCTCAAACTTGAATTCAACTACTATAAGATGTGGTGTTTTACTATATGTATAGAACCTTTGGTTATCAATATGATTCATTATTTTTTATTATTCTTAACTGAAAATGATGTTATATAAGAAACAATGGTGTGAATGGATTGTTTAGAGCCCTAATTCCAATCATTTATAGGAAACAACATATCTGCATAGTTAGTGCCAATTGTGTAGATTAATCAACATTGTAAATTAAAACCATGTGGGTAGATACTGTGCTCTACCAGGGCATTTGAATATTTTATAATGTCATACAATCCGGACACCCGCCCTTATGGTGATTGGGTAGATGGTGCACAAGGGATACATAATGTTTTTATAACAATCCACATCATGTTGTGTGATGGATTAATTTGTTAAAAGATTACCACATGGTTGGCACACTATTTATCAAACAGTGTAGAAAAAAATGTGAAACCATAAAAAATTGGATGCAATTACCACTTTTCTCATATCTATTTACAACAATAACTATCCCTTTATTTTTCACCCCATTAGAAAATTGCCACATTTTATTTCTTTTGGGATCCCATAAGAATAAATTTATTCTTTGAATCCTATTCCGTCCGATATCTAATTGGTCCACCATTCATCCAGTCAAATCACCAATAGTCCACCCTTTATTTTTTTGATCTATTAGTATATTTTATTTCCATTTACGTATATATTTTTGTGAAACATCATTTGTGCCATTTTCAGGGTGTTTGTATGTTCTTAAATTTTTTCTAATCTAGAACAACCAGTGGCCCACAATGTATGAGTGTTCTACCATCATAAAACTATAGGTGTCCTCTACCATTTCAATTTCATTTTATTTTATTTTTGACTATCGATGTTGTATGGAATTATATCCCATCTTCTTTTTTGCTTCTAAATTGAATGATAAGTCTTATATTTGTTTCTTTCCTTTAATTTAGGTACCCATTATAGCATCTAATCATGGCTGGAGAATTTCAACCACAACCCAAGCCACACATTTGGTTTTTTATTTAATCTACCAAAATTTATTCCACACATTGGGTGTGTTATATCTCCATTATTATAGTGGGAGCCAGTATGAATTAAATGAGATAATATTAGATAATCATTCCTTTGTTTAATGTCATTAAATTCTATTAAAATGATTAAAATTGGAAATTAAATGAGATTTTGGATTGTGTATGGACAATAAAATATAAATTATTATATATTTTTTTAAGATCTTATATATCTCAATATCTATTTGACATATTAAGAATATATGGAACATTTCTTTAAGTAATTAAATATGTTACATATAGATACAAAACCAAATTATTACAACAGTTTGGAAACACTTATTATGGAATAGTTCCAATAATTATTATGGTATTGAATCTTTGATTATTATAATAGAGAATCGTATAGGTTTCCAATGAGTAGAAACAGTGAACCCAATGTACGATACGGAATCACCTAGGGTTCCAATGTGTGGCACTAGTGCCAATGTGAATTTTTATTGTAGAAAAACTTTGATTTTAGTTTCTTATGATTCTTTTCTAATCCAATTACTACACGGTTGTGCTACTTTGATTACAAGAATATATTATCCATATTGTACCATCAAGACTCTATCTACTGGTCAAAATCCTTAGGTATATGTGGAGGTGTGATTAAGGCCATGAGATCCACTAGATGGGTTAATGTGTAGTGGATCCCTTGAGAGGACATTAAAATTTGGTATTTGATAATTATGTTCATTTCCATTTTTTTGGGTGGTATAAACAATACTATGAAATGTTAATATTTGGTGATGAGAATGTGAAAGGGATTAATAAACCCACATACCTGGAAAATCCCAAATTACCTAGGATGAGAATTCATGTTCTGGTTTATGCTAGTCAGAGTTATTTTGATTCTAACATTTGGTGGTGCACATGTTATGCGATTTTATTATTATAATGACAATTGATTAAATTTTATCTTGGGAATATTATGTTTAAGAATTATTGATGATGAATCATTTTAGTCACTTTATTAGACTAATTTCTCTAGAATTATGACATGCCAAATAGGTTTCATTCTCTGAATGAAAGATAATTATTATATGTTACTTGAGTGATATAGTTTTTATCCCACCAACAGTTATATAGGAATGATGATACTATGTAGTGGGTTATTAATTTGTATACATCAGTTGAATTGTTATACATATAGGTCTGTGATGTCCCCTCAACTAACAAAATTTCAAATGTTTTTGTTATGCAGCTGAGGTTACATAGGCTAAAACATTATTTGATATGAAAAATATTTATTTCATTTTTATTTTAAATAATTCATGTAACTATAAAAATTGAAAATGATGATTCATTTCGTAAAATAATCTAATATGAGGTATTACCATTCTTTTCTGAATGTACAGGTTTGGGTGTAATTAACTAAAATACAAATTTCATTTTATAAATTATGTACCCATATAAATTGGTAATACTACTTTATAATACTAATCCATTGTGTAAAATAATGAATTATTAATTCTTAAAAATAAAATATAGTATCAGTTAATTAGGGATTAAAATTGTAAATTTAATGGATTTTTACTTCAAAATATGAAATTGACTTTGCATATTCCTGGACCCTTATAATAAAATAGAGACCTTCACCTAGAACCAACATTATTAGTGGTTTTTTTGGTAGTTTCTCTTAGGTTATTCATGTTTTTTCTTATCACACAATTATCAAAACATATTTTCGTATTGTTCTAGGAATTTCTAGAGATATCCCACCAAGAAATATGAGGGTTATACATTAAGGGGGTGGTGATGAATATTATCAAATGGTGGTGGGCGTGATCCACCAGTGATACCCACAATAGTGCTGCCTACGACACCACCAGATGTTCTAGAAATGTTGATGATTCCCATTTTGCTTGTTTTTTTAGATAATGAATACTGTATAGGGTTCTCTTTGACCTTTCCATTTTACGGTCGTTTTCACATTTAAGTATTCGTAGAAACATAAACCTACTTTTTCAAGGGATGGAATCACCCATGTTGTGTAATTATGTATTGATACTATATTTTTATATTTTAGAACATTGTGACACCCCATGAGTGGTGACTGAATCACACTAATTATAGTCTTTAAGTATTCCAAAAATGTCAGAGTGATATTTTTATCCAAGATGGAAAATACTAGGAATTTATTTTGAGGGATTTCCAATCTAGATTCAATTAAAATTTCCTCTCTAAGAACATGAGGTTTGATTATTCTAGTGGGTTCATAAACCAACTATAGGTTTCTATGATAATTAGGGAATAAACAACTAGTTTTATATTAATTTATAAATTTTTCATCTCTATATCACTAATAATCTAGAAAATGAGACACATTGATTATGGGATTAGGCATCCTTTTTAATCTCATGTTAATTTTTTCTAATTGACTAATGTATCTAGGATATGGAACTGGGCTCTTATTAATCATTGTAACCTTAACTAATTTGGAGATTTACATCATAGTGGATATGATTCTTAATCGAATAGTGTAGAATCTGTAGGTATTAAGAATCTATTATAAATCTCTTTTGATCATATTACATATCATAGTATACATAATAAAAATTTTATAGTCTTTTATTAGTGTGGAATGATGTAGTACATAGGCGAATTGTGTGGTAGGGACCTGATCTATTGAATATCGTAAATTTGTATGGTCCATTTATATTGGTTTTGAAGAATCTTCCATCAAATGGATAATGATTTGGTATTGTCATTGAATAATGGTCTAGGAGAAAGTTCAGCATCTCCACATCATGTAGGGAGATTGAATGATACTAATGATCTTGACTAAAGTGGTGGTCTTCATTATGGGAGATAGACAAAAGATTCATTTTTTAAGTAGAGATAGTTTTCTCAAGGAAGTAATGTGGAATTTCAGGGACATGTAATTATATGGGTTTATGAAGTGTCACATGTGTCAGGGGATTAGTGTCCTGAAACATCTTTAGTATTATGTACAATTTTAGTTTCATTTATATTATTGTCTATTTAGTTTGGGATTGAGAATTTGAATTCATTTATATCTATGTCTACCATATAATTCATTGAGATTGAAATTAAATAAATCTATGGGGTTATAACACTTGACACAATATTAGCTATATGGTCTGAGAGTGTATGCTAATGAGGAGATTCCCTCTTCGGATAGGTTTTTATATATTTTTCTCGAACATCTTCATCCTTAAGATGATAGGAATTAACATCATCCCTTTGATTCATTTAATTTTGTTCTTAACATGCCTATCTAGAATTCTATCACTATAGGGTTTCGTTAACATCACCATATAGTTGTAGTTGTACTCCCAATAGTGAATGGGGTCACCGTGAATTTATAGATAGAATAGAAAATCATGGGATTGGTTGTGTGGTTTTCTAGACTTATAGTTATTATATGTATGGTTAAGGAATGAATAAATAAGATTTCACTCTAGTATTACATCATATTTGTGATATATTACCAGATGACATTTTAGGATTACATCATAATATTGAGGTTGATCTCTCAATTGAGTTGTTTCTAGGATACACACAAATTTCCATTCCTCATTATAGGTTATCACCTATATAATTACAAGAGATTAAGATATATATGTGGGACATAACATCTAAGGGATTTATATAAACTAGTACCCCTACCTAGGGTTAAATAGTCCTTTTCAAAAAAAATTATTATGGAACCCTTAAACTTTATGAAGTTTACTAAAAGTTGGATCAACATAAAATGAAGAACCAGTATACATTTCATTTTATATTTGTCCTTATTGATTATATCTAATGTTCTCAAGTCTTCTCAAAGAGTTATATGAGGATAGGGTGTCATCATGTACATATAATACCATCATGCATACATTGTATAAAGTTTCATAATATTTATTGTCTCTATGAGTATCTAGTTATGTTATTCAGTCTCACGAATGTTCTTTCTATTTACAAGACATGTATTAATCTGGGTTTCCAGAAGTTTCTGCATTCATTTTGGGTAGGTTTAATAGATAAAAACATATGGTATACTCATACTCAATACAAAAATTCCCATAATCTTGACATCATTCTTAATATTTTAAGAGAAAACTATTTATATGCTAAGATCAATAAGTTCCACATTTGGTTCGATAAAGTCAACTTACCCAGTCAGATTATCTCATAGGATAGAGTATGACTAGACCTATAAATTGTGAGATCGATACTTACCTGGGAGTATGCCAATTTTTTTGTAATTATTTATTTTCATGGGGTATTCTAGTTAATATAGAAGATTCATACATGAATTTTTAGTCCTAGCATCACCTCTTACAGTCTTCACTAAAAATGGAGTTAATTTAATATTTTCAAAATCACGTGATACATCTATTAAGGAGCTAAAATGGTTACTAACAATAGATTCAATATGTATTCCTCTATATCCAATAATAATCTATATGTTCTACTTTGATAAATCATTTATTAGGCTAATAGTAGTTCTATAATAGGAATATTGAGTCACAGAATATAGGACATATAAATTCAGACAACATGAGAGGAATTACGTAATGTGAAAACATGAGTAAACAATGATGGTTAAAGCCTTGAAATTTTTTATTCATTATCTACTAAGAATTTTTTTTGGTTTTTATGAACCATAAAAATCACTGGATAATTTTTTCGACCATGGTATTATGAATTTTTTTGGAAGTTGTATAACGTTTTTTTATATAATAGTATGTTATTTTCAATGAAATAAAATAAAATTAATTTCTAAAAGTTGGGGATTTGAATACTAATTTCAATTTGAAGATCAGAAAAAAATTTGAAAATTGACATGGTATTTTGAAGTATTTTTCTTAGGGAAAATGTTCATCAGAGTTACAATGGGTCTGAAAACAATTTTGATATAGGAATGATGAAATGTTTCAGATAGTGAATGAATGTGCATTAACTATAGAAATTTTTCAATGAAAATGGATTTTTCATGATCCATAGGTTGTTTGGGAAACTTCATATGTATTCTTTGTGAAGGAATGAGGGAAGAAATGTGATTCTAATCAGATTTATTTTTATATTGGAGGATTGCAAGTGATCAGATGTTTGTAAGTTACAATAAATTATATTTTAATTTAGATGACAATAGAAAATCTTTATTTTTTTAGAATCATGATGAATTCATGATTAATATATGTATTTTTTCGAAGAAGATTATTGTTGTGTAAAATTGTATTATATTAGTTGATCATTGTGAGATCACCACACACAGAATTGATTAAAGGCAATGAATTTTTTGTTCAATGTGTAAAAATATGTTGATGAATGTTTTCAGTCATACCAATAAGTCACAAGATACAAATATTTGGAGAAATAAGTTGGTGTATACCATAGTCCAAACACGAAATATGTTGTTGATGTTGATGTCACTAAAAGAGGTTCATCGGAGCCGATGTCCTACCAATCATCAAAGTAATAATGAAATTTATCATCAAAAGAATTGATGGTTGAAGAAGAGAATAAAAATATTAATGGGTTTTGAAAAATATCAGTAAGTGGTATTCTTTGGGACTGATGAGAAAGATTTATTTTTTCAGACCACTATAAAAAGGGATCAAATATCAGAAAACAATGTAAAAATTCATTTTCACCAAGAAGGCTTTTTTCATCAAATGTGTAAATATTAAAAGAAAAAAATATTTGAATGTATTTTTAAAATATGTTAGGAGTGATCCGATATTGAACTCCACTAGAGGAAAGATCTTTGATTTGATGAATATAAGAAAAGAAGAATTGTAAGATGTAGTGGCAATTTTTTCAGAAATGGTATAATATTTTACTAATGTGTTTCTGATTAAGTGAAGGAATAATTATATGTTTCTAATATTTTTAAGGATAAATGGACAATAATTAATGAAGTATAATTAATTTTTATGATTGGATGGTTTCAAGGGTTGTTTTATAATCTAATTAGTATGAAGAAACATAATGAGGATTCAGATTCCATACATATTTCTTCATCATAATGAATAAATTAGAATGGATATACAAATCAGAAAGAAGAATTTCTATAATCTTTGAAGGGATCTGAAGATGTGATAGGATTCCATAATATTTGAGAAGAATCATGAGGGGTTATTAAGAACAATATATGTCAATGATGTTTCTAAAATGTAAGTGAAATTTATGTTTTTAGAAATTTTCTTAAGTAGGGAAGCTTTTCATAATCCTACCAAATACATTTTTTCACCTTTAAATTGAAGGAAGTACACTGTATGTTCTGACAGATTGTAGTACTATTCATATATGGATAAGAGATATATGTTTTGAATGTTTCTAGTGAGAATGTCTTTCCAGAACAAAGAAATCTCATGGAAGTTTTCCAGATTGAAGAGGAAAAAGGATGTTTTTATTTAGATTTCATAAAATCAGACTGGGTCATCAGACATGGAAATCAAATTTGGATTTATAGACTAAGATAGAAGACGTTTATTATTCTTTCATTAGTATTATAAAATAATTATATTTTTACAGAAGGGAGTTGAAATGGAGTATCTAATTGTGTATCATTATAAAGTCCATTGAAGTTCTTACCTAATGCATGGTAGGAAATGAATAACTATTTTTGAAGATCATATTTTTGAATGTTTAAAAGATAGCAGATGACTATGTTTTGAATCAACTAATATATTTTTATTAAAAATTTTAAAAAATATTTAATCATTTTTTATACTTCAAGTACATGCATTGTTTTATTAAATATAGTTCCACACAAGGTTAATGATATATCTTACAAGTTGTATTCACATAAATGGATTTTCCTAAAATATATTTTGGGTTTTTATATTAGTTCCAATAAATACGAAGGATGTAGCTACTCACGTGGAGTATGTAACATTGTAAATTATTCTGTTCTCGGGGATATATGATTGTTTTTTAGAAATGTCATAACTTTTTTATAAGAGGTGAACATTATATTAAAATGATGGACACATAAAAGAATGATATATTACTGATTCAACTACACTCTCTCTCAATGATATATTGATACTGGATTGAAATAATCAATTGCTGTCTAATATAAGGTTCCATCCATTTACTATTTGATAAAGTTTATGAATTTAATTTGTTATTGAGAATTTGAATTGTCTGAATAATCTAGGGATTCCAATCATCTATAATAGGGACTATCATATCTAGAAATATGGAATGTTGTATTATATTATGTCTCTTCGATATGATTGTTTTAATATTCAATAGATATATTTCTTATTATTCATGAAATACTTCCACTAACATTTTTTGACAAGAAGAATATTTAGAATGATGGAAGAGATAGGAATTATATACTCTCATTACTTTTTTATTGTGAGTTTTTTATGATTGGAAGGTGTATACAAAACTAAATTTATCTAGGATAAGTTAAAAAATATTTATTAAAGTAATAAAAAGGAGAATAATTCCATGTTACAAATATGGAGGCAAAAATATGATGGTCTCATGGTGGGTGAGTATAAATATTTTGGAAAATTCTTAATATGGGTGAATGAAATTATAGGAAATATTATATTAGTGAATGTAATTAGTAGAACATGATAAGGGTGAATGAAAATATTATAAATAATTAACAAAGAATATTTCAAAATCATCAATACTGAAGAAGAATAAAATTGATTAAAATTTCATCTGAAAGATGAATTGAATTAATTCTTGAGAATGGATGGAATACTTGTGAAATAATTCACGGAATTAAAAAATATGAATTCCTCAAATAAAATTATAGAATATTTTACAGATTATAATGTTATGATTTTTAATGACATTTCTGATTTGAAGAAATATATTGATAAAGAAAATAATCAGAATGAACATATAGAATTAATGTCAAAGGAAAAAAAGAATCATTGGTACTTCTCTATCAAAATCATTCTGAAGAAAATAATTGGGTTATAAGAATCATGAAGTCTATCTTCAAAGTTAGTGAAATCTATTGAAATGTTAAACATAATTAGAATCAAAATATATCATCCATGATTGAGAATAAATTTGATATTTTTTCTGAGAATATTAAATTTGAGAAAGTTTTTTATGAGTCCAAAACCAAAAATGTGGAAAAGATAGAAGTTTTTACAATTTATGAGTCTAAAAAAGATCTTATTACTTATGGTTTCTATAACTATGTACAAATGAACAATATAAAAAAGGAATATTCTATATGATAATAGAACGGTTGGTGGTTAACAATATTCTAATAAGAATTATATGACGATTACGGAGAAACATTTCAAACCTCCGAGTAGTGTAGAATTTATAGAAGAAATATTCATTCAATATAGATTTTTGCTATTGTAGTTAACTTGAACATACATAAAATATCTGTTGGTATAATAAAATTTATTAAAATTTTACCAAAAAAATTAGAAGACATTGTTTTAGGTGGATTTAGTCCTCTTATAGAACCAATTATAAAAAGACTTTTTTGGAGAAACCAATATAGGTTTATTTTGAAAATTATATATAGGATCAAACATTTTGAAACAATTTCTTAATGATGCAAAAAAAACTAGAAATCATGGAAAATTATGTCATATTTTTTTATCAAAAAAAGATAAATAATTAAAGAAATTTCCAAAATATGGGTGTAAATAATGATAAAGGGAAAGAAAAGATCTTATTTATGAAACTTCTCACAAAGGAAAAAATGAGAATGAAAATTCATCATGTATAGTGTGTGTTATGTTTAAACGAAAAAATACATAATTTTATTGAATAATGTGAAAAACATTAATATTGGACTAGGGGAGTTTGGAAATAATTAATCCATTAAAATGAAATGTATTGTATCATCTGTTATTAGGGATGAAAAGTTGAAATCCAAGAAATCATTGTTTGTTGGTGTGTTGAAACACAATATGCTATGTGTTTCACAACATTGTGAAGAAGGAAACACATCCAGTTTTAGAAAATATGGTTTTATTGAAAAAATAAATGAATATAGAAAGTTAATTGCAAGAGACTGATGTACCTAAGGAAACTTGTTCCATGTTGGGGAGTTTCAAAACTCATATTACTTATACAAGGAAGAAGATAATCCATAAAGAAATAAATTTTTTTGGAACATGTTTTAGAGAAAAGATGGAGAATTATAAAATAGAGACTGTGTCCATTAAATCATTGATATGCAAATATAAAGAAATTGGTGTTGCATTATTATTTAGAAAGGAAATATTAAAAACTATGTGCATAAGAATGTAAAAAATTGTTAAAAAAGAACCCCATAACTAATTTATTATGGTATTTGTTTTAAATTAATAAAACAATCAAATCCCAGAGATATGTAAATAACTACATTCCTTTATAACTCCTTTTATATTAATTGTATTATATATATGAAAAATAATTCAGATGATCTGAAAATTTTTACATGTTTTTGATAGAAATATTAGATGGAATATGGGTATTTAGAGAAGATGTTAATAATATAAAATAATTTTGAATAAAAAATGAATATTTTTAAAGTTATTTTGAGAAGCAAAGAATTTAGCATGAGTTCAGTACACCATAAAATCATCAATATAACGGTGTTTCAAAATGTATAAAATAAATATTTGGTTGATATGGGATGAAATATGTTTCATGAACATGATATCTATCAATATATTAAAAGGAAATCCATAATAAATACTATTTATATTAAAAACTAATTTTTCTATAATCCAATTTGAGATATGACTCTATATGAGATGTTCTAAGAAAAATATCTATATTTGAAACACATAATAATTTTCATGGATTACATGAATCCTAAAGAAGAAAGGTGTAATCCTTGTAAATATTGAGAAATGTGGTGAATATAGAATTATTCATGGCTATTATCTAGATGGAAGATATTACTGATGTTTAATGAAAGATACAGGAGGATTAGTTGCCTCTAATGATATGGAATTAATTGAAAATGTAGACTATGAAGTTAAAAAATGATGCATATAAAGAATATGAATGAGAGGAATGAGAATTTTCTAACAATTCGTGTATGGATGAAAACAGTTATAATTATTTGGATGATAATGTATCAGACACATCTATTTTTAGGGATGAGTGGGAATCTCAAAAATCTCATCCCATGATGATGAAGCAAGTATACGTTCAAAACATAATTTGTAGTTATCATCAGAAGGTTCAAACATGAAAAACATAAAAACTGACCACACATACCTTTGTATTTTGAAAAGTTGAGCAGAAATATTTGAATGAAGATTTTGAGCATCTTGAATTGGTTTACACTATGAATGATGAGTTGGGCTAGATTGAGAAGAATGATACATGGTAACTCGTACCCAAGACAAATAAAAAAATGTAATCTGTACAAAGTGGTTTTCTTAGAAATAGTTGAACAAATATGTTGAAGTAATAAGAAACAATGAAATACTAATGTGAGAAGGTTACTAAAAGGATGAAGGCATTGATTTTTATGATTATTTTTATCGATTAGAAAGTTTACAAATAATTATAATCATTCATGATGTTACTCAAAATGATGTTAAAAAATACATTTCATGGTTGTGAAGTCATAATTTCATAATGGGTATCTTGATGAATATGTATATATTGAATAAAAATATTGATTGCTTATTTGTTATGATGAATGTTTTTGTCAAAGATGAAGATATAATTCTATGGAATAATTCAAATTATTAGGGAATATTATTCAAAATAGGATGCATTCTTATAAAAGATATTCTTTATGAAAGGAAGGTTTGATAATAATTTTTACATCAAATAATATCAAGAATTTTCTTTTATTGTAATTGTTTATATTTAGGAAAATATCTTTTCCTATAATTTTAAAAGAACATGTAAAATATTATCTTAAGAGATTAAAAATATATTTGAGATGTCCATGTTGAGTAAATAAAAAAACTTATGGGGTTAAAAATATACCAAAAGAATAAATATGTTTTTCATTCCTAGGAAATGTATGATAATTAACTTCTTATGTTGTTCGGAATGAAAAATTAATAACCATTTTCCAAATAGACTTCAGTGGGAACTAAGTTGAAAAATGATTGGGAAGTTTAGGGTGACGACTCTAAGGGGCTTCAAAATATAATTAGATGATTGATTTATTTTACTTCAATATGATCAAAAAAAATTTATATTTTTATCTTATGTCAATGATTTTATTGTTCTCCAATAGAATCACATCTATTATCTTGAAAATGAATTCACAAATATATCAAAGGCATAATGAATTTCATAATCAGGTATTACATATCTAAAAGTATTCAAATTGTTTTTTTATTTTGATGAATATTGGTAAGGAAATATTTGTTATTGGAGATCCAAATCTAGAGCAGTTTTATTATTGAAAGAATTTGTGTATCTTATTATACATAAAAACAAAATTTTGTAATTCTTAGGACATTTTATTCAAAGTATATTTTCTCCACCCATGATTCTACCGAACTAATGTGGATGGAGACTAAGTTAGAATACATTCTTTTTAATGTAATGATAACCTTACTTTTGGTTTATGAAAATCAATGTTCTATCAAAATTATGAGAAATAAGGTACAAAAGTCTCATTAAAATCATTTTGACATCAAATACCACTACAACAAAAGTCATGTGGAGAAGAATGAATTAATAAAGTAGAATGTTCATACACTAGAAAAGATTCTAACATACTCACGAAACCTTTACCGATGAAATATTTTCACACACTAAGGCTGAAGATGGGCATCAATCCACCTTCTCATTAAGGTTTAGTTATTTATTTCTATTGCAAGTCTCATCTAGTATTTAGATAGTTTTTAAGGTGGATAATAGTTTCCTAAATCTATCTGTTGATATGTGCTAAACCTTCTATGTGATTAGGTATATTGTAAGAGTTTTGCTTAATAGTTTAACTCAACGTAAATGTGTGATAATTATTTTAATAGTTTTACATATTGGTTATTAAAAACATTTTTTATATAAAAGTAGAATATGTGAAGACATATGTGATGAAAAGATGATGATTTTTCATGAGTCACTATATTCAAAACGCATGGTTTTTTAATCAATGATTTTTCATTAGAGAAATGAGTTCGCACCTGAAGGATTATATTTATTGATAACTGATTCCTTTATTGTGATTAAAAAGTTCAGTGATTTATGAACCATGTTTGACTAAAAAATAATATGGGGTTATTGTTGGAACTATGTTTGAATGAATTTGTTTTTAGAGGCTAGAACAAGTTTGTAATGAAAGAATTGTATTTTTTAGTCAGGAAAAAAAATCACGTCACTTTGAAAATGTTGGTGATCAGATTCACAATCATGATCAGGAGATCAAACAAGAAATCTTTATAGATACCATTATATTGAGAATATTGTTTCATGGAGAAGAGGGTCATCGGACTCACCATGGGTTCGACATGAATTTTTGAATTAATATGAGGTAATGTATAATATTATGAAAGTCACTACTAAAAATATATCATTTATTTCATGATATTGGAGTTCTCAAGAATTAAATTTTTTTATGGAAACTTATATATAATCATTATAATGAAAATGGGGAGATGATGTGATGTCAATCAGATTGATGTTTGGTCGAAAATAAAGAAGACAATTGGAGGATTGAAGTTATAATACATTCTAGATCAAGACATATGATTTTATTCCAATACTAGTTGATTTAATAATGATGAATAATTCATGATTATAAGTAGTAGTTTGTAAATGAAAAATGATTATGAAGTCAAAGATTTCTGGTCAAAGTTCATCATTGTGTGATCATTAGATGTAGAATTGTCTAAAAGTTGTGATGTTTTTGTTCAGAGCATGTGAAAATGAAAATACTGGTGTTTAGTTAGATCAATAATCCACAAGATACAAATATTCAGAGAAAGATGTTGGAGTTTACAATAATTAGAATAGAAAATTAATTTATTTAGTTGAAGCAACTGATACCAGTCCATCAGATACAGATTTCCACGAACCATTAGACAAATACTAACACCAATTATCAAATGAAGTGATGTATTCAAAAGAAAAATAGAGCTTGAAAATTTTGTTAGGGAAGAACAATAAGTATAGGCTAGTGAGACTAATGATAAAAAGAGTTTTTAGAACATTAGAAAAAAGTGAACAATTATCAATAAATAATTTTTTCATCCATTTTAATCGTCTTGAATTATTTTGATAAATTTGGAATAAGAAAAATGAACAAAAAATTTTACGGTCTTAATGAAATGGGTCAAGAGTCATCAAAGGTTTTCATTTATTCCATGGGAGGATTATTAGTCTGAATAATATAAGAAAAGAAGAATTTTTTAAATTTGCTTTAACAGTGTTTTTTATAGAGCGTTGACAATGGTACTAATGTGTTCCAGAGTAATTGAAAGAATCTTATGAATTTAAAACCATGTTTATGGAAAAAATAATGGCATCCAATATATAATGAAGTGGAAAAAAAATCAAGAGGAATGGTTTCATGGTTTGTATTTATATTAATTGGTATGGAGAAACCTAAATATGAATATCTTGTCATACAAATGTCTTCATATTAAACAAAGATTCATAAAGGATATCAAAATCAAACAGATGATTTATAAGATAGTTTTATGTTATACAATTTTTTGATAATATTTATTAATATTCCTGAAGAATTATGAAGAGTTAAAAAGTTTTGAAGAAGTCAAAGATGTTAAAACAATTAGGGGGAAATTGATTTTTAAGGGAATTTTTTAAACTAGAAAACCTTTTCAGATTCAATTCTAATGCATTTTTGGAACATATATAAAAGAATGTATATATATGGTACTCTTTAATGGATTTGAACTATGTTCAATTTTATCGAATAGAAATCTATGGTGGGTGTTTCTTGTGATTAGTTTCTGGAAAAATAATTCCTTGGGATGTTTTCCTAGTAGAATAAGAAGAAGAATGGTCTAATTTATAGGTCCAAATATCATATTGTGTTATCACATATTGAAATTTAGATGTGATTTCTAGACTGAGATAAAAGTTGTTCACAATTTTTATTTTTATTATAGATGTCTTATATTTTTGGATGGAGAAACTGCATTGGTGATTTAGACTTGGGTATCATATTGAGTATCATTATCTAGTAGATATGATTTCTAATGTGATAATATGTATGAATTTGAATAATTTTTTAGAAGATAATATTTCTGAAAGTTTACATGGAAGCACAATGACATGTTTTGAAGAAACATATGAATCTTTCTTAACATGTTACACAAACATGAATTACTTCATTACGTGAGACATGAATCATAAGAACTGTTGTATTGAACATAGTTCTACACATATGTAAGGGTATACCCCAATTGTTGCATCAATGAAAGTGAATTGTCTTATATTTGATTTTGTGGTATTTTATTGTTTCAAAAACATAATAATGATGTGGATTTTCTTGCTGAGTAGTGAATCTTATAAATTATTCTGTTCTAGTGGATCTGATATTGTTTTATTTTTATAAATGTTCTGACACTTTAATAGAATGTGATGTGTTTCAAATGGAAGAGACCATGAAATAAGAATATATCACTGATTTAACCATCCCCTCCTAGTGATACATTGATAATGGCTGGGAAATATCATAATTTAACACAGAGAGTGTCGGATTATGACCCCATTCTTATAGATACACCTTGAGGATCATTAATATCATAGATATTCTATGTTTTATAGTTATTAGTGACCTCTTCAATTCAAAAAATCATGAATATGAGTATTTATAAAATCATAGTGGTATTGTTCTATTGGGGAATGTTACAGTCAAGGATCCTCCATCTAGTTGGGTCATTTATGGGGAAGATGTATTACATATATATGGGTGAATCTAGGTTTCTACAACATCAAAAAATAATTTATATGGGCATATCATGCTACTAATTGCATTGTACATCTTAGTCATACAAATATGTATTATGACCTACATCCCTAGTACTGGTTTCCTAGTATGAAAAAGAGATAGTTGTTTTTTTAATATGTTGTCCACCTATCATTTTTTAATTGTAGAACACCTATGACCATTAAAGATTTTATATAAATTCCATATTTAAATGTTTAAATGGGGAAATTTCATGATGGAATTTGTATCTAGATTACTAAGATAGCAATGAGGTCATGATATAGTATGTGTGATCATAAAAATGCTCTTAATGGTTTCTAATTAATTACATATCATAGCGACTTTATCTTTTTATGTTATTGGGTGATGGTAAATATGTGAAATTATACGTTTAGATCTAGTTACATAAAACATAATTTCATATTGGAACTTCTGTTTAATATCCTTGCTCTCGATATTATTACAAAACTTTTGGGGTACAAATGTGTTTTTGATGATATACATTCATCCTTACATCATTAGTCAGTCGGAACAGATGATACATGTTTTGGAGGAAATTATCCAAGCATGTGTCTTTGATTTTTTAGGTTTTTGGGAAAATCATTTACTAATCACCATGTTAAATTATAATATCAATTTTCATGCTACTATTCAGATGGATCCCTATGAGTATTTATATTGTATGTTATGTCAATAACCTTTGTTTTTGTTAGAGGATGTTATGGAATCCATACATGTACCTCATCTCATTCCGAATAATATAAAACTGGTCCAGTTAATCAATAGATGAATTGGTTCAACTCATTCTATGAAGAAGTCATAGGCTGGTCATCAATTTTGACCAATGGATTTCATATTCGTAACTAGTAATCCTTACATGCTTCATCTTTAATGGGTAATATATGGTTTAGATGATTGGGGAAGCTTTAACATCTATTTTTTAGACATATTACCGTTGTAGATCTAGTCAATACAAAAACCCTATCAGTTTCAGTTACCTTAGGTGTATTTGTATTTGCACTACTTCATCAATTCTTTATAGCTTCACCAATTCCATTCTCATCCATTTCATATCTCTCCTCTGGATGAGGTTGATATAAATGTAGATGTGTCCTTCATGGATAATATTATCTCTATTGTGCACCTATGAACTAATTCCTTATGAGGTTGGATGTTTCCTCTGGTGTGGGTGTTGTGTAATTACGACCATACACATGATGAAATCTGGGAGCAAGAGGCCAACACACATGTTCATTGTCTAGAGTTATTCTCAGATAATGGCTTTCCACCCTTCGATGGTTAACTCAGGGATGAGTCTCATTAAGTAGAAAGTATTGAAGGATTCAATATTTTTAGGAGGTATAAGACATTTTGTTTAGTTTATTAATATGTTTTTCTAAATAAAAATTCCTTATGACGTTACATTCGAATTTTGGGTGTCCAGCGATAGTACAGATAATGGAGCCTCATATTCGGAGTTAAAAATAGGTACATTTAGTTAGTAAAAACCATGATGTTCTCTCTATATAGTTAGGAGAAACTCTATAGGGTTTTCATGTGTTCAGATAGGGGGTTTCATGTTTTGATAAAACCATGAAACTCCATGATCATTTGGTCTGAGGTACATGGTACACATTGAATGTAAATGATTTGTGTAATAGTGTGTTACAATCCCTATGAGGGATTTCTTGGGGGAAATATAGGTTCACATTTGGCACATTGTTTTTCCAACAATGTGGCTGAACTGTGCATCCATTAATAATTGGATAGAATAACAGTATTCCCCTGTCAATTTATAAATCACCACTCTATTTCATTTATATTATATCATAAAGTATCGCACTCTTAATATTTTTAAGGTCTCTTGTGGCTAAATGGTTTTTTTGAAGTGGATTTTTCATCTGAGGTTCGATTTAGCTAGTGTTTTTCTATTGGGATAACAATCAGTCATATATTAATTCGTTTATCGCCTTTCAATTTTTTTCTTCCAATCGACTTATTTATTTTTCTATTATATCATATTCCATATTTTAGGGTTTTTTTGTATTTCTCTATTTTCATCTGATATAGACCAAACCAAAAATACATTCAAGATGTGTGTTCTACCATAGTTATAAGGTTTTTGTTTTGTAAATTTTCTATAAGGCCCCAGCCTTAAACCTTACTTAATCTTGAGTTAATACAAGATTACACATTGAGGATCTTTTTAGGTTTAGAGTTTTAGAGAATTAGATCATACAATTGCATTACATTCCACATTTAAACAAAGTGGTTACATAAAAGATAGTATTCATTTTTTCCCATAAAAGGAGACATATGAAAAATAAAACATGGATTCTTTCTTGACACTTCCTTGACACTATCATCATATCATGTACCTTTCCCTTGACCTTTGAAAAACATTTCAAAAACTTGGGATGAGGATAAAAAGCTCAGTAAGGGTTATAAAAATATGGAAAGGAAACATGAGTTCATATATACATAAGTATGAAATCATACATTACCGATAAGATATTGGCACTTCAACATACCTCATCAAATCATTAATAAATCTTAGAAATCATAATACATAAAGGTAACATGAGGAATTCCTAACATTCTTACGTAGGGAGTAACCCTCTTGGTTACGTTTGGAATACCCACCACAGTATATTCCCTAAATCTCTTCGGAGAAACCTTAATGATTCACTCCTTCGCGTTACCCAATGCATTGGAGAGCTATATCGGGCTCACCCGCCCTTAGTTTATCACGGAACCACCTGTCATCATAATAATGCCCAAGAACCATAACATAATAATATCACATAAAACCTGCATAAAGAAAACATAATATTTCCACTTTTCAATCAACAGATATCAATACAACACATTGATATAAAAAAATTATGAAAACCATTTTCAACACCAAAATAAAAGAAAACTAAAACATGGTATTTATTTTTCCTTTAAAAAGAAGGTATGGCTTGTAGAGGAAGCCGAAACTCAAATAATGGTCACGGTGGCGGAGAAGTCGTTGTCGTCGCATACGTACAACAAAAAAATTACCTTTTGTCATATAGTAAACGCTTCGTATAAAAAATATTCCTTTTTAATAAAAGTAAAAGTCAAAGGGATTTATACACCATATAAAAGAAGGTTGTGTATAAAATAGAATATGCCTCAATGAAAGGAGATTGAGATGAAGTCCCATACAAAGACAGTATCCTTGGATTAAAGATAAATCAGTTACATAATTATGTGTGACAAAAGAATACATGAAATATAAGTGGGTATTAAGTGTAAAAAAATCAGAGGACATTCAAAAATAATCATAGAAGGACATATTCAAGGAGTGCAAGTTTATCCCAAAGAATCAAATTTGGGTTAAGATGTTCCCTTGCAAAAATTTGACAGCCTAACGACGTCACTACAAAATTCAGAAAATGAGTTGATGAGAGATAAAAAGGGTATCTCATCACATGGACATAAAATATACATCAATAAGGATATATAAGAACATATACCAACATAATAGTATGTGAATTAAAAGACATAACAAAATAAGTCTTTTAAAAAGTGGAGGGTGAATGGTTCCCTTACCGACATGGGTATCTTTCGAAACATACCCCCCTGTGAAAGAAGGAAAATAAAAAATTGATGTAAATACTCATAAATGAAATTATATTACACAATGAGTAAAATAATGGGCATTACATACACCACTCAAAGGAAATTGTGGCAAATGTACCATAAATCTCACGGGAATAAAAGTGAGATGAAAAATCCCTTATGAAAACTCGGCAGCCTAACGACGCCACTTAAAACATACAAAAATGGATTGATAAGATCAAATAGGGTATCTCATCATATTAAAATAATGTTTATAGAAATAGGAATATAATAGAACATCCCCCAACATAACAAAGAGGAGATTAAAAGAAGTGAAATAAAGGAGAGTACTTAAAAAGGAAGAGAGAGGTTAGATCTCTTATGAAAATTCGGTAGCCTAACGGCGCCACTCAAAACATCCAAAATAGATTGATGAGAAAGAATAGGGTCTCTCATCATATGAACATAAAAATTACAGTATTATTAATATAAAAGATCATCCCAATTACAAGAAAGATGAGCTTTAAAAGGAATTACACAAAAGAGTGTACTTAAAAAGAAAGAGAGAAGTAGGATCCCTTACCTCAAGTCCGACTTGTCTTGTTCGTTTCGTTATATTCTTGAATAATAAACTTTGTTCAATTTATAATTTCCTAAGGACCTCCTTTATATATTATTATTCAGTTCATATCACATATTATAATGTTATAACAATTGTTTAGTAATGTTAGTTCATATCAGATGTTTTTGCCGATGTTTGGTACATGAGTTAAAAATGATCTTGTTTGAAAAATGATAGCCCATGTATTTATAAGCAAATAATTTCCAGAATATTATTAATGATTAAAATATCATATATATCCAGTACATATTCATTTGATACTATTCCATATCATTTGGAGATAAAAACAAAAAGCACCGTTCATGGAGATGGTAGGCCGTACGTACGCATGAACACTACTTTAATTTTTTTTGTCATATTAATGGAATTAAAAATAAATGATAGAGATATATATATATTATAATTCCAGTATAATATATATGTTATATATTTCACATATTTGAATTAATTTATTTCTTTATACATTCCACGTATTGCTTGTACGAGTCACATCACTTGAGGGGGCGGTAGTCCACACTTCCTCATATGAAATTATCGCATTTACACAACATGAAAAGAATAAAGGTATGTTTTAAATGTAAAATACAGAAGCATATAGTAAAAATTAATACCATATATATCATATATATAATATAGTGACATCATAATGGCCACCTTTGTAAAGACCCGCAAATTTCAAGGAAATTTTTTTCTTAATTTTCTTTGGAATTTTACAAGAGCACAGCTTCAGACGGCACCGGATTCCGAGGCCCGGTGTGCCCGGAATCAATTTCCGAAGTTTGGCTCGGGTACGTTCAGTGAACGGACGAGCGGGTTTTTCTATCTTTTGAACCGGTGCCCGGAATCGAATTCTGAGGGCACCGATGAAATCGCAGCGCCGGTATTTGCTTAGAAACGCCTCTTCCGGAGTTGCGTTTTCTCAGACGTGGTTTTTAAATTTTGGGGCTTTAAGTCAGAAATAAAATAAAATTTGTGCGACAACTTTATTTTATTTCACTTAAGCTGCTTGGAAGCCACTTGAAGCCACTTAAAGGCGGCTTGATCTGAGCTGAACTGGATAGGATGCTATCCAGAAATATCCTACCCCCTTGGTAGGATATTTGTGCGGTGGGGCCCGCACGAGCCCCGCCGTTTCTTTCGCTAAGTAACGCACCCGCGAAAACCCGTCAAAGTAACTGAAAAGTCAACCGACGCGTTTTCTTTATTTCTTAACAGACCATTTAATTGGGCGGTTTATTTCGTGAATTAAATGGGCTGTTTCGCTCGTTGAATTAATTCAACGAACTGATGGGTCGTCACTTACGCTTTTGCGTTTGTTGGCATGTTTATAAAATAAGACCAACCTAAAAATCCTTTGAAAGGATTTGAGAGGACCTTTGTTTCTTCATCTCCCCTCCTCGCGAAGAATGCGAAGAACGCGAAGAACGCGAAGAACGCGAAGAACGCCGGCGACCGGAATTCGACGACGCACACCGTGATCTGCGACGTCGACGAGCTCTACCCGCGACGTTCTTCGGCGACGCCTCTTCTTCCGCGGCCGATCCTCGTTCGACAATTAAGGTGAGAAACTAATCGTTTATTTCTCCCTTTTTATTTTCAATAACAACGGATTTATTTAATTAAATCCGTTTGTTCTAGATCCGGAGATCGTCGGCGCGACGTTTTTCCCGCGGTGCGACGAACGTCCCTTCCGCGACGAGCGATTCCGCGACGACCTCACGTCCGACGACGACAAGGTAGGGGTTTATTTTCTTGATGATTCTTTCCCGTGTTTATTCTTTTGAAATAAAGAACCCGATCACGGAACAATTTTAATTTGTTTAAAATTGTTGATTGGTTTTTCCTTTTCCCCCGTTGAGTTTATGACTAACGCGGAGGGTGCGGGTCTAACGAACAAGACCCGGCAACCCTCCGCCGATCTTTTGTTGTGCGGATTTGGCGGACGACGACGAACCGTGCGGCAAGGGCGATCCGTTGATCCTGCAGTGAAGATCGGCCCCCGGGAGGAGCAACGGCGCAGACGGGAGGCAAAACGGGCCACCAGAGCAACTCCGGCGGCCCGCGGAAGGCGGCGGCGGCGGCGCCCGGCGCGCCGCCGTGGAGGAGTTCCGCCGCGGCCGGTTCCACGGCCGTGCGGAACCGGGGAGGGACGCGGCGGCCCGGCCGCGTCCGCGTGACAGGCGGCCCCCCGCGGGGCCGCGTTTTCCTCAAAGCCGCAGGTCAAACCCGCGGCAGTTGCTTCGGCCGCTCGGCCGAAGCCGAGCCGGCCGGTCCGGTCGGCCGGGCCGCGCCCAAGCCGGACCGGACCCGGCCTAGCCGGGTCGGGTCGGGCCGGGTCGGGTCGACCCGGTTCGGCCGACCCAGGGGGGGTTCGGGCCGGGTCGCCCCGGGCCCAGAACCCCCGTTTCGGGCCTTCTTCGGTCTTTTGCCCATATCTTGGGCCTGGGACCTCCGATTGACGAACCGTCAGTGGCTACGCAATCCTTGGATCGAGACGGTCGTTTCGGTATATTATACTCAAGGTTTCGGAAGACTTTGGGTTCGGTCGGGTTGGTTCGTACACGAAACCAACCGGGCCCTCGGAGCGGAAACGCTCATAACTTGAGCTGCGGACGTCCGATCGACGTACCGTCAGCTGTGGTAGTTTCCTCTAAGTGAGACGGAACTTTTGGCATACTCCGCCCGAGGATCGGACACATGCGGAGTACGGTCGGGTTGGTTTTTCCCTAAAAACCAACCGGGCCCCTGGGACGAAAATGCCAATAACTCTCAGACCGGGCATCCGATTGACGCGCCGTCTGTTGCGTTCAGATCCTGTTGTCGATACAGAACTTTTGGATACATCAACTTCGGACTACGTGTCAGTTGATGTATCAGCCTCTCGGCTCGTGGAGCGGACCCTCCTAAACGAGCTCGCTATGTGCGGGAACCCTAGCGCTGGCTGTGACTTCGACGACAGAGCAGAGATCCTCCGTGGACTGCGACGACGGCAGAGCAGAGATCCTCCGTGGACTGCGACGATGGAAGAGCAGAGATCCTCCGTGGACTGCGGCGACGGCAGAGCAGAGATCCTTCGTGGACTGCGGCGACGACTGTGCAGAGATCCTCAGTGGACTGCGTCGACTACTGCACTCAGCGATCCTACGTGGATCAGTGCTACAGGTTCTGTGTGAGCCCGATCCTATGTGGGTCCTTACTACCGGTTCTGTGTGAGCCACTGCCTACAGGTTCAGTGTGAGCCCGATCTTATGTGGGTCTTTTGCGGGGGTTAGTACCTATCGATCCTTCGTGGGTCCGACGACTTAGATGGATCAGTGATCATCTTTGACGTCATCTGAAAAAGTATACCTGGTTGAGCTGAATCTTATGTTACTCTCCTTTGTGGATTGTGTTGAACTATCCTATGTGAATTTACTGTTTACTCTCCTTGTGGATTTGACTCTTGCTTTCCTTTGTGGATTGAGTTGTTCTTGAGCTCGTGAGCAGAGCTAGAATTGGGGACTTATGTATATGTATGGTCATATACCTAAGTCGAGTCAGATGTTACTTCGTGATTGCATCTTTCTTTTGTGCTATATCCTTTGTGGATTTCGGGAGACCTTCGGGGGTCTCGGGGTCCTTACTGAGTAGTTATACTCACCCCTGCACGAGCTATGCCCGCACCTTGTTGTGTTGGATGCAGACGACGGACATCGCTGATCACGGTTGGGGCGTGGAGCAGGACGGTACCTGGAGGTGGACCGCTGGACGGGACGTGCTCGGAGCGGACGTGGGACCCGAGGAGCCTGGAGGCTATCTCTACCCACCCTTCAGGTGGGATTGCCAGTGGACGACACGAGGCCGCCGTCTTTTCTTCAGTTGTTGTTCTTTACTTTTCAGTTGTACTTTCAGTTGGGCTTGTATTCCGGCCCCCTTTACTTTTCTGCACTTTACTTTCCGCTTGCTGACTCTGTGCTGGTTGTTACTTATAAAGGCAATTCCTTCCCTGTTTACCGGGATTTTACGCCTTGGTGCTAGTCTCCAGCCCCTGGCCTATGGAAGGCGGGCTTGGGGTAGTCACAGCACGGGCCCCTAGGCCGGGTCGTGACAAATTGGTATCAGAGGTGGTCGGTTCTACCGCAGACTCTGATCGTCTTTTCTTTCTATGTGAAGCAATAGTGTTTAGTGTATTGAGTGTGGTTATCAGTTCAGGGAGCCCAGTGTTGGTGCGGCGGCCGACGTATCCGTACACCAGGACCCTGACTCCTGATTTCCGACTTAATGCATGAAAACATTGATTGCGTGTGTGTTCCAAGTTTTCTTTGTGATTACTTGTGTCAGCTCACCAGGTATACTGATCTGCTTTATGAAAGTCTCAAGTTTTCCTTGTGATTAATTGTGCCATCTCACCAGGTATACTGTTCTGACTGTGGTGCTCTTGTTCTCCTTTTCAGGATGGCCCCGCGACGACAGCCAGCTAGGGTTCCGAGTGTAGGGCGCGACGGCATCCCACCGAGCGACGAGGCCTCGGTGCAGGGCCCTTTGCCAGTAGTGGCACCGGCGGTAGCTTTACCCGCCGAGCCACCGATGCTACCAGTACCAGACGCTGACGATGCACGTCGCCTCAGGGCACTGCATGAGTTTCAGAGCCAGCGACCGCCCAGGTTTCGCGGTGAGGCGGACCCCCAGGCTGCCGAGGACTGGCTAGAGGCGGTGGTACGGATCTTTAGGCTAGTGAGGACACCAGCGGATCTCATGGTGATTCTCGCGGTGAGCCTCCTGCAGGCGGCGGCAGGACGACGGTGGAGCTTGATGCTCCAGGTTCACGATGAGGCATCCTTGCTCTGGGCGGACTTCGAGAGCCTCTTCCGCTCTGAGTTCGTCCCGGCCACCCTCCGAGCGGTGCGCATCGAGGAGCTTCTCCAGCTGCGCCAGGGCAGCATTACGGTCGCTCAGTACGCGGCGAGGTTCACTGACCTATCTCGCTACTCGACCAACATGGTACGGGACCCCTTCTTCTGGGCCCGGACCTTCGAGCAGGGCTTGCGAGAGGAGATTCGGGCGTCGCTGATCTCCCTCAGCATTCCGACCCAGGCGGGAGTGCTGGAGCGAGCCCTCCTGATCGAGAGCTTCCTGGAAGAGCCTTCTTCAGCGGCGAGACCTAGCGCAGGGCGGCAGGTAGCTGAGTCTTCGGCAGCAGGTAACCGACGGATGACTCTCGGGTCCAGGCAGACCAGACCCCCACGCAGACGGCCTCAGGACACCGGCTCAGCAGTGTGGGGCACACAGCGGAGTGCCAGCCTTCCGAGAGGCAGGCTGTGCTACTCCTGCGGCGGGCAGGGTCACATGGCTCGTGACTGCCCGACTCGCCGACCTGAGGAGCAGCAGACGGTGGAGGGGCCACCCAGGCAGAGGCAGAGGGTCGACCGTGGCGGTCCGTAGGGAGGAGGCGGACGAGGAAGAGGAGCGGACCGAGCAGCGGGTGGTGGGCGACGCTTCCAGGCTCTACCCCCACCACCACCAGGAGGGCCACCTCGACCACAGGGAGCTGGCGGGCAGGGACAGGCCCAGCTCCAGGCAGTGGAGGCCTACGACCCCGACATGCCAGAGATGATTCGAGGTACGATCTGTGTCTATTCCACCCTTGCTGCAGTACTTATAGACACAGGAGCGAGTCACTCTTTCATAGCCTCTGCCCTTGTTCGGAGCTCGGAGATTCCGACTGAGCCGTTGGCTCGATCCTTACGGATAGAGACTCCTACGGGAGCAGACTCGACGATTTCGCACTGGTGCCGGCAGTGTGAGCTTACTCTAGGAGGCGAGAGCTTCGGCTGGGATCTCCTTGTAGCGGCGTCGAGGCCTTACGACGTCATCTTGGGCATGGATTTGCTATCCACGGTTCATGCCCAGATCGACTGTTTTAGGCGCAAGGTGCGATGTGTTTGCACCGACGGGAGCAGGTTTACCATCACCGGCGAGAATGGAACCTTTGCAGCACAGGATGGACTTCCGCGGAGGAGAGTGCAGCCCATCTCTAATCAGTTGGCTAGCCTCATCCTAGGAGCAGTGGACGTGCGGAGTCCAGTTTTTCCTGCAGTGGTGGACCAGTACGTGGACGTCTTTCCCGACGACGTTCCAGGGCTACCTCCTCGTAGAGAGGTAGACTTTTACATCGACTTGTACCCCGGGACAGCCCCGATATCTACTCCAGCATATCGGATGGCCCCCGCCGAGCTTCGAGAGCTGCGGGTACAGTTGGAGGACTTGCAGAGCAAGGGGTTTATCCGACCCAGTGTTTCACCCTGGGCTTCCCCGATTTTGTTCGCCAAGAAGGCGGACGGGAGCTTGCGACTGTGTGTCGACTATCGTCGCCTGAACCAGGTGACAGTGAGGAACAAGTATCCGCTGCCACGGATTGATGACCTCTTCGATCAGCTTAAGGGAGCGCGGTGGTTCTCGAAGATAGACCTCCGGTCAGGCTATCATCAGCTCAGAGTTCAAGACGAGGACGTGCAGAAGACGGCCTTCAGGTGTCGGTATGGCCATTATGAGTTCTTGGTTATGCCGTTCGGCGTAACCAATGCTCCAGCAGTGTTCATGAGCCTCATGAACAGGATCTTCTAGCCATACCTCGACCGATTTGTCGTGGTCTTCATTGACGACATTTTGGTATACTCGACGACTGAGGAGGAGCATGCCTACCACCTACGAGTTGTGCTACACACACTCCGAGAGCACCAGATTTATGGCAAGCTCTCAAAATGCCAGTTCTGGTTACGTGAGGTCCATTTCTTGGGGCACGTCATCTCTGAGGCGGGAGTTGCAGTGGATCCCGCGAAGATCGAGGCAGTGCTAGCTTGGGAGCCACCCAAGAGCGTGACAGAGGTGCGGAGTTTCTTGGGCTTAGCCGGATACTATCGGAGATTTGTGCTGGACTTCTCCAGAGTTGCGGCACCACTCTCAGCCTTGAAAAAGAAGGGGAAACCCTTTGTGTGGTCAGACAGATGTCAGCAGGGCTTCCAGGAGCTGAGACAGAGATTGACCAGCGCACCTATCTTGAGGTTGCCTGAGGAGGGAGTTGGATACGTAGTTTACTGCGATGCATCAGGGACTGGACTCGGGTGCGTCCTGATGCAGGAGCGGGCCGTGATCACCTACGGATCATGTCAGTTGAGGCCGCATGAGCAGAACTACGCCACTCATGACCTGGAGTTAGCAGCAGTGGTCTTCGCTCTGAAGACTTGGCGGCACTATCTGATGGGCGAGCGCTTCACAGTATTTTCTGACCACCAGAGTCTCAGGTATATCTTCTCTCAGAAGCACCTGAACCTGAGACAGCGGAGATGTCTTGAGTTCCTCCAGGACTATGACTTTGAGATAGTCTATACTCCTGGGAAGGGGAACGTGGTAGCCGATGCCCTCAGCAGGAGGACGGGCATTCGGCTACTTGAGGAGGCGACGGAGCAGCTAGCCTCCTTACAGATATCCTTCGTGGATAGAGACGGAGCAGCCTTTCTTCAGTCTCTCACAGTCTCTCCTCCACTTCTACAGCGGGTCAGAGAGGCTCAGCGTGGGGATGCTGACTGTGAGACCCGGCGTGCACTGATATCCTCAGGTCATGCGCCTGATGGTTTCTCCCTTGGAGCAGAGCACGACATCCATTTCAGAGGACGTACCTTCGTACCAGTCGCTTTACGAGAGGAGGTGCTGAGAGAGTTTCACACTTCTCCCTTGGCGGTGCATCCCGGAGTGGCGAAGATGTACCAGGATCTCAGGCGACAGCACTGGTGGCCGGGCATGAAGAAAGTTGTGGCAGAGTTCGTTTCACGATGCCTCACCTTCCAGCAGGTGAAGGTAGAGCATCAGGTACCAGCAGGCTTGGTACAGCCCTTGGAGGTCCCAGAGTGGAAGTGGGACGACATATCTATGGACTTCGTGACTGGACTTCCACGCACTTCCAGAGGTCACGACTCCATTTGGGTGATTGTCGACCGACTCACCAAGTCGGTACACTTCTTACCCATCAGAGAGCAGGGCTCAGTGGAGAGCTTGGGACGTCTTTACGTCCAGGAGATCGTACGGCTTCACGGTGTGCCATCGTCTATCGTCTCCGATCGAGATGCTCGTTTCACTTCCCGGCTTTGGAAGGGGTTGCAGGAGGCGTTCGGGACGCGGCTCCATCTGAGCACAGCCTTCCACCCTTAGACGGATGGTCAGACGGAGAGGACCATATAGACACTCGAGGACATGCTCCGTGCATGTGTTCTCGACTTTGGTCGCAGCTGGGAGGACCACCTACCCTTGGTGGAGTTCGCGTACAACAACAGCTACCACTCCACCATCGGGATGGCACCATACGAGGCGTTGTACGGCAGACCCTGCGGATCACCGTTGTGCTGGACAGACCCTGGGGAGTCAGCACTCGTGGGACCAGAGATGGTCCGAGCCACGACAGAGAAGGTCCAGATCATCCAGGAGAGGATGAGGACAGCTCAGAGCCGGCAGAAGTCATATGCTGACAGGAGGCGGAGGCCACTGGAGTTCGAGGATGGCGACCACGTCTTTTTTCGTGTCTCACCTCGACGTGGTTTACGGAGATTTGGCCGAGGCGGCAAGTTGTCTCCACGCTTCATCGGGCCTTTCCAGGTCCTCAGCAGGATAGGAGAGGTGGCTTATCTCCTGACTCTACCACCTCAGCTGCACCGGGTGCACGACGTCTTCCACGTGTCTCATCTGAGGAGATACGTGGACGACCCGACGCACATCATCGACTTTGGGGAGCTGGACGTGGACGATGGGGCGACTTTTGCGGAGGTCCCAGTGGAGATCGAGGATCGACAGGAGCGGGTCCTACGTGGGCGGTCGATTCCTCTTGTGCGCGTCATATGGCAGCACGGGAACCTCTAGGAGAGCACTTGGGAGCGGGAGGCTCAGATGCGTGCTCAGTACCCCCATTTGTTCCCCTAGTTTTTGATGTATCTTTACGGGGACGTAAAGCCCTGAGGTGGGAGTAATGTAAAGACCCGCAAATTTCAAGGAAATTTTTTTCTTAATTTTCTTTGGAATTTTACAAGAGCGCAGCTTCAGACGGCACCTGATTCCGAGGCCCGGTGTGCCCGGAATCAATTTCCGAAGTTTGGCTCGGGTACGTTCAGTGAACGGACGAGCGGGTTTTTCTATCTTTTGAACCGGTGCCCGGAATCGAATTCTGAGGGCACCGATGAAATCGCAGCGCCGCTATTTTCTTAGAAACGCCTCTTCCAGAGTTGCGTTTTCTCAGACGTGGTTTTTAAATTTTGGGGCTTTAAGTCAGAAATAAAATAAAATTTGTGCGACAAATTTATTTTATTTCACATAAGCTGCTTGGAAGCCACTTGAAGCCACTTATTAAAGGCGGCTTGATCTGAGCTGAACTGGATAGGATGCTATCCAGAAATATCCTACCCCCTTGGTAGGATATTTGTGCGGTGGTGCCCGCACGAGCCCCGCCGTTTCTTTCGCTAAGTAACGCACCCGCGAAAACCCGTCAAAGTAACTGAAAAGTCAACCGACGCGTTTTCTTTATTTCTTAACAGACCATTTAATTGGGAGGTTTATTTCGTGAATTAAATGGGCTGTTTCGCTCGTTGAATTAATTCAACGAACTGATGGGTCGTTACTTACGCTTTTGCGTTTGTTGGCATGTTTATAAAATAAGACCAACCTGAAAATCCTTTGAAAGGATTTGAGAGGACCTTTGTTTCTTCATCTCCCCTCCTCGCGAAGAACGCGAAGAACGCGAAGAACGCGATGAACGCCGGCGACCGGAATTCGACGACGCACACCGTGATCTGCGACGTCGACGAGCTCTACCCGCGACGTTTTTCGGCGACGCCTCTTCTTCCGCGGCCGATCCTCGTTCGGCAATTAAGGTGAGAAACGAATCGTTTATTTCTCCCATTTTATTTTCAATAAAAACGGATTTAATTAATTAAATCCGTTTGTTCTAGATCCGGAGATCATCGGCGCGACGTTTTTCCCGCGGTGCGACGAACGTCCCTTCCGCGACGAGCGATTCCGCGACGACCTCACGTCCGACGACGACAAGGTAGGGGTTTATTTTCTTGATGATTCTTTCCCGTGTTTATTCTTTTGAAATAAAGAACCCGATCACGGAACAAATTTAATTTGTTTAAAATTGTTGATTGGTTTTTCCTTTTCCCCCGTTGAGTTTATGACTAACGCGGAGGGTGCGGGTCTAACGAACAAGACCCGGCAACCCTCCGCCGATCTTTGTTGTGCGGATTTGGCGGACGACGACGAACCGTGCGGCAAGGGCGATCCGTTGATGGTGTATGGAACCAGTGGAGACGGTAGTGGCGATGAAGGATGGTGAAGATTCACCTGCCGGTCATGGTGGATCTACGGTGGTCGGATGTTAGTGAGGTATGTTGATGGGGCATGTGGACGGTGGTCCGTTGATGCGGGGGGTGACGGGGGTAACCTATGACGGGGAAGGGGAAGGAGGGGGCCGACAAAGGTATTGACAGTCGGTACCGACTGTGGCGGCGCGCGGCGGCGAGGTGGCCTGAAATTGCAGCGGCGGGAATAGAAGTGGGGAATGACAGGGCGGGAAAAATCCCGCGTTTTTTAGATGGGATTAGCGACCGCCATTGGCGGTCGCTAATGGTCTTAATAGCGACCGCCAATGGCGGTTGCCCGTGTGCAGGGGCGCAGATACTCAAATTTCTAGTAGTGATTCTTCCACTCATATCTATTTAGCACACGGATGTTCTACTCTTGTTATGATATATAATAACCACATTTCAGTCATAGAACCTCTCTTCAAGTCATTATCCTCTAAAATTCTTGGAGTAATATATGAGGCCTTGCGAACCACTAGGTTTTCTCACTTGGTAGCTCCTATTGAGTTGGGATGTCATATCTCTATATTTATTCATTTAGTTCATGTAAGTGAAACTTCTTAATTATATACGATCTAAAAAGAATTGTTTCTCAATGGTTATGTAAAACCATCAAATTCTCCCTCTGTTTCCTTATGATATCATATACATATTCATATGATGAGATATAACATCACAAACACTATATGGGATAAGATGAAGTTTTTTTATAAAGTAGAAATTATGGCAAGGAGGAAAAGTTTCATGTTTTTCACAATGATATTTATGTCTTGATAATGGATGATTGAGAAAATAATGAATTATTCTTCAGATATTTTTTGATGTTCTATCATCTATCTGAGGAATTTGGTAGGAAATTAAACATGTTAATGTTTTTAATAATATCATAAAGAGACATCCAAATATTTATAACAAAATACAATATTCTTATGGAGAAGTAAATATTTTTTATGTATCATTTGATAATCTAAACACTAGTTTTATGACTTATAAAATGATATTTATGCCTAAATGAATGAAAAAACATTCCCTTAGTTATATTTCATCCAAATAATTGGAGAATATTCACTTTAATAATGATTTTGTGTGATGTTTATGACATAGATGATATGGTTTTTTTCATATGTTAAAAAACTCAAGAGGGTAAAATGATGATTTTAATGCAGGATACCCCTATCGCATTTTAGGTGTTGCAATTTTGGACACATCACAAATATATATGGTGAAATGATAAATGATGATCATGAGGAAATATAAACTAATAAAATTTAAAAAAAATCCCAAAAATTATAGTTTAACAAGGATGTTCTTAAACATTGAAGATTAAAATGAATACCCTTATAATGAAGTAGGAAGTATATTATGAAGATTACATGGAAGAGGAATAATCTATTAATAAATTAGATAATAATAATTCATTAATATACCTAGAGTAAAAAAGAAATATGAAGTGGCGAATGATCATGTTCTTGAGGTCCATGTTGATCTCAATGTTAAATTGGAATGATATCTTGAGCAACTTTATATTCAATAAAATTAGAATAGAAAAATTAATACATTTATGAATTAATCCTTCGGAAACATGTATCAATTTAAATCATAAAAAATTATATGAATTTTTCAACAATTATTTTTTATGTGACACATTTTTGGGATAATAAATTAAAATCAAACTAAAAATTTATGAAAAAATAAAAGAAATGTCTGATATTTATGATTTTCTAAATAAAAAATAAATGAGATTTAAATCCTAATAAAATGAATTCATTGCCATGATATATGTGTTTGAACTTGAATAAAAATCATAATAATCAATTTTAATGTTGTATTCTGAGAATTTATCTAATGTCGAATTATTAGAAATATCTAAACGAGGCTATGAGAGTGTTGTAAGAATTCTGATTAGACAAATACCATGGTGAATGTTGAAGAGTTGTACTAGTTACTATGATATATTCATTAGGGTACTATTTTATCAATATAAAATATAGGGATGTATAATGTATAGGATAATATGATTCCCTAAGAAACAATTCATTAATATCATAACTAAACAATAGTTAGATACATGATAACGATTAAAAGTGGAAAACTATTCTCACTTATGAAATAAATTATATGATTCTTTCTTGGAAAAAATGATGACCTATTAGCGTGAATTATAAATATATATTTTGGGATAAGAAAAACGTAATACAAATTGGATGATTATTTCATATCCATAAACATAAATAAAGATCTATTATTTATTTATTTTTATTTTACTATTCTATATTTCGGTGTAAATAAATTATTTATGGGTATGTTGGAGATCAAAAGTTTCACAATAGAAGTCAAAGGTAGAAGCATTATGCACTGTATAAATTGATTTCCCTAAAAAATAAATTCACCCACTGTAAATATATAGTTTTTATGAAAATATTTCCTATAATTAATATAAAAATGCGTTCCACCCTAAAATCAAAATCACATCTTGTATCTCTTGGAAATATTGAAGGATTAGAAAAAGTGGTGATATGGAATAATTTTCACTCAAAAACACTATTTTCATTTTTTATGGCATTCATTATAGTTTTTAATTATCCCAAATGACTAGAAATGAAAATATTCTAAAGAATGTAAAGAAAAGAGTTGATTAGATAAGTTGATTCAGTAATTATAGGTCTCTAAAATTAAAAGTAAGCTTAAAAAATTAACTTTATAGAGACGATATTACTAATATAAAAGAGATTTAGGTCAATGGTTTGAGACAAAATATGTTTTTGATGATTCAACCTTGCGACTTATTGCTTCATTTTATATTTATTCAAAATGGGGTTTTTTTAAAGAAAAAAATTCATTTCATGGTGAATTTTGAATCAATAATAATCCTTCCTAGGTGGACAGAAATTATAGAAAATTCATTCTCATGTTATAGCATGAAAATAATATATGGAATAAAAGGATGGGTAATATTTAATTTTTAGTTATAGAGAACATGTCAAATAATAATGTAGTTATTGGCATACATAATATGATTTGTTGTAAAAATAGAACATTTCAGGTATGGAAAAATATTAAGATTGTATAAAATTATTACTACATTAAGAATAATAAAAATATATCCAATTCAATTGATTTGATCCATATGAATATTTTTTGACCAAGGAATGGGTCATTCATATATTGAGCATGATATTTCATACTCATTATGGATGAATACTACCAAATTTCCAATTTTATGTTATTTTAGAGTAAATGTTATTTGATGGAATTCATGAAGAGGAATAGGTGAATAGTTGAAAATGATACCATTCAAACAATTAATTTTTTGAGATTAGATATTCTGATAGACTATATATCCATTGAGTTTAAAACAATCCTACAAAACATGGAATCATAAATGTGGTATATTTTGCATTACTTTTCAACTATATAGAGTGGTGGTTCATTGAATTTTAATGGTGAATACTATTGATAATTCATTACTATTTTAAAGTGGGGATAAACATAATTAAAATAAGAATGAAATCCTTGGAAAAATTTACTATCAAAATCAAGAATATTTGATTCATGGAGATATTTAGGCTCAATTTGAGATTTGGCATGGATGAAATCAATCAATAAATATGTTTTTTATTTAACTTGATGTAATACACTAATAAAAAATATGTAAATCAAATGAATGTGTGTTTATATAATGGATAAGGTTGCTTCAATTAGGATTATCCATGAACATAGTTTCTTACAAATTCTTTTAAAATGTTTGTGAGAATTATAGAAATAATTGATTATAAGGTTATTGAGGAAATAAATGAAAATAAAACTAGAAGCTCGTATATGGATATTTTTTATGAAGAAGATTATAAAACTAATAAAAAATTGATGTTATAAAATAAACCTCAAAACATAAATAATATAAATCTAAATATTAGGAAGAATAAATGATTTTAGAATGTAATCCAGTATCTGATTGGGTAAACAATAGGATGTAGGTGGATACAACCTATTTCATTAGAGGAAAAACTATACCAACTCATACATTTAAATAATTTCATTAGATAACGATTCTCTACATTTGAATAAAGATATAAAATCATTCATGGAAGATTTCCAAGTTTAATCTTGTGTAATAATCGTAAAATAATAGCTATATTATATTGATAAACATTTTCTATTGATACATCTATATAAACATGAACATGAGTATGTTTTCCAAACTAAATTGGCAGGTAGGAATAAAATAGTTGAACAAGGAAATGTGGTTCTGGAAAACGACTATGTAGTTTTAAAACAATATTTTGAATTTGAATGAGTTCATGTGGAAGAGAACATCATAATGTCACTCTAACATGGTTAAATAAGGTGATTCATTTTAGTGACAAAAAAAATAACCTATGTAAAAAATATATGCATGTGAAAATATATTCATAAATAATAGGTCTTAATGATGAAGGTTATATGGAGCATAATATGGTTTTCTTTATTAGATGCAATGATAAGTCAATAGATCGAAGAAAGACCTATACTATTCAAAACCAGAACCCCAGTCTTGGTATGATAAACTCAATTCAAAACTAAATGTGGTAAAGATCAAAAGAGTTGGTATTGTTCAAAAAAATATATTTTGAAATTTCTAATGAGGTATCTTCTATTATATTTGTATATTTGGATGACATTATTATTTAGGAAGAAAACCACAATTAGACGAATAGTACTCGAAATTGCTGAGTTAAATGATTAAGTAGTCAATTATGGGTGAGTTGAACAACTTCATAAGGTTTTTAGTAATTTAATGTATATATATATATACACATATCTTATATAATCATTATGAAATTGTGATGCTTATAAAATTTGGTAGACATGATTTATCAACAATTTCAACCACAATTACTATTTGAACAATGTTTTAGACAAATGATGGTGGAATGAAATTGAATCCTACAATTTATAAAATAATTTTTGAAGACTTATCTACTTGATATAACATCAACCACATGTACGTTATAATAGTAGTTTTGTATCTCAGTTTCATATAAATACAAATGAAAAAAACATGCCATTGGGTAATAGGATCATGTCATACATCCTAGGCACGCTTTCTTATGTATAAAACATTAAATAAAAGGATGATAATAGAATTTTAGCCTTCGATAATATTAATTTTAATGTTGATGTGGTGGATAGAAAACCCAAATTTGAATATTCATTTTTCATTTTAATTATTATAGTGATCCATTTGTGAAAAATTTATTAATGTATATCACCTTGTATAGGTAAGAATGAATAAATTTCACTCATAAGGCTTGCAAAAAAATCCAGTGAATGATGAAGTAGATGAATGATCTTGATTAATAAGTAGAATAACCATAGTAAATCTCATTTATTAATAGATTGTAATTATACCCACTAAAAAACTTATACAACACTCCCATTATAAGAATATTCAAATAAAATATCACTTTATTAATGATAGTATAAAAAAATGTTTTCTAAAATTAATTTTTTGTGACTGGTTAGTAAGTACCTGATATTTTGAAAAAAACTGAGACTACAATTTTTTTTAATGCACATGGGTCAAAAAATAGTATTCATCCACCACATTAAATCTATTAGAGTTTTGGATGATTTAATGTTTTTTTATTCTCTATGAGGTTCTAATTTGTGGTTGTTTTTTGTGTAGGAACTTATATTTTTATATGTATTTAATGAAAGGGGTAGATTATATATATTTGTAATTTTAATGGGATGGTGGAATATTTCTTGTATTATAATGTATATTTATAATTTATTTTGATGATTAAAATAAGGATCATAGGCTCAAATATCATTAGAGAGTGTATTAATGACACATTACTCAGTTTTCAGCATGTTTTATGTACTGCTATATTAGAATTAGGTAGATTTTCAGTGTTATCCTTACATTTTATTATAAAATTGGGAGAAGAGAATAAGGGAATATGGTCAATAAAAATGTATGGGATAGAATATGTCATGTATATAGGGGGTGATATGTGGTATTTGAAAATAAAAAAAAATGGGTAAGGTGTCAGAATAATATATTAAGAAATTATATTTTGTTAATTGGATTGTTTTGTTTTCTAAATATTACTATAAAGGTAAGAGATGTTCATTATTAGAACTAAATTATTAATAATTAAATATATTCATCAGTAGAAATTAATGTTTTTGGATAATTTAACCCATTATATAATAATATTATAATTTTTAAGAGTAATTAACTGGTATTGTAGATGTTAATAAGAGTATTTTGATTTCTTGAGAGAAAATATGAATCATTGAAATATTACCTACGAAATATGGAAAATTAATTTCATAAATTCAAAGGGTAATGTTGTGAAAATTGAATACTTCAAACATCACTCTATGACATAATAAATTTATTAAAGACTTCATAAGAGTAAAATTATTAAAATTTAAAAACACTGTAAAATTGTTATAACATAATAGAAGTAAAAAGTTAAAATATTTGTCTAACTTATGAAGAGTAAAAAAATAAAAGTGTAAACAATTGGAAATGTGGTTTTTATTTTTATTATTAAATAAGAGAAACATTATAAGAATGGTTTCATATACAATTTTTATCTGTCATGATAAATAAAAATAATGAATTTGGAAGAGAAATTGCAATTATATTTTCTCAGATAAGGATCTAAATGGAGAAGTGAAAATGTGTAATTATAATATGGAATTATTTAGTTAAACATGAATGAATAATATATGTATTATGTGGAAGAATAAATATCATCAAATTTGTTAAATTTCTAGATGAGTGGATATTTAAAATGTGTACTATTTTACTTTTTTCTATATGAGAATAATGCTATATGAATTTTTCAATTTCCACTTCCATGAAAATGGAAAACCATTTACAAAAAATAATAGAGATATGTGATATTAGTTTTTAATGAAATATTACATTTTCAAAATATGGTAAACAATATCCTATGATACAACACAATAGAATAAAAAAATCACGTGATATGAAATTTATGATATCTCAAGATTTTGATTAATATAGGATTACATATTCAAAATATATTATGTGATCTCAGATGAAAATTCTAGGGATTTAATGAATAAGGGAGAGGGGGATACTAAGGTTCAATTGTTTCCACTATCCTCGAGTCTCAAATAAAATGGGGATGGATCATGTTTTTTGGTTTCATGCATGGAGGAGGGGTCTTTCTAGATTCTAGTGGTTCATTCACACTGACCATCAAATTAGACTTTTGTTGTGGTTATTCAGATCAGGTTAAATCCATTGCTATGATCACCCGTCTTCATGTATGAAATCAAAACAACATAAAGATCCCAACTCTATAAAGATATTATATTATTTTATATAAATCTCAATAGGGAATTATCATTGTCCTATGGTGGATTTCATATGTTGTATGAAAAAGTATAATCTTCCACAGCAACCAAATACGTATTCTATATAAATGGAATGATTCAAACCATGTTTTAGACCATATTTCTTCTATGGTGGACAAAGGATCTAGTGTTACATGGATTATAATCATCTATATCATGAATCATGAGTTGGAGAATTTGGTAAAAGGGGATGACCAGTTTCTCTCTTATTGCAGGCCTCAATAATCCACTATTTTTTTGTGGTTTTAATTGTTGTTTTTCCCAGTTTAGTCTTTGTTGTTTGTTCAAAAAATCTATTTTTCTTGAATAAATAATGATATTATGATGAAATGTTTCAATAGAAATTTTTTTTGTTATCATATTTAATGTTTACCATTATTATATAAAACTATGAGTTTAATATTTTTTATTTCCTTGAATCATGTACTTCCAATGGGAACAAGAAGAGGTACTACTCCTTGAAACAAGCTTAAACCTTTCATTAATATTTGTAATAACTATTTGGGAGAGTTTTACATCAAGGGAATTGACACTCTATCTAGTTTTTCTCCATGTATTTTCCAATATTGTTTGACCATGTAAAATTCAATATCTTTGAATTTAAATTCCTATATTTAAATGGTTGGTAATATAATGATGAAACCAACTTATTGGTACTTATTTTTTTTGAACCTGATATCAAGACTGATGAAGTGTTAAATGGTCACTCCCCAATTCACCACAACCCTGTTAGAATATGTTAAGTTGTACTTGAGGCATTATCCATAGAACATGGGGATGTATCATCCTTGACCGAAGTCAATATCATTGCATTAGATATCACTTCATCGATCAATGATCTCTAAATGAGAATTTTTTTTTATTTAATTGGATTCCTCTAGAATTTAAGGATCCACTGACTTCCTCTCTTGAAAAAGACCTTCAGTTAGCTCTATAAAGATAGTTCATAATAAATTTAATGATCATATTCCTCCAAACCATTTCTTTGGAAACTAATTTTAATTCTATAATAAAAATATGAACATCATAATACATACTTTAATTATCATAATTAATAGATCTTATTTTCGATCCAGATCATTAGTCTTGATCACATAGTCTTCTTTCCCTTTCTTTGAGTTCCTTGAAACATGAAATTTGAATCAAGAAGCAGTAGTTTCAACCTTCCTCAACTCTTCCCTTTTTTTTCTTCTTCATTATTCCTCAAATAATTCATTGGTTATATTTGGGTATAAAATAGGTATTCCTCATCATCATCATATTCATTCATATTTTCGTCTCCATACTAACAAAGAAGATCATATATCTCTTGAAATATCATAGACTTATCTTTTTTGGATATATGAGATGTCACTATCAATAACATCTCATCTACATTTAATATATATAATATTTAGAATATCATGGTTATTAATTTTATAATTCGAATATGGAAAACATTTTTTAAATTGGGGCATCATTATTCTCTATTTAAAAATACTCAAAATATCAGAAGACAAATTTTATATTCATGAAAATTATTAAAAATTTCAAAAATTAAATATCAAAATCCTACACTAATCTTATAAAGGACCTCTAGTCATCCACCATATTATTCTAAAATAGTATTTTTTTTCATTCATTGATTAAACACCAAATTCATGATATTTATTCAATGATGAAAATTTTATAATAATTATAATTGATTCATAATCAATATAAAATTTTTTACCATCATTTATCTTTACATATTATATAAGAGAGATTAATTTCCCATATGTATTTCCATGAATTCACATAAGTATCATCTATAATCTTTAACTAAGGTTTTTTATAATTATATTCACCCTTACTTATGAAGTAAGAATTTTGATTTACTATTTTGTATCATTATAAAACTCCATACCATTCTAAATATCTAACACATTTAATAACCTTACATATCACTTTGAACACTGTGATAACTCTTACATACTGAGTAAGAGACCTTTACATATCATAGTTTGAATTCATATCATTATAAATATTTCATTCAAAAATATCATAAATTTGAATATTAATATAATATGTATCCTCAAAATATATTACCTATCACAATATGATTTTTGTATGATCTATATTTTTTAAAATTTATTATGTATGTGATGAAATAACTTATGTAAAATATTAAGGATTTTTCGGTGTAATAATTTCAAATATTATTTGTAAAATATCTGTTTATGCACTATAATATATTATATATCACTACATGATTCTTCTATGTTATATTTATGCATAAAATTATGTATATATATTTTTATAAGCCTCAAATATCTAATGTAACATCACAATATATTTCCCTTACTAAATTAAAAATGTGATTCCAAATATTGGTTATCTATTCAATGGGATATATTTTTTAGTGGAAAATAATTTAACAAACCAAATAATATATGTTAAATAACACAGTTTAAATAAAAATAACTTTTATGATTATTAGGGTTCTTCTAAAAGATATTATTACGTATCATATCGATTATATTAGATATCACAATTTCATTAAAAAATCTAGATTTTTATATTTGGAGGAAAACCCAAATAAATTACATATGAAATATATAATAGTTTAATTCTACATAGAACATAATTTAATATTCAATGGGAATCCCCGAAAACATTAATTAATCATAAAATAACATAAATTTATTTTTGAATATAGAAAAATATCATAAAACATAAATTCACTATTACAAATAAACCATGATGTATATGTAATTTTGTTCTTGGTTATTTATAAGAAACTTCACTTCAAATTATATTCCTATTTTCTCATATTTCATGAAACATCGTCTAAGCAATATTATATATTTAACATAAAAGTAAAATTACTTGATAACAATGTAATGATTACTAAATCTTTGTTCCAACATTAGTCTTCTTGATTTATATCTAGTAGCTCAAAATCATCAAGATCATATGGTATAGAGAGATCTCTTTATCCAAAGAAATTATCCATAGTTTCATATAAATAAAATATAAACAATAATTAAATATATATTATGCTTTTTTATATATGTTTACTAAGAACAAAATCAGTAGAATCAAATCCTTCTCATTTTATATTCTTCAGGATATCAGAAAATCATGTAAATTTATTTTCTAACATATGTGATAAAAATAAATGGTATCTAAAATAAAAGGAACCAAATTTAAATATTACATGAATGATTAATATTTTATGTCATCCATATAATATCATAACACATTGGACTCTGCATAATCACATAACATCAATATAATTTAACCTTAATTCCCATTAGTATATGGAAAACATATTACATACTCATTATCATAATAAATATGAAACGTATATCTCCATCCTCATATTTTTTTATCAATAACCCATTTCAATTATAAATATATTATATTTATTGATAATACCATTACTATAATTGTTGATAAAAGTACTATGTTTTAAGGTTTAATTAAAATCTTTCTAAAATCATGGTTCTTGAATTTTTAAAATTCAACCATCAATACATTTTAAACCCATCATCCACTTAAGGGATGATTGGAAAACAATTATCTTAATCCAGTTAAAATTAATTTATCAACAATTATTATATGTAATATATATTAATTTTTTGAAATTAGAATGAATAACTAGAAATTACATGTTAACAATGACACTATCTCAGATGTGATGTCATCATAGATTTATCTTTCCATAGGGTCTTAAAGAATATTTTATAAATTCAATCATAAATACAATATCATAAATATATATTTAAAAAAACAAGAAAATTTTTCACCCATAAATATATAATCCAAAATCAATTAATACTACCAATTAATAATTTGATTTTATTCTACTAAATAATATTTGAAATTGTCTATGATTCATCCAAAATGGTATTATCCAAATATTTTTATATCACTAAAATCTTCTAGAAGATGCTCATATTAACTCACCATAAAGTGATTCAAATATATAACTATTAATATTTGATATAATTCTTTATAATATAAATTAAAATATTCATTATGATACCAATTAAAATATTATATGTGGGAATTAGTTAATGCCCTCTATGATTGGAAACTCTTCTAATAGTACTTTTTCCAGTGCATTCCAATTCCCTCTTTCCATACATCACAAAAATATATTATATTAAAAATTAAAAAAATACAAGATATTGGAATATGGGGAACATCCTTTTATTTTTAATGCTATAATTGTGGATTATATTTTATTTTCAACCAAGACACATTTCTCATCACGACTCTAGTTTGATGAAAACTATTCACAGTTACGACAACAATGATTTTAGGGATTCCAAATTCATGGAAAACATTGTATATATTTTTTCTAAATATTATAATGTGTATTGAACTTACCTTTTCATAATTTCATGTAAATAGATTGTGTCATTTTTCAATAAATTTTTGTTTCTTGAAATCAATGCTGAGATTCCTATATTTCTCATCTTCTTTTTCCTTTTTACTCATGTAATAAATTTATTACTATTTTGTTTAAAATAATTTAAAATCAATAGAGTTTCCCAAGAGCCTTAATGTTTCTATTATTTGGAATCTTAATTTTAACTTCATCTTGAATGTCTTCCCCCAAACCAATATTGTTATTTTATTCTCAGTCTGAATATTTCTTTTATTATTATAGGTTTATTATTTTTAACATTAATATTCATATATTACACATAAATATCCATAAAATGACTCTTTTATCCATTTTATAATTATTTTCATAGCCTTGGTGTAACAACCATCTTCATTATAGTGACCATATCTGTTAGAAATTTCATAGAAATTATTGTGCTTCTTCCCTTACAATATTGTTTTTAGAACATTTACACCTTGTATAATTTAGTATAAAAGCACTTATTTTAAGAATCTTTTTGGGATCTCTCATTATTGTACATGATTTCATCTACAATTTACATATTGGGGATTTATTATAATTTTGAGACCATGATTTGGAGTAATAACATGTACTAGCTGGTGAACTATCATTTGTACAAACATAAAAATATAGGTCATAGGTTTTCTTTTTGTATGAATATATAGTGGATATATTATTGGTTAATTTAAACCACATATTGAAACTAATATGTGTCTTTTTTTAGGAAAAATTCACATAATTAAAGTATATCACATAAGTTTCTCTTTTAGTATCGTGTTACAATTTATCCTGATTAACTTTATAAAATTTCTTCTAGAAAACTTGAATATGTCACATCAAATTTATAGTGAATTATGATCCTCTCGATATTTTAATCATTATTAAAATTCATTTCATATCTTCTAAAAATTCTCTTCGTAAAATATATATTTTCATATATAGAGTTTTTTTATCTCTTATACCATTTTTTACTTGATATCTCACTAAGAACCTTGGAATCCAATAACAGAATTAAAATCATAAAATATTATTTTATATCATATTATTAATCTCAAGAAATTAATATATTTAATAATTTCATGTATTCAAATACTGATATTATCGATGATCATTTATCCATTGAATAATTTTATTAATAATGAAATATGTATTCTTTCGTAACTTCATCGAGTATAGTAATAGTTTTTATTTTATTTTTTCCTTTTTTGGAAATTTCATTATCATTATCATCGTATTTGATTACTAGCTATGTTTTCACATTAGGTACTACCATGTTAAACTAAAATATATAAGTGACATATTCAATAAAATCATTCTTCAAAAAATCCTCAACAGTGTAGTAAAATCTTAAATTAATTCAATAAGATCATACTCAACAAAAAATCAATAAGATGATTATAATGAATCATTGTCGATGATTTGGTAAGATAAAATAATAAATCCCATCAACTTATAGAGAATCCTATTTTTAGTTATTTGTTTTCAAGTATTTTATATTCTTATTATATGATATCTTATTCTTATTTTATATGATTTTTTTTGAAACCTCCACATAAAGATACAAAGGATACTAAGATGGTTCATTAAAACATTACATCTAATTTGATATATAAAAATAAACTACTAATGAAAAATATTTCTATTTTAACAGAACATAAATTTGGTCCCATACCAAAAATTATAACTAGTATGATTGTTTAGTATCTCTAAGAGGATGGGTGAATTTTTTTACCCCTATTTTAATTTATTCTTTTTTTTCAAATTTCCCATATTTTTATTCAAACCTCTACATCAGTTCGTAAGAATGGAACCAGTTATGATTACCCTAAACATAATAATATAGAAAAATAAGTAAATAAATAAGAAAAAAACATATTGTATTTTAATTATGTTATATCCCAATGCGGATGTCTACTACTAATTATTTTTTGGTCATGTTTTACGGAATTTATTTCATCACTAGTCAATTATGTTGATTATAAAAGGTGATAATCTATCATTCTTACATTATTATATACCAGGGTTTGGAAGTTATAACCTTAATCTGATGAGAAATTATCATCCCTGAACCAATGACATCACATGATAGGTTCTATTTCCAATAATATAAACAACATCCTAACAATTTTGGACAAGTTTTCACATGATCCATGCAACCTTTACTACTCAACCAACTTCCCCTCTTGAACACGACCATTCAAAAGCTTCATGATTACACTATATCAAAAATGTAATAACTTCTTTTATAGTTATAGGTCATTGAATCTAATATGTATTATAATATATACACATTCATTCCATCCCATTGGATCATGTTTCCTAACGTATAACCATTATTCATGATTAGTTTCACTATTATTTCCAACACAATCATATTTATCGTTCTTTACGAACTTCAAAAATTGATTCTGAGTTATGTACTATGAATTTTATCTTGTCCTAACTCTTCATTTGTTCTTCCTCATTTATCTCATCTGTTATAAATTTTTTTTGAGTATTCCATAGTAGTAACTCAAAATATCCTTTCTTCTTCTTCTTTCTTAGCCACTTATAAAAAATTCCTTGGATTTACAAACTCTATACATTTCAATAGCTTCTATATTTTTAATACCAAATATATATAGTAGCATATAATTATAAGTTTATCCACACCCTCTAAACAAATGGACTTTATTTTCTGTTATACTTAATATATTGAATCTATTTAATATTATTTACATAATTTAATGTTGAAAAACATCCCTAAAAATTCAATACCATTATTTTACCAAAAAATCCAGGATATTTAAAAATATAGCCTTCATTATTATTCCTCAATTAGGATTTAAAATTTTATTTCTAAAATGATAGAATTTTCAATGGAATTACATCACTCCATTAACCATTAATTTCTAAAAAAACCATACCATGAATCATGGATTATAAATAATAATCTTGAAATATAATAATGTATGAAAATATCATCTTTTTCTAACTCTACTCACTAGAAAAATAACATTTTCTCTAACCGGTAAATATTTTTTATTAACTAAAAATACCCAATTTCTCTTCTGTATTTAACTGATTATCCATTCATAACATCTTATATATCCATGTGAATATTATGTATTATTCAATTAAACTATATTTATGAACTATAAAATATGACTAACTCTATAATATCAAATTTAACATGTTTTTTATTAAATATGTTTCCCTATAAATTAAATAATTTATCCCTTTTACATTGGTATTAATCATATATATCAAGAAACATACCATTATGTATCATTTTTTGAATCAGATAAAATTTAAATGATCCACTGAAAAATATTTTACATTAAATATATGTTATATTACATGTTCTAAAAATATATAAAATTTCATGATATGTGTGTTTCTATTATTAAATTTTGATAAATATATTTCATTTGAGATAAAAATCAATGTGTATCCACATAAGTTGTTTAATTATTTTTATATGTAGTGTCAATTTAAAATGACTTTTATATGATATGAAATATCTTATGTATCATTAAAAAAATATTTCTTTTCTAATTTTATCATAAATACATATATCTTATGTGTGCCTCGAATTTATTATTTATCATTGTAAGACCATTCCATTTATAATTTCAAAATAATTTTAAAAAATCTCTTCTATATTCATTGGAAGTTATTATGTATTGAATAGTTATATTATATACCATATAAAAGGGTTATATCATAGTACTCTAAGGAAATATTTTATTTTATTAATTTCAACTCAAAGGGATTATAATATACTATCAATAAAATCATACATCTTAAAGACCCATATAATATTATTCCAACATTTTTAGTTTATGGAAAACAAAAATATAATAAATTTATATTCCAGATTTTAGATAAAAATTCAGAACCACATCAAAACTTTTCATGGAATATATAAACATACCATATCATCTCAAAACAATAATAATGTGTCTATTAATATATCTTGTCATCTAAGAAATATTCAATACAATACCAAAGGAATATTACATAACATTGAAACTCTCTTTTGACTTATTCTGTGAATCATAAGTACGATATAAGTTCATAATAGAAATAAATATTCTTCATCAATTATCTGTGAGATATTCCCCATTAAATAAAATAGCCTTCAATATTTTTAGTGATGATATTTTTAATCATCCTGCAAGATTTAATTGTATTATAGACACCAAATCATACTCAACAAGGTCATATTGTAGATAGTCTTCTCTTTATCAAAAAACATTCATTTGTACACATAATTCCTAGTTTAACTATCATTAGATGTATTGGATGATTTTTTAATCTATTTTTTTAACAACCCCTATAAGTAAAATGACATAATCATTCTTCACTAATTTTATAATGGTGATAACTATATTGAATTATTCTTCTAATATATAAATAAATCTCAAAATTTTTTGTACATGTATAAAATGAAAATTCAATTAACACAAAAAATATCAATGTTGTGTCTCATTCCTTAAATATTTTAATTCATTAGGATCTCTATTAGCAGCAATCATGAAAATTTATTATACTTCCTTGTCTTTGGATTATTGAAAAAAATATGAAAAATCCCTTTTCATCATAACCAATTAAAAAAATTAAATATCCCTTTTTTTATTGGTCATTAATACCCATTTCAATTCTATACCGTTCATTTTAAAAATCGATTTTATTCTCTAAATTATTGATTATTAATGAAAATTTGAATGATTGTTGGACTATCCCACTTAACTCGTGATATTATAATTGTTAAAATTATATCTTCCCACCCTAGAAAAACATAATCTACATGAGAAAAATGTTTGATCACATTTATCATACAAAAAAAAGATATAAATTATTCAATATTATGTATAATTTATCAATATTTGTTTAAAAATCAACAGTGATTAATAGTGAAAAAATATGTTTTCAATGATACTATAATGTATCAAATACATATACATGTTTTCTTTCAAAGGGTGTAATAGAAATATTGAAAATTAATCTCTTCCACATCACTTCAAAAAATATAATTAAAATATAAAGGTATATGCATGTTTTCCCCCTTTAAGCTTCCAACCACAAAAAATATTCCCTTTTAATATCCATGATTCTTTCAATTAAAAATATATTGAAAACTTTATTATCAAACCTCAATAGTAATATTTTAAAATATCTTTTTATATTTCTAAATTATTCTAATATATTCTCATATTATCTCCTCTTTAATGGATGCACTCCGTCTAATCTTATTCATAACTAGACTCTATTATAGTATACTCTATGTAAATCTTTTATGGTACCATATGAAATTATAACAGGAAACAGTAGTGAAATATCTCTATGATGAATAAAATCTTCTGATAGTATATTTAAACTATTTTATATTTATTCCTCTTTAAATATAACCTATAATTAAATGAATATAAACACAAAAATATAAGATATGTGAATAGGGTGGGTTTATAATTTGTTCTTTATGACAGAAATTGGGTGAGAGTTTCCTCTAAATCGAAAAAATTAATCTTTTCACTAATTTTGTTAACATCTATCTTGATTTATCATCATTATATTTAATAGGATTAACCATTTATGTTATTAAATGAAATATTATTACCTTTAATATTAACATTTTATTACTCTTTCTTTTTTTTATTGTATGGTGAGGCACAATCATTCATTTCAATATGTGTAGTTTTTCTACATGACATTAATGGTGTTATTCCATTATTTCTCATTCCCAATATTTTCCATGGTATCCTCGAAATATATTTATTAAGATTATTTCAAAACTATTTACACTTTTCCCATTTTTTTCAACAATCATTAAGTTACAATTCATAGAAAACTATCGGTCTCTTTAATACAAATTTCTTCTACCAAACCAATCCTTTTATTTCATTATTTAAATTTTTCATAATTTTATTGTCATATAATACGTTATGAGAAATTATTATTCATATATTTTTTAGGAAATCCTATTACGTAAATCTTTATTCAATAGTAGAATCATCTCTTCTTCATGGACGTCTCGTGTGTCATAATGATCTTTCTAGGAGTACTTTTTTTATCATTTTTATCCATTTATTCCCTCATAACCACAGATTTAATTTTATTTGTTTCTTATTTTTATTTTTTTCCTCACTAAATTATTAAGAAATTAATTATAACTTGAATGATTCTTCCAGTATTACTAATACAAGTCACCACATCACTAAAAATGTTAAAAAATTATTATGTTTGTCAAATATATTTAATGTGAGTAGGTTTACCATTATCTATATAATTTATCAACATTCATTCATTCCCCATTGATATAGGCATTTTATAATCTCATTTATTTTACATATTATTAGAATAATCCACTTCCTTATTCTCGAACCATCCACAGTATGAACAAGAATATATGTATCATATTTTCATCCATTGTGTTCTTGTATAGATAACCACGATTCACTGCTATTTTTTGATGAAATTAATATTATATTGAGTTTATTTTGATGATAAAAAATTCAATAATATTATTTATCCCACCCACTATGTATTTAAGTGTTTATATGAATATTAAATGCACACGTGTTAAAAATATTTAAATTTAACATTTACAAGAAAATTATCTCTTATTAGTTAAAATAGAATATTCACACACAAAAGAAGCATTTCTCTATGGACATATAGTTGATATATTATGGGATATATAAATTTATATTTTTAAAATTATTGTTAATTTTGGAAACAAGACTCCCTTAATAACCCATCATGAAAATATCTCTTCATTTTACATCATGTGATGATTCATCCTAAGAAACTTCTTTGTTTTTTATCATCATGTCTAACTTATAACATTTAATATTTATATGGATCATTTATTATTCAAGGAGATTTACACTATCTTAACATTTAATTGTTATCCTAAAAAAATTTATATAATGAAACTTACATTTTTATAGTGGGTAAATATAAATCTCCAATAAAATTTTATCCTAGACGTTCAATTAATTATCTTTAACTCAAAATAATTTATTCAACGGATTAAAATTTTATATAATTATTTTATTAATATCCAATTTTTCCAACTTTCTTTTTTCATATATCCTTTATCCATGGAATATTTTTATTTATAATGTAATAAATGATGTTCCTTTCAATAAATAATATGACTGAGATTTTTTAAATATATAATGATTCTAGGAAATGATTTTTTCATGTCCTCATATTCAAATTCCTACTATATGTTTTCAAAATAATTTCACATGAACAAATTAAATATAAAATTAAAAACATCAGAAGGAACTCTCGTTATATATATTGTAAATACATATTAGAGTTTTTTAACATATACAATAGAAACATATTATTTATTTATGAGGGAATATTATTTAGAGGATCATTATGAGTGTATTTGGTAGATATATAACCAAATTAATTTATTTATACATATATTGAATCATATTTATTCTTATTTATGGAAAAATATCATTTGATCTACCAATATTATCAATTATTCTGATTTTTCATTATTTGGGAAAAACAAAAACATAATATTGGATAGGGAACTAAAAAAACAACAAATATGAATTAAATTTCTAATATATAAAATCATTTGGAATATAAAATAGATCTAATTGATGGGAACTGAGTTTAGTTCGTATACAAATATTAAAACACTGTTAGACACTTTGTCCACTCTAAGAGGGTTCTAATTCTCTATAACCCTATTTATTAAATTATATTATCTAATATTACTACTTCATAGAATTCAATATTATATATAGGTTATAGAAAATAGAGTTTCTAATGATTAAATAACACAAATCCCCTTATGTAATGTAATAATTATATGAGAGATCATAACATTGTATATTTAAAATGTTTGATCCCAATATCGATATATACTTATTTCAATTTTCAGCTTTATTCCATGGACATATATTTTATAACTAATCAATATCACTGATTAGAATGGGGAGGGGATTTAAAAAATTTTACAATATTTTCAATGGGAGTGAAGGTATCATCCTTAACCAGAAAGATAGAATCTTATATTTCCAAAAGAAATCACATTATATTTTCCACATCTCAACACATCTATAATCTCTTGAATGATTTTCCTAATATTAGATAGGATTCCCCTAATCATATATTCTCAAAAAACTACTTCCATTTAAAATATTATTTAGTAAACACTAGGATTACATTGTATCAATATTGAAAGATGTTCTTCCTATAATAATCATCTAGTTATATATTAGTAATTATAGAAAAATAAACTAGACATGAAAAATGTTAAGGATATAAAAACAAGGGCTTATAGAGGTCTAAAGTAATGGATCCCTATTTGATCCCCTATTATTATGTTAACCCCATATAGACACATATGAAGAACATTTGAGAAGCAAATGACATTTCATCCCTAGTGTACCACCGTCATAGAGGCCAAATGATAAGCTATATAATTTCTCGCATGCCACGTGTGAACCACCTGGACATTGTTGTTACAGATGAAGGATTTGAATCATATCTTCAACGACTTATATATCTTATAATACTACATCATGAACACATGAAATTTAATATCTATAATTCTAACATCAGGAAAATATTATATATTCTTAATGTAATACCTTGATAATTTAGTTTATAAATATTCTATTATCAATAGTTTTCTTATCACTAAACATTGAGCTTTTTTTAAACTATAATATTAAATAAGTATAAAACAATATAAATGTGATTATTATAACCTAATAGTTAAATTATAGGTTCTAATTGAAATAATGAAATTATTATAAATATTTAATTATATTTGAATAAAATAATAATGTTGAATAATGAAAAATAAATATGAACTGAATTTTCTATAATGTCATTTTATGCTTCAAAATATTATTTTCCTCAAAAATGGTTTTGATTTAATTTTTTCCATTGAAAGTATAATAAATTGGTTACATTTGTAAAAAATAATGTAATTAACTAATATCATTTTTGAATAATAATTTCAATTTTAGTTTTGGGTTAATGTTTGAAATTTTCCTTGGATGTATTATTTCTCTCTTAATAGGGAAAAATCTCGATTATTGTAAAACACTCAAATAAATTTCATTTAATAATGTAATTTAAATATAAATATATTTTTTGATTTTGGTATTAAATTAAAATAACTATTAATTATATGAAAATAATAAATTTAAATATATAAAAATATTCATTTTAAATAAAGATGTTATATGTAACATTTTGTGATTTAAAACATAATTTTCTAAAACACATTTTAATATGAAAAATCTATTTGAAAATTATTAAATTAAATTAATTTATTATTAGTAATATATTTAATGAAATTTATAGATCATATATTCAAAAGAATATTTTAAAATTCATTTGACAATTTTTATTTTAAAAAATGGATATAAATAAAATTTTATGTCAATAAATATAATTTTCTAAAATGGGTTTTCATATCATTTTGTGCGCTTATTTTAAATTAATATCTTACAAATTATAAAATATATATTGTAAAATGAATTTAAAATTTGGAATCAAAAAAATTAATATTTTTTAATAGTTTCAATATAATATTTTTTACAATGAATAGAACAAACTGATAAATTTGGTTACCAGGGATATGGTTAAAATGGGTTTACCATGGGGTAATCTAAGATATTAGTGTATGAATTTAACAGAATCATGAAAAATATTTATTAGTTGAATTTAATTAAAACATATATTATATTATCTTCAAATTCATGTCTATTGTTTCTCCATATAATGATATTTGGTTTTTATTGTTGTTATCTTTTATGAAATTCCATGTCTCTCTCTCCTATGATTATTAAAATTGAACTTATTATCCTCTATTATACATAGAATTCGAGCCATCTTGATTAGAAAATATATATTCTAAAACCTTCATAAAATCATTAAATTCATCATATATATTATCTTCTTCAATAAAGGCCAATATCTCATGTATTATGATTTAATCAAAAAGAGGTATCTCAAGGAATATGTATAAATATAAACTGAGCACTTTCATTTTTTATTTCTTCATTCACCTTCTTTGAGAAATATGGTATGTTATACAACTTTCTTATTTTATGCGATTTATCTAATATACCTATGATATGTTGTATCTTTGATATCCTTATGATTATGGTATTTAATTATAAATTATGCTTATTACATTCATTCGAATTTTAACTCAAGACTTTACAATAATGTAATGTTTCTATGATATAATATCTATTTTACTAGAATTATTTATGAATAATTTTAAATATATGATAGTGTGTTCAATATATATCCAAAATATTATTTATTTTTTCCCTATGGATTGTTTTGAGATTTCATGTCTTCATTTAATTTTAAACTCTATTTTTACATAACATAATAAAACAACATTTTTAAAGAAAACATGCCATGTTATTCTCTTAAGTCATGAATATTTCTCTTCCTTGCCCATATTTTATTATAAATGGTTTTTAAAAATTTTAAATCATCTAAAAATATTATTTAAAATAAAAGATAATATATTTTTATTTATTTAAAAATTATGAAATGAAAATTTCTTTTCTTTTTCAAGAAATATACCTTTTATTTTTAAGAAAATTTAGAAAGGAAATTTTATTTGAAGGTACACCACATTAATGGATTTTCCCAGCATCCTGGTTTCCAATATCCTTCATATTTCCATTATTTTATGCGAGGGAAATTTTTAAAGAAAAAATTTAACATAATATTATTGTAACTATTATATTTGAAATAATTGATTTCAAAATTAAAAAAGTATTTTCCTCAAGAAATGTTCTATTAATTTTTCAAATATAACTTCATTTGTAACTAAATACTTTGGTACTTGTTGTGTTATACTATACATAAATCCAAAAGTTAATATAGTCATTCTTTATTTTGATGGTTTATGATTATGATGATAAAGTCTAGATTAAACCCCTTTAATTTTGTATAGGTTATGCATTGATGTAATGATAAATATTATCATGATATTATAGTATGAATATAAATGGATAGTAATTATATAATCGATGGGTCTTTTATATACTTGCAATGACTTTTATAATGATTATTGTTTTATGATCTCAAAGGGTACATACGGGGTTATCAGAATCTAAAAGGAGTGTACATATAATATTACCCAAATCCTAAAAGAGGCGACTCAGGAAGATATATCCTACCTAATAGAGGGTAAATGGTAGGTTAATATAAGTGACAGGGTTACTTAGGGACAAAATTAACTCTGAGATTTTGGGAGAATCTGTTTTATGATGTCTTAAAACATTTTCTATATTTTTGTCATTTTACCTATTAGCCCTATTAAAATCTTTATTTTCTTATAAAAATTTCGTAATTACATTATTATAAATGAAAGAAGCTAAAGAGGGAAAACATTATTATTAAATGGATTAGTACTAAATATGAGTAGCCAGTCGTTATAGCCAATGGTGACGAACCATAAATAGATTAACTATTATTATAAATTATGTTATAAATTAGTATAGTCCTAAAATAATCATAATTGAGGTGTATGTATCTATAAATTAATTGGATATTGAAGAAATAACATTCCATGGACTGGTGAATGCCTTCTCCAACATGAGTCACCTCACTACTACTCTATACATCTTCTAAAAATAGTGTTCACCTTCATTTTTTGATACATTGTAGTACCAATAAAATATTCCACAAGATGAAAAACTTTTTTTTGTTACAATGGTACTTAATTCTTCACTTCCATATTAATCACATTTTTTACTTACACATCAAAAGAAAATAAACATTCCACATTGATTCCTCTGCTTTTTCCTCTTCTCGTTTGTTTGAAAACTATTCGTATGATAATATATCGAATCATATTTGTATGATACTATTTTTTTGATGGTGTTCTAGTATAGATGTTTCTCAGTTTAAAATTTTAAATGTTACTATTTTCTCTTATACCAACAATCATCCATCCAATTTTGAGTCATCCAAAAGTAGTTTTTTCATTATTCCATCTAGTGTAACAATCAGATATATCCATCAAATAATCATAATCTAGTGAGGTTTATTATAATTATTTATCCTTATTTATTTTCAAATTATCCCCATAGAATAATAATCGATTGGGTGTATAACTGGCCACATCATCTACTTCTTGATCATCCAATATTTGATAGATCATTTTCTTAATTTTATCTGATAATATCTAATTTTTTAGATTCATATCTATCTAATATTACATAATTTATCTTTTTAGTGGTGTAGTAATTACTCTATCTAATCATTATGCTCCATAAATTACCCCTACTTTTCTAGTAATTATTTTATCAAAACACTGACCTAAATGAGAGTGTATGTCCTAACTTTTGGTCAGTAATTTCATATGACATATCAATTCTTCAGAATAAAACAAAATCATAATTACTCTTTCATACATTTTTAATAATTTATTTTTTTTATTTTTTTGTGACTATGGTAAATAAAATTATTTTTCCCAACAAACTGCTACAAATAATTTTTTTTCATTTCGTAATGCCAGTTTAAGGGTGACAGGTGCCCCAAATCCAACGCAAAACAATGTTAAGAAAACATAAACCATAATAGAGGGAAAAAGAGTTACATATCATAGTACCCGTAGTCATCCCCACATCCCAATCATGATTCTTCTTCCCCAGTAGCTGATTCCCACTCTGGATGTCTCCAAAAACCTGCACTTTGTACTCAATTCCTATAATGATCAAGAACACGCATGTCCGGGGGTGCCTTCTTAACTCTAATGCCCTTCATGACTGCAATAACCACTCCACCATTCCGTTTGGCAGTAGACCTAGTCTGAATCGGCCATGGAAGATAGGAATAATCGTTCCTTGGACTTCTTCCCAACGTTGCAGATAACTATTTTCTACAGGTAGACTTCTTCTGAGTCCCACTTTGAACAATTTCACTAAATGAATGATTGGAAGAAGGAATAAAGTTTTTCCTTTCCTCCCCCAAACATCCACCTTCCTTCCCCAGCCTGCTCACTCAAAGGAGACCCAGTGCCCTCAGAAATATTCCTTGGCCCCTGATCAGTGGAGATATCATCTTACCCAGCCATAGAATCTGGATCCATCCCCATACCCTCAGATATATAACCCTCCAAGTCATTACCTCTACCAATGTCTTTGGCCACATGATTGTCTTGAACCAACGGAACATAGACATTTTGAATGATTTCATCTCCCAGCCTCAGGTCAGTACCTTCCATCAATATGTGAGGCCTTACAACATTATTTGGGTCATCCTCATATCCTGAAATAGGATCTTGCTCCAAGAAAACAACCTATAGATCTCCCAAGGCCTCTACCTCCCCATCATCTCCAGCACAGTCCTCCTCCTCCCAGTCCTCATTTTACCGGTCCTCGACAAGCCCTTAAAACCTATTACTTATGGGTACAAAAGGTCTGGCCAGAGAATCAAGATGATTAGAAGTCTTATCCATGTCCCTGTTAGACACCTCCACAATGTTAGATCCTTGAACATCTCCCACCTGTTCAGATTCCAATGCAACTGCATGTACAACATTCTTCTCCTTCTCCTAAGACCTCATATAGCAAGAAGATCAAGAAATTACACCCTCATCAAATGAGACCTTCTATGGTCTAGGCGCAGAGGCCTCCCCATCTGATGCCGCCAGTCGAGAGCCTCTCCCTCCAGCAGTTGGTCCTCCATATGTTTGATCCAGTCCCCCCTTCACACACTTGTCCAGTGCCTTGCTCTCTGAACCCTCCATCGCGCTCACAATAGTATCCTTCCCACTACTACGATCCATCCTCCCCTGGAAATGAGATCTGCCTTTACAGGACTCATCTGTGTGACCCAACCGCTTGTAAGAACCACAAAATTCAGTCCAGTTCTCATACACAACCCTCTTTTTCAACGGCACTCCTCTCCAACCATGATCCAAATGAAATCAAAGGGGATGTGGGATGCATCCATTTCAACACAAACCCGAGGATTAACCGGATGGAAAACAGCCTCGGTATGGATATCAGAACAAAGATATCTACCAATAATATTACTCAACATGCAAATAATTGAATGATTTTGACACAGTAAGGGGGGTTTAGGGAATCTTACCCATACTACTATAGAAGGTGGATCACGGTTCATATGGAGATCGAAGGACCAATGAAGGAGCATGAAGTGAGATCCATTGAAGTTGCGTGGAGCCCTTGACCAAGTTTGAATAAAATATACCTCTCATTCAAACCTAATCAAGAATTGCTTACTGTCGAGAAACCACACCACCACACATTCCTAAAGATCCCATGTATCGAAGACAAATCGACCGAAATCATCAACTGAAGGCCTTTTGTGCTTGAACCATGCCACTAAGGTAAGATTCAACAAAGATGGGGATTCCATAAATGTAGATAACAAAATAGAGAGATTCGAAAGACCATCGACTATATCTGGCACTTTAGGGCTAATAAAAATTTTCGGAAATTAAGGATGGAAATCCGGGTAGGAGAAAGGCTTGAAGGATCTCGCTCTCCCATGAGACGACGATTCCCCCTCCCCACAAAGTGGGGATGGTGCAGTGCAAGATTCATTGTCACGGGCAAGGAGGGAGCATCCGAAGGTTGAGGTTCAGCGAGCCAAAAACTTTCATCATTCCCACCTAACTCAAACATGAATATAAAACATCCCACTTCTATATATTTCACTATAATACTTCCCAATTCTACTAGAATAATTGTAATATTAAAAAATCTATGAACATTCTTAAAATTTCATGGATAACAAACTCCTTTTAAGATTATTGAAAAACTAAACAATCATCTTAGTATTGGTAAAAACTCATTAAAAACAATTTAATGTCCTTGAAACATTATATCTGGAATATATTCATAACATGGAAAATATCCACTGGAACTATTTTTAGATTTCCATTACAATGCCGATAATTTTTTTGAAATTTATCACTATATTCTTCCATTAATAATTTAAATACTTAAAGAAACATTTGTCAGATAAATTATATATTTTAATGAATCTTTCTGATCATTATAATGAATTATTATTCACAATTCATTCATGGGGAAAATATTATATATGTTGTGTTCATCATTGTTTTTTTATTTTTCTCTCATTGCATTATAATTACGTTTTCATGTTTCCTTGTATTATTGTTAACAATCAATTATTTGATCATTTGAAAATAATAATCATTTTCCTAATCAACCATTATTTTATTCAATAGAGTTACCAGATGACTCAGTAGGTTTATATGAAATACTTCATAAATTCTTCATTCATTCATTGAAAATACTTCACTTCTCATATGAAATCATTGTACAAGTATTTATAATAGAATTTAATTATTTTTTATTAAGCATCAATTATAAATTCCAAATATTTCAATAAAAATAGATCCATTAAATTTTTACACAACATTATATCTTAATTAATACAATTATAAATGTAACTCCCTAATATCATTTCCAGATAATGTTGTTTGATCTAAAATTTTTACACTCTTACATTATTCTAAATTATATCATGAATAAAAAAATCATTGTTATATTTTTTGGATGAATAACACTTCACTTAAATCAAATAAAATTTTTTGTTCTGCTATTATCATTTTGATGTAACCATAAATGAAATTGGTCATAGATTTCATTCCCCTATTTTTCTCAACCAAGATTGTTAATTCTTCCCTACATTCTATATTTAGTGAGGTATTATTTATGATAGCATGATTTAAAATTCATTTTCTAATATATATCTCTAGACATAATATAATCAAATCCTTTTTGATATCTTTGGGCATATTTCATTATCTACAAGACTCTAACTGATGGACTATATCCGCTAGACTCCATTTATCAACCATCATCCAATCTTTGATATCTCCTCCATCCGTTCATATTTTATAAACACCTTAATAAATCATTATAAGGTATAATAATAATGTTGTTATCGAACATACATCTCTAAAAATCAATCATATGTTTTACTTATTATGAAATGCACACCCATAGTCCTAAGTAAAATAAAAGGCCTGGAAAATTACTTAATCAAAATTTTGAAATCCATTAACATCCATTGAAAGCTAATACTCGTCAAACACAATTTTTTCAAAACATATAATCAATTATTTATTTTTAATTCCATTTAAAACATCATTAAGATGAATGTGTCAATATATGAATATGTATCCGTATTTTTCATTAATAAATGCTCTCTCCCGCATTGTTGTTTCATGATTTTATATCTCCTTATATCCCTTAGATGAAAATAAATACGATGCTCATGAGAATAGTTAATCATGAAAAACTTATAAAATTTTACAACAATTATTTCACTCAATGTATACAGGATATGACCTCAATTTATCAAATAATAAGACATTGATTATTGGAAAAATGCATCCCCTACCAAAACATCATGATTCCATATTATATGACAACTCATATAAATATCTGTAATATTTATTTGCATTACTCAGTATTGAAGAAACTTAAAAAATATGATTTTTTCAAAAATATAAGCCTAAAAATCATGGACTAAAATAATGAAACAGATCTAAAATATTCAAGTGAAAAAAACTTGATAAGTGGCCCTGATGTAAAATATAGATAGATAATTCTTTGTTAACTGATAAATTCATTTAACACCACTTTATGTCATGTTTTATATTTTTTTATACAATGATGATAAATTAATAGTAATGTACCTTTTCAAATGATATGATCATATTGAATATCTAGAAGTATAAGATTTTTATGGAGTGACCAGTCTTATAAATCCCTAAAAGTTATACAAAAGTATCTCTATAAATGATGTTTTATTATCTTCATTAGAATAATGAATCTCTTCATAAGATATTATTTATATATTATTACTGATAAAGAACCAAAACAATATTTTTACTTTGGTGATTTTGGGGTTTAAATATATAACAACTACATATAGAATATTCCATTCATAAAATAATTAGTGTGCCAACAATGGAAATATTCTAGTATGGAAATGTTCAAAGAATGGATAATCAATTTCGATCATTTATTTTACTCATGTTATCCCCCTATGACCATACCAAGTCATCAATACCCTAATTTTTTGAGTTAAAATACAACACATGATATTAATTAAAAGATGGTCTATATTGCATTATTCTGAATTAGTGTAGTATAGTTGAGATATTTTCCTCAATCAAGTTTCTTTATCGAATAATTTATTCATCCAATCATATCTATATTATAAACTTATTTTTCATTTTGTAGCATAGATGTTTTAAAATTACCTTTTAGAAGATTAATTGAAAATGTTTTCTTACAAAACAGGATGGTAGATTCATTATTTATGCTTTTTATGACATCATCTTATTCTATTATAGTGGATAGAAAACCATTTCTAATATGAATATATTTCTTACATATCTCATATATAAAATCATTATCACAGGGGTTGTATTTTATTATTAAATTATCACTTATTTTTCCATCAATATTTAGAATCATTAATTTCCCATTTTAACTATCATTAGCTTCTTCTTATTCTATTTTCCTCATTTATTCCAATTATTTTATAAATATTACTGAAATATTGTTAGTGACATTTTTAGTATGTTTAGATTTTTCATATGGGTTATTAATAGTTCCATAATAATTATTTTTTCATTCTAGTGTAATACATTTCATTATATTCTTGAATTAGGGATCAAAGATAATATAATAATTTCTTCTCGCAATCACATTGGGAAATTTTTTACATCATTACTTCACATTATCCCAAGGATGCTACTATATTCATAAAAAAAATTGGTATTCTTTTCATTCCATATTTAAATACATGTTGATCTGAGAATAAACCAACCATGTGACCATCATCTTTTTCAAAACCACAGGTATATTCAAATTTTCGAAAACCATTAGAAGTTTTAAAATTTTAATTCAATACATATATTTTTTAGTCAAATTTGGTTTTCTCCATCTTTATAGGCCATCCTTTATAATTTTTAATTTAGAGAAATATTCCACCAATCCAATGAATTATTCCTAAAACTATTTATCCGCAAAATCTGACCAATTATCCTTAATCTTTGTTTTTCTCATTTATAATTTTTTACATATTTATACTATGTTGGGTGATTTATGGGGAATAATCTTCCACAATAATTTTCTAGACATCCACCGTTATGGTGGTAGGATTCTCATGAACTTTATTCAACATTATATATATATATACTATTGTTACCAACATTTTTCTAAAAAATATAGTTATAAAAAATATTTTAGTGTGGTATGGATTATATATCTTTCTTCACAACTACTAATGAAAGATTAATGATAGATATTATTATAAAATGTTTTATGAATTTATTGTCAGAATCTGATATTAACCATTGAATAGTAGTAAAAAATTATATATTTTGGAATGTCACAATATGAATGGTTTAATGATTTTCTATGTAAACATACAACTTGGTACTTCTCTTATTATATGTGATTTTATAATCTTCAATCAAAATTGAATTCCTTCAAATATCACCTACACTTTTTTATCTTCCACTTCATCATTATAAACATTGTTCTGGAATATAATGTCATGTTCCTTGAGCTTTTTATATGTAACATCAGGTTGAAAATAATGGTGATTAATTCCATTTTTCAATATTCCAATAAGTTTAACAAAAGTTTCTTCCAAATTCTTCTTCAATATATATTTCACTTTAAAATCATTGAGCCAATTACATTCAAATATAAAGGATCTAATTTGATGATCTCAATGTTTTTCTTAAAAGAATCCGAACTATCAAATGAGAATTATATGTTGAATAACTTTTACTTGAAAATTGTTCTCCATAGAATCTTATTCTTCATCCGGCTAAGTGATGTCTCACTATAAACATTGAAAGACTCCAAAAAAAGAGGGATTTTTTATTTGGGAACACAATTCTTCATATCTCATAATATATCCCCTAATATAACTTGATATGTTTTAGATTGATCGTCACAAATAGTTATTCTACGATATTCCCCTTGAAGATAGATTGAACATGCATATTGATATAATTAGTGAGCATTCAATATTATATAGGTAAGAATGTTTTTGTCTTCTTGGTGGACAATGGATCCACCTTGACTCCACCATCCAAGACATATATATTATTTTTTTAACATGGTATAGTGAAAATGATAATCCAACTATATTAGAAATAGTGTTATTTTCTTCTTGTATATTTTACCTTTCATTATACTATTTATCATGGACTTTGTAGATATATGATTTTTCTATTAGATAAATGGATCATAAAAAAAATATAAATTCAATTTTAACTTTGTAAGGTGTCTCCAAACAGTAATACATAATAATTTTTATATATATAATCCAATGGATGTGATCATATCAAATAATACCTATTGATAGGGCCACCACAGAATATAGATAACCCTAAAGTGAGTGAAACACTATTTAGAACCTTTTAATATATTTATAACATTTTATCTTGTTACCTCGAAAACTTGTAAAGATAATCAATCACTTTTTCACTTTTACTTATTTCATTACCATACATGAAAGAAGATAAAAAACCCACAAGATTTTTATATGAGGTTCACTACACAATTATAGGAGTTATCTTTTATTTCTTATAGTGATGACTATTACAGTGATTGTACACTATCAACAGATATAAAATATAGTGGTTTGGTTAGAGAATAATCCTTATTCAATTGTGATTAACTTCTCATTAAGGGGGGATTGAAAGAAGTCTCATCTTTATACTAGAGAAAGAATTATCAAATAGAAATCACGAAATAGTTTTCATACACATCATCTGATAAAATTCATCATATTATTTTTAATACACATTTTAGAACTGATAATTTTTTCAACCATATAACAATTGTTATTGATTTCACAGTTATTAATTATTCTTTAATTACTTCTTACTCACCTTTTTACTTTTACAGTAATTGGATGTAATATTTTGATATATCTTCCTCTTCATATTCCTCTTCGGTATTATCTTAAACATATCCATATGACCCTTTTATAATGTTTTCTACAAAATTCAATCCATATAAGGGTATTTTTATGATGATGTCCCACTCTTTGATATTTCAATAGATTAATCATCATTCCGCCTTCCAATATTTTACACCCTATTTTGACTCGTCTAGAAAAATTTTAGCCAATATTATATCTAGTCTATTTATCTGATATATCCATCAATTAAGGTATGTGAGGTGAAAATATATCTAGTGACATTTTATTAATTTCTTTTTTTCCAACTCACAAAATAAAAAAGAAAAATCCAGAAAAATTATAACTGACCTCTTATTCAACTACATAATTTTACAGTATCTAGCCCTCTAGCATTTAAATTCCATCATATTTTATCTACTCAGTCCTATACTTGTAAATATGGTCTTCCTTCTTCTTTCCCTCGGGTGGTGTAATGATTTCTCAATTTTATGCTTACGCTCCATATGGTACCCTGTCAAGACCAGTCCCCAAGGGCCTGCGCCGTGACTACCCAAATCCCTCCTTACATAACCTAGGGGCTGGCGACTAGCAACAAAGGCATATTCCCTAAAATAGGGAAGGCATTGCCTTTAAAACCCTTAAACACATGCAACCAAACACATAGTAAGGTATGAATGCAAGTCAACTGTACAGTAAACAAGTGAGTACAGTATATAAAAACAGTCTAGAATACAAGCCTATCTACAATGTACTAGTAGAAAGAAATGCAACACAAGTGATGGAAAAGAAAGATAGCTTCTAGATCATCCTCCGAGGTTCCTACCTGTTGGGTAGGTACAAATCGCCTCTTCATCACACCTCATTCATCCATCTCCTCTATGTACCGACACGTCATAAGTTCCACCTCTAGGTACCGTCCATACCCGGTACTCTCTTACTCATCCACCATTGTACATCATCTGCACCAAACACAATGAAGTGCGGGCATAGACCATGCAGGGGTGAGTATAACAATACTCAGTAGGGACTCCAAGACCCTCTAGGTAACTCAAAAATATACCAAGGATAAACAAAAAATTATTAAATCAATAGATAACCTTACATAGTAATATTATCATACATATACCTATGTTGTCAATTAATCCATCTCAAATATGAGAAAAAACACAAAGGTACTGACTCAGCTCAAACGAGGATTTATTCTAGGGGTAGTAAAATTTTGAACCCTCGGTTGCTGGGGAACTCCTCCTCTATCGAGTACAGTGGGTCTGTCGCATCACACAGAGGTGATTCCTACTAACCTTGTACTACTAAGGTACTCCTCCTATAAGTACCGTGGGTCTACTGTGTCACAAAGAGGCACCTTCCACTGTGGGTTTGTCGCATCACAGAGAGCCGCTCCCCCTCATATCCAACAGATGTAGTTCTTCTGTTGAGTACCGTGAGTCTGTCGCGTCCCCAAAGCACTCAACACTGTGGGTCTTTCGCGACACCAAGACACTCCCCACTGGCCCAGTCGAGTCACTCCAATTCAAATGGTCAGTAGTCATTAGGTCTCCGCCAGCTAGTAGGTTCCCTCACAAATGCTCACTCGTCTCTAGAATATCTCTTCCACAAGTCACTCGTCTATGATCCAACTACCACATAGTCCCAATAAGAAGTATTTTAAAGGGTTTCCACGTCATAAGTGTCTCAACGCAATGGACGGTGCGTCAATCAGATGCTCGGTCTCTTAGTTATTAACTATTAGTCTTGGGGGCGAGTTGGATTCGTGCCCAATCCAAACTGACTATTCCCCATCTCAAACCAAAACACAGAGGGGTATACTCAAAGTGACCGCCTCGCACCAAGATTTCCATCGCCGCAGACAGTTTGTAAAATGGACGTCTGATGCCAAATATATGGTCGAATGAGCATAATTGGATCAGAGTGCGACTGGTTCTGGTCCGTCCCGGTCAGACTGACCTGGCCCGACCTAGCACAGGACGACCCTATTCAGGTCAACCCGGACCAAACCTCTAGGTCAGGCCCGACACGTGATTTGGCCTAGTCCACTTGGAGGTTCGGTAGGCCACGAGGGTCGTGAGGTGCCGCGGTGCCGTCGGTGCCGCGGGTTGGATCGAACGCAGTGGTGTTGTGAGGTTGCGGGCCGGTTTGACCAGAGAGTGGCGGGGTTGCGGGACTGGTTGTGTCAGGGCATCGTGGGGGCATGGGTCTGGTTTGTCCGGGGTTCCGTGGGGGGGTGGTGGGGGTGTTTGGATGGGGTGTTGTGATGTGTTCGATCATGTTTGTTCGGGGCACCACGGGGGGTGAGGGCCGGTTCGGATGGGATGCCATAGAGGTTGTGGGTCATTTCAGCAAGGGTGTCTCCAAGGGGTGGGTCCGGTTCGGCCTGGGCACTGCTGGGGTGTAGGGTCGGCTCATCCGAAGTGCCACGGGGGTGAGGGTCTGGTTCGGTTAGAGTGCCTCGGGGGGCACGAGGTTGGTTCAGCCGGAGAGTCGTAGGGTGCGGGGCTGGTTCGGCCTGAGCACTGCGGGGGTGCAGGGTGAAGGCAGCTCGGCTCGGGGTGGTGGCTCGGCTCGGCGGCTCAGCAAGGAGGTGGTTCAATGGCAGTGTGGAGTGGCGGAGGTCGTAGATGGAAGAGTTCCATTGCTTTTGTCGCCTTCCTCCATTTCAAAGAACACCCCAAAGAATAACGGCGGAGGGGTCGAGTCAGGTTCATTTGGCCTGCAGCTTCTGCGTTTAGAGTGGTAAAAAAATGTTCAATTCCATCTCAAATTTGAAAGAATTATCAAGAATGGAAGAAAAAATAATATCAATCAATCACCCTATATCTTCACGTAAATAATCAAACTTAATTAAACCCCTACCACATATTGTTCATTGATGATGATGAGGAGGGAATGTTGGTAGTCATAGACTTCCCACGTTGGTTGCCTCTACAAGATAATTTCGAGGAAGAAGTCAAAGATGGTCCTCACCAGCGTTCTTTGTGGAGGAAGCATTCTTCATTGGAGAAGCTTTCTCCCAATTCCACCCAAATGTAAAGTGGTGCTAATATAATAGATTAAGCCATCTATTATTTTGTAGGAAAGAATTCAAAAAGTTTAATTAAATATAGTGGGTGGAATAATTAAATCATGAGTATTGGAACAATTAATTGTGGAGGTAGCCCAAGAGGCTCCTCCACGTTAATGAGGGATTTGAGGGGTTTTCCTCTCCTCCTATGACTAGGGTTTCGGTGGTCCCCACCATAATAAATCTAGAAGAGGAGGTTTAGTTTTGGTGGACCCTATCCCTGAACATCCACATGGGAGAGTGGTTACAACAAATTTAAATAAAACATGCGTTTATATTATTTTATTATTTTCAAAAAAAACCAAAAAACTAGCTTTCACCATTGACCAAATACCATCGAGGTGAATGATTATTTAATAGAAAATTGGCCCTGTGAGTTCAATGGTGCCCTAAAATTAAAATAATGAGCATCGGTTCAAATTTTATAAAATCCCACTGACATGTTTACTGAATGTTCCTGAACAAAATTTCAGAAATTTATTCTTGGCACTGCGTTCCTCATAATCACACGACATCGATTTTCAAGGACTCGTAAAATTCCCATTTATTGAAAAAAAATTACATGGAAATGCTGGGTCTTTACATTCTCCCCACCTCCGGGCTCTATGTCCCCATAAGCCACAACACAAACTAGGTAAAACATTTGGGGTACTCTACATGCTTATGAGCCTCTTGCCTTTATGTGCTCTCCGGGAGGTTCTCATGCTGCCAGAGAATGCACACCAGAGGTATCGACCATCAATGAAAGACCAACTCTAGTCGATCCTCAATATTTACTGGAACCTACGTAAATGTCTTCCCATCATCGACATCCAGCTCCCCATGGTCAAAGATGTGAGAATGGTCATGCACTTATCTCCTCCTCTGGGATATGTGGAAGACATTGTGCACCTGGTGCGACTGAGGTGGGAGAGCTAAGCTGTTTTCCACCTCACCAACTCTGCTGATGACCTGAAACATTTTGATTAACCTTGGAGATAACATGCTTCTTTGGCCAAATATTCATATACCTCATCGGGGTGAGACTCATAGAAATACATGGTCGCCATCCTCAAACTCTAAAGGTCTATAACTCATGTCAGCATACGACTTCTGCCTATTATGTGCAGTCTCCATCCACTTCTGGATGTCCTGCACCTTCTATGTGGTATCCCGTACCATCTCTGGTCCCACAAGTGCTGACTCCCCTGGTTCAATCCATCACAAAGGTGATCTGTAATGTCGCCTGTACAATGCCTCAAAATGTGCCAACCTTATGGTGGATTGATAACTATTGTTGAAGGAAAACTCCACCAAAGGTAAGTGGTCCTCCCATCTATGACTGATGTCACGGTCACAAGCACGCAACATGTCCTCAAGGATTCAAATGGTCTTCTTCGTCTGGCCATCTGTCTGAGGATGGAAGGTGATGCTCGATTGAACCTGCATCCCAAAAGCATCTTACAACCCCTTCCATAGCTGAGAAGTAAAACTTGTGTCATGACCAGAGACAATTTTCAAAGGTACTCCACATATCATTACAATATCGTGCACATAGAGGGATCCCAAGCTCTCTACAGAACCATACTCTCTCATTAGTAGGAAGTGGTCTGACATGGTGAGTTGGTCGACAATAAACCAAATCGAGTCATGTCCCCTTGATGTACGTGGATGTCCTATCACGAAGTCCATTGATATCCAATCCCACTTCCTCTCCGGGACCTCTAAAGCCTGAACCAAGCCTACTGGTACCTGATGCTCTGCCTTCACTTGCTGACAAGTGACGCACCAAGATACAAACTCAGCTACGTCTTTCTTTATTCCCGACCACCAGTGATGTCATCGAAGGTCTTGGTATATCTCATCCACTCCAGGATGTACATCTAGAGGGTAATTGTGGAAGTCCCTCAATACTTCCTCTTAAAGTGGGACTAGTACAATGGTACATTCTCTAAAGAAGATGACATTCTCCCCACCTTCAGAAAATCTTTTAGGTGAATGTCTCGTGGATATCAGATCGCATCATGCCTCGTAGTCAGCGTCCCCACACTACGCCTTCCTGAATCGTTGATGAAGTGGGGGAGTGACTATAAGAGACTATAAAAAGGCTGCTCCGTCTCTATCCACAAATGATATATTCAAAGTGGCTAGCTGCTACGTCGCCTCGCCTAGCAACTGTATACAAGACCTCATGCTGAGTGCATCTAATACCACATTCTCCTTCCCAGTATTATAGACTATATCGAAGTAATAGTCCTTAAAGAACTCAAGCCAACATTGTTGTGTCAGGATCAGGTCCTTCAGAGAAAATATTTTCCTAAGACTCTTGTGATCAGAGTACACTGTAAAACATTTTCCCATCAGATAGTGTCACCACATCTTCAGTGTAAAGACCACTGCTTATAAATCCTGGTCATCTGTAGCATAGTTCTGCTCATGTTGTTTCATCTGTCGGTAACCATATAAGATCATTTCCCACTCTTTCACCAGGACACATCTGTGTCTGTTTCCTAAGAAATTGTAGTAGACTACGTACCCTACGACCTCCTCTGTAGGCCTTATGATGGGGGCACTAGTCAGCCTATGCCTCTGCTCCAAAAAACTCTACTGTCATTTCTCCAATAGAATGAAGGATTTCCCCTTCTTCTCCATGTTTGATAGTGGTGATGAAACACTGGATAAATCTGGCACAAACCTTATTTAGTATCCTTCCAAACCTAGGAAACTTCGTACCTCCATCACACTCATAGGTGGATGCCAAGAAAGTACCTCCTCAATCTTCGCTGGATCCACTGCAACTCTAGCCTCTAATATGACACATCCCAGGAAGTGATCCTCTCGGATCCAAAATTAGCACTTAGAGAGTTTACCATAAAGTTGGTGCTCTCAGAGTGTGTCTAGTACTACCTGTAAATGATAGGCATGATCCTCATCAGTATCCGGGTAGATTAGAATGTTATCGATGAATAAAACTACAAAGCGATCAAGGTATGGCTGAATGACACTGTTCATGAGTCCCATGAACACTGCTGAATTGTTGGTTATTACAAATTGCATAACCAAGAAATCATAGTGGTCGTACCGAGATCTGAAATACGTCTTCTCAACATTCTCGTCCTGAACTATGAGCTAATGATAGCACGATATAAGATCTATATTCAAGAACCATCGTGCTCCCTTAAGCTGATCAAAGAGGTCATCAATCCTCAGGAGTGGATATTTGTTCTTCACGGTCACCTGGTTCAGGTTCTGGTACTCAACACAAAGAATCAAGCTCCCATACACCTTCATGGTGAATAGAATCGGGGCTTCCCAAGGTGAAACATTGGGCCAGATAAACCCCTTTCTCCAGCAAGTCCTATAGTTGTACACATAGCTCGCGAAGCTCCTCCAGAGCCATTCGATATTCTGGTGTAGATATCAGTGTCGTCTGCGGGTATAAGTCAATTTATAAGTCCACCTCTCGGGAATGAGGTAGACCTGAGACATCATCAAGGAAGACATTTGTGTATTTTTCAACCACTACAGGATAGATCAGACTCTCTGTATCAAATAATTTGAGGGTAAGGCAATCCAAATGAAGACTAATTGGCTGCACCTTCCTCTAGGAATGTCCATCCTATGCTGCAAAGTTTTCTTTCTCGCCGATGACGGTAAACATGTCCCATACGTGTATACACACAATAATTTTCACCTAATACAGTCAATCTGAGCATGGAATGTATATAACAAGTCCATAACTAAGATGATGTCGTAAGGGCTCGACGCCACTGTTAGGAGATCCCAGCCAATGTTGTCACCTCCTATAGAAATCTCGCACTGTCATCACCAGTGCGTAATCGTCAAATATTCTCTCGTAGTAGTCTCTATCCATAAGGATCTAGCCAACAGCTCCATCGAAATCTCCGAGCTCCGAACAGGGGTGGTGTAAATATATGAATGACTAGAACCTATGACTATAAGTACTACAGCTAAGGTGGAGTAGACACAGATCATACCTCGTATCATCTCCGGAGCGTCATGATCATAATCCTTAGCTGCATGGAGCTGAACTCTCCCATGTCCACATGCTCCCTGTGGTCAGGGTGGACCTTGTGGTGGTGGTAGCAATAACACCTTGAATCATTTCCCACCTCTAGATGCAAGGCCATCTCATCGTCCACGTCAGCCTACTCCCAACAGACATCCTCGGTCGAATCTCTGTCTCTACCTGGGTGGTCCTTCGACCGTGTACTAATTATCCGAACAGTGGGTCGGATAGTCATGATCCATGTGACCCTACCTGCCACATGCATAACACTGCCCGCTCCTGCCATGACTAGCTCAACTTTGGGTGACCCACACAACTAATCCTGAGTTATGCGGTCATCCACCTGTAGGTCTGGTCCTCTTGGACCTCTATGACATCTGTCTGCTACCAGATGTAGAAGACTCTGCTGCGTGACAACGTGTAGTGGGTCTCATAGTTGGTGACTACTAGTAAATGAAACTCTCCACCAATAAGGAACTTTTTAACCCCCCCCCCCCCACCAGTGTCGTGATTCAGAGTGAGATCATCGAAGCCCTGATCTCTTGCCCGAGCCCCCACTCGAAGGTATGGGGCCCAAAGAATGGGTCTGGAACCATATCTGTGGTGTAACATGAGAGGTCAGTGAACCTCGTTGAGTATTAAGCTACTATCATACGACCCTATTTTAAATGAAATAGCTCTGGGATGAACAATGTTCGAATATTATCAATAACAAACTCTGCCCGAAATAGGCTCTCGATGACTGCCTCGAGAAGCATCACCTTGTTGTGAACCCGGAACATCAAGCTCCACCATTTGCCTGCTTCTTACTATAGAAGGCTAGAAGAAATAATCACCATGAGATCGACTAGTGTCTATAGAAATTGGAAAATCTAACTATAGGCTCCAACCAATCCTCACCAACCTACAGGTCCAACTCTCCCCTGAAACTGGGTGGTCTCTGGCATTGGAACTCGTCCAACGCGCTCAAGCGAAATGCACCATCTGCTGCTGGGGCTGGTGGCATAAATGGCCCAACAAGGAGTGGTACCGCAGGTACCTCAACTAGTGACTCTTCAGGAAAATTACCCTACACTGTGGCCTTGTCGCTCAGTGGGCTATCAGTGCATACAACTCTTGGAACTCTTGCTAGTTGTCTGTGTGGAGGCATCCTAAAAAGAAATAGGTATGCCATGGTAAAAAGTTATACCTGGTGAGATGAAAGTTATACCAAGTGAGATGACTCAAAATATCTCAAATAATACATTTGAAAACACGCAAGCAATTAGTGTTTTAGTGCATTGAGTCAGAAATTAGAACTCAGGGACCTCGTGTATGGATACGTCCGCCACCGCACCAACGCCAGAATGGACGAGCTGCGAAAAACACTCACTACAGTTAACACTATTACTTCACATAAAAGATCAGAGTCATAGTTCTGTGGTAGAACTGACGTCTTTGATAACAATTTGTCACGACCCATCCCCCAAGGCCTGTGTCGTGACTACCTCAAGCCTTCCTTCCATAGGCTAGGAGCTGGCGACTAGTACCAATGGAATACTCCCTTAAACTGGGAAGGCATTTCCATTATAACTTGTTAACACATGAAACCAAACTCATTGAAAGGTATAAACGCATTTAAACTGTGTAGAAAAAATAGAGTAAAGTATGTAAAACGTTTCCAGAATACAATCCCAACTGGAATGTACAAGTACAACCAAAATGCAACACTACTGAAGAAAAATAAAGACAATTACTGAATCATCCTCATAGGTTCCTACCTTAAGGGTAGGTACAAGTCTCCTCCTCAGTACTCCTCGTCTGTCCGTCTCCTCCGTGTACCAACATGTCATCAATTCCACCTCTAGGTACCATCCAAACCTGGTACTCTCGTCCTCGGTCAGTTCTTTCCATTGTCTACACTAAACACAACAAAGTGTGGGCATAGCTCGTGCAGGGGTAAGTATAACGATGCTCTGTATGGACCCCGAGACCATATAGGTCTCCCAAAAATCCACCAAGGATAAACCAAAAAGTATGTAATCCATAGATAACCCTACTTATGTATATAACCATACATATACCTAAGTTATCATGTATTCCAACTCAAACATGAGGAAAAACACAATGGTACTGACTCATCTCAAACCATGATTTATTCTAGGGGTAGTAACATTTTGAACCCTCAAATACTAGATAAGTCCTCCACTACCGAGTATAGTGGGTCTGCCGCATCACATAGAGGCGCTTCCCACTAACCTTGGATGGCTGGGGTACTCCTCCTGTCGAGTACCGTGGGTCAGCCGCATCACACAGAGGTCCTCCCCACCGTGGGTCTCCCGCGTCACACAAAGGTGATCCCCCTCATATCCTACTGAGGTACTCCTCCTATCGAGTATCATGCGTCTTCTGTGTTAACAAGGCGCTCCCCACTGTGGGTCTACCATGAAACCAAAGTGCTCCCCACAGGGCCAGTCGAGTCAATCCGAGTCAAACGATCACCAGTTGTCAGGTCTCAACAAGCTACAAATTTCCCTCTCAAATGCTCGCTCATCTCTAGAATATCTATTCCACAAGTTTCTGGTCGATGCTCCAACTTCCAAGAAGTCCCACAGAGAAGTATCACAAAGGTCTTCCAGATCACAGGGGTCTCAACGCAACTGACATGGCATCAATCGGATTCCCGGTCTGTGAGTTATTGTCCTTTTAGTTCTGGGGTCCCAGTTGGATTCGTGCTTGATCCAACCTGACTGTTACCCATCTCAAACCAAAACATAGTAGGGTATACTCAAAGGGAACACCTCACTCCATGATTTCCAATGCCACTGATGGATCGTCAAATGGACATCTGGTGCCAAATATATGGCTGAAGGAGCGTAAATGGGTCATAGTGGGCTAGAGTACGGTCTGACCGGGTCGGTCTGATCCTACCCGACCTAGCATGGGTCGACCCTATTCAGGTCGACCAAGGCTGACCCACTGGGTCAGGTCTGCCCCGTGATTTGGCCATATCCACTGGGTGGTCTGGCAGGCCGCTAGGACCACGAGGGGATCGGGTACCGCTGGGCGGCTCAGCCATGTGGGTGCTCTGAGGGTGTTGGCCGGTTTGGCAGGAGCACGACGGGGGCAAGGGGCCGGTTCGGCTGGGACGATGCGAGTAGCGTAGGAAGGTTTGGTTGGGGAATCGTAGGGGGTGCGGGTAGGTTCGGCTCAGGAGCCGCAGGGGGTATGGGCCGGTTCCCACCGGGCGCCATGGGGGGCAAGGGGTGGTTCGGCCAATGCGTCGCAGGGGCACGGGGCCGGTTCGGCTGGGGCGCCATAGGGGTGCGGGGATGGCTTCGCCGTAGTGGCATGGTGCCATAGGGTTGGTTCGTTCAGAGCATCGTGTGGGGTAACTAGGCTAGTTTTGATAGAGCGACACAGGGAACGGGGCAGGTTCGGCCGAAGTGACGCGGGGGCGATGGGAGAAGGTGGATCAGCTTGGGGAGGTGGCTCGACTAGACGGCTCGGCATAACCACGGTTCGGAGGCGTTGCGGAGTGACAGAGGCTGCTGGTGGCATAACATCGTTTCTTTTTTCACCTTCCTCCATTTCGAAGTACACACCAATGAAGAACGACAGATGGGTCACGACCAGCTTATTTGGCCCGCACCCTTCACATTTAATGTTGTAGCAAGCAGTTCAATTCCTTCTCGAATTTCATGAAATTATCAAGAATGGAAGAGAGAAGAATACCAATCAATCACACTACTTCTTCTAGCAAATAATCAATCTCAATTAAACCCCTACCTCATATAGTTTGTTGACGATGATGAGGAGGGGAAGTCGATTGTCAAAGACGTCCCACGTCGGATGCCTCTGCAAGGTGCTTCTGAGGAAGAAGCCAAAGATGTTCCTCGTCAGCATTCTTCATTAGGGAAGCATTCTTCGTTGGAAAATCTTTCCCCCAATTCCACCACAATGTAATGTGGTGCCAAAATAATAGATTAATCCATCTATTATTTTATTGGATATAATTTAAAAACATTAATTTATTACAGTGGGTGACATAATTAAATCATGATGGTTGGAACAATTAATTATGGACGAAGCCCAAGAGGCTCCTCCACCTAAATGAAGGAGTTGAGAGGTTTTCCACTACCCCTACTAATAGGGGTCGTGTAGTCCCCACCCCCAAATTCAAATTGGGAGGTTTTGTAATCTCAGGTGGTCACCACCATAATAAATCAAGAAGAGGAGGTTTAGTTCTGGTAGACCCCACCCCTGAACATCCACATGGGAGGGTGGTAACAAATAAATAAAATAAAACCTGTATTTATTTATTTTTATTATTTCCTCAAAATTCCAAAAATCATACATTCACCCTCGACTAACTATTTTAATGGTGAAGGTCTCTTTTAGTGAATATCAGTGTTGTTAGTTCAATGATTCCCTCATATTTCAATTCCAAGCACCAGTTCAAAAGTTATAAAAACCATCTCACACATTTACTAAACGTACCCAAACAAAAGTTGAGAAATTCATTTCAGGCACTCTGGACCTCAGAATGACATGTCGTCAATTTTCACAAACTCATAAAATTCCCATTTATTAATAAATAAATTACATGGAAATTCTGGGACATTACATACCACCTACTTAATTATATCATAGATTATCAAAACCTCATCCCAAATGACAATATACCTCAAGTTTTCTAGTGATCATGTTCTTACAACATTTCATTTCTTCTGAATAACACATATATATAATATATTTTTCCAACATTATCAATACATTTGAAAGAATTTATACAGTTACACATTTGATGTAATGTCTCATACTTTCCATTTAATAATTTTCAAATAACTTATGTAGAAATTTTGAGACTAGGTGTTGGGATGGAGGGTGATTCCACGACATCATGTGCCTAGAATATAGTTTGAAATATATTAAAAACTAAATAGCACATGCATATGTTTTTATTATAAAAGTGTAACATATTATAAATGGGTGCTCAGATGAGACATTTGAGGGAACCCTTGAGATAAAAATTTAAGTTTTACCCTAAGCATTTCCCAACAGTGGTTGACAAGGTCCATCTTTTGAAATGTCGTTGTGAGTGAAAAAATCGATAAAATTATCTAAATAAAATTTATTTTTTTCATTTATCGATTTTCTGAGTCTTTAGTATTTAAAAACACAGTCTATTCAAATATATAGGGTTATCATCATAACCCGGGAATCCTATAGAGTGTCAATGGAGGTTGATTTGGAGAATCCTTCCCGATGAATGTCAATAGATTCACGGATCGAAGAAAAACACACACTATTTTTGAAGGATATCACGATTGAATGTGGAATTGATTTTATCTTCACCAGAAATCGATCTCAATCATGGTAGGGCATGTGATTTTGTTTTTATTCTTCCTCTTCTTAAATTCTAGGACAAACACAATATAATGAATGAATTGATTGGCCCACAAATCGGTCATAGTGATTATAGGGAGATTTTAATATTTGAGATTAAAAATGATTCTAGATTAATTTATCATTATAATGGATAATAAAATATATTTACATGAACATCAACAAAGGTTTATCCCTCTTAATTTGGTTTCTTCTTTTCTCCCCCGATATATCGTCCTTCGTGGTGCTCTTTCCTTTCCCCACGATACATATTTTTTTGAAACATTGGCCATTTAACATTCAATTCATAGAGAGACATTTTTAAAATGTAGATCTAGAATCAGTACACCATAAAGGAGATATGCTGGTGGTTGGAGAAACAAATCAAATGACAATTTTTTTTCATTTATTCTTCTTTGGAATGTAATGAAGAACATATATGATATCTTTTTTATTCCTATTGAAGCCCCATGTATTATTAATTCGATTATTTCATGACCAAATGACCTTGTATATAGAGTTATATGAAAAAAACCATTAAAAGGGAAATATAAATATCAACCATTGTGAGTAGGATGAATAATATGCGTTTTGAAAAAACCTTACACATGCAAAAATGTAGTCCTTAAATACATGGTAGATATCCCCATTGAAAGACTCATCATGTACATAAATTTCTATAAGGAAACTAATTGAATCACATGGGATTCCAATATAATTTGACCCCTCCCAACACACACATGTACAAAAACTCATGGACCATGTACACGTGTTTCCCATTTTTCTTGCACATGCGCAAAGATACATGGGCTGACGTGGTGTTCAAGAACTTGGATGCACTAAATGGGATGACCTGGGATATGGAGACATGTCTTGTAATACTTCCATGCCTCATGAACTCTTATACATTACACAATTTTAATGATGCGGACCATTATAAATTAGCATTACACCAGGTTAAGGGACACGACGTGTTCCCATACTACACTCTATGTACCCCTTTATATGTGGATTGATTCTCCTATCCTCTATATCATGGACAAGTTTTATTAGGGTTGTTCCATTTATTGTTTCACTTAAGGTTCGTATGAACCATTTCCTAATCCTAGGACTATTATCCTTTAATAATAACATCAAAGATAGAGTGGTTGGAATCCCCCATGAGGCCCGGAGTGGGATTCTCTATTAATCTATATTCCCTTGATGGAGTTCTTGTTATTGACATGGAAAACACTATGTCTCCCCAATCCTCTACATAGCAGGTTAATCTAGAGTGAGTTGTTGGAATCAAACAATTGACCTAACTATGATTCTCATCTATGTATCATATTTATATTTAGACTATTATCGTATCTTTCTCGTGGTTTGGCCCGATGAGTAGAACATATCATATATACATCATCAGTTCTATCAGACTCAAATGTGTGTTCTCTCGAATAAGTGATTTGTGTTATCTTCAAACTAGAATACTATGTCTCGTACACTCTGGTTTTGGCTTACATCTAGATGGTTTATCATGGATTTATTATATATGGATATTCTTATTTTATGGACTGTATACATATTCCTATATAGAGATGAATTTATATTCCTTTTTTTATTTATTTGTGGTTTTAGGGCGTCCTACTATATATTATTCTACTATCCCCTGTATGGTCTTTTTTTTGTATGGGTCATGTCTTTTGCAGATGATAAACCTTATGATGGATTCCTTGATGGACGTGATCTTGAAGGTGAATTTTGAGATTTTACCATCTGAGGTTTGTTCTGACAGCATCAGACAGTTGTCCTATTGTTATTAAATATAGGTGGACTTGTGTTTATAAGCACATTATGGTGGTCTTTTATTTAAACATTCATTGATTAACATTACTTCCTATCATAATCTGGATGTGGGATATAGATGTATGCATGGATTAGTTTCATTATGGTTTATACACTTCATAATATTGGCGTGTTCAATATGTGTTCATGTGTACAGGTATATAAGAAATTACTCCCATGTTATTTATATGCCTACACTAATATAGTGACAAGACCATAGCCTATTTGAGATGGTCTTGGGGATTTGTGGTTTGGGCCCCACTGAGATGAGTCTTGATAGAGTGCTGTCAATGCTGGGTAGGTTCTACATTAGGATCAGGAGACTGTGAGTTAGTTATAGGAAAATATTTTTAAATGTTTTGAGTTTGTCATTCACTTTAGGGAATCCAGTGTTGGTGTGGTAGTAGACATAAAAATACACAAGGACTCTGATCAAAAACTTTTTGATTCAGTACATGATAAAATTGGTTGCATCCAAAATAATGGTACATGGAACATATAGGAATGGGTTTCGATTTTCATGTACTTAATGAGTTATCTCTCTAGATATACTCATCGACCATGGAACATATTTTAGGCTTTAATTATTCCTCTACAATGTATAGTCGTTATGATTCAATAGCTTTATCAATAGGATGACCCCATCAGTGATGATTCTTTTTGACATGGACCAGTTCCCCAGATGTTACCTTCTGGTGGACTACTGGACAGACCTCCACTTGTAGAGAACCACATGGTACCCACATTTCTAAGAGATGAGGTGTGAAGATGATGTACCCTAAATTTTACATAGTTTTCCACATCTATTTAATTAATTTTTAATGATTTAATTAATTATTTGTTTACTTTTTAGTAAATATTTTTTCTTTATTATTTTATAAATATATTAAATAATTATTCAATTTTTTGGATCAATTTTTTATATTTAGTTTTTAAAATAATTAATTTATATTTCACTTTGTTTTTATAATCTGAAAATTTATTATTTTTTAGTGTTCTAATATAATAATTATTAATGATATAGTTGACATTAAATTTAGGTTTAATTTTAGATCTAATTTATTTTTTTATATTAATGATTTTAATAATTTATGTTTAGACTTAATGGTTTCATAAATTCATTTATGTCTTTATATCTCAATTATTTTATTTAATTTTTATTTAAAATTAATTATTTCTTTTAGACAATATTTGAGTTTTAATTTTTTTTAGTAACGTTATTTTCTGCAGATTATGTCCAGAGTCATGATGGCACTAGTTTCCTCAATTTTTATTTTTTGTGACACCACTACATCACTTTATTGTGGTACCCTTTTCATTATTAATTCATAGTCTTATAGTGCCACATCAACTTTGTGTCACTATAAGAACCTCTCCCATTACTCTCCTAGAAGGTCTTCTACCACTTTTCCATTCATGGTTCCATAGTATGTTATCCCATCATATCACTTCCCGGTGCCACCGTAACCTATCCTGCCACTGATTTCTTTTTTTTTGTGCCATAGTAACTAATAGGAAACATTTTAATTTCTTCATTACAATTACTCCATTTCCCTACCATAATTTCCTAGTTAAATGGTGTCATTATTTTATTAGGAAACAACATCCCAAATCATTAGTATCACCTATATTATGGTGCGACCAGAAAAACTTCTACCAATTCTCGCACCACTGTTTTAACATTATGGTCGCACCCAAACCCTGGGAAACTGTTTTCCATCACATGTTTCATAAACAACACCACAAAACATGTGACACAACATACACCATTCCACTAGTTTTACATTTCTTTCACTATTTCTCTCTCCCAGCCCATGTCTGTCATCACATTAACCTGGGTAGTAATCCGCTGGACTGAGTTGTGCGACACATTTTGAATCCATGATGCAAATCACTTTTAACCTTAACCACCACAGATATGGAACCCCGATGAAGCCAAATGCCACAATTTCAAAAGCCATATAGAGCTTAGAGGAAGGAATAAGTTGTTTCTGACGGAAAAATCTGAGCTGACCCACTATTGTCGAGATTGAGCTATGGAGAAGGATATCCACTGAAAGACAATTTATAAATATTGTTGTGAGTAGGAGCCAGGGCTATTGCACGTCTTCTATGGAATGAAAACCAAAATCTCCCCCCCCCCCAACACATTTTTTTGCAGCATGAATAAGACACGGGGTGAGAAAAAATAATTATAAAAATTAACTTAATAAATAAAATAATAAATATGTAAATTAATCAATTGTTAATAATAATATATAAAATATAAGACTAATTGAATATTTAAATATAAAATAAAAATATATAATAATAATTTAAAAATATAATTATAATAGTTAATATATTCATTTAATCAAAATAAATAAATAAATATTAATAATTAAAATAAACTTATTTAGCAACTATAATGATCTTTACTTATAATATATAATATTTAATTAATTTAATGACAAAAAATATTAAATTTAATATATAATTAATAAAAAATTTAAAACATAAATATTATTATGATTTATTATTACCTAAATCGATCAACTAAATAATACATTAATATTTAATTAATTATTATAACTTAATTTTTATAATAAAATACTAACAATTATAATAAATTAATAATTAATAAAATAATTAATAAATAATAATCTAGATCAAAATTATAATTAATATTTAATAAGATGTTATTAATATTACTAATAAAATAAATTATTTAACAAAATTAAAAATATTTAAGACTTTATGAATATATTAATATTTAATTAATCATTCGTCGGGGTTTTATCTATTATGTTTTCTTCATTCTTGTGTGAGTTCACACCAAAGTTGAAAACACATCAAGAATCCTCCAAAAAATAGTAATAGAGTTAGTTATAGGGGTTAAGTAAATGTGGTCTGTGTTGAGTGAAAAAATGAACTTCTTTTGTGCAACATTGAAGAACACTTGAAGTCAGTGGGAAACAGGAGGTGACATCCACTAGGTTATAGTTACTTTAAAACAAAGCAATGATGAGAAAATGGGGGGTACAAAACAACCCCATATATGAACATTAGATAACTTATTTCTGACTAATTGCATAGAGCAACCCTTAGAGAACTTCTTGTAGAACCGTTCTAGGATACCCGAGGACTAGGAACAATAGTAATTTGAGCTTGTAAAGGGAGATCTATTTCTATGTTATTTTTCAATATTCATTCATTGTAATCTAACAATTTTAGTGAATGTTATAGATGTGGTAGTTAGCTAAATATTCTAGTTTTTGGAAACATTATAGTTCTACAGCTTATCTATTATTTTCCCAATTCACATTATCATTATAATGTATTCAGAATTGAACTGTGAGAACAACTCTGAATTTATTCAATTTCTTTGAACAACTTGTACTTACTTTCTAAATCCACGATCTTTTGGTGAGAATGTCCATGTATAATTTTCTCAAAATATTGTAAATCAAGAAAAATTTAGAACATACAACATGTTTTTCATGTTGTCATTTTCAAGGATAAATATTCACAGTTGATCTTTATTGGAGTAGTGAACTCCAAGATTGATCAATCTGTATATCTTTTATCATGGAGATGTAAGTAAGTAGTTATTTTTTATTGGAACATTGCAACAACATTTATGTGATTAAAAATCCTTTTAAAACCTGTAAAATACTGTTTTCCCCAAGAGTTTCATTTTAGATGTCCATTTATGTTCATTTTATATCTCTGTTTCTTATAGTTTTCAAGAAAATTCTAGGTTCATTATAGATTAAAACAAATAAAATTGGGGTGTAACTTTACTGCTTTATAAAAGTTAAAAATATAAAACAAAATACAAAATTTATTCTCAGAGAAGCTGCTTACTATTTTAATTTGTAATTTTTCTTGGTATGCAGTTTTTTCGAACATCCTGGTAGTATGAGTCTTACCCAAATAATTTTCATATAAAAAAATAAATAAATTCATTTATTAACTAAAGTACTACATTTTGGAAGACCCTTTGTTGTTTAGGGTATTTGCTGATGGTATTCATAAGAGGTGTGTTCCTAAAGAAGAAACACTACCCATTTTAGAGAGTTGTAACTCCTCGACTTAGGGAGGTCACCATAGTAGTGAATGAACTACTCAGAAAGTCTTACAATCTGTTTTCTATTGGACCACTATTTTTTAGGATATTAGAATATTTTTTGTTGGATATTATATGTGTCATAGGATATAAAATGTTTATAGAGAACACATGTTACCCCAAAAAGGTATTCTAGGAGTATAAATTTTTGATGTCTCAGGTTTAGATTGCATGGGTCTATTTCGACAATTTCTTGGGAATGAGTAAAAACATGTTGTTTTTGTTTATGTGTGTGTGTGGGTTGATTTTGTGGAACTGCTGAAAAATATGGACAGCTCTTTCATTAATTTTGAGGGAAAGAATATATTTTCTACATTTGGAGTCGAAAAATCCGCCATTAATGATAATGGAAAACATTTTAAAAACTAAATGTTTATGATGTTAATGGAAAAGTATTGTTTTGTTCATTAGACTGTAACTCCTTATCATCCACAGTCTAGTGGACAAGTGGAAATCTCAAATAAGGAACTGAAAAAAATACTTGAGAAAACTATTTAAAATTTTTGGAATATCTGTTTACTCAAATTGGATAAAGAATTATATTAATATAGATTATATTTTTAGACCCCAAAAGTTATGTATCTATATAGGATTTTGTTTGTGAAATGTTTTCATTTACCTTTGGAGTTTCAACCAAAGTCCTATTCGGATGTTAAGACTATGAATTTTTATTCTAAGATTATTGGTGAGGGATGATTTCATGACATTAGTGAGCTAGATGGGATTAGAAGAGATTCATATGATAATTAAAGGATTTACAATGAGAGGACAACAATCTTTCATGATGTTTCCATACAAAATATATAATTATAACCTAGAAATAAGTCCTTATTTTAAACTCTAGACTCTAACACTTTCTGGGAAAACAGATGTCCAAGTGTTCTAGTCCATTTATATTTGTTAGAGTGCTTTTCATTGGAGCAGTAGAAATTTTTGGTGAATAAAATAAACCAGTTATGGTTAATGTGCAGAGAATCAAACTATATTTTTAAGGATAGAAAAATTTATTGGATGCCTCCATAGTTCTTGAGAACTGATCTAGAATAATGTTTGTATGAAGACATTAAAACATAGTTCTACATGGGAGGAAACCCATGGGTTTTCAAATGTTTTAAAAAAACAAAAATTGTAATTAAAAAATTTCTAAATAAAGACTTTAGGTCATGGATCCATTATAGTAAAACCATGGTTCCGCTTTTGTCTTTTCCCTTATACATGATTTTGTTCAATAAAAAGCTTCTTGATGATAACTTCATACTCTGTTTACACTGTATTTTTACTGGTTCAATCTTATTTATGAATTTTATGTTGCTGAAATTTTTGTCAATTAAGGATTAGAATTTTCTTTCTATAAGATTAATGACAGAATCTTTTGTTAGGGGAAGTACCTTACTATTAATTCTAATTACATTTTTCTGCTACCTACTACTTTAAAAAAAATATACTACATGTCTTTCCTGCATAAAAATTATGTTATATGTTTCTTATTAAAAAAATTTGAAACATTTCTGTTTTTACTACCAGATTCTTCTTCTTGTGTTGGAGTTTTAAATAAATTTATGCATGCACCTCTTACTAAAAATTGGAAACCCTTGATATATTAAAACCACTCACTACATGAAATTTAGTGTTGAGGTACATGTAAACTGGTTATTGTTATTTGTGAATCGTCTTTTGTCTGTATTGTGTATAACATGCATTTTTCTTCTGTTTTAAAAAACCAAATAAATCATAGTTTTTGAACATTCACGCACCTTATCCACTATACACCCACATGTTAAATTCTTTTTTTTTTGAGCTATTTTAAAAATATGTTTCATTAGACTTAAAAGATAATGTATTTACTGGTTTAGGAACCTATTGTAAAATTATTGTGGTAATACAAATTATTTTGAATTTCAATGAGACCCTTTATCATGTCATCTATTTTCATAAATTAATTAAAAATCTATTTTGATCCTTAAATGATAAATTGTTCTTATAGACTTTTGAATTCAAAATTAAGAAAATTGTTGTGTTTTATGAGTGGTGGTGGGGTCAATATACATTGATCTAAAATATGATTTATTGAAATCCCTTCAATTCCCACTTCTACTTAAATCTTCTGGTAAAAATGGGCAATTTTTTATAATTCATTCACAATTTTTGCATTACATTGTACTTCAATTAACTCTTTCCTTAGGACAATGTCCTATTGGTAGTTATGAATTTCATTGAAACTGAATCATATATGGTCTAATGATTTTTTATGGAACATGCTTTATAATGATATGAAAATTTGTTTTAGGAACTATTTTGGAAAGTGATTTGGGTAACATGTTTGTGGATTTAATATCATAACCATTAGAACTGGATGGTTGAACTTTTGTTATAGGGACTCACATTCTTTTATTAAAAAACAATCTACTTAGTGAGTCAACTTGTTTTCATTTGAACCTTTTAGAACTGGAGTTATTTCTTAATTTAGGATTCCACTATGAATCTCTAAGACCCTAGATGCTGGGTTTGTTTTGAATAACTATAAGTCCCCTTTACACATTAAATAAGTGCACATCCATAATGCTCGACAAAATTATACATGGCTTGGATAAGATTAAAATAATGTGTATATGATCAAAAATTAGTTCATCAAGGTGAGAGGAATGATGAAAACCATATGATGGAGGAAAAAATTGGTTCATATGAGAGTCATTTTGTTTTTTTAATGAGTTTATTCTCAAAAAATATAATTATTTTTGGAATATAGGTGAAGTTCAACATATAAGGGTTCTATTGTTAAGTTCTTAATTTGATAGATTTTTAACTTTTTATCACTATTAGACATAAATATTATATTTTATTTGAGATGAGTTATTAACCAGTTTCACATATGAGGAATGACATATTCATTGCTTGATGATTCATTTCATTCTGGACTACCAGTGAGAGTTTGATATAAAGCAAGATTCATTAGAATAATTCATTTCGAAAGCGCCTTTTTAGTCCTATGTTTTAAAAGTTCTGGACATGTTACATTTGAGTTGAGAATTAAAAATAAAATTATATTTTTCATGGGTAATAAAACATTATATTGTTGGTTGAAAAACATTTTTTAAGTGTGGGGGAATTTTATGTGGCCTTAATATTACAAATTTTTCCACATCTATTTAATTATTTTTTAACGATTTAATTAATTATTAGTCTTCTTTTTACTAAATATTATTACATTTGTATTTTATAAATAAATATCATAATTATTCTATTTTCATAATCAATTTTGTATATTAAGACTTTTAAATAATTAATTTATGTCTTAATTTCTATTGGTAGTAATGAAATTTATTATTTGGTTTAGTGTTCTAATATATTAATCATTAATGATATAGTTGACATTTAATTTATTTTTATTTATTACTATTATTTTAATTTTTATTTAGATGACTTTAATAATTTAATTTTAGTCATATTTGCTTCTTAAATTCATTTATGTCATTGAGACTCAATTATATTAGTTAATTATTATTTTAAATAAATTGTGTTTTTAGACATTATTTTAATTTTAATTTTTTAATAACTTTATTGTTTTATGATTATGTTTAGAGTCACGGTGGAATTGGTTTCATCTACTATTTTTCCTATTCCACCACTTCATCCCTTTATTGTGGATCCTTTTTATTTTATTTATCGTGTTCTTTAAGTGCCACAACATCTTTGTGGCAATGTAAGACCCTCTCCCATTATTGTATCATCAAGTCTGATACTACTTCCCAATTCCCAGTTCCATAGCATTGTTGTCCCACTGTATCCCTTCACGGTGCCATCGTAACCTATCATGCCCCTGGTTTTCTTCCATTACTATGACATAGTAATTAATTGGAACCATTTTAATTACAATTATCCCTTTACACCATTTTTATACAACCATTTCCTAGTGAAATGGTGGCACCATTTTCTAATGACACAACATCCGAAAACATTGGTTTCACCACCATTATGGTGCCACTGCAAATACTTCTACCATTTCTCGCACAAATGTTTTCACAATACAGTAATAGCATAAACCTATGAAACTAATTCCCCTCACCTATTTTAAAAATAGTGGCACAACACTGATTCCACAACATACACCTTTCCTTTTTTTCAAATTTTTTATCACTCTTTATCTCTTCATGCCTACAGTTTATCACCGCTCCGATGTGGGATGTAATCTGCTATACTGAATCATGTTCCATATTAAGAATCACTATTATAAACATTTTCATCCTTAGTCACCATAGACCTAGAAGCTGTTAATGACCCATGCCCCAACATCTGAAGAGATGTTGATCTTGGCCGAAGGAATATGTTGTTACCGATTGAAAAAACTAAGCTGAGCTATTGTTGCCTAGTCTTATCCGTAAAGAAGGATAGCCGCTGAAAGTTGATTTTTGAAGGTTACTATGTGGAGGATCCAGGGCCACTGTAGGGTCTACTTCCGAAAGAAAACAAGAAGCTGCAACCCCCCCCCCTTTCTTTTAGTACTGTGAATATGACCTAGGGAGATAAAAATTAAATATTAAATTAAACCTAATAAATAAAATAATAGATATGTAAATAAAAAAAATATAATAGTAAAATAAAAATATATAAAAATAAAATAACAAAATATGAACCTAAAATATATAATAATAATTTACTAATAATATTAGAATAGTTAATATAATTATTTAATCATAATAAATACATTAAAATTAATAATTAAAATAAACTTATTTAGAAATAGAATATACGTTAATAATAATATTTAATATAAAATTAAATAAATAACAACACTAATTAAATAATATATATTATTAATAAAACATTTTAAACATATATATTAATAACTATTAATTATTAACTAAATCAATCAACTAAATAATATTTTAACATTTAATTAAATATTATTACATTTCTTTTATAATAAAAAAATAATAATTTTAAAAAATTATTAAATTAAATAAAATAAATAATGAATAATAATAAAGATCATAATCAGAATTATGTTATAATTACAAATTATTAAAAATTCTAATAAAATAACATAATAAATAATATTAATCTTATTTAATACATAATGTCAAAATTAATATTTAATTACTCCTTTTTTGTGTTTTTAACTATTGAGTTTTGTTATTTATTGCACAGGTTCACACCAATGTTGAAAACATGCCCACATTCAACCAACGAACTATGATAGAGTAATTTACATGGGTAAAGTAAAAGCGGCATGTGTTGAGTGAGAAAATTCACGTGTGCAATGCCTCATTGAAGAACACTTAATGTTAGTCGAAAACAAGGGGTGACGTGCAATAGGAGGCAGTTATTTTAAAGCTGATAAGAAAAGATATAGTGAATCGTATACACAGAACTCATGATTTGAACATTCGATAACTTCTCCCCGACCGACGGAGCCTAGAATCCCGTGGAGCACTTCTCGGAGAACTGTTCTTGGAGACCCATGGACCAGGAGCTCCAACAATTCAGTCATGGTGATGAATAACTCTTCCACTTTTCTTTTTCAATTTTATTTCATTGTTATAGAATGATTTTAGTGTACATAATAGATTTGGTAGATATATTAATATTCTAGTTCATTGAAAAATTGTATTTGTCCGGTTATATATTATTCTACATTTTCACTTTATCATTCTAATGTATTCATAATTGATCAGTGAGATCAATTGTGAATTCATTAAACTGCACTAAACCACTTGTAAATAATTATTAAATACACAATAGTTTGCTGAGAATGATCGTGGATGCATTTCCAAAATGGATTTAAATATATAATACATCAGAACATATAAAGAGATTGTTCTCTCATCATTTTCAAGTATAAATTTTCAGAGTTGAACTCTATTAGAGTGGATAAGTCCATGATTGATCAATTTTTATGGATTATCTCTTTACGAGGGAGGTAAGTCATTATTTTAAAAGTTAAACATCGAAAAAACATTTATGTGAATAGTAATCCTTTTAAAACTAGTAGAATATAGTATTTTCTCAGATATTTCACACTAGTTTTTCAGTTATCAGCATTATATATCTTAGTTTCTTACTGTATTCAAGATACTTTATATTTCAAATCAGTTTAGAACAAAAACACAAAAAAATTTGTTGTTATGTTACTGCTTTAGAAATGATAAACATATAAAAAATATAAAATCTACCCCACTCTTAACAACAGTGGGGTCGTTTTTTGAGTAGTTTTAGAATAATAGTGGTGATAATTTCATACCTGTGGGGTCACCCTTACATTCTACTAAACATTAGTTGATAGTAAAACATAAAATTTAATCTTTGACTGGCTTAAATGACAGTCGTGCATGTTGGCTGAGAATGCATCCTAATGTTTAGTAGCAGAGACCCCTCAAGTTATGGAGTGAGCCCAATGCAATGGCAGGTGGGGATTGGTTGGAGGTGGTGACATGAATTTTCTGTATATTCATGAAACAATTAGATCCAATGGAGTCCTAGTTGAGAGAATTTTTCATGGATCACTAGGATGATAGTGTAATTTTGTTACCCAAACTTGTGATGATGAAACTATTTCAGGTACATAGTTTGAGAGACACTTCATAGAGGATTTATCACCAGCTATGCTAAGGGCTATGAATATTCAGGATCTACTTCATCTCCAGTAGTGTATCATGTTAGTAGATGATTATTTATCTGGTTTTACTAAACATTATAGGTACTCAATATATATGGGTTGAGATCAGACTTCAGGGATTGGACCGTTGATAAAATACTATGTAGGGACATCCAAGAAAAAGATAACATTTTGTGGATTTCTACATATGTTGGGGTACTTGAGTCAGATTTTGAGGGTGAAAGCTTCATGGATGAGCAGATACAGATAATGATATCCATCTATGGGATATCAGGAGTAGAGACCACAACATCAGGGATCCAACATCAGTCTCAGGGACCAGGATGTGGGAAACATTTCACTAGGAGGTCATAGTTAATATGATTATCTGTTCAGGACTCACATGGTGGATCCAATTATCCATGAGATGGTTCATGATACCCATGTGATGGTAGGGGATCTATCACTTGAGATTTTCTAACCTACTGTACGTATGACATGAAGAATTTGGATGGACCACCGATACGAATACTATAGTTAGAGTAGGAAGAACGAAAAGGTGGCGGACATGGAAGAGGTGTTGGGAGAGAATTCAGAGGTGGTTGACATATTAACTTGTTACCACCACCACCCCAAGGTGGTCCACTCTTGTCTCATAGAGTGGTAAGACAGTGTGGGGATAACTAAATGTTGTCTAGGATTATGGTCGAGGGTTCTTTATGAATGTTTTGATATAGAATCTGTGTCTTTTCTATTTTAGCTACAATACTCATAGACAAAAAATTTATTAATTCATTTCATTATACATATGTTTAATGAGACATGGATATTCTGATTGAACCACTAACACAGCCATTATTCTTAGAGACTCCAAATAGAAATGTTTTAGAGATCACGTCCTTATGTCGATAGTGTTACCCAACTATTAAATGGGATAATTTTTTGTGTCAATCTCTCTGTAGCACTATTAAGGCCATATGATGACATTCTTATCATGGATTTATTGTCTATATTTCATGAAAATATAGAATATTTTATGTGAAGGGTGTGGGGTGTCTATATTTATAGAATGTGGATTTAATTATTTTTTTAACTTATAATCCAGGAAGCGTAGGATGGACTCATGCGTAGGAAGGTGATGCTGATTAATCATCATTTGGATAACCCATCCTTATGTGTATATAGTATAATATATTGATCTACAGAAAATTATTGTATTGATATCTACACTATTATATCATATGGATCCAATAGAGATTCATGATCTAATGGTACAATTGGAGGACTTATAGAGGACATGCTTAATGAGACCCAGCGTTCCACCCAGGGTAGCACACTATTTTTTCCAAAATGCAGATTAGATCTGGAGGATATTTTGTTCTACTAGTTCTAGAACGATATGACTATGAAGAATATGTATACACTATCTGGGATCAATGAACTCATTGATCAGCTGACAGGGTAATGATGTTCCTCTAAGTTTGATCAAATCATGCTATCACCAGTTTCAATTATGCGATCAAGATATAACAAAGATATATTTCTAAGGTATCTATTGTAATTTTAAGTACTTGTTTATTTCCTTTGGCGTGATGAGCACCCCTATAGTGATATGGGGACTAATGAACCAGATCAATCATCCTTACATAGATCATTTCATGTTCATATTCATTGACAATATATTTGAGTTCTCATCATCTCTTATGGATCACATGAGACACTTATGGATAGTTTTTTATGTACTCTGAGAGAACTACCATTAAAAAATATCTCAAAGTGATGGTTTAGGATTAAGGTGCTCCACATTATATGATAGTTCATCTCATCTCATGGAGTGGAAGTGGACCTATCCAATTTTTAGGTAGTGTTATAATGGGATCCATGTAAGAGAGTAACATAAGAATAGAGATTCTGTAGGTTATAACGATATTATTATATATTTAATCCTGATTTCTATAGGATATTATAACCCATGAAAACTTTGAGTCGATAGGGTTTGCTTTTCGTATGTGAATTAATGTTCCATAAGGACATTCAGTAGTTGAGGAAAAAATTAATGAGTTCTCCCACCTTGATATTTCTAGATAAATGTGTTGAGTACATAGTGTTCTTTGATTAAATGGTAATCAGGAATATCTGTTCTTAGATGTTGAGGCCAGAAGTTATTAGCTACATTTCACGCTACTTGAGTCCACATGAGCGGAACTACATGAACCATGTTCTTGAGTTACCAATTATAGCCTTCTCTTTGAAGATGCACGGACTCTTATTGATGGGAGAGCATTTTAATTGTCTACTCCAATCAAAATAGTCTTAGATATAAATTTTATCATAAGGATCTAAATATGATATAGAGGTGATGGTATCAGTTCCACCTAGATTATTTCATTGAAATTGTCTATACTCTTAGGAAGGGAAATGCTGTAGCAGAATAAATCAATAGGATAACTAGTTCGCAGTTGCTAAATGAGATGTTCAAGTAGTTAGCCTTATTGTAGTTAACTGTTATGGATGGTGATGGAGTAGGTTACCTCTAGTCGATGGTTTTCACCCCTCCACTCTTATAGTGAGTCACAAAGTCATAGCTTGGGGAAACTATCTATGAGACCCCATATACTCAAATATATATAAGGGATGCTCTTGAGGGTTATTTTAATGGTGGTTAGAATGTTGTTCCTTTTCAAAGACACATGATGGTTCCAAAAAAGTTGTTAAGAGAGTTTCATATGAAGTTCCATATGTTTCCTTTGTCGATCTATTCAGGTTTGGAAAATAAGAACATGGACAACCGATGTTATTTTTGATGGATAATGATGAAGAAAAATTTTTTATAGTTTTTCTCTCAATGACTTACTTATTAGAAACTAAAGTCTGAACACCTGGTTCATGCAGGTTTATCTCAACCCATTGAGGTACCAGAATGGAATTTTGATGGGAGTTATATTAAAATTTTCATGGTCTTACAACATCTATCTCGGTCACATGATTTCATCTAGGTGATCATTGGATAACTCAATAAGTTATCCCACATCCTAGATATCCAAATAAAATGTTATTTGTAGATCATGGGACACCTCTACATGCAGGATACAGTTCCACTCCTAGGAGTTCCATTGATTATTATTTCTGATATTGTTTTTAACTTTGCATCAATGTTCTCGAAGGGATTACAGGGGTTGTTGGGACCCAATAATGCTTGAGAACAATGTTTCACCCACTAACTAATGGTCAAAGAGAGAAAACCATTAAGGTTCTATAGGACATGTTTCAATCATTAATGTTATAATTTTTTCATGGTTGTGATGATCACAAACCACTGGTGGGGTTTTTATACAAAAACATCTACCATTAAACTATTGTTATGGAACCATTCAAGGATTTCTATAGGTGACCTTACAAGTCACCACTTTACTGGAATGACCCCGGAGTGTTAGCAGTCATGGGTGAAAAGTTAGTGTGGCATGCTACAGAGAACATGTAGATAGTATAGTAGTGGATGAAGACTTCATAGATCTGTTAGAACTCTTATGTTGGAAGGTGTTATAGGACTTTGTAGTTCGATGAAGGAGACCATGCGTACCTATGAGTTTCACCTCGATGTGGATTATGGATAATTGGGTGATGAAACATATTATTTTTTAGGTTCATTTTCCTTTTATAGATATTTATTAACGTTGGTGAGCTGGTGTACCACTTAGCTCTACACCTTTAGTTAGACTGGGTACGAGAAATCTTCCATTATTCAAATCTGATGATGTACATGTACAAACCTAATCACAATATCGACTGGGGAGAGATGAACTACAAGAATGGAGCCAGTTTTTCTAAGTACCTGATGGATATTAAGTATAGACATGGGAGGATCTTTTATGCGTGATTGATTACATTGGTGTGTATTTGTTGGAAGCACGTGAATATCAAGGAGATCACTTGGGAGTAGGAGGATCATATTGTTTATTAGTATTTTTTTTGGCATTACATAGATGTAAATACTTATGGTCAAGAGAATATAATGACTCAAATATCCTATTAATAAATAATAATCTATTTTATGGATTAATTTAAATACAATGCATTGAGACTATTTGAAATTCAAACGCCCAATGTGACAGAATAAATTATTGAAAAATAAAAAAATATTAAATATCATTGGGGAATAGTTTTCCTGAAAAATTGGAATATCAACTAAATAGGGGTACAAATCATAAATTTAAGGGCATCCTTGAGTTCAAAATTGAGGTTTTACACAATCTGAAACCAAAAAATGGGTATCATGGTTGGTGTGTGGGAATTTCATCTCCATCGTAGAAGTGAATAAAATTATTTGAAAAAAATGATTTTGTTTTGTTTCTCAACACTGTGGATATTTAGTATCTAAATAAACTATTATGTCAGAGTTCTATATGTATCCTATAACCCCTAGAATCCTTTGGATATTCATTTGAGAGATATCTAGAGAATCTGTACTAAATAATAATATCAAAATCACAGATCGACAATCGGCACACACTCTTTTTGAAGGATCTCAGTATTGAATTCAACGCATTTTTATACACTAGTTATAGACTAAAATCATGGTAGGGCATGTTATTTTGATGTTATTTTCCCCGTTCATGAATTCCATGATGAAATCATACAAATAAATTACCTGGTTGGCATGTGGATTGATCACAATGTGTAATGGGTATAATTTCTAGGATTTTTGGGAGATTATAATATATTTAATTAAAAAAAATTTATCATTGAGAAAGTAAAAAACCAAGAACAAAACAAACATTTATCAAGGTCCAAACCTCTCGATTTGGTTGGAGACTTTCTCCCCATATTCTATGTTCTTTGTGGTGTTCTTCTTTTTCCCAACAGATCAAATTTTTTTAATGATCAATTTTTATATATTCTATTCTTTGTCAAATGTTTTGATAACATGGATCTAGAATCGATACGAATCGATGAATGTGTGATGGTGGTTGTGGTAGCCGATTGAATGATAGTTGGTGGTAATTTCTAGTTCATCGGTGCATAACTATGAACATTGATGATCTCGTTTTTCGAGCCGATTAAGGCCTGAATATTAATAATTCAGTGATAGAATGACTGTGGTACATATAATTTGAAGTTTCATTAAAAAAAATTGAAAAGAGGTCAGATGATTGACCTTTTTTAGCTGGAGGCAATAAGACAGGTTCTAGGAAAAATCTGATACACAATACATGTATCCCTTGACTACACTATGCATAGCCAAATTAAAAAACTCATCTTGTACCTCAATGAGTACACGGACATGGGGGGAGAACACAGTTTGCCTAAATTGAGAGTCCCCCATCTCACACAGAATGGTCTTGACCATGTTCATGGGCTACCCCATGTACCGGTATATGCGTACGAATACACGGGCTTCATCTATGTACTAGAACACAGTTGGAATACACATGAGAAACCTAGATATAGATACATGGTGTATAACACTTAAAAATGTTGTGTAAAGTTATAAATGAAATTGTTTTAATGAAATAGGTTGTTCTAAATAAGCTATTGGGGTTTAAGGGACATGATATGTTCTACTACTTCTAGTCATGTGCCCCTTTCAACATGTCTTGATTCACTTATCCTCTGCATCATGGACAAGTTTTATTAGGGTTCCATCCAATTATTTTTTTTCCCTAAAGGATGTTGTCAACTATTTCCTTCTCTACGGTATATGATCCCTTAAACATTACTTCCCATATGATGTTTTTGGAATCCCATCCAATAGGCTCGGATTGGGATCCCCTATTTATATTCATGTCATAAGCGGAGTAATTGGTATCAACATGACAAACACAAAAAAAAAATCACTGATCCTATGCATAGCTATATAAATCATATTTTGTTGTTGGTATCACCCTATTTACGTGAATGTGATCATAATTTTCTTATCATATTTATCTTAAATCAATCATAAATTATGCATCATGGAGATACCAGACGAGAAACACCTCTCATATTGTAATCATCAGTATAAAATTTTATGGGCTTACCTCTATACTATGTGTCTTGGATGGAGTTTATAATGTTATTCTGTTTATGTGTACTATAGATATGTACCTATATAGAGATGATTGTACATTCTTTATTATATTTATTTGTGGTTTCAATGTGTTCTACTGGGAATTTTTATACTCACACATATAAGGGATTTTCACTCATGTTTAATGTATTGTGTAGATGATCGGCCTTTTGATGGAGTCCTAGGTGTACCATGGATAAATGCTAATTTGTGGGAATAGATAGAATGCCGTGTGTTTTTGTGGCTTCATATAGTAGTACCAACACTAATACTTATTGGTTGGACTTTGGTTTACACTATATTTGTGGTGGGCTAGTATTTGGCCCAATTTTTCCTTATATGACATCCTTTCATACTCTGGTTGTGGTATATAGATATATGAATGTAATGAATTCTTAATTGTTTATACATTTCAGAGTTTTTTGAGTTTCGAGAAGTTTTTTTACATACATGTACATAGTAAATGCCTCCCATGAGAGTAAAATGAATATTTGGTTCCAGTCACCATCCCATGGTCAATTGGAGTCATGTTTGGGGATTTGTGACACAGGACCCATTGGGATGGGTTATGAAATCTATGGGAAATCATGTGAACAAAAATATTTATTCCTACTGAGGTCAAAGTTGAATTTTTTACTTTCCTGTTTATTTTGATTTAATTGGAATGAACCCCAATTAATCATGATGTTTTGAGATATTAACAAAAATAATCAAATTTTATTTAGGTTTATTGAATAAAACTCTCTTTGTACTTATTGAATAATTGAATAATCACCTCAGCATCAAAAAAATTATAACTATTAAACTTTTTATGTTCATTAATAATTATCTCTTGAAATTCATTATAACAAGTCTTCCATCAAGTGAACCATTGTATATATTTCCTTCACAGTAATATTAGTAAATCTCAAAATGTATCATAATATTCTTCCACTAACATTTTAAATTCCTTAAATACATTCATCTAATAACATATACATTCTTAAAATATGTATGATATTTATTCTAAATGTTTTTCATCATAATTTTTTAATTATTTTCATCCATACATTGGGTTCAATGATGTTTTATAGTCTCCATCCAACTATTTATCCCTCAAAGATCTCATATTATTATTTGATTTAGTGAATATTTAGAACTCTATCAAATAACAATTTGACACATAATATGATGTCCAAAAAATAATTTGTATGATAACATAATTGAGAAACATTTGTTTGATGAAACTATTCTAAAACCACTACAACATATAACCTATTATCTTGGTTGGAAACATAAGTCTAATAAACACTAATCAGAAAACATTTTCTAATGATTTAATATGTATAATTATGTAAGATACACTAGATCATATTAGTATGTCTTGTTCCTCTAATCAAATGTTTTGTTCAGATGAATTGTCATATATTAATTTCTCTCAAATGAATTCAAGTGGAAATTTTTGTATCACACGTCAGCTCAAAAATCAATATGAACCTCAACATGATGATCTTCATATATATCCTTATGACATCATTATGAATCCTTATTCTTATAATTAGGAATTATCAATCTACTCCATTATCAACCATTATTTTGTCTGATGGAGACATTTTAATGAATCATTGTGTCTATACAGAAGAATTTATATATTAATAATTTAATTATGATAACAAATAAAATTCTAATACATTATAATTGTACACATCCATTAGATTGATTTTTTTGAGTCATTCATTCAATATCAATAAAAATTAAAAAATAATTCATGAACAAAAGTTTCATTGAATTATTTCACAAAATAATATCTGCTATAGTAAAAACATTTCAAGGTAACTTGGAAATAAACCTTTTAGATAATTTTTTAAAACTATATTATAAATAAAAATCTATTTTTATAAATATTTTCTTGAATCTTAGTAATAAATTATTTTTATATTTTATCAATGATGAAAATATCACATAGAATCAACAGAATTTATCAATCAGATGATTATCAATCTAATATATCAAAGAATCAAATTGGTTAAAAATTTATTTCCACATTACCTTTGATAAAAATTCTCTATTCAAATTTACATTATTTATATGGTTGGAAATTTTAACTGAAATATTGATTGAAATTCACCCTCTAACATGCGTCTACTAACCTCAATTTGAGGAACTACTTTAGATTACTTAGGTACATTGGCCAATATTCATTGGACACGGTCCAATAATTTCCTCCTAGTCATTTTCACTATCTCTTTGGTTTGTTCAAATATTATGAAATAGTTAAGAGACCAATATAAAAAATTATCATAATGTTATTAATGGAAATGATTCTCCAAACTCTAGGAATATGTTATAATCATTAAAAATAGTTCATTAAATTTCATAAGTGATGATCAAGGTCATTAAAATAACATTCTCAACATATTTACATCAAAAAAATCCATTGAAAAACATTACTACTCATACCATAAGTGGGCTCAAAACAATGCCAAATTAGTGTATAATAGTGGTTTTCCAAATCCCAAACATGAGTACATGAGAATTTATCCCAAGCGCAAAATAGGATACTTATATGGATATCCCAAGAATATAGTTGATACATAGGTGTCTAATAGATGATTGACGCATGATGAATATATTGATTTTTATCCTTGACATTGAATATATGATGATTATTATTATTCACCTCATTTATGACCTGTTATTATGAAAATGTTTTATTCTCGTGGATCATGATCTTTTATAGACTTATGAATCAAGTCTTATGAACTCCAAAAGATTAATTCTAGGTTTTATGTTTGTGATCTTTGAATTGTTGGTAATGATTTTATAATTTTAGACGCATAGTACAAAACACTTATCCTTATATTATGAACAATTAATATAATTTAATATTATGCCCCATGTTTATGCTTACCGAGAATATGAGCTCACCCTTTCTTATGAATCTATTCTCCATGTTTTAATTAAAAGTTTTATGTAAGGAAATATTATGAAGGGTCTCTATTAAAAACATACTTAAGCCAAAATTTTCTAAAAAACGTGTCTAAATTAGTGATTTTTTAGTAATATTTTAAAATATTTTTCTGTTTTAATTTAATGTTGTTTTCTGGAAAATTTATCTATGGTAGAAATGTTTTATACAAAAAATAGAACAATTATTGGTATTTTTGTAGCAACCTTTAAAAAAATTGAAAATTGAAAATTTAGAATCATTTTCTTAGAAACGTGTCTAAATTGGTACTGTGTTATAAGAAAACATATCTACTAATATTTCTTTGTGTGTGTATATATATATCCATTTTTAATATATTGAAAATATATTCTAGTGTTTTGTTAATATAAATATATATATAGTATATATTAAATAATTAATAATAATATGATTTATATATAACAGTAACCTATTTTATATATTCAATAATATAAAATAATATATTTTTATATAATTATATAAAATATATTAATATTATATATTGTTTTAGATATTTATATTATATATATTGTTAATATTTTATATTGTAGACAATTTTTTACATATTGTATTCAATATGCAGTCTATGTATATAATTTATAAATATTTTATATCATACATATTAACAATATTATATATGTATATTACATATATATATACTCATAATTATATTTATCTTTTATATTATTTTTATAGACAATAATATATTATTTAAATGTTTATAATATTTTATAAAAACACAATATATATATATATATATTATCTATATATATATAATAATTATTATATATGTTAATAATTTATATTACCAAAAAATATTTCTGGGTATATATTTATAATATTAATAATATTTATGTATATATTTTTTGATTTTATTTGAAACAATTTACGAAATATATTAATAAAATAATATATTAATGCTATATATATATATATAATATTGATAATATAGAAAGTGAATACAATATTAATATATATATATATAAACATATAATATTAAATGTTATGTTGGCCTAATCCCACTAGGAATCTAATGTTAGCCATGGGGAGAGTATCATATAAATGGAGGGGGTGGGGTATAAGGATTGTGGTATGGTGGTGATAGTTTGTAGGATATAGAGTGAGAAGGTGGTCAGTGGTGAGCAGCCAGTGTGAGGTTGGTGAGGCAATGCATCCAGTTGGAGTTGGGGATCTGACATGGGTGACAGGCATTGCCGATTGTCCAGGGTGGATGGAGGTATGTTGGGTCACCGGTCAAAAGAATGGTGGCACACGAGGGATATGGGTACCACCCATAAACATGAGTATATAGAGGTAGGTAAGAATTTGAGGGAGAGAGGTGTTAGAGTTCATCTAGGGATGGTATGTGAGAAACCATTATGGGGAGTCATCAAGATAGGGGCCGGTGCAGGGGTCACCAGGTGGGGAGGGGGAGTGGGAAGGAAGGTGTAATAAGTTGGTTTCCAAATTGTAATTCAATAATTAAAAATATTTATTATAGAAATTTTCAAACAACCTGGGATTTTAGTAGTTTCTATAAACATAGATAAATCTATAATTAGTTATTTTTATAAATTTCACTAATTATTGACACCATGTTTATTAAAATCATTCATAAACATTGGTAAGTAATATGTAATTACATGAATTTCTAGAGACGTTGATAAATAGATAATTAGTGGCACTTATAAATGTCTACCATTACTGACACCACAATTACTGATGCTTTTTATAGATATCACAAAATTACTTTTTTTTGTTGAGTACTCTATGAGAATTACTTATATGAGGTGTTCAATACATTTCATCATATCAGATGATTATATATCTTGTCTTCAATTACATTAAACCATTACAAGACATGAGGATGTATTATTGTGAAACCAATTTAATATTCTTCTCAAATGATGTAATATTTATTTATGCAATATTCAAGTTGACCTAATTGGTATTTGATGATATTTTAGAAATTTTATAAACTGGGATTTAAAAACATTAGTTATAAGAATTGGGATATGATTAGGTATAGAATAACATCATATTTCATGGTTTAAAGGGAGTGTGGTAATCCTAGAAAATAAATTCATTACTAGATAATAAAAATTGGATGTGATTATGGAAAAAATTCACCAAGGTTTAATTATATTGAATGGTTTAGATTGTGTATTAACTTGATAATCAACCATGAATGGTGGGTCGACCAAATATTGGAAACCAAGCTAGACTTCATTTGAGAATATCCTTATATTCAGTAATTTTTTGATTATGATTCATTATAAGGGATTGGAATTGATAATGACCATGGATGATCTGGTTTAAACCTACGGTGTCGTAGATCAAAAGGATGTTGGACGATTTATAATCATATAAATGATTTTAATTATTATATGATTACTCACTAAGATTGAAATTTTCAAACAATAAATTTTTATTTTATTTAGTGGGTGATCCAAGAGTAATAATAATAACACTCAATGTGACATAGAATACAATGATTTTTGTTATCATAAACCAAAGAAATTGATGATGGATTTAAAAAGTGATAATTATGACTAACTAGTATTTTAGAGTTATGATTTACAACAAAGATATAGGTGAATTTCCCAATTATCCAAATAAAAAATTAATGATTCATGAGGCCTATGGAGAAAATAGGATTCAACTTCTTTCAAGAAAAAAATATCTAATGAATAACTTAAGTAAATTTTTCAAAAGAAAATGAAAATGTTTTTATAAAGAAAACTAGGATATAAAAGTTCAAATTACTATGAAAAAAATTAAAATTATGGTTAATGTTCATGATAGAAATATTGGTTCCCATAATGTACCATATATGGTATAATCATTTTCATTTCATTGTTAGGGATAATATATAATTATATTTCCATGGGGATTTCTTCAAAATATGATCATAACAATTTTATGAGTGAAGGTTTTACTATGGATGTTGAAAAGACTACAAATTACATTTTAATGGTACAAACTATTTCAATAGTACTGATTATATTAAATGTATAAAACTTGATTAAATTTGGGTAGATGAATTTTTAAACATGTAATTCATTTCATTTTTTAGGTTGTATTATCGATTTATATGATGAAGCATGGTTACTAGAATAATATAGAAGATGAATTATTGAAGTGTTAATGTAATGCGATATGAGAATTTTAATGTAGTGGTATTTTATACATAATATTCATCTAATAAATTTTTTGAAACATTCATTAATTGTTTTCTATGGTCTTTCATTATGGAGTTTCATTTATATGTTTAATGGTATTAATAAACTAGAAAAATTATTTTTTTCTAAGTTAATATTTTAAAAAAAACACTATATTGAGGGATAGATAACACTTAATATATTCTATATATTGAGATAATATATTTTAGTTTGGATAAATATATTAGTGATATTGATAAATTCAATTGTATATTATTGGTGACTGTGGAATTGATTATTTGGATGATTAAAAATTGAATTATGTTTTATTTCATAAAGATTATTTAATTTTTTGATTTATGCAATATATTAAATAAACATAGATTTTTTAAGGAAAATATACATTTATTATGTTTTTTTGAATCATTTAGGATTTCATTTGGTATTTATATTGACTTAGAATATTTTGGGAATGGATTGTAATATTTTAAAAGAAATTTAAATCTTGTTATTCACATGTTTGGTGTGTGAAATTATGAGCTATATTATGTTTTTTGGGATTAAATTTTTAATAAGATCTTGTATTAAAAAAATATGTCATAAAATATTATGTATATTTTTGGGTTCTGGATTTTTGGATAGATATACATTATAGTAATTTTATGGTGAACTATTTATTTAGTGGTTTTAATTGAACATTGGATGTTATTGTGAGGTTTTTTACATTATTTAATATTTCATCATATAATGATTTATCTATAGGGGATAACTTTTGATATCCATATTTGGTTTGGTAAATATCTTGAGAATGATTTAATGAATTATATTTCACTTATAGATATTATATTTTGTTAGAAGTAATTTTATTTCTTCTTTCATGAAAAAATCAGTTTTATTACTCATTTCATAGAGTAATACAGGTAATAGAAGTACAGATTTGTCAGAGAAAAACCAAATGATAAATTTTTCCTATGATGTAGAAAACAAATTCTTATGGTCTCTATCATAATAGTAAAATAATCCATAATATCATAGAAAAATATCGTAAAATATAAATATTATTCTATAAAATTTAATTTGGGTAAATAATGATATTCTTCACCCCTCATAAAATTATGGTTTTTTGGGTATTTACATTAATATGAATAAATTATGTATAACCCTATATTATTATTTGTATATCATATTTTACGTATATGTACATATATTTATCTCCCTATAATGTTCTCATTATCATGTAAAATTAGTCTTTAGTATTTAATGTAACATTTATGTTTCCCACTTCCCCATTTCATAGGTAGTTTTATTATCCCATTATAAAATTTGGGTTTCCAAAAAAGGTCTTTTCAAATGTGGAAGCCCTGATTATGACGATAAAAGTTGATAAAACAAAAAATTTTAGGAGTTATAAAGTAACAACATAAATAATTATTTAATATGATTATTATGTATGATAGATTTCATAATATGCAACATCGACCTTTAAGTGAACACTGATATACATTAATAATTTATAATTCATATGTGACCATTATAAAAAATTTTTAAAATTTAAAAAATGAATGGAAATAGAAACATTATTTAATATATTTATATATTTTTAATAGAATAAAAATATATTGATTAATGCATAATAAATGTTTTCTCTATTTTAGTAATGTAATTTTATTGTTCAAAAATATGTTTTCTTAAAAATGGTTTTTAATTATTTTTATGTATTGAAATTATTATCATATCTAAAATTTATAGAAATATTTATTTATAAAATGAATATAATTTTTTAAATATTAATTTAAATACTATATTTGGTTGAATTTTTGTGATTTTTCAAAAAGGATTTATTTTTCAATGAATAGTGACGAATACACATTTTTTTCAAGGTGCCACTTCTTTTAATTAGATAAAGTAATTTAAAAATAACTTTACATTTATAATTGTTACATAATTTAAAATAATAATTCCTGAATTAGAAACAATATAAATAATTTCATCTTGATATTTGTTAAACACAATTTTGGGATAAGTTATTTTTTATTCAAAAAACACATTTTTCTGAAAAAACACACTTTTATGTGAACTATTTGTTTTTATAATATTAAATTAGATTAATATAAAAATAATATTTTCTTTGCTGAAATTTGATCATAATATATTAAATCATATATTTTTAAATTAATTTAAATTTTTTTCATAAGGAATGAAATGGATGTATATTCAGTTTCTTTGTAACAATAAATTTATATATAGCAACATTTTATTGTGTTTTGTTGAATAATTTAAAATTAAATTATACAACTAATAGAATTTTAATGAAGTAAAATAGTTTATATATTTTTAATCCTTTCATTTAATATAATTTAAATTGTTACAAATAATTTTTCATCAGAATGAATAGTACATATATTTAAATTTTTTTATTGGTGTTATAGTTAAAATGGGTTCACCAGGTGGCCGAACTAACATATATGGCTATTAATGAGGCATAAAGTCGTAAAATTACTATTTTTATGATATTTCAGCCTTCTATTATCTTATTTTTTCTATAATGGTGTTTCTTTAATTTCTCATGAATGAGACCTTATATTAATTAAATCTCTCAAAAATATATTAATTCTTTACATCAGCTTCCTTGTAAAATGGAAGCTATTATCATCCTTTATTGATTAGAATTCCCCATTCTATGTCATACAATACGTACAAAAAAATATTAAAATATAACATTAAATAAACACAGATCTTCTAGTCTACACATAAGCACATTCTTTCAGTATTTATGTGCAATCAAAAGGAGGTCTCTTGAAAGAGAGTTATAAATCGTAATGTGTATCTATGAATTGAATATCCTATTAAACCGTATGTAAAAGAAACATATCCATCATAAAATTATTATTATAGGATGATAAAAATTCATAAATGTTATTATGGTGATTTCATGAAAATTTCCTACATCAACTTTGTCTAATGGTAAATAAAAGTATCGCTCTTGCATATATTTGTGTAGTCACCACTACATAGTGATATGATCAATTTTAAATCCCCATGTTTCAGGGATAAGTATTATGATATATATAATTTTTAAATATTATAATTTTAAATAATTTCACTTCATGAATTATAATATCTTTCATACATTCTCACCATATCATCCTTTTGAAAATGATAATGTTACATGTGTGTACTTATGGACTACCATCTCCATGAAGAGATGTGATCTGTTTTTCATTTTAATTTTATTTGTATTTTAATAATTATTTATATAAAAAATATTTATTATATTTCTCATATAATAAAGAATCGTTAAATGATAAATATCATTTACCATTATATCATTTCATCCATCAAAATTAGGAATCATCTCTCGTGTGTGTGCATTAATTCGTGTCTACCCGAAGTGAATAATTATTCATAATAAAATTATATAAATGGATATTAATGATTATACAAATATAAAATACTAAAAATATGAACATGATGTTATTTTTATTTTATGAATCCATGATCAGTGGATCATGAAAAACACAATAAAATAAAACATACCTGAGAAACGAAACAGTTAACAACAAAAATGACTACATTAAGAGAAAATTATTAACAAAAACGTGTATAAATATTATAAGTTTGGCATAAATTATTTTATGAAAATTATTATTATTACATAATATAAATATTTAATATTTATAATTATAATATTATTGGTTTATTTTCATATGATTGAATTCTGACGAAAGGTAAGGGTTCTTTATCTACGTTTTGTTTCATTGTGACATGTTTGATATAATGAACCAATATTTAGTTACACAATTTATATAATTACCCTTTTAAATAACTTTTGTCAGATACTTCTTAATTAAATGTATATAATGTTAAAAATAAAATAATTTCATCTATGGTTTTTTTTAAATTTTACAAATATTGTAAGGGTTTATCCTCTCTAATTGTCTTCATTGGGATATATATTTTTTATAAAAATATAACCTTCTATAAGATTTATGTACATCACCTTTGATATTTTCTGTCATAAATATTTTTATGTTAATGGTATTTTAAAATTAAATCTATATTATTCCTTTCATGGGAAATATAACTGAAATCAATCTAAACCACTAAGGGTTTAATGTTACAATCATACATTTTTTTAGGATGGGTTATGATTTGACAAAAAAATAAAATTGATTGATATATCCCTCTAAAATATTTTATGTTTTCTTATCATAATTTTTTTTGTATATATTACATGTTTTACTTTAATTTTCCTCGCACTAAATACTCAGGATACTAAAATAAATTCATTAAAAAAACCAACATTCTTTTATTTTATTTTTTTGGGAATATTTTTTTATTTAATATACATATATTGTTAAAAAAATTCCAGAATAATTTAATACTCTAAAATGATTATTGGAAATCATTTTTACTTATCTTTAACATCATTTCTAAGGTTTAAAAGGAATATACAATTCTATTTTACAAATAAAGATCTGTTTATTTTTAACAAATTCAGAATGGGATTTGTGTTTCAACATACACTATATGGAAAAAAAATTCTTCAATAGTGATTTATCATTTAATTTAACCTTCTTTTATATGTTTCTATAGATATTTTCTTAGAAAAAATATCTTTATTTTTTCAATTTTTTAATATTTTAAATTTATGATCTCAAAATGAAAATTGTATTTTCCTTAAAAACTATTACAGAGATATTGTTAAGGTTTCATAATAAATAACAACATACATTAGTATTTATTATCATTTTGGGATAAATATTTTAACTATATTTTTTAATACATGTGACAAGATTATGAATATGAGATTGGAGGGTCTATTATAGCCCTCCATTTCACTAGGAAAAAATTAATGTCTATTGGATTTAAATAGTATAGGGAGCTTATTTAAACCTCATAGAGGGTAATAATAAGGTTATATGAAGCCAAAACTGGTTACATAGGTGTTTTTCTCTATTCTAAAAGAGGGTATACGAGAGGTTTCCCAAATCCAACAAGACATTACATGGGAGGTTTTCCCAAGCACAATATAGGTAAACTGGTGGGTTAAAATGGAATATGAGATCAATTATTATGAATATACCGCACTTTTTTACAGTATCTTATTACATGTTGTTATGATAAATTTATATTACCACGATTCAAAATCATTAATTCTTTTATGATTCATGTGTTGGGAACAATCAAATATTTATTACATGATTTATCATTGTTATCAGAGAATTTTTCTACATTAATTTCCACTATTAAGTTAATTGTCTCATACCCATTGTTAGTATTATACCTACATATGATAATTGAGTGGTATCTCACATGGTTTTCCATATTATTTATTTGAGCTCACTCATTGTTATTCAAACTTTCCCAATGTTATGAATAATATTTTAATATATGGTATGAAGTAGAAGTGCACAATGTTAAAAGCATTTATGAAACATCTTAGTGTCCTTTCATGAAATAATATTATTATTTATCTATTCTCACGATAGACTAATTTTTTTTCTCATGAGTATATTATTAAGAAATTTGTTGACTAATAATATTCAATGATTTAATACTTGTTCTTTTAATTTTATTTTTTCCTAAAGGATACCTTATATTTATCTCTTAATCTTTATCCTTATTATTTGATATCATAAATAAAGAATAGCTTATTATATCAGCAATAAAGTTAACTATTCTCGACTCTTCTATTGATATTAAAATACATATCACTACTCAATCTTCAATGATAGTTGGGTATGCAGTAGTAGTACATAATTTTCCTCTTTATTCATTATTAATTTTATCATTGTACCCAACCTATATAACCAGTTTCCACTAGGAGTACCATTATCATCTATCTCATTAATACAAAAGATTTTCATCTGAATAATAGTTCCATTTTTTCAAACTCTATAAAAAATTATACATTTTATTCATATATATAATATTTTTAGAATCTCATGTGTATTATTTTTCTGGATTATATATTCAAAAATTACATCAATTTTTTAAAGTATCATACTCTTTTTAAAAATGTTAAAAAGATATCCTAATAAAATCTTTGTTTACATATTCAATAATGATTAATTTTTTTTAAAAAAATCTATAATTTTCTTTATTAAGTCATTCTCATTACTAACCAATTAAATTTAAAGAAATCTCATGTTGAATCATTGATTTAAAATAATCATCTTGATATTTTAACCACTTGGATAAGATAAATAATTTTTCCCTTAAATAACTAAAAAGATATATTTTTTACTATCTAGTAATCAAGAAATGTTATCATAATGTGATAGTTTACTCATATGTATTAGCATGATAACCATTATATATCGTCTATAATATCTAGGTGACCATTATATATGATATTTGTAACCTTAAATATGTACTTGAATATTGGAATTTCTCTTACATAAGGAAATTTAAAATACTAAAATACAAAAATCATCAGTATTTGAGTAACCATATTTATCCCTCTAAACACTTTGATTACTCTTATGTATGATGAAACAAGTCATTACATATCAAATAATGACTCCATTAATATTATATTTTCCCTATCATAAATTTAATACATTCCAACTATGATATATTATGTTTTCCCCAAATATCTTATATATAAGAGTTCATTTATTCTTATTCGTATTTCAATAAATATCACATGAATTGAATTATATTATTTTTCACTGTAAGGTTTTTTACTATTCCATATCACCCATATTCATTAATATACTTATTTCATAATATATGATATATATTGTATATATCCACAAGATGATTAATTTTCTAATTTCATCCTACACAAAATCATATAAAATATGTAATCCTAAAATATTTAATGTACCATGATAAGATATTTCAATAATGACTTTGGCATGAGAATTAATATATCTATTCTTTAGGCATTGAGATATATTACATATTTAAATATAATCTTATAAGCCAAAGGATATGTGATATATGTCATGGTGTAACTTCCATGAACACTTCAATTTCATTAGCTTTAAATCAAAGTGATTCTAAAATATCATCCTTATAATATTATAATCATAAAAACCCCTAATACATTTCTAATTATGGTATTATAATTCAAATTCAAATATATTATATATAAAATACAATGATCCAAAACTCTAGATAATTACACTACAAATGTCATTGGGATTAGCTAAAAACTCTAAATAATCAAAAAATAACATAAATGACTACAAACATATGAAATACATTAATAACTCTTTAAAATATTTTCAAAAATCATAATAGAGAATATGTAAACTGTATTTTTAGTTCTTCCAAAAAAACACTTTTTCCTCAACAGAAAATAACTTCACTCAATCTCCTTCCACCATAATCCATACAATATATTGTATTTAATTTTTCCCCCTTTATTATTTGTAAGATAGTTATGGTTTCCCGCAATTCCATTTTGAATTAATCTTAAACAATAACACATATTATCAAAAACTCATAAATATAATTTGATAGATATGTTTCTATTCAACCAATATATCTTGTCATTATTTAACAAAAATTATATCATAATAATAATTTGATTTATAATTAAATTTCATAAATATATTTATATAAGAACTATATGAAATAAAACTATATCCATAATATTTTCCGCATAATATATTGGAACTATATCAGGTAATTTTTTCTTTCATTATATGATATAATCATTTGTATAATTTATAATGAAAGTAATTACATTCAACTATACCCCCAATTCTCAATGTTTTATCTCATTATTTAAATATCTTCGTTAATTGGGCTCCTAATCAACAACAAAAATTAATATATATTGAATGTGTTCCTCAATAACATATTAATATCAAATAAAACTCCCCAATATCATATTCAATTTGGGATCTACAATCTCTCTCTCTATATATTTTTTTCAAAAAAAAAAATTCCACCCATTTTAAATTTAAACCAAATATTATTTTCTCCCATAATGATAATAAATTAAGTGGTTTAAAGAACAGATAAAATATTACTTAACTCATGATTCTCCCTTAGATAAACGTACATCATCTCCCCCTTATTATACATTGATCCATTTGTGTGGAAGGTATGATCATATTTCAATTATGAAATGAGACACAAATTAAATAACATTTAAATTACTTTGGATAATTCAATATAGAAAAAAAAAGTTTGAATAATTGATATAAAAATAATTTCTTGAATCACAAAACCATAGGATATGTTATTGGTTATTATTTCAATCTAGGGTCACTTCAACTAGAATAATCAAAATCCATTTAGTAATTTTTTTATGTTTTTAGAAGTATGGATTTAATTTAATGACTTTTAAGAGAGGGGTGGAAAAAATTTTGTATAATGATATTTATTGAATTTTTAGATTTAGATAATTCATTAGAGGTGTAAATAGTGGCATAATTGTTTTGGAGAAGTAATAGTGTACTATGGTAATGTACTCAAGGTTTAATGACATGAATAATAGAATTTTTGGTTGTGTTATACATTATAGAAAGACACCAATCTGGCAATGTCTTTAAGAATGTAAATTGTTTCTTGGGTTGTCTGAGACTCAATTTTGGTCCTCTTGATGTTCCTTGTGTATGAAACATGTTTGAGGATTTATATATGATATTAAGAGTTCATATAAAATATATAAAAGAATAACAATTCCATGTATATATAAGATTCTTTTTTCTACTGAGTAATATATTTGTGTAAATTTGTGTGGTAAATGATTCAAAATTTGAAAACCCTCATATTAATATAGTGTATACATAAGATTTTTTATCATATATATAACATTTTTGGATTAGCCTAAAATATAAAAAATGTAATGTACAGTCATGAATATGTAATATATGATGGGTCTTTCATAAATTAAAAAATGAAGGTAATTACTCTTGATGTGTAATATACTTGATAACATGTTTAATATATTTTATTTGGAGTTTATAAAATTTCACAATTGATGATTTGGGTATGGTTTCTCATTTTATACATCATATATAAGATCTCATATGCCACGTGTTCAATGGAATTTAGGGTTTTTAATAACATTCATGATATGTATAATATTTTATGGAAGTTCATAATGTTTTCCCCTTTTATTTTAAGATAAGGAAATGATATAATTTCTCATGGAATTGAATTTCAGGACAATTTTACACATGAAGGAAGAATTTCATAAGTGCGTGGTTAATATATAAATTCTCAAAAATAATAAACATTGGATGTTGAATTCATATGATGTAATGGAAAAATGAAATCTTTCAAAGGATGGGAACCATGATATCTGAGGGATATTTTAAGGATTGTAGAGAATTTTGGGAATTATTATTTACAGTTCTAATTGCACATAGTATCCAAATATAATAATATAGAATATATAACACTTCATTTCATTTTGAAATTTTGTAATTTAATGTGATTTTTTGAATTTAGTTAAAACAATAATTTCTAAATTTTTTTGATCCTACTATATTTGAAACATAGTAAATAATATATTTTCATAATGATATAATAAGTGAAAAATAAAATTAAGGGGGGTAGAAAGATATAAAAATAAAAAATGCATGGATACCCTCTAGTGTAGGAATTTCAAGAAGGTGAGGACTTATTGAAATCATTAATGACCAAAATGATAATTGTAAAGGGATAGTTATGCTATAGAAATACATTAAGGATCATGTATTTAAGGATGAACTAGTACTCATAGATAAGAACCTTTCATTCCTTGTTATTCATAGTATTTTTGGAATGAAACATTTTTTATGATATGTGTAGCATTATTATTTCTATTATGATTGCATAGATGTACTATAAAAAGTATATAGAAGAGTGAAAGATATCTTAATTGATATATATTCATTCCTGAATTATTATAATAACTATATTAGATGTTGTCACTCAAACTTTTGTAGACACATCATTGACAGTTTTTCCTTCGATTAACCCTTTGTTCTAAACCAAGATGAAAAATTATGTCCATGTATATATTTTAAGATTCCTAGTTATAGAATATATAATTTATTATTGATAGATAAATAACCAAATTAATAACAAAAAAAGAGGAAAACAATAAATTGGATGATGTTTTCATCTTATTTTTAAGCATTCAGGGGATATTACGAATATTTTAATTCAGTAGAAGAAAAATAAATTTTTTGTTGGGTTAGATAAATGATTTTCAAATACTTTTAGGTCAAATGGATGAAACGATATATCATATAGAAAAATGAGATAAACAAAAATAATTTATTTTCTAAGGCATAAGAGGGAAATAAGAGTTCAATATAGAACGTTTTCAACAAGATATGGTGATTGATGACCCCAATTATTGTTTAAATGGGAAAAAAAATTGTGTATAAGATATTAAACAATAAGTGGTAACATTGTTGGATAAAAATGAAACCAAAATTAAATCATATTATCCCATAAATGAAGCTAAAATATTAATAATTTTGAAATGTTGAATAACTAGAAATATTCAAAAAAAATGCTACATTTTTTTTAATTTTTTTTATGAACAATAATGATTGTACCAGAAAAAAAATAATGTTGGTTTTGATTCTATGTAATAAAAAATAAGGAAAGTATTAGTCTAAAAAATTTATTGCATAGGTTATATAAAATCCACTATTATCATGGGTCAATCAAAACCAAATATTTATTCAAAATTGGGAGACATGTGAAGAAGTAAATGTGACGAATTATTTCCCTTGATAATGTTTATGTTCTATGTATTTCTTAGGGAAATTTTTTTTCTTACTGTATATATGATTATATCTACTTTCATGGAGGATAATCTAAATGTCGAAAAATATATATGAGACCATTTCCATCATCTCAAGGAATATTTTTTCCTATGTTTGTTTCGTTCATTTTTAAAATTTAATGTATAATGTATTTGATTATCAGAAATGAATAAAGGGATGTTTATATTTGATAATCCAAATATAAATTTATAGAAAGATACACAATATAATTATATTTTGATAATTATACTCTCTATTGGATGAAAAGGAGTGGTTTATTATACTACCTATATTGAATAAAATTGGGGAAACTATCATACAACCAAACTAATTTTGGAATCTATTGTAAATAAATATAAAAATATTGAAAACAAAAAACATATTGAAACAACAGTAAAACTTATTAATAATTAAAATACCTTAACCCTTTAATTTTTTTCCCATCCTATATTAATAGAAATATTATTGTCCTGAATATATAAAAGTTCTATTTGATAAAACATTTCATTTTGTATTTGATTGAGATCTGTATATTAGTGGAATAATGAAAAACAACTTAGTTGGTGATAAATTGAAGTATCATTGTGTAGTTCACCAATTGAACCAAAAAAACCTATATATTCAAGGACTCCATGTATAAATCCCAAATATGAATCATGAAAAATAATGGAATTAAATTTCGAAATGTCTGGAAAGAAGGTACGTAAACCATATCACTAAAATATGAAAAGGTCATACACCTTACTTGATATTCTATACATTCATATAAATGGTCCATTGATTCAACTCATCACATATTGAGAAATCTACATTGTTAATTTCATTTATTAAAATAATAGAATGATATATATTATGATCATTAAAAGAAGAAAATAGTTTATGTATTTTTTGAAAAGTTTTTATAGGATAGTAGAAAATAAAAACTCATTACACAATCAATATATTTTATCTACAAATAGAGGTGCGCTCACATACATTGATGTTGAAAAATACCTAATTAAATATCATATGAAACAAAAATACTTTAATAAAATTCCCATAATATAAAAGGGCTATTGAATGATAAAATTGAATAATGAATAGAATGTTATAAACAATAACTATCCAATGTAATGACTCTCCCCAATTTTGGATCAAAGTAATATATATTATAGCCCAAGATCATCAATCCCAAATCTAGTACTTATGACACAATCTCTAGTCTTTTTTCATTGATACAAATAATTGTGAACAAATATTATCCATCCAAATAATAATAATCAAAATGAAATAAGTGTTTATTAATATATGCATGGATATATTTGGTTTAGTGTTTTAATGATTTAGTACAACCTCTTACAAAACAATACCCATTCTTTTATGTTATTACTATTCCTATTATACCATGATTTTATTTTCTTATATTATTTTTTAATAATTTTTCTTAATCATCATTAAACACTAAAAAATATTTACAAATATGGTATGTATAAATAATTATTAGAAATTGACATAAAAAAGAATAAATATACTCATTATTCAATTTTAATACCATGATATCATATAATAGAGTATTAATTTAACATAATAATTCTTGATCTCTAATAGTCATTTACTTACACATGAATGTATTTTCGATTCTCAATGTTTTTTAATATAAAATATTATATGATAAGATAATGGTTATATCATAATCTTGTTGGTTTTATAGAAAACAACAGAAATAATGAAAAAAATTTCTTATATATATATATATATATATAGCGTAAAATAGAATAATAATTCATTTAAATCAAATGATCATTATCTGAACTATTTAAATTAAATAATATCCATGAAAATTCATTAGAAAGCACAAAAATTCATGATTATTAATTGGAATTTAATCTTTAGAAAAACCCACAAAATAACCCTTAAATTTGTAATAACTATTAAAATCAACTTTCAATAAAATTATTCAGGGAACAAAATCATTACCCAATGCATTCGAGATCTATACAAGGCTCACATGCTCATAAAAATTCATACTAACCATAAAAAGTAGTAAACCTAATGAATATATCATTATATTTTTCAAACTCATAATAATATAATTTTTAACTATTAATAAATTTCATTTTAGCTCTTCAAATAATATAAATAAAATATCTTTTTCTTTTGAAAAAATGAAACATAAATAATTCAATAACTATTGAGAAAATGCAATTAATTAAAAATAAAGATGTTACTGTGTAATTTTTTTTCAAAAAAATAAAGTTATCTTGATAGTAATATCAGTCCACTCAATATATATCAAAATAGAGTATTTGTTTTTTTGTTAATAAATCCAAAACAGTATGTATTAAATATATAAAAAATATTCTTTTCTAAAAAACATTTATAGAGTGATAAAATATAAATAAAATTCACCTTATATTTCACTTTCATCAATATAATTAAATTTCATAAATATGTTTATGAATATAAAAATTGAATAAAAAATTGAGAAAATAAATATTTAAAATAATATTTTTAGATTAAAGTGTCCCTTACATCTAGTAAAAGTCATTATATACATTGTTAATATTCTTAAATTTAAATCATATATTAATTATTTACTTTCTTAATAACATTTTTCACGTTTATTATTACATTGATTTTTTTATTACCAATTTTTACACAGTTAAATAAATAACTAAATTTCATTAGATGATACGATTATACTCATCTTGCTTGTCTAAAATGGATTTATTAAGTTGAATATAGTAAAAGTATTCATTATTACATCATCACTACAATAATAATACAAATTAAATATTTTAGACATCAATGATTCTTTTTAAACCAATAATGATTGATGGTTATCAAATATAAATTTTGTTATAATCATATAGATTGTAGTTTGTACTTGTGAATTAGATATTTTTCTATTTATCAATGATCATGATGAATTGAAAAAATGAATTATATTAAATTTACCTAATGATAATTATATAATTAATAATAAGATAATTGTTTAAATAAATATATATAATGTCCATGTGATGTGGGGATGAAAAATAGATCAAATTACTATGTGGAGGTGGTGTTCCACATGCATTATTGAATGATGATTTAATTATTCTATTACTGGAATGGAAATAAAATATATAGTATATTACTCTACCAAAATATTAATTATTAAATAAATATAAAAAATGTATGTACATATACATTCAATCCATTATTATAGCTTTCTGCATGATCTGTTAACGGGAAACAAAACACATCACTTTGTAGAGGTTGTAGACCAAACATATGCTCGGACAAGGTTTCTACATCCCATTTTATTTAATAGAATATAGATATAGATTATTCAATTAAAATAGTAACATATTATTATATTTAATATAGTAGTTATATAATTTTATAATTTATATAATTTTTTTAAGGTCTGTAAATGATTATATAAAAATGATGGAATAAGAACTGTAACTCTTTTTACGAAAACAGTTTTAGGTTAATAAATAAACCCCTCATAGGATGGATTTATGATTACTGAAAGACCTATATCCAAATTACAATTTTTTTACTCACTAAATTCCATGACAGATTCTGTAAAATGAAAATTTTTCCATAAATGGAACAAGGATTAAATTTCAAACCATATCCAGATAAACTAAATGAATTTATTATTTTGAGTAATTTTAAATCATTAAATAAAAATTTATTTATAATAAAATTTTATTAATGTAATTTTTAAAAAACTATATTTAATTTGCCTTTAAAAAAAACATAACAGAAATGGAATTATAATATTGCAATTTATCACATTCCAAATTTATTTTATCCTTCTAAAAAATAATGAAACATAATGATTCATTGAAAATTACTGGATGAAAAAAATTCCATCATTTAATGCACTAGAGAAACAGCCAAAAAAGAATTATTTTTAGAATGTTGATCCAGCTATAGCCATAGGACATCAGTAAGATCCAACATCTTGGTGGATCGATAATCACCCCCTTATCAATATCTCATTCGGGAGAGGCATGTGCTCTTTCAAATTCATCTCAACAGCTGAGTGTGTCATTGGATGGTCTCCCAGGAAATCAAGGAAGGATATTCATCATTGAAAATGAATCCTACAACCACCTTCCCTTTATCCATCCCCAGAGGTTCCCATATATTTGGATCATAAGGGGAATTTGGATGTATTTCATGTTATTGGTTTTCCTATAGTGTCATATTAATAAGTGATCATGTTCCACTTAACGAAATTGGTCAAAATATTCAGTGATGAAATCCCTCCTCTTCCTCTCTTCAAAAACACTGTTGGATTGTATGACTTTTATTGTTAGTGAGGTTTTAAGTGATGAAAAATGAAACCATTATTTATGAACCAGGCTTTTGGAGATGGTTTTGTTATTTCTTAGTTCAATTCCCCAATATCTTTTAGTTTATGGAATTTATTCTTCTTCAAGTGATCTATAGAGGATCCCCTAGGTCATGAATCTCTTTATGAGGTAATCAATATTAATCTCGTTGATCATCCTCTTTTATTCGACAATTTTTTCTTCCTCTACATCATTAGAGACACTGTATGATCTTCCCTCTATGTGGATTACCAGACCCTCTACTTATTAGTTGGCTCAACAATATCAATATATTTTTTATAATGATCAATATAATCCTTTTCTATGTCACCTTATTCTCATATTTGGTGAGTCTTTCTCATAGTGTAAATGTTTAAATAATATTTTTTCTCAACATTTCTACGATCATAGTCGCTTTCAAGGTCATATCACAAAATCATGAAGAAATAGGTCGCCTACACCTAGCTATATGCATATTTTTGAGTCGTAGATATTCAATTAAACTATGTCGTCAGCGATTTTAAATCCTATTTATAGGAATTTTTCACCATCGGGCCCTATTTCCGTTCATAGTTCCACCCTCTATCCAGTTCCCCCACCACTTCTTGATGTTAGATCAATTTCAGTATTCTTTTCCTATCTATCAATCTGAATCTTATGTTATCCCATTACTTCCATCATTCCCTACCATCCTTTAAAGAATTAATGTTTTAGATTTCATGTTTCTTAGGATAATCCTTTCATGAATCATGTTGAAATATGTCTAACATACGATGTATTAATCTTTGTTGATTCTTCTCCTCATATTGACATTTTTAAAAATGTCCCTCTAATTATTCTTCCATCCACACTTCTAATATATCTAGTAAATTATTTCACGATTTTATGTCTTGGAATATAGTTTTGGTTATCTTCTCTATTTTTGAGTGTTGTTTATACGAGATGACAATCCCAATGTGTATCAGCTTAGGCTTCCTATCAAAGAATGCGATCACAGTCACCAGAGTCCAAAACTATTCATGGGATCTTTATATCATCCCAACACTAATATTGAATTCTCATGGGCTCAGATATTATGTTAAGAACATATTCCCTTATATTAATAGTCTACACTATAGGATTTATTCACTAGTTATAGATTATTCTAAAAAACAGGTTTCTATAATTGCAGTTTTTATCACAACATAGGTTTTTAATTTTTCTTCCATATGATCAAACAAATCACCATATTTTTATCTTATATAATTAACCCATTTAAGTGGAAATGATATCAATTTTGAGGAAAATATTACTATAATACTACGTGAAGGTATTCATTGATTCTTCTTCACTTTATTCTATATGAAATGTGATTCAAGGGAAAGGGATATTATATGGTTAGATCTAGAATCAACAGATGTTGGAGTAATTTTCTACCTTTTTGGTTTTTGATTTTAATGTGATATTGAATTTTTTAGAAGAAATTTGGAGGTTTCATTTGATGGAGTGACTAGAAATTGTTTGTCTCCTTCATGTATAAATATAGGATAATGGTTTAGGGTTTTACTGGGAAAAATTTACGTGCTGCAACAATCGAAAGTGTTAATGATGTACTTGTTTCAGATTAGATCATGGAAAAACCAATATCCCTGTCAGTTCTGGATTCCCAAATGTGTGGGTTGACCATATATTTTTCTAAATATCAATCAATATTTTTTGTTCTACAAAATATCTAAATAGATGTTGGGGATTCATCATTTTTTCCATTTTAATCACTGGTCTACAAATCCGGATTTTCATATACTGGAAAGGAAATCATGGAATAAAACTATTCATGGTATTACATGGAATGGATTATGTAATTAGATAAATCACAAGAAAGGGATCATCCTATCAAGGCATTCACATCATCCCTCTCGATTTACAAATATATATGACATCAAGAATGAAATTGACCAGATTGAATACAAATTACAAGATGATTGGGATGAATAAATCTATAGTGACCTCAACAGTAAGAAGGACCAATTTAAAGATATCCTTATTTAACATTAGGTAGTTTTTGTGATATGGAAATGATTACCTTGTTAATAGAATGTGATAAAAACATGTTGTTCTTCTGTAACATTAAGAAATAAAAAATGTGGAATCATAAATGATATCTGTATGAATGATTTGTCATATCCTAATGATCTAGTGAGTATTAGAGGTACGTATAATAATTATTTCAAATACATACTAGTTGATGTTAATCCTAGTATGCAGGGTGGTTAATCAAGATACCAAGATGATCTATTTATATTTATCACTTAATTTATGTATAATTGAATACGTTATTTTTTCAAGGACATTTTAGGGTGATCTAAGAATATGTGAAGTAATAAAATATCATAACCATAATATATCATGGGGGAAATAAGGATTTATATAATATTTTTATGTGGACTCTTGGGATCTTATCAAACTAGATCTTTTATAATCTATAGAAGGTTAATTTAATAGAATAGCTTTACCTTGTTTCATCCTTTTCTTTTTTCTCATTATTATTTAAAAAGTGAGAGACTCATCCTCTCTTAATCAACTTGAGACTATAAGTATTTCTAAAATATCTTATATACTTTTTGGAATATATTCTTGATATAGGTTTGTTAAAATATCATCATGACTAGGGGTTCAATGAAAAAAATAGTTTAATCAAGGAGAGGCCACCCAAGAAGTTATAAGCATCACCCATGCAACTATTTTGGACCAAAATAAGTCGAAATATAGAGCTAACATGGTTAAAAATATTGATATGTATATGTAATATAAAATAATGGAATAGAGATACATTCAAATGTGATAAACTGTATAATCATATCAAATTCTATGCACAATTTATTTTTCAGATGTTTAACCTCCCTGTTGTTCTCATTATCATTAATGGGTAAGAAAATTATACTTTTTAATTATTAAATTGCCTTATATAGGGTGACAAACTATCAAATAGTTTTGTAATCATGGTCCAAGACCCTCTATGTATAGTTCTTGCGATGATCATGTATAATAAATGAATACTTCTGTTAAAATTTTAATTTTTGTGGTACATCTAACCTTACTTATGGGAATGGTAGGAACTTCTTCATTAACAGAGGGAGGATAAAAATATTTCCATTTTTTCCCTTCTCTCTATTGGTGGAGTAAACTTAAAACATTAGTAAAATGAATTTTTCTCATTTGGATTTGATATATTCCCGTGTATTATATTATTTTATAGACCCTTAATCCACTTTATTCTCTTTTTATTCTTTTATGCATGATTTTTGAACTAAAGCAACATTTTAATAAAATAATAATATACTTGTTTTAATAATAATTCAATCAAATTATTCCACTTTTAATATTTTTAGAATCATTTATTTAATTTTTATAGAAATTTCAAAAATTCAATTATTCTATAACATAAATATTTAACGTAATAATTTCATTAAAATAAATTAGAAATAAATAGTTTTTTAATAATACATTTATAATAGAATATAAATTTTTATTATACCTATATAAAATTAATAATTTTAAAAATAAACAATGAGACATTTTTGACATTATAATGTCAAATAAAATTAAAACGGTCAAAATACAAGAAATATGAACTCCAGATTCCATGTTTTTAGAAAGTGAATGTAAATCTTTAAAAACAACTAAATAATTAGGATAAAATCATGTTTTATGTTAATTTTTTATGTATTTGTCGTACTATTTTAATCATTAATTACTTAATTTACGATTACATTGGTGAAAATTATTTACTAGATAATTATTCATAATAACCCAAAATAAAAGGGAACTATTTACCAAATTAGGAATTCATAAATCGAAATATGGAATCCATTTTTAAATATTATATTTCTAGAAGTAATTTAAGATTAATCACAAAAGGAAAAGACAAATAGTTCTTCCAAAAAATTCATTTTAATTATAAATATTATTTTTTAAAAAAATAATCAATTAAATTGACTATAATGAACATAATTGAGTTATTAATAATATACTAAAATTAATTTTATATTGAAAAAATTTCAAAAAAAGAAAGATCATTTTCAATTATTCAATCAAAAATATTGTTTCCAATAAAAGTTACTAGATTTCACTCATCGTTGAAAAATATATATTTTCATAAAAATCCCCCAAATTCAAATATGAAAATTTTGAAATGATTTTTCCAAAAAAAAAGGAAATACTTATTATGAAATAGAATTTATTAATTTTAAGAAACATAATTTTTAAATTCTATCATAAAAAGAAATAAAACCATTTTTAAGACATTTTTTCTAAGAATAAAATGACTTTAACAAAAAGTTTGTGCATAATTCCTAGTGATTAATTAATAAATTTGTTTTGATTCAGACCGTTATATAATTTTTATAATAAATATGATCTGATTAATACCCACATGTTTAACCACTTGGTTCTAAATGACATATTTAAATTAAAATATCTCATTTTTTGTTTTATATAGGTGATTCATATCATGAATCTAATTAAATATAGTATTTCATTTAAAATAATTATATATTGCAATATTTTTTAGGTGTACACAATAAACTATGATTTTCATTATCCTAAAAAAATGAATCCTTATGAAATGTTTCCTAGAAGCAATACGTCAAAAAATGATTCTATTTTTTATGAAATAGATTATATATATATAATAAATAAGGTGACTAAGTGAATAATAGTGATTCTATAGTTGAGGGTTTATTATTACATTTCTCCACAAAATGAACAGAATAAAAATGTAATAAATAAAGATGTGGTACATTATATTATGTATATATATAAATTTTGATAAGGATAAAGTTGAGATGAATACAATGAGTTTAAATTTAGAGAGGAATGAAAAATATGATGAAAAAAGATCAAATTCAGAAGCTATACAAGGATCTATAAATATAGTACACTCATAAATTATATTATACAAAAAAAACTATTGATAAAAATATTATTATATATAATGAAATAAGGATGAATATAGAATTTGAACCCTCTAATATAATTAGAGACAGACATACACTAAATCATATATAAATAATAAGGTAATTAGAGCATAATAATATAATATCAATGGTAGGGAAGACCTATTATGAAGTATATATTAATTTGGACACATGATTTAGATCTTTAAACAAATATTTTCATCATATTGATAAATTATAAATTCTATAACTTATAGAATGGCCTTAGAACCGTAACTTGATTGGGAAAACATTGCTTTCAAAATGATATTCTGTGAACATAGATGTGTTATTAGAAATAAATCAAGGATGGTTTGTAGGAATTGGATCACAAGGATGTATTATATATTGATGAAACTTTTTTACCTTTTTCATATCTTTTTTTAGTCAAGCGTTCTTAGTTGTGACCCTCATAAAAGATATCCAGATTTTTCAAAGGGATATGAATATAGTGTTTCTGAATGGATTTCTAATGGAGGATGTTTATATTAGAAAATATGTATTTTTACAATTTTATAATGATTAAAAAATATATTTCTATTAGAGAATTCTATAAATATCCAAAAAGATTGGAAAATTTATTATATATCTGGATTGACTCTTATTTATAGAAATTGAAACATGAAAAAGTGGTGTTGATCAGATCATTTTTATAAAAACATACCATGAGCAAAATTTGATTGAGATGGTTTATATTGAGGAAATAATATTAATTGTATGTAATGAAAAATCAATTGAGGAATTTTCAAATCTGACGAGATCATAATTTGTGATGTCCCTATTTTAAAAATTGGATATTTTCTAAGGCTCAAAGTGGTTCAAGAAAAGAGAGTTATTGTTATACCTCAAAAACCAAATATCTAAATGAGTTTTTGGAGATGTTCAACCTTCCTGATTCCAAACCCATAAAAAGAATGATTTTAATTGGTTGTAGAATTGGGAATAATGAGGATTAAAATTCAAGGAATCAAACCCCGTATAAGATAATCCTTATTCAGATTGTTATACCTAACAGTAACATGAATAGATATTTTATATGCTACTTATTTGGAGGATCATTTTAAAATAAATACCAATGAGGAGGGTCTTGTAGTGTTTATGATAATTATGAGGTAAATATAAGGTACACTCATATATTGATTAGAATTTAATTCAAAAAAAGAGCATAAAATATCTATATTTTTATAATGATTGGATTGAAAATATAGTGGTACAAAATACCACTAGTGGGGGTGAATTTTTTATTGTAAATAATTGTGTGAGTTATATGAGTAATAAAAAATAATTTACAACTCTTGATATAGATGAGGAAAAAATATATAGTAGTATCCAAAGAAATTAAACAATATTAGTGGATGAATGAATAGTTAGATAATGTTAATGAACTATTACAACATATAGTGATTTATTACGACAATAAGAGTGAAATTTACCTAATAATGAAATAAAGTTCAACAGTATCAAACTAGACATATTAAATTAAGATATTATCTTATTAATGGAATGTAATAGAACCGATTAATTAGAAAATAGATTACTGGGACTAATGAAAAAGAAAAAATTATCATGATTACTACAACACCATGATATTTTCCTAAAAATTCAATAGGGTTAATTTAATCAATATAATTCATTACATGAAATATTGAGTTTATCTTGTGTTATAAGAAAATTGAGTTCTAGAAAACCACAATATACTATTGATATATTTTTATTTAATATGATGGTTATCACCGAGCCATAGGAATATCTGGTATGAATACTATTGACTAAAGTATGAAAATATAGGGTTTACACATGTATATATATTTAATATTTTTAGTCTTATTAATTTCAAATGAAAATAAAAACCATTTAAAAAAAGGGGAATCTACTTTGGAAAAACTATTTTTATGCGTATAAATACATTTTACCTCAATAAATTTAACAAATCACTTTTGGATAATCTTTTTATTTTAATATATTTATTATATATTCAATTACTATTTTAACATTAATCTCTTTTGTTTTGAGATAATAGATAATTATAAAACCAATTTTATGCTTAAATCATTATTCATGTATAAAAAATTTGGCCAATTGAACACAAAATTTCATAATTATATTGGCAAAATAAAGAAAAATAACTTAAAAGTTTAACCATATTTTGTTATCATCATTTAATAATTATCATGGAGTGAAATTTTGTGAACTTCTTTTAAAACCCATTTTTTAAAAAATAGTGAAAATTAATGTTTTCTATTAAGAATTTCATTTGTATTAATGCACTCAGAAACATAAAAATTAGCCTAAACTTTTTTACAACTATGACTAAGTCAATTATATATATTAATATAGTTTATGTCATTGAAATAAATTTAATATTGACTCTTTATATAAAAACCTTTTAATATTTTGAAAATTTTTCCATGGGAAAATAACATTGTCTTCGTGTATGTCAGATTCATATTAAATTTAATTGTGACACTTATATGAATGTAATTTTTTTAAAAATAATATATATTTCTAATAAAAATAATGTATATTATTTAATAAAGTCAAAATAATTTCGGAACCTAATGAAAAGTGAGATTAGAGAAAATTATTTCCATTTTAATAGTAAAAATGGTTTTACAAGGTGTTAAATTAAATTGATAATTGGTAAAATTCCCTAGAAATATTTCTAATCCCATTTTATTGAAATAATATGACATTATAACATATTATATTCTATAATTTATCATTATGGATCCTTTTTGAATTTTAATATTTAGGGTGAACCTTTCTCATTTCATAAATTCTATGTGTTCCACTCACATCAGATATAAAAGGTCACCCCGTCACCTATCCTTTTCCAACATAAAAAACTATTTTTTTGGCCAATACCAGGCCAAATAAATTTACTAAATCCCACCCCAGATCCTATTTTTATTTTTTAGATCATAAATATAATGAATTAAGGTTTTAGGTTAAACCAAAAATGGTTTTCCGAAGAAGATGTAATGGTTTTAACTATGTGCTTATGTTCTCCATATTTTTAAAAATCTATAAAATATATTCCAAATATGATAAAATATTGAAACATTTATATCAAATAACCATATATGTTAATAATTTAAATTAATAACTTAACTGTTTTTCCTCTTCCATCAAGTGGGATATGAAATCATCATTACTAGGTACGATGGACTACCGCCTCATTAATTGGTGATGTTTGTTTTCCACAATCACTATCATGGATGGATAAAATGACAGAAATATCGTTTTTATTTTATAATTATACATTGTTATAACTATTTAATTATAATTTTATAGATATAATCATACCTCCAAACTCATTGGAAAATAGTAATGTTTTCATTGTATTTGACTTACTACTGCCTCATGAACCAATATGATGTGTTGTTCGTATATTTTTTACTTGGTTTGTAATAAGGATAGATTAAATGAATATATATATATGTATATATATAATATTTTTAATATAATAAAACTATATTAATTGTTATACCACATACACATACTTTACATTCCATGGTGGATATGAAAATATCATTCATGTGTATCACGAAATACTAGCTCAAAAAGGGATGTGATTCATTTTTCACTAAAGATTTTAATTGATAGTAATGATGATAAATTTAATTAATTCATTATATATATATATATTAATTAATGATTACAATATTATTTTTTTATTTTTTAACTTCCATTCATAGTATTTATAAAGAATATAGAAATATTGATCGTGCAAACGTATGACATATCATCTCCATAAATAGTTTTTTCATCTTCTATATCCACATTTTTCGAATGACACTAAATATATAAGATATTTATATAATTATTATCTATTTGTATATTATGGATCCATTATAAAATGTAGATAAAAAAATACTAAATATATAAATTTACAAAAAAATAGTTTAGTGGTTACCGGAAACATTAATTTTACTTGGTATTGTTAATTTGTGGATAATAAAAGTTCATTAGTAAATAATATAAGGGTTTTAATATAAGTACATTTCTATAATTGGTGTTTAATAAAATTATAATATTTATAAAATTGTTTTGAATATATATAATGTATTCTTAGACTAAATGTAAGAAATTATCATCACAATTTTTTTATGTGTGACACACATGCCGGATATTCCACTAATGTTTTTTTGTGGTGTAAATATCTCTCATTAATCTAAATTAGTATTGTTATCTCTAAAATATTTATGATTTACATATCGATTTTTTATATCTATTTTATGTGGTTTATAGTTCAAAATTTACCAAAGTGATAAGGGATTTTTCCTACATTTTCCTTATTTATGAAATATGTTTTGTTATAAACCTATCATGTTTTTGAGGTGTATATACACACCCATTAATTTTTAATATCAAAATTTTAATTAATATCAATATATACAATGTTTAATTTAATTCCATTATTTCAAGGGGATTTTGATTTAATGATTCCATTGTGGTTCAGGTTTTATAATACAATCTCATCATTTTTCATGATTATTTATGTTTATTATTCAAAAAATGAAATAATATGATCCATATCTATAGAGAATCATGAATTTTATTATCCTTTTTAGGTCATGCGAAGAACTTGCTTCCCATAATTTCATCATTTTACAAACTCAGCAGTTGAAAATATTTTATCTATGGAAAACCTAATTTATTTATCTTTTCTATTGAAGCACCTTTTCATCCATAACATAGTTTTATAAAAAAATATTTTTTTATATTATCTAAATAAATTTTCAAATACATTTTAACCAGTTTTTTAATTTTTAGAATATGTTTTTGATGGAATCATCTCCTCATTTTCTAATCACTAACTATTTTTCTTTAAATAGAAATGTGAAAGGAATATTTGTTTCAACCTGTGCAGTATGAATGGTATTTTACACCATCATGAACAATAAAAATATTAATGTTTAATTTTTAATGTTTCAATGGTTTTAATCAATGAAAATGTATTTTAAAATGTTTTATGTTATAAAAATTATTTCTCATAGTGTAAAGGATATTTTCTTTATGAAATATTCCCTCTGATCATTCAAATTTATTTTAAATATTAAAATATATCATTTAATGTTATATATGATTTAATGGTGATATTATTGATATATACCATAATTTTTATTTCACTATATTTTACTTTTTATATTGATTAAATTTTATAAAAAAATTATTTTTCATTATTTATTCCCTAATAAATTGATGAAGTTTTTATGAAACCTTTTTTATAGTGTCTATGATGTGATTATATGATGAATTTTTTATAATATTATAGAAAACATTAGTATATTTTCAATTATAAGATATTTTATACTTATATATTCCTCCCATGAATTTGGTAAATCTTTATATCATATGAGATAAAAATGGAAATCAAGTTAATGGGCATGACCCACTCTGGGAGATAGGTGATTCTGTATCTATAATGAGAAAAAGGAGTGTATTAATCCACATTGATAAATATGTGATAATTATTTATCCAATACATTAACCTTTATGGTAGCTATTCATTTTAAATGGTTTTCTATATATTTAATGGTTCCAATGTTTTATTACCTAAGATTATAGATCAAGATTAATTTATGATCCTTTTTCACACTTATGGACCGTGTTTTCAAAAATTATAATGTTTTATTTCATGAATCCTATTTTTGATTTTTTACATGTTTGATATGAATGTATTATGTTATTTTCATAATTACATACCCTTATTATTATCTTAATCATTCATGTGTTCATATATTGATGTATCTATTGATTACCCTTACTAAAAATATGATCTCACCCTTTATTCTGAACCCTTCCCTATGTTATCAAGAAATTATTAGATAAGTTATGTCTATGAGATGTAATATGTTATAATTTATTTTTTGTAAATAATGAATATTATTACAAAAATAAAGAAGATTGTATTTTTTGTCTCCAAAGACTCTATTTCATTATAGTTCACGAGTGTGAGTTATGAAATGTATAGTATATTAATTTAAAATGATGTTATATTCAGTTATTAAAGTCATATTTCCTTATAATTGGTATCAATGGAAACTTATTTTAGATATTTGGGTATTAATATAGAAATATAATTAAAGAAAACTATTACAATAATTCTATGTATACTATATCTTCCATATTTTTTTGATAAGAAATATATTATGCGGTTTTTCTAGTAGTATATCCAGATCTAAACACTACAATTGGATTTTGATCTAGTATAGAGGTACCTAAGTGTAATAACCCTGAATATTGTGCATTAATATGGAATCAGTCAACACCTGTTGCATGAAAATGGTCCCATCATCACACATGGTTTAACACTCTCAAGGGATATACATTAAAAATTCCAAAAACTCTTTACAAACCATCATAAATAATTTGAAATAAATATTCAGGTGAATAACCATTAAAAACCCTTATGTTTCATTATTAAAAATTATTGTTTCATAATTTAGATGTCCTATAAGAGATTTTTTATTAATATGGTGTTTTTAATAATGAAATTTCTTTCTCACACCATGATTTTTTGTTTTAGCCATTGGGAGGAACAAATATTACCTATGAAAACATTGAGAGGGATATACAATGTGTTGATTAGAATCCAAATAGGATGATGAACTTTAAGAAGTACAATGTGATTTTTCCAAATAATTTATCATGATAAATATGATTACTAACATGCACCTTAACCAACTCTCGGACTCACCAAAGAAGTTATGGAAAGAGTGTACTGAGAGGTCAGGTGGTGGAGACCATCAAGGAATGACGATAAAGTCTTTTATATGTGTAGAATTAGGGGTAAAGAATCCAAATGGTTGTCTTATTAGAATGGGGAGATACTTGGAGTATCAAAAATTATAAAACAATGTATGTAACTATCATGCTAAAATTAAACTATTAGGTAACACAATGGATTAGAATAATTATTTCCCAAAAACATTATGAATGGATAATTTCTATAAATATATAACGTATGGGAATTTCGTTAGTGGAAATATTAATAAGAGAATCAGAAAATTGGGCCAAGTAACAATTTTGTTATAGATGATTAATATAATAGAAAAAACAAGTGAAACAAAGGCCATATTTTTCAATTTGATGAGAAATCCTATTAATGAAGTAAAATAATTGAATTATTTATGTATTAAAATTAAAAAATATATAAATATATAAATATATAAGATTTTTTTTATTTTTTACATTAATAATGTTTAATAATATGTTTAATGGTAATGATTAAATAGAAAAATAAATTAATTGGAAGTTGATATTTTTTTAGAAAACACATAATTAACGATATATGACCCTTAATATATTCTTGATGTTTATAAAATGTATACTTTGGAAAATGATATGATTTGATATTGAAAAATTAAATTTGATAATCATCATTACCTAATAAATACTTAATGATATTATGAATTATTGTTTATGTTATCACTAATGAAATTTATGAAAAAAATTTATTTATGTGATATATGTAATAATATTGGAAATTATATGGAAATTAATAATTTTTTAATGAATGGACGAATGAATTTTTGTTTTATGGTAATTAAGGATATTACTGTATTTATGGACAATATATGATAAATTTATTCACTTATGTTATATTTGATATTAATATATTTGACATTTTTCAGGGGTGATAAATGAGAAGATTATTTTTGAAATTTTATGGCCATCTTTCTAGATTTTTAGATTTTAATTTATTCAAACATTGAAGATACATATGTAGAATTATTCCTGGAATGTATTGCATTGAATTTTGTGTGACTTTTATTAACCTATGGTTACACAAATATTTTTTATAATCACTTGATAAAGACATAATTTAATATCATTATTTTTTTGGATCATATGAGGCACATGTAATATAGAAGAAAACAAATTTCACATTCATTTCTAAAATAAATATATGATGTGATAACTGATCAAAGAATAAGTAGAGGATAATATTGTTCTTTTGAAATGCAATGAAATAATATAGACATGTAATCTCATGAAAAATATTCAAAATTAATCAATGGATATTGAAATAATATAATTTACATAAACCATCATTTATATTTAATTATGGGTCTTTTCACCTATCAAATATTTAGGGCTTTTTTATCATTAGATTTCAGCAGACCATATTCTCTATCAATATACATTGGTATTTGGGTGATGTTTTCTATTATATTTCTACGTTTTCACTCACCAAAAAAATTATCTTACATATATACCTAGATATGTGTTATTTTGAATGACCTTCACACACCCCTTTCTCTCATTTACAGAGTAATTTTTATTAACCTTTTGTATGATGCAAGTTTACAATAAATATGTTTCCAAATATTTTGCCCTTGATTATTTAGAACAATTTAAAAATTAATTGATGAATTTTATTTAATTGGGATACAATATTACACCCTGATATTTTATGAAATATGTTTTTCAAATAAAATTAATATCTTTCATATTGTTCATCACATGAAACATAGAGTTTTAATAAAACATGACATATTAGTAAAATATTATAATTTCTTTTGACAGTTTTCACCTAGATGTTGGAATGGAAGGTATGAATTCATTTAACTAAAATATAAAAATATATGTTTTAAAAATTTATATACAATGATTTATTTGGTGACCGAATAATTCGGAATCAAAATTAAAACCCATTTGAAAAAAATGAAATATTTTTCTGAAAAACTTTTTCTATGTGCACAAACAAAATAGTACCTAAATAAAGAATAATAATAAAAATTTGATTGATTTATTTTAATTATAATAATATATTAGATATTCATTTTTAATTTTACCATTCATTTTATGTGTTTCCTAGACAAGAGATATAAAATGATACACTTTTACAATAAATGCCATAATTTTCAAAAAATATCATTTGTTACATTTTGTGAAATTATATTATAATAAAATTTTCATAGATATATAAACTTTTTTTGAAAAATAAAATTTTTTCTCTATATAATAATTTCAATATTAAATAGGAGTTATTGTTTTATAATGTTGGGAAAAGATACTTTTTGATTAATAGTGAAAAATACTGGTTTTTATAAAGAATTGTAATTAAATTTAATGCATTTAAAAAATATAAATTATTTTAATATAGAATCAATAATTAAATTATCTAAATTACATATATATATATCCAATATATTTCATAGTTAATAATTTCATAGTGAATAATTATATAAAAACAATTTATTCTTTCAAATATTTTCACTCTGAAAAACAACATTTTCATAGCATCATTGGGATTAATTTCAAACTTATTATTGTCACTTATATGAATAGAATATGAAAAAAATTATTCTATATATAGAGATATAATAATTTTGTTTATAAAATAAGTTCAAATAGTATTTTACTGTAACAAATTGTAAAATTAGTAGAAATTAATTATTATGATTAAGGTAAAAATTGGTTTGTATATGGTTAAACTAAATAGGTAAAGGGTAAAATACCACATAAAACATTAAAATACTATTAATTGATATATTACATCCATATGAAATCTGAGGATTGGTAATTAACCATTCTTAACACCTTTATCAAGTGAAAAATATGGATAAAACGTTTTCATTCCTAAATTTACAACTCTACCACTAACAACACTTATAAAAGGCCACCATATCTCCTCAGAAATTCAAAATTAAAAACCAATTAAAATGATCCAATAAATGACCAATTAAATTGTTCACTTACCTAACTACAACATATATTACATGTTGATTAAATACAAAAAAATCTAGGAAGGCTTTAGGTTAAACATAAAGATGTTGTTAGATAGAGATGTGATATTTTTTCATATGAGTTTTAGATTCAAATCATCTAAAAACTCCTAAAAATGTTATAAAAATGTAATAAAATAATAAATAAAACATCTACTATTTAATTATATGTTTTTATATTAATTTAATATCCAAATTAAATCTCATATTCCATTGATTGAGATACGAAAAAATCATTATAGTATATTATGATCTACCATCTCCTAAACTTATATATTTCATTTTTCACCGCCACCACTCAATCATGGATATAATGATGTATTTAATGATATTATATGATATTTATCAAATTATTTTTCCTATTTAATTATATAACCACATATACCTTCTGGAATATTATCCCGTTGGCACAAAATATAATCGCTCATGTGTTTAGAGGCCTATCGGCTCTCGAATAGATGTTGTATGTTTTTCATTTACATTATACATGGATTGTAATTATGATATATTAAATTAATATAAATTATAATTTTATAATAATTACACTTATATATATATATATATAAAATATCACAAACAACATCTTACTTTCTAATCTATGGAGATGTGATAATGTCGTTTGTGTGTCCAATGGACTACCACATTATGAAGTGATGTGATTCATTTTTCACTAACAATTTTCATAAAAGGTATTAAGGATAATTTAAATAAACATATGTTATATATATTACAATATAATTACTTTGTAAATGTAAATTTGTATTTACCTTCATTTTATTTAATTGACTGGTAAAATGGAGACAATTTTCATGTGTATACAAACCCTACAGTATCCATGATTAAAAAACATCATATTTTTCCCTAACATTTATTGATTACACAAAATAAATATATAATGAATAAAAATTATATTTATAAAATTAGTAGGAACAAAAATATCAAATCAAAACATACATGATAAAATATATATTACCCAAAACGTGACATTAATATGGAATTGTTAATAAAATTTTAATAAAAGTTCATAAGTAAGTAATATATGTTATGATATATTTTATTATTTTTAAATAGTAGTTTTTTATTAAGATAATATTTCTTATACAAGTGCTTTATACTTGTATGATGCAATTCAATACGTATGGTAAATGATATTCATATCACATTTCTATTCTACAAGACTCATGCACATTCACCGCCTATTTATTTTATCTAGTTTATATAGTTACCATGAATTAATTTTATTAATTTTATCCAAATAAATATTGGGATTTAAATATTCATATATATATCTTATTCATGGGATATACATTTTATAGTAACTTAAGCGGTATGGGATCTTGGTCAGCATTTTCTTAATTTGACACAAATATTGTGATACGCACCTACATTATTTTATGAAGTGTATATGAATTCCATTTGAATGTAATATCATGAATTTATTTATTATCATTATATATTATTTTTTAATTAATTTTATTCTTTCATGGTGAATTTTATTCAATATTGTCAATGTGCTAAGGGTTTTATGGTATAATATCATTATTCATCACGATTCTATTAATTTATTCTTCCAATGATAAAATATTATGATCCATATCTTAAAATACTAATAAATTTTATTATCAAAATATTATTTCATTATATGACATGTTTTTCCTTTTTTACGACTTTTTATATACTCTAGATTATAAATTAATGTTTCTATGGAAAAACAACTTTTTTCTCTTTAGTCAAAAACCATTTATCCACCATATCCATGTTTTCTAAAAAAATTCAAAAAAATTCAAAACTATCTAAATAATTTTTCTAATACATTTTTACCAATGTCTTATTTTTTTAAAATCATTTAAAAGTAATCAAAATGTCATTTTTATAAAAATTATTATTTGTCTTTGACAAAAAATGCAATCAAAACAATAATATAAACCTATATTGAATGAATAGTGTTTTTACCACCATGGTTCCATATTTTTTTAAATATAACTTTATAATATATAAAGGATATTTTTATTTTAAATTATTTTGAAAATATTTTTTTATATTTTTTATTCAAAATGTAATGTATGTTTTCCTCATGAAATGTTCCAAAGGATATTTGAAAATTATTTTCTATATATCATGTCATCCTTTGATGATACTTTTACTTTTTAGGGGACAATATTTAATTGTAAAATAAGGATTGATTCCATTGATTCGTAATATTTATTTTGATTAATATTTTTAACCTCTATATATTTTTTGGGCTTATGATATGGTGAGTTGATGAAACTTGTTTTCATTACATGACTTATGATGTGATAATATATAGAATTTTCTATGATTTTGTGGCAAAAATTTATATTATTTTCATAAGGATGTGGGTGGGGCCTATATATCCCTCTAATTAATTTTAAAAATATTTATTTATCATGATATGACATTGGGAAACATGTCAATAGACATGATCTATAGTGGGAAACAAGTGAGTCCTAGTCCATTTTTGAAAATAGGTTTGTGGTGATCCAAAATGGTAAATTGTTATATATCCTGATCCCCTATGTTGATGGTTTTAGAAGTTACCCTTGACATATGAAATGGGTTTTATATATATGATGATTAAAAACATTTATGACATGAGATTACAGTTCATTATTGATTTATGATGATTGTCCAAACTGATGTTCCATGTTTTCTTAAATGAAATTTTTTTAATCCATGGATCATTATTGTGATCTACAATAAGTTTATTATGAATATTGTGTGTTATGTTAATGACCACATACTATCATTAATATCATATTCTTTTATATGATCATAGATTAATATATCCTATATTAATCAATATTGATCATCAGATCTCACCTATTTTTATGTTTCCAATCTCTAGTTTTGAAGAATGCTTTATGTACGGTATACCAAAGAGGAGTATTATGAGATAATATATTTTTGGGATAAGTTTAAGATAACTCAAAAAATAAGAATAATGTAATTCTAGTCGCCATAGATAGTAAAATTTTAGGGTTTTGGGAATGTGTTATAAAATGTATTATATTCTCATCTGAAAAATATTATATTTATAAAATAAATTAAATTGTACATATAATATAGTAGTTGGATACTACAATATTTTATAATAACTAATTTAAAAATAATCATTAAACACCTCCGTAATTTTGATGTTTTTTAGTGGTTTCCTTTTCCATATTCATTTATTTTGAAAATTAATAGTGTGTATTTATAGCATGTGTAGATGTTATGTCAAATATTTAAAATTAGGTGGTGACACAATATATGGGGCATGAATATAGCAATAAAGATGGTTAAATAAATATAAATAAATGCATATATTGAAATATATTATTCTTTACAACAAATAGAATTGAATTTTTTTTATAAACAATTTATTGAATGTACATTTCATAGGCTATTTTTTTAGGGGTTGTTTTTGTGTATAGATATGTAATTCAATCCCATGGGTATCTATTTATATTTTATTATCAATTGGGTAGAATTTATAATTGGGATTGAAACTATAAACAGGTATAGATAAATATGTATTAAGGGTTGAGTATAATTTTCAGTGCAGGATTGATAATAAAATCTAATGCTTAAAAATATTGGAACTGTATCTTGTGTTGTTGGATTTTTTTCAATGTGATACTTCCACCAGGAGTCTTGGATGTCCTTTAGTAATCTTGAATCTTTTTTTATAAGGATATAATTATTTTTGAGTGTTTTGAAATCCTTTTTGATGTAATTTGTTTCATAGAAAATATATTAATTAGGAATTTAATATTTATACAATGTATTTTACTTATCCATGTCTGTGTAATATATTTTGAGAAGTGTTAGTTATGTATTAAAAATTATTTATGTTTTTTCTATGTATTCAATATATTTGGGAGTTATGTAATATATTATATGATGAACCATATTTGATTCTTGATTATGTAAGGTATTATTTATATTTCTTAAACTCAATTATGAATAAGCTCAGAAGGCCTTTATGTGCATATCATATTTGAGAAGAAAAATAGAAAATGAGGAGCTTATATTTAATCAAAAAATAAAGAAAAACCCCTTTGAACATAAGATTATGTATATTATTTTGTAATATATATTTTTCAAACCATGTCTGTGACATTTTAATGTTAGAAAAGTTTGATAGTAGTTTATTTTATATATAAATGTTTTCATGAGATGTATCATATTTTTAGTCGGGGACAAAATTTGGTAAATTGAAGGTAGTATCACGTGTACATAGTATATGTTTGGAGTGTTAGGATGTGGAAAATTAAAGGTAATACCCAGGGTGACTAATTTTATTTAGTAGTGATAATTTATTTTCTATGAAGTAAAATAAATTTCAAAACAATATTTTGTCAAAAGTTATTATCTTTACAGAAAATATATGTTTGGTCATTCATAATGTTTCTACATGGAATATATGGATTTTTAGAAAACTAATTTAGATGAATAATATTCTTTGATAGCTTATATATTATTTCTTAATTATTACTTGGTGATTGAAATAAGCATCTATATTGTATCTCAGATCGTCACACCATTACTTGTTCACGTATGGTTGAATATTTTGACTATAAATGGGTTATGATATATCTTATTAATAATAACATATAATTGATAACATAGTCAAATTTTGGTAATGAAATTTATATATTCTATAGATGTAATCTGACAATGATATTTGTGGGAGATCATGAGGGTTATGGTGAATTTAGAAAGGTGGATTTCATAATTCTGATTTCAAAGTGTTTCTATATTAATATATATAAAATATATTTCACCTAATTCTTATATGAATATCATATAATTTAATTAGTATATTTTACTTAAGATTGAAGATGGAAATATAATTTTTTGAGATATTTAAATACATGAGATACGGTAAATTATCAACTATAATAATCATCATAGATGAAGGAAAACATTAAGTGAAACATTAAGAATCAAAAAAACAAATAGAGAGAATATAGTGGAGTAATTCTGTAACAACCCATAATTTTTCAAGGATATTTCCCAACTGATTGTATATTTATTTCATATTTAATAATATCTTATTAAATAAGTTATGCATACCACATACATGGATATACATTATCAGAGAGAATAATCATACTCCCAAAAAACAATGTATACATAAAGAAAAAATTATCAAATGTAGTATGAAATTATAAAAATGAAATATATAAAACCATTCGATAAGATATAATTAAATGTTGAATTCTTCAAATGTGAGTAATTTAAAGGATGTAAGGAACCCATAAGGCTATTACAAATTTGATGGTTGGAATTGTAATATAGTCATTAGAATTGTAACATAGGCATTAAAAAAAGTAACATACCCATTAAAATATTATCATCAAATATATAAGTGTGAAATAATATCTATGAATATTATAAAATAAAAATATGTTATATTTATATAATAATACAAGTAAATATATTTTATAAAATTGATAAATTTTGTGTTTTATTTTTTTTATATAGAAATGTATTAATTGAATGTTTATAATAAATATATTTATGTAAAATAAGTTTTATTTTCATGAAATTGGTTAATAAATTATTATTTGAATTTTATTGTGATTTTGTATACCTTATGTAAGTTTTCAAAGGGTAAGAAAAATTATTTCAATATTTAAAATTGTATATTTTAAATAAATGTCGATTTTATTTAAAAATTGAATTTCTAATATTCTGAAAATCATTTTTATCATATATAATTTATTTTGGTAATATAAAAATTTAAAAATGGTTATGGTGATTTTTTTAAAAAAAGTAGATTTTTTTTGAATTGTGAAATACATCAAAAGATTATATTTTACATTTTGATATAATTATACAAATTTTTGAGTCATGGATAACTTTAGAACCCATCATTTTAAAACCACACACAACATTTACTATATATATTCAGAATAATTAATGATATTATTATTTATGATAAAAAATAATAAAATAATGATAGTAATATTGTGATACACTCCTTTGCACCCCTTATATATAGAACCCCTTTCCACCAATTATCCTAACATTATTTAATCCTTGTAGATTGCATAATTTCTATGAAAATATCTTCATAATCCTCTCCCGCACATATTTATTCTAGTTTTATCATCCCAATTTCAATCCATGGAGCATTAAGTGGTAGCCTAAAAAGATAAAACCAAAGGGATAGGTAAACTCTAAACTAAATATCTTTTAATTTTATTCTTCAACAAAGAACATCATATGATCTCTATAAAGCTAAAACATAGTTATATCAATATCCTAAATATATTGATATTTCATTATTTGCGTAAAATATTCATCTTATACCCTCTAATAATTAATTTCAGAAATGAAAATGTTTTTCTTAATAGGGTTAGTTCAACGTCTCCAGGAACAACCAACTCCATTTTTTTAAACCAGATTCATGGATAGTTATAAAAACAATATTATAGTTAAATGTTATTATATTAATTTTATACTAATTAATTTCAAAAAATTTACTAATATATACTCATTTAATAATATAATATTAATTTAGTCAATTGTGTCTAGAAAATGCAGCGTACCATCCTACATTGAACCCGAACCGGTCCCCCAGCCGATCTGTGGCAAGGAAGGATGGCTGTTCCTGATCCCCATAAGATAGAAACAATTGTCGAGTATCAATAAAGTTAATAAATGGTATTATTTTTTCCAATATAAATAAAAAACATAAAATATTAAATAACAATTCAACCCAATATAAAGTAAAATATAATATCCAAAATGAAAATCATTTACAAAGACGATAGATACGGAAAACTGACAGACAAAAACCAACTTATCTGAATAACAAAAACATCTCCAAGTGACCCAAGAGATCACTCTATAAAAACAAACAAAATTCTTCTTCCCTGGAAATTTAATCCAATATGAGACCTATGCCAAAAGAAAAAAAATATGAATAAACTATAAGAATGAGTATTAAAATCTAGTAGGCATGCCTGAACAAAACTATTCTCAGTGCACTTCCATTAAAATATAAAAAAATAAAAATAACATACAAATAAATAATATCAAATTAATAATTTTTACACATTTTCTAATTCAGAAACAGACACGTTCTATTTTGCCTCCAATATTTAAGACCACAATCTTCTGCAAGTACTTACCATAAGTATATTAAAGAAAAAGGTGAGATTTCATTTATAAATGAGCGAAAGAGTGTATAAAAATTTATGAAAACATTTTATAATTTTGAGGATAAATTCACACTTTCCAATTGTCAATAGACATTGGTGAACCTAGAATCTTGTTATTAATATAGAAAATTCAAATACATGTTGATTCACCCTAGAAAGCATTCCCCACTCGATGAAATTAATAAGGTCCTCACATGCTTGGCCATCTCCCACATCGTACATACCAATTGGTGTTACCCATAGTAATAAAACTAAATATATCCTCATGTTATAGGCCATGATTCATATCCAAATCCATACATATTTAGCAATCATTCTATGAAAATTCACTCACAAGGCCAAGTTCCCATGTCAAGATGTATAAAGTGGTGAGCCAGCCGATTCCAACTGAACATCCAATCACATAAACATATTTAATAATGATTTACCCAACATCTTTCACCTGATTTATCCTTGGAATTAATCTGTTTCCATAATCAAAGCAGTCTCAAAGGAGTCCACACCAAGGATCTCCCATTCTAATCAATGTAAACGGGCCATGATGAGTATAGAATGAAGGAATCCCACCCAATCACATTAATGGATAAAGATAATTTCACTGTAAAGAAATCTAACCCATTTGATATAAAAAATGAAATAGAGTTATCCAAGGGTATTTTTCCGGATATACACTATCACTAATTTCACCAATTTTCAAAATGGGCCTCAAACAAGTTTTACATAACCATATATTTTTTAAGAACTAAAACAACCTTTTTCAGAAGGTTTTAACATATCATTTTCCATTTCCCAAGAAATATATAAAACCACATTTACCTATTATCACTACATTTTCAAACCAAAATCCATTTTCATATATATTCCAAATAGTCCACACCCCATTAACAATTTCCTTGCCATTTTTTTAAAAGAACAATATACACACCAATTTAAATTCCAAAAAATTTTGAAATCAGTTTTATAAATCCAAAACATCATTTAGGATGTCAAAAAAACATTTAAAATTATAATAAATGATTTATATATCAAATACCACAAAAAATAAAACAATAAATCTTATCAAACACTTTGTGTGTATGACATTAAAAAACAATTCCATTTATAAAAAAGGAACGACGTACTGCATTTCACACCCAAAAATAATTGCACACATAAAATGAAACTTGTAAATATTCAAGGAAGGTGAAAAAATCCTAAATCAATTATTATTAAATAAAACGGATTGGGTAAATGGAATCCTTTATCAATCATACAACACTTAGACAATATTTTCCTTAAAAAACACATAATATTTCCAAGATCCAATTACAATCAAGAGGAACCCTAACCAAAAATTCAAACCAAAATAAATCCATGGAAATAAGATTCTTTGAACCCCATGACAAATGAAAAAGAATACATTTATTTAAAATTGAAGGATATGGAATATGAATAAGATGATATTGGATTGCCATGATTATTGGACCCAAAACCATGGATAAAGACTATAAATATACCTAAAGGAAGGATTGGAGGCTTCGAGAACAATGGGGGAGCTCGTTTAGGGTCACATGAACTTTATGGAGCAGAGGGGTTTCGTCTTGGGGTAAAAATTCCAAGTGGTTAGATATTTAATTTTAAATTTTAATGATCTCTGTAGCTTGCACTGTTTCACCACATGGCTTGGTAAACCCTTCTCCAACCATGTGAAAACCATGTGACACTTGTTGTCAATCCCAAGAAAATCATTTTTTTAACAAACAAAACTTTGAGGAAACTAAGAAATCACATCTAGATAAATGTAAAAGAATATATCACAATAAAATTTAGAAAATCACCCAAAAAATAAAAGGATTATTGGGATAAAAAAGAAACAAAACATAGGATGAAAAAAATAATGTTGGAGTGACATTTATACCCAACATAACACATGATATCCCTATAAACCCACAAAGGTTTCTTTATCATCAACTAAGACAAAGGATTTAAACAAATATGAGATAAAACCATTAAAACACATAACTCCTCAATAACTGAAATTAGAAAATCATACCTCCTTCCTAAAAAAACCAAGGATCCAAAGCCACTTCTCGAGAAATGACATAGAACACAAAATAAAATCCGTACAAACCAGCCATAGGAAAAACCCCTTGGTAAGCTTCAAAATAAAAGTTTTCCCCCAAAAGGAGAGGAACAAAAAATTAAACAAGGGATGCTTTAACTGACTCACCACAAGTAGAAAAAAACATATATAGAATAGATTCATATGACACATCAACATGAACCATAGTGGGTCTCCCTCCCATTTTAATCTTTTAGTAATTTTCTTGAACAATAACACTTTCAAAAAAACTCACTACATGGGGGAATTCTGCATGAAAGATACTCGAACACATGAAATGGGATTAAAGGAAACCAAAATCATGAATTATAGTTACAGAATGAAACAAATCAGAATTTTCCATCTAAAAAGGGAACCACCACTAAAATTTCAATGACATGAAACCACCCTGCCTTCTCACAGACAAAACGGATCTTTCAAACCACATGGTCCGCAATGAGAAATTGATACATCTTTGTATCTTTAAACAAAAGTGTCCCATTGGAAAAGAAATAAATACCTAGGAAGCTTAAAATATCTCCATTTCTTGAACGGAATATAAAATCTAGACTAAATTCCCTCACACCCATAAGATTTTTTGTTATGTGTGAGATTCACTATGGGTCTTATGGCTGGAGTCTTGATATTATGAATCATCTACTGATTTACAGTTCGAAGTTATTAATTCCTAATTTGGGAACCATTATTCCACCTAAATAGGTATTCAAAAAATTAATATTCAACATTTATATATATTTCATACAAGAAACATCTGAATCTTGAATCCCAATAGAACACACCCCCACTCGTGAGGGTAATAATATAGAATATTTGAAAGATAATCTCACTCCCATTATATAAGGATTTCTCTAGAGATCTAATACATGAAATATTATAATATAAATAAAATTAAAACACTACCAAACATCACTAAAAACACATTACAATAATAAGATCCCACATAAAAAGGGACTTTAAACTAAAACAAGAACAATATAGTACTATTTCAAATAGGCCCCATGTAACATCCTAACACCCCCCCAAACCATTGAAATTTTACAAGGAGTATATAGGCCATAATTTAAAGAATTAAAACATGATGAATTCTCATGATATTTCTTTATGAACAGATGATAAACCAAGATCTTACAAATATAATAAGCTAATGAATGAATAAGAGGACTTTTTATCCCATGACCAGCACCAACAGCTTCAGGATGCATTCTAACATCCTGATTAGAATTTCCTTCACAAATACCATAGATTAGAGAAAGTATTTACACCTCAAGAACTCCCACTATCATAGACACTATAATGAAATCATTCCCCACTATATCAGCAAAAGTTATTAAATAGAAATATGAAACCTTCGACTACGGGTTAGGATGAATCCTATACTCAAAATGTTGATCTTTAAAGGAATCATTTTTTAAATCTAGAATTTATAAATGAACATCTTAAATTGATGGATGTAATCCAACACTGATCAATAAACCTATCAAAAATATCAAATATCCATCCCCTTTCTCACCTTCACTAACATTGAGAAATTTGTCCAAATAGACATATCCTTAATAAACTCTATGTGAAATCATCCCAAGAATTGGTATAAGATTACAACTTCCACCAAATCTGTGTTGGTACTCTAAGCATAAATGTAGTGAATAAAAGCATAATGACTCAGGAAACACAAGGAGAATTAAGATACACTCTATTTTCTTTATCTATTCCTCTGAATCAATAGGATCATCTTGACCATAAAAATAGTTAGACTCAGCTTCCAAAACTCAGGATGTAAATCCATAGGTTGATAAACTGGAAATCCTAATAATGGTAAACTAACCATAGAATTATCAATAATATTTCCCAAGTATTTATGGGGTAGGACATTAATCAATGTGAAAATTTAGAACATAATCAATAAAAAATCATTAACAATAGTTCTGAAACTCAAAACACATCAAAATTTACATTCCCAAAATTTAAGAGTAACATGCCACACAACCATTGGATAACAAAAATTCAAAATTTTCCTCATACAAATATATTTTAATGATATAAACCATGGTCGATATCACACTCAATAATGGTACTTTATGGGGATTCACATATGCACCTTTCTATGTCACCTATTGAATAAAACACTCATGCAATTTAGGCACTCATCTACCCACATCATCACCCAAAAACATGTAACACATAACCATGCATGTGAGAACCCATGGAAACACCATAGGTCAAAAAAATAATTCACATTTGAAAATCCACATAGCGTTCGGAATCCCACCCACCAGCAAGTCAAAAACTATTTTCATATTCCACGTTTCAATCAATTTCATCATCATAAAATATAAAAGTCTTTGTATTTCCATCCAAATACCCATTTAATCTCTATCAAAACATTTTTCAACATCTTAAAAGAAAATTTTTATTCAAATCCACTTTATTAATAACACATTTCTAAATAAATAATTTTTTTTATAAAACTCATTATGAAATGAATCTAAAAAATCATTTTCTATCTTCCAAAAATCCAAATCATTGCCAATTTAATCATTCTTTTCACAATCAAAAAGAAATTGTTCACCAATTTGTTTTTTAAAATCAATTATGAACTAAGCAGATCATAAGGGGTTACCATTATTTATGTGTGACTTGGATATATGGTTTGTGGTCATTTTCTGATAACACCAATATAATGAAGAGCGTTCTAGGACCATATCCTTAGTTCAACATGGATTTCCATGACCTGTAAGCTCACAGTGAATTATCATCCAACTCACATTTTGTATCCAAAATACAAAACAAACCACATAAATGAAAGGGACAAACAAGACCAGACATCCCATGGAAACCCAATGTTTGGTATAGAAAATTCTAGCTAGACACTCCCTCATACCAACAATCTGATGTTCTGATAGACCTACTCCTACCTTGACATCCCAAAATAACAAAGGTAACTCAGAAAGATAGTCCCTCCAATTACTAGACTACTTCAAAACCATTTTTCACATACTAGCTGTGCCATCCCCTCACTTATCACATGAGCTGATCCTTGGTATGGATCGAAGGGAATTCTAGATCCCCTAGTGATTCTAACTAGTGTCTGGAATCAATAGATTTTAAAAAGGGAAATATATATCCCAAAATAAATAAATAACCTAATAATTGAAAATAAACTATCTACACAATAATAAGTAAAATTTAACAACCTTACTAAACACCTTCTATGAAGATAAAAAATATAAGAAACTGAAAGAAAAACCCCCAATTAAACCGGATAACAAAACTTCTCAATGTGACCCCAAGGGTTAGTCTCTACTACTAAAACAAACCATCTCCCATGGTGATCAAAACCATGTTGAGAGCAAAATCAATAGAAAAAATAAGGGACTATATACATGAGTAATAAAAATTAGTATGCATTCCCCAACAAAACTATTCGTAATTAACATCCTTTAAAATAATAGAACATCAGCTTCTGGTTTGAAATGAAATATATAAAAGTATTATTTTCAGAAATTATCCACTTTTAAAACAATCACAGTCTGTTAAATTCTTTACCACAAAAAACCAAACTCTTTTCTAAGATGTAACCATAAGAATTTTAAATTAGAACAGCTAATTTTCTTCTATAAAGGATAGAATATTGAAAAAAATATTTCCAAATCCATTTCCCATAGACACATAACAAAATTTTATCATTCATGGAATAAATCCAAACTACACAGGAAGTAAGCACAAAGATAATACAACAATTCTAGTGGAAAGTTCTCACATGGTAGTATCCAAACCATATACATCACAATCATTCCTTATAAAAATTCTTTTTCCAATTGACATGGGTGCACCTAGATGCTCATGAATAATCCTTAACAAACTAATACATGTTGATTAATCCAGAAAGATTACCTTACGTGGAGACATAAATAATTACCTCAAATTATCATCCTTCCCCCACATGGTACATACTGAGTTCCTCTATCCAATATCAATATAACTCAATATAACCAAATGATATGGGGCACTTGCCAGAGTGTAATCCTAGATAACTCATCAATCATTATATGACAATTCACTATCAAATCCAAGATTTTCTAAAAAGGGTAAACCAACCAATTACCATCAAGAATCCAACCTTATGCACATATATAATAACAATTTTCACAACAAGTGTTCCCTGATTCACCCCATGTATCAACCTCTTTCCAAAAACAATTTTCCCTCAAAGGATTCTACAATGATGATATCCAATTCTTCTTAAAGTAAATGGGCTAAGAGGATTTTATAGTGATGATGTCCCACCAATTCCCATAAATGCATCACAAAGATTAAATAAAATGGATATACCATCCATTTAATATAATTATGGCATGAAAATTATATATGGATAGATTTCACGATAGACACTTTAACAATTTTCACAAAAGTGAAAATCAGGCCTGAAACATGTTCCACATAACCTTCACTTTTTAAAGAACTAAATCCAGATTTCTAAAATATTCTAACATATCATTTTTATTAAAAAAAATTTATAAAACACCATTTAATTATTCACACCACTTGTAAAAAACCAAAATTCATTTTCATTTAAATTCCAAACGGGCAATACACAGTCATCACATTTAATTTTTTAGTTTTAAAGAACCAAACACACACCACTTCCAAGTACAACCCATTTTGAAATCCATTTGGAAAATAAAAATTATCAATTATGATTTCAAACATATATTTATATCACCATACCATTCTTTATATGTGAAATACCGCTGACAAGATCCAACACTATTGTTTATCAAACACTTGGTTTGAATAAGATAACAAAAAATTCCCTTTTTTAAAAAACTAGAAACAAATAAATAATTTTAAGAACACATCAAACATAAATATTTAATATTACAATAATCTATGAAAAGTATAAAACATAATGATTATTATATTAAATTTTAAAGTTCAAATTAAAACCTATCTAAATCTTATAGCACTTCAAAAACTCATGCCTGAGACTACCTCTAAAAGAATCCAAATCTAAGAGAAACTTAGAGGAAAACAAACCATGAAAATAAAATAAAATAAATGGTTGGAAACACGAACCCTATATACACTAGTCCATGGATTCATGATATCACTAATGTAAATGGAATGAGAAGGTAGAGGGAGAAGAAGAGAGAATGTGTCCTTGAATATTGTACCCAAAACCTTGATGAAACTCTATATCTAATCAATATAAGAGGATATGAGTCTTAGAGAGTGGGGGAGGAGGCACATTAGGATTGGATGAACAAGATGGAGGAGTGGGGAGTTATTTATGGGTTTAAATCCCAACATTATGGAAACAAAATTACGTAATTTTTATGATATGGGTAGCTCTCACAGTTTCACCGCACATTTTGGTAAATCATGCATCAACCATGTGAGAAGGTACTTCCTCGAGAAAGAACCACCATGAACTCATAATTCATGGATTTTCTATATAGGAATAGGCCATTTTCCATCATCTAGGATCATCCCTTTTCCCCCATATTTTCTTGGATCATACCTTATAGTTTTCTTTATCCATGACCATAACCTATTCCACCTTATTTCAAGCCCAAAAACACAATTTTTCATGTAATGACGCCAAAAGGAAACAATGGGATAACCTCAAGACCAATGTTAAAAAAATATAACTGCAAAATTCACACACATCAAACATGGATCTTAATTAAAAAATCGATATCCATAAATAAATCAGAATTGGGGATGAAAACAAAAACTCAGTTATGATAGTATAGTGTCCAAAATGATCTAACCATATAACGTTACAATTTTTACAATAAAAATAATAATTATGTCCAAATATAAAATTTTTTTGTGAAATTTTTCCTTTTATTAGTGTCATAAATAACATTTCATTTCACATTGAGTTTTTTATTCTTTTTTTACAATAATATCAATAATTATCCATAATTGATTCAACATGGGAAGCATAGAACAAATGCTCCATAAATAATTAAATTAAATATTATATAACCATAAAATGATAGTAAACCAATATATTAAAATGTTAAAAAATAAAATATATTTGGAACTTGTTCCAAATTCATTTATTAATATTTTTCTATTCTACCCAGGACATTAAGTGCATGTGTATAAAGATTCTGGAAACAAAATATGGGGATCTCTTGGAACCACGTTTTTAAAGTGTTTATGAACATCCTAGATAAATCAAAATTTATATCATACATTGATGTTATAGAATGGTTATAAATTTATAATTTGTGTTACATTCTTATATACATAGATTATTCTCCAATATTGTTAGTGAAATACATTCCTTAAGATTATTCTAAAATTCAATCTTAAAAATCAAACCCAATTTAGAAAAAAAAAACATTCTACACATTAATCCTTTTACGTAATGATAATTTAAATTATTTAGTCTCATTAATCATTTATTTAATAAATTAGTATTTTATTTATAACAATACATGGTTCCTTGGGTTTTAATAATAATTATGTACTTATTATTTCTCTAAAATTTATTAAATTACTCCTTCTATCACACATTTGAAAGATGATTTCTATACCAATCACTCTTGAATTTCTCTAGAAATTTTTTAAAAATGAAAACCATATTTTTAATCATATTCTTATGTGTTCTTATATGAGTTTCTCATCTATTTAAATACTTCTTCTTTTTTAACCTTTATGAAACATCATTTTAATATGATACGATGCAATATTAGAAAAACAATTTCATTTCATAAGTATTTCTTATGTTTATACCTTGAAAATGAGTTTTTTGGAACACATAATTATGTACATATTATAATTACTTCATAAATATAGTTATCCAATACATTGGGTAATTATTTTGAATTATATTCTTATGTGTTATTTTTAGAACACATAATTATGTAAATATTATAGTTAAATCATATTTTTTATACCTCTGTATGATTCTTCCTAATCCTTGACATTTAAGAGATAAATTAATTCACTTAGATACATATGTTAGGCTTCACATCCTTGTCTATTTCCTTACTAGGATTTATATCTCCCCCATTTATTTTATGTATTCCCCAAGTTATACAATTTAACGTTAAGATAAAAAGTTGATTTAAATTATCAATATAGAGATTTAAATTGTTATTTTGGTTTTGATTTATTTAATTTATTTATTTTGTGCTATGTATTCAAAAGACACTATACCCCTTAATCTTTTTATTGAGTTTAGAGTATTTTTCTGTTAAAAATAATGTAATAATATATGTAAAATACATGGATCACTATAGTTGATAATATATAATGGAATTTTTATTTTATAGAATCAAGATGACAATTATTTTATAAGAACCCTACAGGTATTTCTATATGTAGGAATATATCTTGTAATTCTGGTGAATTGTAGAGAAACTGGTCTTCAGGTAAATACATCTTCAAAAAGATAATAGAATAGGATGTGGATTATAACCTATTATACATAGGGGTTATAATTCTGAAAAAAAATTAATAGGTATTAAATATATCATAATCTAGAGCATAATAAAGTGGTCATGTTGTACACCTTGTTTGAACCACCTGGGGGGCTATTCCTTAAAATGTTCAAAAACTGATTATAAACTATTATGATGGATATATTTAGATTAGCAGTTTAGAATACCTCATTGGAATAATTAAATTAGATAAACTAGATTAAAAAGTATATACTAATAAGTTATGATTAATGTTTCATTATAACTTATTCCTTCTATATTAATAGTTTACCATTTTTTGAAAACTATCTGTGGATTCTTATTATTGTTTATAATAGTTAACGAAGGAAAATATTAGAAATAGTTCCAAAATCTAATGTGATAGGAAATGTGATGATTTACCTAATGAGATTCATAATCCTAATGAAGAAGGATCTACTAAATTTATTATAGTACTAGATAAGTGGACTCATGTTATGAATAATATCTTGAGTCTGGTAGACCATCCTCATTCTACAGTGAAATCTCATGTTTTCGAAATTTAATTTATGTGGAAAAGGTATCCTAAATTTAGTAGATCTTCTGGTCCCATCATCTAAAAACAATAAATTATCTACATTGATAATTAATTCATTTCCCTCTCATGGTTGAATTAAGAGAAAGTTGTTCTAGTTATTTATCAACTTGAAGGGGAATCGGATAAGTGGTCTAAAATGATCATGGGCAATGATCTCCAAATAAGAAATTGATTCCATGTAATGGGATGGGTTCAAGAAAATATTTCCCAATAAATATTATCACCAGACAACCCAACATAATATATATATTTATTTACATTTAATGAATCAAAAGAAACATGATCCTATCAGGGAGTATGATTCTTAATTCAAAAGAAATTCAGGATAATCCACTATCTTTTTCAAAAATAATGAAATTATGGTCAATAGATTCTATAATGTGTTAAACATGATTCTATAAGAAAAAAGTTTAAATTAAAGACTTTGATGACTATTAAGATATTATCTATTTTTCCCTCAAGGTTTAGGTGGTGAATAGAGATTCATAGCAGTCTCATAGGCCTGTGATAAAAATAATAAAATTGTGTCTACTTATGCATGATAAATAGATAAATTTCATTGGTGAATGATAACCCAACAACCAATATGTCTAAAATATTAGAATAAGATTCATGTAAACTATCTCAAGAGAACCATAAGATGATTTAAATATGATAAATTGGGGCATCAATCTAATCACTATCAATGATAGATGAGAAACCAAACTAATGCGGTGGAATAAAAGAATGTTCAGATCTACCCTGAACTTGTAGTAAATATTTTCAACTCCAATATAGATTATATTAATTAATTAAATATTATAAGGATATTTTTTTGTTTAAAGTTAATCAATACAACATCCAAGTCCTTTAATTCAAGTAAGGTAATATTTTAAAGCTACTACTGATGTGAAATCCCAATTCTGGTTCACTAACAAGTAATATGACCTAGTGGAAACATACCCCAATGAGTGCCTCCCTATATTCTAGATGGTATTGACTTGAGATGAGGGACTATGTTGGTATGATGGTGTGATTACATCCTCATTATCATAGTATTTCAAAACATTAAATGGGAAAGATTTTGTAAAAATTGATATATCAAAAATACTCTAATTAAATCATCAATATGATAATTTAATTCATGAAAATTGAAGAGTATCATATAAAATATGATGTCCTGATGTTATAAAAAATAGAAATTCCCTACCATTTAAGTAGTCTTACGTTGTGATACATTATAAACTAAATTTAAAAATAGTAAAAACTCTTATCTCCACTATAATCACATAAATATCTCAGTCATCTTCTCCTGTACTCATTCCTTGTAAATTAATCAGGTTTTCATCACTTTTTTATTCACATTATCCCTCCCTATATCCTTGAAGTCTATCTATGAATAAATTAATGGCTTGAATAGGGTGTGATTAAAACCATATGTATTTTCACCAAAAATATATATATAACTAATCCACTCTAAGAATATAAATCGTACCAATCTTGTGGGGCTATCATAAGTGAAGAGACAAAAAATGAATGTTTAATTTTGTCAACTAGGTTCATTATGGGATACCCATATGATGATAAATACATTGGGTTTCTCTAGAATTTCATGACCATATATCAGTAGGGTTTTGATATTTTTATAATGAGAATCATCCCAATAATACACATCAAGAATACATAGTGGTATATCAAATATTTTTATCTGACGATATGGACTACCATATCCAATATCCTATAAAGTGAGGGTACTGACAATCATGTGTAATAATTCTAAATAAATAATAATGATATACATGTCTAGTAATTCAAAATAAACAATAAGGGGTGCCATGTAAAATTTATAAAATAATGTTAATTTAATTACATTCATGTCATATAATATGTCAAGGCATAGAAATATCTTCCTTTATAGCCACAAATTCAATCCATCAAACTAGGTTGTACAAGAGATGAGAAAATAAAGGTTCTATGTGTAATATACTTAACATATTAGATTTCAATTTTATTAACAGGCCCTTACAATTAATGAGTGAGCATGTTGTCCATGGGAAGCTTTATAGAAATTATCAATTATTTAGTAATGTTTAAAATATCCCAATATCACTGATCAACCCAAACACACTATAATGGTTTTTTGGTCACAATGGAAAAATTATTCTTCAATGAATTTTATTCATCCTAAGCAATGGATGATTTAGGTTTAGGTTTTCATCCTCCAATCAGTTAATAATTTCCATTTCACGTCAAATCATGTTCTAGTTGATCAATTGAAGGTATTTCAAATCATAAGGGAGACACATAGAAGGTCCAATGTAAATCCCAATATAGAAAAATTATTGAAACCTGGAATTTTAGGGAAAATATATAGACCACATAACTTATAATGTTGGATTTATCCTTATCCAATATAGGAAATTTCTTCATATTGGATTAATAGAAATCAGACAAACTATACAAACACCGTGAAAATAGGTCATAATAGAACATATGAATATTTCACCGATGACTGTAAGATAATAATGAAAATAATCAAGGGAACTCAAAGAAATACAATGTGTAATATTATCTGATTCAGAGTTTTTGATTTCGAGTTTGGATGTTGGGGATCTCAGATGGCACGAGTAATGAAAATTTGGGAGTTCTTCTATTTTTGTTCTAGAGTGACAAAGAGGAAGGAGAGGGGGAAATTATATTGATGTAGAAGGAGGGGAATTTAGTTTTTCCTGCATTTTAAAAAGAAATTTTGTTTTCTAGACTATTTGATTAATATTGTGCTAACCATATAGTCTCCACTATTTTGAATTCCATACAATTCATATCCAAGGCACATAGTTAAAAACCTTGATCTAGTTGTGCTTGCCTACTGTTCAAATTCACCCCTTGTATGGTTCATTAACATAATTTGAAAACCCACGTAAAAATACTGAAATATAAATCAACAATTAATTGTAGGTTTTTAATTTTTTTTATGAACCTCCATTTATATATAAAAAAATCATGTATCACCCATTATTGCCCGCATGGTTTTTGGGAACAACTATAACTAACATGGTAAAAACCATGTTCCTCAAAAAATTATACTATAACTCTACGATCTGTTTAGCTTGATTTATCCCAAAAACTACCTTAATAACTTATCTCACAAATTTTGAAAAAACATGTGGTTCAGAAAATATTTTTTGGAATTTAAATGTCCATGAAAAATAGGGATCTTACATGTCGGTTGGAGCAATACAATGATGTGGTGATAGGTACACTTTCTATTCATTTTGGAAAAGAGAACATCAATTTTCATTTATTTTTATTCAGTCATTCTTATAGGGAATTTATATTATTACTATTCAATAAACCAATCAAAAAATTGGGGTGGTAATTCTTGTGAGGGATAAAAGAGATAAAATATTATATCCCAAGTATATAAATCCCCAGGTTAATGTTGGTGGATTAAAACAGCCAATAAATGTTGTCCTACTTACATTAGTGGAGTTTGATTTCATATTGGTAATGTGTTGGATATCCTTCAAAAAATATATCCTCTACTTTTATGAGGGTGATAAATATGCACATATCGATTCATCCTCTGATTTTGTACAAGTTTGAGGGGAATAAAGAATCTATTTTTGGATTTTATCCCTAAATATGGTCATTATTTTCATATAATAATGTATATGTAAGTCAAATGTCTATGTATATGGATAGAATCAATATTTAATGAGTTCCTACAATGATATGGTATACTAATGTATTACATAAAAATATTCATGGACTTCACCTTGAATGATAGGTTGAGTTCCACATTGCACTTATAAATTGTTCTATTCTAATTTCAAGGAATGCATATAGAGTATATAGCATTGGTTAGAATAACTTATGTAGTTGCAATAAAATATTTCAAATGGGTTCAAACACAATGAGTTCTCCATCATGGGGTGTTCTAGTGATCTTCTTCATGAAAAAGTATAGTCATTGTCCATATATATTGATTATTTTAAACTCAATAAAATCACAATAAATAAATAGTACCCCTACCATGGATAAATGAATTATTCATTCCAATATCTGTGCCCAGTACTTTTTCTATAGTGGACCTTACTTTATATTATCACCATTTAATGGTGAAAATAATATATTCACAATATTCCATTTCAAGCAATGAATGGACACTATGAGTTAATACTGACTCTCTTCAAACTCACTAATGCTCCAAAAATATTTATAGACAAAATGAATATAGTGTTTAGTGATTACCATTATAATTTTTCTGTTTTCATGGTTGATGAAATTTAGATATACTCCATAATTAAGGAGGAGTATGAGATGCATATAAATATATTTTAACTGCCTAATGAAAGGATATTCTATATCAATTGTATAGTAAATGTGAGTTCTAGATTTAGGAACTGTCATGATTCTTACATGTTATCAATAGAAAACAGATATATGTGGACCCTTCAAAGAAAAAGACAATGGAAGATTTTCTTAGACCAACATATAAAATATAGATATATAAATTTCAAGGACTATATAAGAATTTAAAATTAATTGGGAGAAACAACGTAGGATTCTCAAACCTACTAACTATGTTGAATCAAGAGAGAGTACTTTTTTTAGAATATTGAATTTGAAAATGTAAATAAAAAAATAAAAAAGGGCTTATCAGAAAACTATTCCTAATGATTCCCTTTAATAGGAGACTTTTTTTTGATATACAATATTACATAGAAGAATGAAATGTGTTTTTTATTTTTGTGAAATGATAAATTTATAACGTATTCATCAAGTATGTTGATAATTCAGGAGAAAACTAACCATCTCATGATCTTGGGTTGAGGTCAGTTCTCTTGACAAAGCAAATATTGTGGAATAATCTCAAATGGAATAGTCCTCAAATAAATAGGGATTATATGTTTCTCATGTTTGAATTCGCATGGAATGATCTTAATCTCTCATAGTAAATATAGTAAGAGATTATCAATAACTATGATTGTACCATCCACTACCATCTTGGGAATGATAATAAAATAGAATATAGATAAATATAGAGGATCATACAACCATATCAGTTATTAAAATTATTATGTATCAAATCATGTTATAATTGTAGAGGATGGATATCAGAATCATAAAGGATAGAACACAATTGTTCCTTTCACAAATTATTTCTCACTTTTCCCTTCTGAATATGATAAAGATAAAAAAATATGATATTTAAATTAATTAGAGGCTAAAATATATAAGATAATAAATATCCTTATATTTTAAAATTTATGGATAAGGAATTTTATGATATAGCTCATGACTATGAATACCATAAAATATTGAGATAATTAATGAGTTGTTGAATGATTCAAATAGTTTGTCCATCTTTATAATACAAAAGAATATGTGGAAATATAAGTATATTGACCAAGGATTATCATACATAGATATTATATCATTAGTGTTTAGTATTCATTTAATTATAAAAACACACACCTGAGGACCAGAATAGTTTAATGCTTTTGGAAAAAATGGAAACACAAAAAATTATTCCCTATGTAAAAAACATCATATAACACAATGATCAACATATCTAGTACCTTTCTTAGATATATTATATGTAATACATTTCTTCACAACCATAGGGTGTAAAAATTATTAAAATTTGAGCTCAGATTCTCAGTAAAGGTAAATAATAGAGATATATAATAACAACATGAAAAAAATTGTATAAGAACTTGATAATATGTTTTTTAAAGCAACCACAACATATATAATGAAAAAATATTGATTCATAGAATAAGATTTTATAGTTAATAAGACCTGAACCATAAGAGAATGAAGTTACATGATCTGAGAGAGAATAACATTTGAATAAGGCATAGATTTTTATCATTGACATAAGTATAGAAAATCATTTCCATTTTTGTGAAATCAAAATTTCCATGGATACCATTGTGGAATGTGTTAACTCCCAGATCCATTATAATAGTTAGGGTTCATTCCAAATACCTTTATAAATGACCAATTAGCTTAATGAGTATTGTTCACTCTTCATTCCAATCATGTCCATCTAATGAGATATAAATATTTTTCCAATATATTATCGGGATATAATATTCCCACCCATCTCATAATGAAAATGATATTTACTTGTGCTTAAGTTCATAAAAATTGTCATATGATAAAAAATGAACTTAAATGGGTTTTATAAAAATTTCATCATCTTAAAACATATATAAAAGATAAATATTTCATAGTCATTTCATCATTTCATCATAGATTAACCTATGGAAAAAAGAATATGTTTTAATACAATCATATAATTTGAATAACTCATGGACAATATATGGGTTTTATAATGATATTCCCATAATAAATAAAAACCTTTTTAAGAAATTATAATAATGATAGACATGGATCATATCCCCAGTAGGAAATAGGTAATATTAAAAGATGCCATCTTAGATTGGAAATGATTTCGATCAATCATTTAAAACATATCATGTGGAAAATATTATTTTTTCTTAAAAAATAAGGGTATAACAAAAAATATTAAAATATATTTCGTTGAAAATAACCACTAAAACTTATAATATATTCCTCAAGGAAAATAATTGTCATAACATTGGGTTTTTATGTTATATTGTAATCGTAAAAAAATATTCATTTCAAAGTTTTGGTTAAATCGTAATGGGAGATGATTTGAAAATGAAAATATGATTTATATAAAACAATCCTTATGAAAATGAATAAATTGGGTATAAATTACTTCTAAAATCCATGTTATAGGATAATAAAATACTTTTTGAAAAAAATATTTTTGAAAAAATCATATTTTTTGATGAAGAGAAAAATAAAATATAATTTTATTAAAAACATTTACACAATTTTTTATGTAATAAAAGTGGGAAAATTATAATATTACATGAAAATAACATGAATAACCATAGTAGATTTAAATTCAATCATTTATTTATAGATTTTTCATAATAATTTATCCTGAGAAACATAATCCTAAACAATCTATATAATTGATGAGATGTAAACATAAAATGATTTAAAATTTGGAAACATTGAATCATAATCACTTTTATGGAATAAAATAAAATGGAATATTAAATATAATTTGGATAGATAAATTCATGGTGTAAAATGTTTAAGGGGATTTATATACAAATTTTGAAAGAATATTGGTTCATGATATAATATATGTCTGAATGAATGAAAATTGAGAAAAAAAATACCTTACCTTATCTATCATGTTCAGTAATAATAGTTCTAAGATCATGCATAATATATATGTTTATTATAAATATATTAATTAACAACAATTATACAAATAGTACAATATATTTTTTAATTATAACCTTCTTTTTTCCCTTTTTAGAAATTCACTATAAAGTTATATTTCTGTTAATAACTTTTTTTCTTTCATTACTATTTTTCTATTTTATTTTTTGTTCATTATAATTTGATAACAATTTAATACTATTAATAATATTAAACTTGATATAAATATAATATATATTATGTATATACGTATTCAGAGTAATTTAAAACATTTAGTTATAGAAAATGAAATGAAAACATCCTGGAGATGCTAGCTCATATACACGCTTGAATGAGGATTCAATTTTTTTATTGAAATACAAGAAGTTAAATTATATATTATCACTGTTGAAAAATTATAATTTCATATATTTTACAAAATCACATTAAAAATATCTTTATTACCTTCCATGTAATGTATGACTGTGTCACGCCACTTCATGAGGCAGTAGCCACCCTTACAGTTGAGAAACATTATCATATTCCCAAAAAATATATGGATTGAATTTATGTATAATAACATATTTCATTAAGAATAATGATATCATAAATATCATATTTAAAAAATAATCCCATTATTATATCCAATTGTGATTGAATGTAAAAGAAAAATGAATGACATTGGTTCGAGAGACATTAGGTTGTTGTACACACCCATGATGATTTTGTAACCCATTTGATGGAGGTTAAAATAGTTGTAGGAAATTATCTTAAAATAATAAAATTTATTTATATTTTTTATACCTATGATATTATATCATCATGGTATGCTTATAATTTATCTATATTGGAGAATAAATAAAACATTATTTCTTGTTGTGTGTCATATTCTTTGGATATGTTCCTTAAGTTTGCACAAAAAATTTTCCTATGATATATTTATGACAAAAATATGGATTCATGGAATAGAAGTGGGATGTGGGTAAGGGATTTTGGTACTTATGATCTCAAAAAAATATTTTTATGTTTATAAGAAGAGAGGAGAATGGTAGCCTTTTATAAATTATGTGAGTGAAACATTTGTATTTTTTTTAAAGATTGGCTTACACCAACATTTTACATGTCTAAAGGATTCAATAAGCGAAATGGATTTATAATATTAGATATATGGTCTAATTAATTCCATAAAATGGTTTCTGAACAAGTTTTGGGATATTATTTTTACCCCAATTCATTTTATTTTAACCCTTAATAAGTCCAACAGTACCATAATCATGGTAAATAATATTTTCAATTTTTAATTATAAATTAGGTAAAAAATTATTTTTAAATTTTTAGATATTATAGATTATGATGACTAAGAATGGGGAACCATTTTACAAATTATATTCAAAGATTTATAAAATATTAATACTATATTAATCCAATATATGTGACCATAACATTTTTTTTAACGAGAATGATAAAAATATTATAAATTTTTATATCAAACATCACTAGGTAAATGATTAAAATGACCTAAATTTTATTATTAGATGTATAATTGATTTAATTTTATTTTAAATACAGTTTTTAATATAATTTAAATTTATACTTAAATTAAATTCAAATTAATTTTTCAATTAAAATTCAGTATTTATCAATATTCATCAAAACATAAATGTTTTCATAAAAATCTACAAAATTCACCTGAATATAATATTGATATGATGATTTCAAAAAATAATTTTTTCCAAAACTTTTTTTCTAAATGTTCAAAAAATTAAATTCATTACTATTCCGAAAAATGAATATTTTTTGAAAAAATTACTATTCTTTTTAATGTATAAATATTTTAACAAAAATTATGTACTTTTTCTTCAATATATTTTATTTATATAAAATTAATATTCATAATATTTATAAATTTTTTATTAACACTTATATCACTGTGTCTAATATCTAGGTTATAACTATTTTATTTAAAAATCTATATTAATAATATATCATGCTTTAGTTATAACTCGTCATTGTTTTTAATGCAATATAACCTATATTGGTGTTTTTCCCAAGCATAACATGGTGTTGGGTATAAAAAAGTTATAAAATAAATTTAATTTATTCAAAGAAATCATATATTTTTCTTGTGCTACTTTCTACCCTATGAAAATGAAGTTCCCCATCGAAATTGATCACTTTTAAACAAAAAAATGAAGATAATTATGCCGAATCATATAAGTTCCCACATAGATTCCTCAAATATTTGGTTTCACTATAAAACAATTACCATGTGAGTAGAAATTTTTTGTAGAACTTTTTTTGTGCGATCCCAAATATCCACTAGTTTTTCATCTTAATAATTGGTTTTCTTTAGTGGTGTGACCTCTATTTTTAGTACATGTAAAGGGTTAGATATGAACATCCTCTAGAAGGATACAATGAACACATCACTGAATTTATATTGGTTTGGAGGAATCACCAATCGATATGATACAATCCATATTCAATCAATAATTCCAAAAGGGCCAATATTCTTAGGGCTCAGTTTCCTCTTGTTTCTAAATATCATAACATTATTCCATTGATAAATTCATAGAAAACATTATCAGAATCATCATCTAAATCACATTGATCTTTATCAACATAGAATTTATGCTGACTCTGATCATCCCTGATCTATTGATAAACAGATTTATCATTCTTTACCATTTCATCTACTATATTAGGTCCCAATATCTTTATTTCTCAACCTTTATTCCACCATTATGGAGATCTATATTTTTTATAGAGGGATACATAAGGATCTATCTAAATTTTTTAGGGAAACTATTTGTTCTATAAAAACATTACAAAATGATGGTTTTGATACCAATCACATTTTTAATCCAATGGAAAATATATAAACTTATACTATTGGGATTGAATTCTTCATTAAATATGATAATTTGTTTAAGGATGTAATTTAGTGATGAAACTATTTTTGTTATCAATTTTCTTCTATGTCATTTTCTAAAAAAATCAGTTAAACTATGGATCCTAAGAAAACACAATAGAATATTGTACACCATCCAAAATTACATCTTTATTAATGTATATCTTTGAAATTTTATCTATAGAGAAATATTATTTTATAGTGATGAAGTTGGTTGACATAGTAAGGTGATAAAATTCAATTCAAATTGCATTATTCCCTTTAGACATTTTTTGGTGTCTGATGAAAAAAATTATAATGATGTTTTCCAATTTCTATCATGGTTCAGTTAATAGATGCAACATATCCTAAGAATTTTTTCTTTTATATCAAACTTATTGTGATAGGAATCACAGAGATAGAAACTATGGGATATATCTCATCATTCCATTGAACATGAAAAACTATTCCAAATCAGTTCACATATTTGTACATATTGGATGAATAAGGAATGAAGAATAATGTGCTTCCACTAACTACAAATTAAAATATTGTTTGGAAGGAACACATACACTGTTTCTAAATGATATCATTCAATTAAGGTAATGGTTAAACATACGATAACAGATAACATTATGTTTCAACTCAACATCTACCTTTCATGTCTCTTTAATCATTACATGTATAAATGATTTAACATTCAATTAATCATTATAATATATTTCCCCTTCCTTTAGGATTTCCAAATCCCTCATTTGAAAATCTAGATATATTGTAACATTTTTAATCCTCACTAGGGATAAGATATCAGGATCCGTTCAAGTCAATGCATCACCCATCTTGTTCCCTTTCCCATTGGGGTATTATATTAGCCAGTCATAACCTTTAATCATCTCTAATTGTATTCCTTGGCACAAATTTAACTCCTTATCCGTGAATATACACATTAAATTTTTATTTTTAGAAAATGCATGACACTGTTATACTTACTGATAATTACTATATATATTTAATGCAAAAAATACTACAACATACTCTGAATCATGTGTTTTTTATATTTTCACATGAATCATTAATTTTTGGGAGGTATAATCTATAAACATGTCAATATGCATAAAAATAAATCCCAAAACCATATTTCATGCATCCCCGTAGTTTAAAAACCATTCTCTACATCATGGTAATGTATGTATTGGTTCGTTGACTAATCCTCTCCCTAGTTACCTTAATGTTTCATTACATTCAACAATTCAGAGAAACCTGGAACCACACTGAGTCAACATGGCGACTAGATTAGATAGTAATGAAAAATTATCCATAAAATCATAAATAAGATCTCTCTAAAACTAGAAATAAATGGATCTCAACCACAATGGTTGGTTTGTGACAACATTTGATAGCCTTTGTCCTTGATGGAACTACAGATGTTGGCTCACATTAGAATAGCTACCCAAAAAATGAATCATTTTTCGACCACATATCAAGCTTTGTAAATTTTTAATATATTTAACCATCCTTAATATCTTTAATTAAATCCTAAAATGATATCTAATTTATACATTTTTATTTATATAGATAAAAATATAATCTATAATGACTACAAAAAACAGATCTAGGTAATACCTAAAGACTCTATTTTTTAAAACATTGAAGATATCAAGGGAATTATTATGACCGAATGGAATCATTATGCATTCATATTGTCCATAAAATCAATGGAATTTCCTCTTACATATATTCTTCTTCTTGACCCACAATTGATGATATCCCGAATGAAGGTTAATCTTGAAAATATATTGAAAAACACGTAGTTGATAAAATAGTAATTCAATATGGGGTAGAGGATACAAGTTCATGATATTGATATTGATCAAGGTTTGGTAATCAATTTAGAGTTTCATTGATCCACATTTTTTAACTAAGAGAATGGGTGAACCCTATGCTAACACAAATACACAAATGACTCCCTTATCAAGGTTCTCCTGTAGTTTCTTCCTCAATTCTTACAATGAAATTAGGGCTATTCACTAGGGATTTAGTAAAATATGTATTGAACCATGTATGAGTTATATTGATAACTAAAAAAATTGGATGAAAGGTAAGAAAATCATAGAGAATTATGTAAAAAAACCCCACTCAATAATAATATCATAGTTGTCACATTTCTCTATAACCGTCTAAAATATACTCCCATTCTAGATTCTTATTAAGACCCATACCATGGATGTGTTCTCTATTGGAAGTTCTTATGTATGATCAAATTGATATACCGTCATAGGTTGGTTTGGAATACCAAATGCGACTTCCCTTCCTCCAAAATTTATGTGGAATTTATGTAGAGAAATCCAATCCATTCCCAATATAATATCAAATTTAACCAGAGGAAGAATGAAATTTTTTTTGGAATCACATTCCCTCCAACATCATATGTACATGAATCATAGACATTATATGAAACCAGTATAACATTTTGGGTTTTCAATATTAATTATATGTCTAATAATTTAAATGTAATCATTATACACAAATAAAATTCATATATATGAAATAATGGGTTGATCCATAGTCAAATAATACATTATCTATTCTATGGTGAATATTAAGTGTACCTTTCACAGTGTTTTTATCACACCCCTTGTTAGAAACAGTGATCACATGAGAATTACCTTTTTTCTTTTATTAATATGTTTATGGAATAAATATTCATCATTATTAATCCAAAAATTTCATCAATTATAAAAAAACACCTACTCCATGAATTTGAAACAACAAAGTGAGGATTGTGAATTATGTGTATCTTTTTCGCAACTCACATCATTCGCATTCTTATTCACATTACTCTAGAAATAAATTTTTAGATAACATTCACTTAAAAAATTGAATGTTTGTATTCCTATTACGATAATTCACTGCATTGTTCTTCCTAATAGTTTATCGTAAAAGAAAACCCTATAATTTTCTTTCCATGAATTGTAGATTTTACACTAAAATCCATTTTTCTCATTTTATCAATACTGTGATATTGACACATAACTCCAACATCTATTTCAACCATTATAACACATTAAAGATACTTTTAATATCTATTAAAGTGTATTTTAGATATAACCCTTGACAGAGATCATTTAATGACGCTGAAAAATTTATTAACCTTATTTTCATGTGGGATTATAGTACCTAAATCATGCCACACAAATTTGTATGATATTTATTCATATATACCGATATATTTATAATTCTATTTTTATCACAAGGAACTAATTATCCATATTTGTAAGTAGAATATGGGGAATTTAATTATTGAAAAATACATTTCTTATCTCTTCCTAATCCAGGGGTTATATTTTATCCTATTGACTCATATTATTGAACATATTCAACCATTGAACTGCTTCACCTTCCAAATGGTAGACAAATAAACATAATTATTCATTTTCTTGAACACAAGGGAAGAGAAAATATATTTCTAGTGGTACTAACACATTGCTTATAAAATATATTTTTAGTAGATCCATTGAATAAATGTAGGAATTTCCTTATAAAAGATTCAATTGAATGTCGTTCACTCATTGGTTCATTTGGATGTCTATCATGCTTCATAGTTTAAAAGGTTTTGTGAGCATCCATCCATCCAACATTAACTTTTTATTAAACTTTCAAACTGGTTAGTACACCATAGGAAAACAAGTTTAAGGAGGCCTAAAATTATGAAGTCTTAAAGTAGTTTCCCTAACTAAATTACTACATTCTAGGGTAAGAGATCCCAAGGTAGAAAACAAGAGACATTGAAAGCCAATGATAATCTTGGAGGATAAAAAATCTTCCATATTAATCCCCTCACGCCAAATGTGACCAAGGATCAGCTAAGAGTATAGAAGACACTTTCAATTACAAAAAATGTAGGCAATAGTCCATGGAATGTGGAGCATCCCTCGTAATGTCCCGTGATGAATAACTGAGTCCATTTCCCCCAACTCAAGCACAACATTACCAGAATGACATAGATCGATGCCCTTAAAAATTTCATACGCCTCATCCATAAGAGAGTCAAACATTCCAAAATTACAACTGAAGGCCAGAATCACCGACCCTTGGAAGTCATGGACCACCCCTCCCCACCCTCATTAAACCAGACATTCAAGACCCATCCACATTGAGCTTCAGACCGCTGTGCGAATTTTTCCACTGCACCCAACATCCCTCCTTATTCACAACCTATAAAAATGGATTACAGTAATTACCTACCATGAAAATTATTAGTAGGGTGGCCTCACCACCCTTAACAAGTGGTATCAAATCTATCCCAGTACAATGGGCATGAAAAACTAGAGCAAGACTCGAACAACACATACCCCCATGCCGCTACTGGTTATGAGTTTTCCAAATTCTCCATCATCCCACACTAAATAGCATCACCCTCATCTTCTTATCAGAGGCGTTTTCATCAGTTCTTGATAACAATGAGTGCAGAAAAGATGTAGCTAATACTGCCCGACCTACTCATCTGAATATCAAATGAAGGAAAACCCAAATAATGGCCACCCAGTAAATGGAGAAGAAGGGATGGTCAGTCGACTCTTCAATGGTAATCGAGCAGAATAAACATTTAGATGCAACAGGAATCCCCTTGTGCTTCACCTAATCATCTTTATGAACATCCTGATTCCGAAGATACCAAATAAGGAAATTATACTTCACTAGATAATCATTACACCACACTGCTTCATTCCAGATATCTGATAAGTCGTGCACCCGAGTCAGCAAGTGATACCCCTTAGTTGATAATAGCCCTGAGGATGACGCTGTAAAAATGAGTTTATCAGGCTCCTTAGTCAAGGTTATTCCATCGAAGAACATCAGTTGACTATGCATGAGAATAGCTTGAATAAAGGTTCTAAAACTACTGGCTTGAGCAATGGAAATCTCCAGGGTCGGGAAACCTTAAAAGCCCAATGTTGAACCTACCCAATTATCATTCCAAAAATTTATTTTCCCACAACCATCCTACCATTGGGAGTGAGTAAAAAGCACTGGTAAGTTACTAGATATTGTGATCCAAACATGAGAAACAATTCTTCTACCACTGGAAAAGTGAGTTCTATATCTGTTATTAATAATCCTTTCCCATAATGATTTGTTCTCCAGATATTCCCAAGAATGCTTAGCTTTCATACCGTTCATTTCCCCTCTTATACTTAGAACATTAATACCACCTTTAGAAACCACTCTACCCATCTTTTCTCATGAAGTCCAGTGAATTATACCCTCATTATAGATATCCCTTATGAAATTGGTCAAAAAATTTTCAATATTAATCTGCATCGATTTTGGCACACTGAGCATCGGGAGCACATTCATGGGAATTGAGGATATGACAATATTTCCAGCATAATACACCCCCCCCCCAAAAGAGAAAAACCGGTTCATCCAATTTTTAGTATGATTTGTAAATTTCCTAAAAAGCCCATAAAAATGTTAAATATTGATCATGCCTAGTGTAATAGGAGCTCCGAGTTATTCCATAAGAAATTTTTATTAATGTATGCCCACTTCCCCCTCAATATTATTCTGAATTCTTTCTGAACACCATTTCGAGAGAAACACACTGCTTTTCTCCCGATTGATGGACTGACCACTATAATTTCAATAGGTTTCCATTACCCTATTAAATTCCTTAATGTTACATTTATTACCATTCAATAATAATATCATTTCATCTGTAATGAAGTTATGTGAAACATCAAAAGAATCACTCTACCATGATATGCCTGATGCTCCCATTAAAACTGTTCCCCTCAAAATATCTACTAAGAGAGACCTGAACCAAGCTAATGAGAATGGGTGAAAGAGGGTCTCCCTGCTATAGGCCTCACTTGGGTTTGATGAAACCACACCACCTCCCCATGAAAGAGACAAAAATCCAAGGCGAGCTGAAAATTCTAAACAGTAGATCCACGTCCCCTCCAGAAAACCCCATGCGAGTCAACACATTAATGATAAAATTACATTCCATTATATCATAAGCTTTTTGCATCACCACTTTAATCCCCAGGTTTGACCCAGGTGTATAAAGATTATTAACACCTACCAACTCCTGAACCATGGAAATGGCTGATGGGGTGGACCTTCCGTTGAAAAAACTCTTCTGATTTTCCAATACCCATTGGGGAAGATGAGCCTCAAGTATTCTGTTCATAACATTTTCAAGAGACATGGAGGGAAAATGACACATACAAATTGGCCGGTATTGATTGAGGGCATTGTGGTCTTTCAATTTCAAAATTAAAATCGAAGTTGACAAACAAGAAACTCGAGGAAAATTACACCATCTAAAGAAGTCCAAAATGGCCTCAACCAAATCCAATTTAATCCACCCTAGATTATAGTATCTAGACTGGGATGTCATTACATGGAATCTAATCTCTCTATCAATTGAAAAAATTCAATTATATTTTCAGATACATTCATATATCAATAGAATAATACTTAGAAAAATTGTTAGATAAATCACTATGTTTTTTTATCCATGATTCCAACGGTTAACCAAACCAGTCATCATATAACAATTATTTGGACTAGGGTTTTACATAAATTGATATTAACTAATTTTCTAGGAATATTCATTACATTACACAAGAACATTCCCGAGTATTATAGTATTTTTGTGTCTTTTGAATCACGGAAACATTAATAATTTGTCTATATATAAACTATATTGTCACCCAATGTGATCTTCAAAACTAACACCCTTATAAAAAATTATATTATGTAATAATTATCAGCATAACCATAAAATATAGAACAAAATAAATGGTGATATGATATTCTAAATAAAGGTAAACAAGAGATATACACATGAATAACATGAACATATGGGTATAAAAACATGAACATAAAATTTTAAAACCATAACCTCAATATAGAATATCAGAATAATAAGAAACGGAATAAATATTGGATGTTTATAAGACATCAATCGTAAAGGAATCAAATATCATGGTCCATGATAGAATAAAAATAGTACATTACATATATTTTTTGTATACAAATAAGTTTATATAATTATTTCCATATTAGTTAAGGATTAGATTCAGGGATTTCATAGTGGAATTGGTTCACTTCCCATAACATCGTAATTACAAGGTTCGCTCCTAAGAACATTATATTTGAAAAATTCCCTTACTAAACTGATTTCACTCTACATTCTCATCATGTCTTTCACATGATATTTAACTATTTTCCCAATCCATTGGAGGGTTATATAAGTCCCACCTATATTATATTGAAAATAAAATTTATGTGTGTTATATGATAATAAAACAATTATCATATCATAACACAAGAATTAAAAATGGGATTATAGATATTTCATCATATAAAATACTGTAAAATATATATATGTTTGAAAATCATTTCATTATTTCAACATAATATAATCCATTAAAAATTAAGTGGGGTTCATATGAATTTAATCATGGTATAACCCATGTAAAAGAAATGGGTTTCAAAAAAACATTATTCCAACAAATACATAAACTATTCAGAAAAAGAATAAGAATGGTATCCTAAAATTATATCCCCAGTAAGACATAGTCAAAATTAAAAGATGTCATCTTAGATTGAAAATTACTTACATCGATCATTTCAATCATCTATTTAAGAATATATCCTTTTTTATTGAAAATTAATTATTAAAACATAATCCATTTGTAAAATATTTCTCTTAGGAAAAAACAATGACAAATATAAAGTAAGATTCAAAGAAAATAATTTTCATCATGATGGGATGTTTTTTTCATGTCTTCTAGATTAATAGATTAGTTCCTTTCACATTTTTAGTAAAATAAAAATGGGAATTGTTTTAGGAAATTAACAGAATATTACATTAAAAACATAATTATAAAAATTCATTGATTGGAAAAAATTTTGTCCCAAAATAATCGGTTAATAATAAAACAATTTTGAAAATGTTTTTAGAATTCATCTATTTTGAAGAAAATTAGTTTTTGATCAAAGGGAGAAATAAAGACGTATTTTATTTTAAAAAAACCCAATTTAATCTACATACAATAGAATGAAAATTATACTGTTAAATTAAAATTTCATGAAAACCCATAGGATAAAAAAAGTCATTTGTTCCTTGAGAGATTAATCATAATATTTTTTCAATTGAAACATAATCAAAAAAACATTACTATAAACAATGAGATTAAAAAAAATTCATTACCACATTGGTAATCCTGAATTGAAATAGTCATGAATAAATAATATAAAATGGACCTTAAAATATCATTATTATATATAAATTAATTATATTTAATTTCAAATTGGCACTTATATACAACTCATAAATCAATACATGTTCGTAAAATAACATAATTTGTAATAAAGTAAAATTGTGAATATAATCATTTGTAATATGTCTTGATTTCAGTTCTACATATAAAATCCACATTTATAAAAAATATAAGTTTATTATACATCTATTATATAACAAAATTGATATACATCATGTCATATAATATTTTTATATGGAATTTTGTTTTCTCATACGCACGAACATTGTTTCCAATTTCTTTTTATGGTGGAAAAAATATATAGAATAATATATTATAATTAGTGAATCATTATGATTTTATATATATCACATTTTTTCATTAAATTCATCCTATAAACCTTCCATTTAAATCATGAATGAATCACATCACTTTACGAGCTGGAATTGTGTCGTACTGAAGAGTGATGTTATTGTATTCCCACAAAATGGAAAGAAAGACAGTATGGGTGATATATTAATTCTAAATGAAAAATAATAACATATACATCATATATAAACAATCAATTCATTAATATGAGCAAAATTTAGTGGTGTTAAAGGAGGAACGAATGATATCAGTTCCTGGGGATGTAGTTTTTCGTACACATGATTTGATTATATGGTAACACATATGAATGAAGACGAGAGGGTTTTTGGTCATTAACAAATTAAAAATACTTCTATTTATATATTATATACTGATTTTATTATATTATATTGGTATAAAAATAATTTAACTAGGTTGAGGATGAAAAAAGAAACAGAAATGGTTTTTGATGAATGTTACCACTTCATTAGGTATCCTACATAGGATTGCACCGAAATCCTTCCTAGGATTGATTTATATAAAATTTAAGGCTTCTAATGGAGAGGATGGATGTTTTTAAGTGCTTTTGGTAGGTATTTTGATATCTAAAATGGTTTTATTATATAAATAAAATATAATAATTGTTGAATTTTTTTTGGTGTGGTGAGTGGTGCACCTGTAATTATTTTGAAATAAAGAAAACACCCACATTTTTTTCATCTAAAAAGACTCCCATAATGGATAATTCATAAAAATATAATATATAAGGTTGAAAAATATATATAAATGTTGTTTTTTAATGTTTTTTGTTATTATTTGACACTTAACTTTACAGTTTAACCTCTGGTAAAACCATTTATTCCTAACTGGGTAAATAATTATTACTATTTTTACTATTCATTTTGATCCAAAAAGAATTTTTTAATAAATATAAATTATTATGTTTAATTAAATATATATATTTTTTCAAAATCTATTCAAAAATTTATCTAATTTTTATTTAAAATCAATCTCAGAGACACAATGAGAATGCGAGTTTTTAAAGGGAAAATTTTAAAATTTTCCAAATTTTCTATATCAAATTAAATATGAGAATGATTCCAATAACCTAAATTAGATTATTTGAGGTATAATTGGAAAAATATTACATTAAATTTGATTTAAAAAATAATGTATCTTATAAAATAATTACACAAAAATGTAGTTTTAAATTTTAGTGCATCATTTTTCACCATTAATCATAAAAAGGGACATTTTGAAAAAATCATTAAAATTCACCCTATGAAAATTTCCAAATGATTATTGAGAAAATTAATGTAATTTTTTCAAATTTTTTTTTTTAATTTTATAAAAATCATTTCGTCTTCATGAAAATGAATTAGAAAAAATTTTATGAGAAAATAGTTTTTTTAAGATATAATGCTTTTAAATAATATTAAGTAATTATTTATCAATCTGTTTTATTTTGAAAAACATAATTCATAATACTTAGAAAATAGTTTAAACTATATATATACCTATTTTTAAAGGATACATATTAAATTTTATGTTCAAATAACTATATTAATAATATATCATGGTTTCGTTAAAAATCGATGTTGTGTGTAATGAATGATGGACCACTATTGGATATAGTGATAGATTAACATCGTGTGCATGTAACATAAGATTTAAATTAAATTTAATTTATTTGAAATAGAATATAAAACCTTGGTTTGTTACAATCAATATAAATGATAACACTATTGGTGGAAACAATATGAAGAATGAGATAATTGAATATACATCAAAACACCATGTATATCAGTACATAATGAAAACAGGAATAAGACAATGGAAATGATGTAATAATTACCCATATCAACAAAAAAATATGTGAACATCATAATGTGAATTTTCCAAAATCTTTAAAATATATTTAAGGTAATTAAATTTATATATTTGATGGTATGTTGTCTTACAATGACAACTCATTCCATTAAAATTAGAATGGAATTCTAACCCAAGCATATTAGAGCAATGTTATCCCCAAAAGTCCATTGTTGGGGCCTACTACCATTATATTGCAATGAATACATGGAATAAAAACTATAAGGATCAAATATAACTATATCCATGGTAATCTATACACTTACATGGGTGTTGAATAACAATTTAATACACAAATCTAAACATAATATTTTCGAGAATAACAATATTCCATATAGTGTATCAATATCTATCAATCATTATAAACATCATTTAATACCATGGATGGGAAAAATTAAATGTGTGAGATCAAATTCTCTATGAAAGATATTTATATTAAAAGAAGACAAGAATAAATAATGATAATCTATTTAGAAAGATAAATAATTTATCACACATTCCATGTAATCAATAAACTGAAAGAAAGTGTGTATATAATGTCATAAGGTAAATAATAGAAAAAAATGTAATTCAAATAAAATGGGAGTCATTATAAGATAATGAGGTATCAATATATAAATATAAATAATTTATAATAAATTCCATTTAATTAATAAACAAATAATAAAATGAATCCATGTCATTAATTATATTTAAAATCTCATAGATAATACAACTGAATTCAAAATGAATGAAATTCTCACTTATTGGATGTCATGTTTCTGAGGTATATGAAACCAATACCCAATTTAACATTCACTTAGTGGTTTAAAACATACTACTATTTGGACCATTGAAAATCTAGTTTAGAACATGCATTTTTACAAATGTGAAGGTATCACATATAATAGATTTCATCTCATCATACAGTAGATGCATCAGTGGATTTCTTTAAATTGTCCCCAACCCATTTCAAGTGTGTATAAAATCATTCCTTATATGTTATCTAATTGATTTAACTCCTACGAAATATTAATTATTTTGTATCCATATTAATTAATTGATATAGATTAATCAACATTTCCCTTGTTAATAAATAACTATAAAATTAAATATCAAATGTGAAAATCATAAATGGTTAAGTAAACAAATTTAGCCACGATAAATAATATTGAAATTTATGGTAATTTTCATATCAAAAAGAATATGATTAATTCAATTTAAAGTTAATGACAACAAAAATGAATCAAGTAAGTGAATTCAAACATATTCCTTAGTCAAAGATTATATAAACCTATTTGAAAATGATTATGGATAGTTTAAATAAACATATATAACAATTTTTGTAATAATAATTTTGTTTTAATATATAAATTCAATACCATAAAATATAATTAAAATCATTATTAAGGACAATATTATTTTAATTTTGAAAGGCTTAAATTTCATTGAAATTTAATTTTAAAAATAATATTTTAGATAACATTTTGAAAATTTAATTGTTCAAATAAACTTCAAAACATATAAAATAATCTATAAATATTTCTAGTGTTAATGACTATAGGAAATTCCATTCATGATGAATAGTTTAAAATAAGTTTTCATTTTCATGTTTAAAAAAACATATCGATTTTTTTTGCAAGTGATATAAATATTCTTATAAAAATATTTTTTATAGAGTAAAAATTGTTGAAAATTAATTTAACAAATATTTTTGTAATGATAAAACTTTTGTGAAAACATTTTTTGAAAACAATTTTTGGAAGAAATAATATTTCCAACTAAAGTAAAAAATGAAATCATATTTTCATGAAAAACACTTTCTAAACTTGTTAACTAACAATGATTTATAAAATGATTCAATTATGTGAATTAAATAATCAATAACAAAAAGATAATAACAAGGGATGTCTTATATTGAATGTGTAATGTAATTTCCTTCAATTGATATTCAATAATAAAAAATCTAAAATATAATGTTATTGTGAAAAACAACCCTTCAAATGATCCTAACATTGAATTGAGAATTAATAAATGAATAAATTATATTTATCAACATAAAATCAATTATAAAAATTTTAAATAAAAAATAATATAATAAAAATTATTTACAAACATAATTGTAGCATGACATTGTCCACAAATTAGATGTTTAACCCAATGACTAGAAATTGTGTTAAGAAATCATGTACCTTACCTTCCTTTTGGTTGATTTATCTTTAACAACTTGTACAATTGTTTTAGTAAATGTAATTAATTAATTTAAAACCCATAAAAATATTTATTATTTAATATATTTTTCTTTTATAATTTCATATCACACGATTATTAATAATATTTAATTGTTTTAATAGTTTCCAGTGTTAATTTCCATGTTTTTTGAGTTTGTTTTGACTTCTTATTTTTTTCCTCTTACATAGTTCATGATTCAATAATATCCAAACTATATAACATTTTTTAATATAATATATAAGATTTATATATTTATTAATATTATTACATAATGCTTAGTTATATGAAATGAAATATACAATTCATAGAGATAGTAGGTCGCACATGGACTAGAATGATGTTTTCTTTTTATTATTGTATTGAAAATTTGAAAATGAAATATATCTATGTATTATAATTATTTTCTTTATGTCATAAATTTCTTATATTTTTTTAAAACCATGTTTAAGGAATTCTGTGTATAGTGTGAGTGAATCACAACGCTTCATGAGGCGGTAGTTCTCTATAAACACGAGTGACAACAACGTATTCCGAAAAAATGGAAATCATGAAAGAATGTTCAATTTAATAATTATAGAATAAAAAACATAAAAAATATCATACATATCATATATATACTATAAATACAACATTATTCACAACTGTGAAACGTGGTAGTGGAAAACGAATGACATCAGTTCACATGGTGATAGTCAACAGAACATAAAAACATTGATTTCATAGACAATTTGATGAATGTATTTAAAGTTTTAGAAAATAAGCATGAAAAATCAACATATATAATATAGTTAGGATATTATATATTCATGGAATAATAATAATTGAAGGATGTTGATAATGAAATAAAATAAAAACTCTTTTAGAATAACTTTACATTTTCTTCCTCTATCCCCCTTAAGATTTCATTAACTATTCAAATGATGAATTCCACCAAAACCAGGGACTCTAGAATTAGTTTCAAGATGTTTCATACATATGTTTCTAGTAATTTATGAACTGAATTTGTTTTAATGTGTACAGATTTTAGGAAAGAAGGTTTCCTTTTTTATGTGGGGAGAGTTGCATAGTAGTTATATTTAAAAAGTGAGAATTGCATCCACATTTATTCCATATAAATTGGCTCATATAATAAACTAATCTCAATACATGATTTTAAAATTTATATATATTTATTTAAAATGGGTATTTAACAAGTTGTAGGTCATTTCGCCCAAATGATTTCTCTTTTAGCCTTTTGGTAAACATGTTTTCTCATAGTTATTTTAATTTAACCTTAAATAATTCAAATAATAATTTTGTTCAAAAAAATTAACATATTAGAAATTATAAATTAGTCTGATTCATAATAGTTAATCCATTTTTTCAAAATCAGAAACCAATAAGTGGATATAAATAATTTAAAATTAATCTCACAAATGGGACGAGAAAGCCCATTTTTAATGTGAAATTTCTAAAATGGTTAATATGATTTTACATCTATATTCAATATAAATTGTATTTAACGACATTTATTAGAATAATATATTTAAAATTTATCTTTTATCACTATAATAAAATTCAAAATAAAATTTATTAAAATAATTGATTTAAAATAAAAGTTAGTTTTCAATTTAAAATGATAAATTTTCATTATTCATCAAACAATGAATCATCTCTAAAAAATAACAAAACATCACCCTATTATAATTTTGAAATTCCTATTTAAAATCTACCAGATATTTTTTCAGTTAAAATTTAAAATAATATTAAAATTAGTTATAAAATAGGTATGCCATTAAAAAATATCTTTTTGAAAAATAAATATTTTTATGTGTAATAAGGGAATTGTTCATCTCTCATGATTATAAAATATATTGAATTAATTTTAAAAAATTACTGAATTTATAATATTTTAATTTCAATAATATTATTAATTGATAGTAATTAATTTAATTTATTAGGATAAAACACCATATACATATAACAAAAAAAATTATAAAATATATTTCCTTTATATTCAATTGGTTTTTAAATTCATTTTTATTTATTTGGTAACCAATTAATTAAACCATATACCTCCGTAACTTATTTAATACTATTCATGTCTACAATTCCAATTTCTAGGTGGTAACTATTACATTAAATAATAATATTTATACTATATTGTTTTTCACTAAAACACAGTATTATATTTAGCACAAACTATCGAAACAACTCATCATTTAGTGCAATGAATGATGACTCGGTATTATGTGATTCAAAATCTATATATTACATTTAAAATTTTATATATATGTATATATATCAAAAATTAATTGAATTTTATATTCCTTTCTATGTTTTGTGGTGTGTGTCATACATGTTATTGAATACGATGATCCTAATTTAAAATTTCAGGGAGCTACATTATCCCTGTAATAAATAAATTGTTCCCACGCATTTTAAACATGATCTTGGTAATTGAGGGTTTTACAATTTAAAATACCATTTTTGAAGCACCCAAAACATAAACGAGGTAATAAAATAGCCTCTTAATAAAAGAGGAAATAATGTTGAAAATTCATTTAGAATAATGAATACATTGGTTTCCATATAAGAGAAAATTGGTGGTAAATGAAGATATTGACATGTATGAAAATAGAAAATATTTATAGATAGTGAAATTGGTCATTGGTCACAATATTTTTAATGATAAATTGAATGATAAAGGCCTTAAAACCATATATCTAATAGGTATGAAGAGGTAAATGATATCTTCAACAATGATAGTATTATGATAGCATTACATTTCATGATCCATTTCAATATTTGGGGAATGATTTTAATATCTATGAGGATAATGAAAAATAATTACATTAAATGTTTATTTTTTAGTAAAAATATTCATCCCTTGGGTTTTATTTAATCAAATTCATATCTTATTCCATGAAACATATATCGAAAAATGAATTTTGTATCCCAGAACCACTAACATTCACTTCTAACAGATAGTAAGATCCATAAAGACCGAAATGCCTTTCTGTCTATGTATAAATATTTTTTAAAAAAATATGGTGAATACATTAGTAACTAACAATAAAAATTTACTCTACTACTTCATCATTAATATTTATATTCATCTTTTTTAGATAAAAATGATGACATATTAATCAAAAAATAATGTATACTAGTGGTAGGAAAGAAACCTTGATCATCCATTGGTTAGGTGTAATTAACAAGAAAATTCAAGGAAATTTTTTTCTCAAATACTTTGGAATTTTACGAGTCTGTGGTTCTTGACGGCGCCTGATTCTGAGGCCCGGTGTGCCCAGAATCAATTTTTGAAGTTTTGTTCGGGTACGTTCAGGAAACTGACGTGTGGGTTTTTCAATCTTTTGAACTGGTACTGGAATTGAAATATGAGGACACCGATGAACTCGCAGCACCGGTATTCTTTTAAGGGGACCTTTACCACAGTTGCGTTTGATCGGGAGGAGAAGTTAATTTTTGGAGATTCTTTAAAAAATAATTAAAATTATGTGTACATAATTTTTATTTGATAGTGGTTAATTCCTTCAAAGAAGAGTTGGAGGTGGGGCCCACACCACACATAACCTCCAATGGGAGGATAATTGTGGTGGGGCCGACATGATCCCCTAACGGTTCAACTTCCCATAAAATAGCCATTACCCCCCTTCATTTATTGTGAACTCTTCACCCCCTTTTTGAAACTCTAGGATTTCCGATGAATTAATGTGGCCACCTCTTCTCTCATAAATTGTGCCAACCCAAATAATTAATGTCTACTTCAATTAACTTGGGTATCCACAATACTTTTTGAATGGTTTTTAATTTCATGGAAATTTTATTATAATGCGAAGCCTTGTTATAATATTTTCCTTTGAAAATATTTTGGTGGTGGAGGATCTCGAGAATTAGATGAAGGTGTTCCTCTCCAAAGAAGAACATCGTTCTTCAATGAAGAATAACTCCGACGAAGATCATGAAGAACCTCTTCCAATGGAACTTCTTCCTTGGACGCACCCCGACGTAAAAGAATCTACGCTGTCTTCAAATTCTTTATGCGTCATGATAACGACTCTTCCTCCAATGTTGATGGGACGACATCATTCTTCCGCGACACCCGACTACCGCGGCGCTCATCTTCCATGGCTCAACGACGTGCGACATCAATTACGAGGTAGGGGGTTTGAATAATTTTAGTTTAATAAAATTATACTCTTGTCTTCGCTGAATGAAACTGATCGTCTTGGCTTCTAGATATCACCTAACGCGGAGGGCGTGGGCCGAACAAACATGGCCCGAAGACCCTCTGTTGATCGACATTTACATTGGTGATGGAAGCAGTGTCAGGATAGGCGATGATGACCAGAAGCGACGACGACCGAATGTGGCAGCGGCAACGGTGGTCGCTCGCCGTCTCGAAGAGGACCATGACACCAGGTGCCGCCTAGAGATGGAAAGACTGTTTAACACCCGAGACTTTTATGTTATATAAATCATCAAAGGACTCCTTTACTACACAAAACACTTGCTTGGATTGCTTTACACGAAATCGTGACCTTCCTCGATAGCTTGCGTTGTACGCAATACCGAGTTTCACTAAACAACGATATGCTATTAAAATAATATTAAAACTAGCCGTTATGAATAGTAATAACCACTTCTTGAAATTTTATAAATATTATTTTTCAAAATGGAATTCATTTTTGGATTCGGAATAACGAAATTAGCGTAGGGTGAAATTTTGGTATTTTACTGAAAACTTTCAATTTTTGATGAATAGTGAAACCACTAAGTGATAGTTAAAAAACTAAATTTTTTATAAAACATAATTTTACCGCTTCTGTAAGTGGAATTTCAAAAATCCGAGAGACACGGTTGATGTCAGTAAGTAAAATGTGGTTCAATGAGATAAATTTAATTTTAGATGAATAGTAACTTTTTACTTTTTTTTACCACGGTTAAAAGTAAATAGGGTAATTTGGGGTAAAAATGTTATTATTATTACCCTAAAACATGTCCTATTTCTATTGGATAAGTTTAATTCGACCAAAAACACCTTTGAAATAAAAGATGACCATTTAGGCCCGCTTGGATTAGATTAGGACATTTATTATTAATTTATTTAAAGAAGGGTTAAAATAGTTAAAATCAAAGTTTAATAACTAAATAATTTTTAATATAAGATTATACATAAGATTAATTGGACTATAAATATTCATTATAAAGCTAAAATGATTTCCTATATATTGGTATTTTATTTGTAATTTTTAGACATTAAATAATTTAATTTATTTATGACACAAAGATGATACAGTAATTATCTTATTAATGAAATATTGACATAATTGATGTTATAAATACACAAATAAATGTAATTTGAGACTTTTTAAAAATTCCAATAATTTTATAGGTTAATATGACATGTTAGTATTATTTTAATTAACTTTTTTAGCACTAATCATTCTGTTATAATTTTCACAAAAATCAATTACTAAATAGTGTCAAATTTTACATAAATATTTTTAAAAAAATATTATATTATTAAATGTTATTTTATTCCTAAAAATATAAGGTTAGGCCAAATGACTTATATAAGGTTATATGTATTAATAATAAACAACTTGGGGTTCTTTTGTCTTGTTATAGTAAGTTTATTAACCTTATAGTATAAGAACACAAGAAGACATGATAAAAGTTAAATTATTTAACTTAATGTTAAATCTAAATGATAAGGTTAAAATAGGAACCTAAACTTGTCTAAATTCTATTTGATGAGATTATTTCGACCCATCCCAACCTTAGCTTCGAAATAAATCAATTTGATGCTATTTAATACCGAACATGACTTATTAATAAAATAATATTTTTAGTTTTTCCAAAGGAGCCCCTCTCCTCCCTTATAAAAGGGCACCTCCTCCTCCTCTTCCTCACACCACTTTGAACCTTCATGCTCGGCCGAACCCTGACAACTTCTCCTCTCCACTTCCCTAGAAACATCCTATAGGTCCTTGGCTTCTTCAATGACCAATGTTAGTTCCCTAAAATGAAATCTCAAAGAGGCGTTTCAAAGAAGAGGTAATGTCCATTACCAATTCTTTCAACTTTATTTCTTCTTCCACTTCATCTTATTTAGTTGTTTCATTATGAAGTAATAACATCAGTATCACTCATATACGGATATGTTATTATAAGTATGAAACAACTGTATTTCACCATCTATCCATCCTACGGAAAATGAAATCATCGCGTGTGCGTACGTACGGAATACCGTCTCCACGCCATGGTGTAATCTATTTTCCACCACCACCATACTTATATGGGTATAATGGTGTATATAATGACTATATATTACTATTGTAAAGTGATATTTATTCTTAAATAGTATACATACACTCCAATACAATTCCACGATCATGGGAACGATATCATCGCTCGTGCGTACGTACGGAATACCGTCTCCACGATGTGATGTGACTCGTTCTACATGATTTTAATTGCATAATGATTACATAAATGAATTGAGTGAATAAATATGATATATATTACACTAATACCATTATGGAAATGAGGTATCTATAACCTAAAAATTAAAATAATAATTTATTCGACAAAACACGAATAAGAACAAATAGTAAAAAACACCCGAATAACAAGTAGTAATGAAATATTACTAATAAGAAGCTAATAATATGACAATATATGATATCATAAAAATAAGTATTGTAGTGACCCGTATCTTGACGTACATGAACATTAAATTACTTTTGCGGAATACTTAGTACATAACAAAAACACACACATAAGGATCGTAATAGTTTAGTGTCTTCGGAAACTCGGAATGTAATCTTCTAGTCGTGGTGAAAGATCTTCAATATCCCCGAAAAAGATCTTCCCTTTTTTTACCTAAAACCTTTCTTTATATCCTGGGGAAAAGGAAACATAAAAGGTTGAGCTCAAATGCTCAGTAAGGGTAAACAAAAGAAAAATCAATCACATCATACTCATAAGAACATAACTTTTGGAAATCTTAACCTGCAAAAGAGAGTATAATTTCATAACATGGGATAAATCATGGCAGTGAAATGTAATCACAATAATCATAACCTAAAACATGAAACTTTGTGGCATACACACATAATCATAGAGAATCATTTCTTGTTAGTCAAGACTCATTTCCAAGACTATCTTAGTGGACAAAGTCCCTTTCTGAACCGAGTCACCCTCGTTTCATTCCTGTTTCACTGAACCGGTATAACCTACCATTCCAGCCATGTCTATCTCATGAGATATAAAATCTTTACCCAATGCATTGGAGGGAGATATAGGTCCCACCCATCTCATAATGATACCATTCTTATGTGTGCCACAAAATCATAAATCATACATCATTGCATAACCCATGTAATACAAATGGGAATCTTAAACATCATGACATCATAAAACAATTCATATAAGATAAAGGAATTCATAAAAATAATTCCATCACAACATAATCAAATCAATGTAATAATAGGGATAAAAATAGAACCCTTTATTATCTTAGATGGAAAATAATTTTGATAAAACACTTGAACTCCATTCTTGAGGAAAATATCCTTTCTACTTCAAAAACATTTTTCCTTTCTTAACATGTCATACATTTTTAAACTAAAAGAAGTTGATTAAAAATAAACTTAAAATCTTGTAAAGGATTTTTCTTGGAAATAATGTTTTAAAAATCCATTCATGTCGTATAAGTTAAAAAAAACATTCTTCGTACTTTTGTCGAAAAAGTCAAAAAGTACCTCGTTCGAAAAACGACAAAAGATTCCTTTCTTATCTTTTACTAACAATTCACCGAAGGGTAAAATTGGATTTAAAAAATTGTAGGTGGATGGAAATAATATTACATATTGAGGAAACATAGATGTGGATGATAAAATACACCCCAGTAAATGCCAAAGTAAAAACAATCTCGGATAAAAATGAGATTGTGATATTTTCCTTACCTTAGGTCTGATTTGCTTCGTAAGTGTCCGAACCTCCTGTATAATTATTTAAATGATGTCATTGACTTATTCCAGAATCATACGCATTGTTATTATATCATATATGGTTCACTTATGACTTTAATTTAACCGTTCTTTTGTAAATTCCATGTTAAAGAGTGTTTTGGGTAAAATCGATTCATTTGTCGTAGGTGTTTGGACTTGTTGTTATTGACATTATTATTACTTATATCATGAGTTACTTACTTTCAGAATATAAAACATGATTTATATATCATTTATATTCAGTATATATATATATAATAGACAGATAAATGAAATGAAACACACCGTTCATGGAGACGGTAGTCTGTACGTATGCATGAACGCTGTTTTCGTTTCCTTATTGAGTTGAACGGAATTAAGTAGATGAAATTCATATATATACACATAAATCCAGTATCATTATTATGTCATATATTTCATGATTACTTATTATATATACTTTATAATCATTCATGAATGGTTAATGTGGAGAATGAATCTCATCGCGTCGTGGAGACGATATTCCGTACGTACGCACGAGCGATGACATCGTTCTCATGATCGTGAACTTGTGTTGAAGTGTATGTATACTATTCGAGTATCAATATCACTTTATAATAATCATATATAGTTACTAATTACACCATTATACCCATCCAATTAAGGTGGTGGTGGAAAATAGATTACACCACGTCGTGGAGACGGTATTCCGTACGTACGCACGCGCGGTGATTTCGTTTTCCGTAGGATGGATAGATGGTGAAATAGGATTGTTTCATACTTATAATAACATATCAGTATATTAGTGATACTGATGTTATTACTTCATAATGAAACAACTTAATAATAAGAAGTGGAAGAAGAAATAAAGGTGAAAGAATCGGTAACTGAAATTCCCTCTTCTTTGAAGCGCCTCTTTGAGACCTCCTCTTAGGGCACTAAAATCGGTCTCTGAGGAAGACCATAACCTCTAGGATGTTTCTAGGGAAGTGGAGAAGAGATTTTGGAAGGGGTTTGACGAGCTTTAATTCTCAAATTGGTGTGAGGAGGAGGGGGAGGAGGTGCCCTTTTATAAGGGAGGAGAGGGGCACCTTAGGAATATCTCAAAATATTATTTTATATTAAAGTCAAAATCGGTTTATAATGGTTCCAAATGGGTCTTATTTCGAAGGTAAAGTGGGGATGGGTCGCAATCCTATCAACCAATAGGATTTAGATAAGTTTAGGTTATTATTTTAACCTTATCAATTAGATTTAACTCTAAGTTAAATAATTTAACTTTTACCGTGTCTTTTTGTTTTCTTACACTATATGGCTAATACACTTACTATGACATGTCAAACGAACCCAACGTTGTTTATTATTAATATATATATACTTATATAAGTCATTTGGCCGAACCTTTGATTTTTAGGAATAAAATAACAATTAATAATATAATATTTGATTTAAAAACTATTTTGTGTCAATTTTGTCACTATTTGATATATGATTTTTGTGAAAGTCATAACAGAATTATATGTTCGAACCAAGTTGATTAAATCAACACTAATATATCATAGTAACCTATAAAATTATTTTTATTCATAAAAAGTCTCAAATTACATTTATTTGGGCATTTATAACATCAATTATGTTAACATTTCCTTAAAAGTGTAATTACTGCATCATCGTTGTGTCATAAATAAAATAATTTATTTAAAGTCTAAAAATTATAAATAAACTATAATTATGTAGGAAGTATTTTTATCTTTCTAATGAATATTTATAATCGAATTTATCTTATGTATAAACCCATATTAAAAATGTTTTAGTTATTAAACTTTGATTTTAACTATTTTAACTATTCATTAAATAAAATAATATTAAATGTCATAATCTAATCCAAGTGGACCTAAATGGTCATATTATATTCATAAGGTTGTTTTTGGTCGAATTAAACTTATCCAATAGAATTAGGACATGTCTTAGGATAATAGTAATATCATATTTACCATTAGTTACCCTATTTACTATTAACCGCGGTAAAAAAAAGTAAAAAGTTACTATTAACCAAAAAATTATTTTCATCTCATTGAACCAAATTTTAGTCCTTGATATTAACCGTGTCTCTCGGATTTTCTAAATTCCACTCACAGAAGTGGTAAAATTAGGTTTTATGAAAAATTCAGTTTTTAACCAACCACTTTGTGGTTTCACTATTCATCAAAAATTGAAAGTTTTCAGAAAAATACCAAAAATTAGTCCAAAGCTATATTTGATATTATGAACTCAAAAATGATGTCTATTTTACCAAATTCACAACATATCAGTTGCATTAACTAATTTAAAAATTAATTTCCACTGTCAAAACAAATTGTGTGTTTTTAAGAGATAATAACTATCAAAAGATTGACACTTGTTTATAACTAGTTTAAATGTGAAATTACATCCAATGACCAACATTGTATTAAATTGTAAAAATATATTCTAAATATACTTTAAAACCACTCAAACTAATAATTTATCACTATTAATTATTTCGATTGAAAAAGTTATTTTTAATTAAAATTTAGTACTTTTCACTATTCATCCAAATATGAAAGTTATCCGAAAAACACCAAAATTTTACCCTAAGCTAATTTCGATATTACGAATCCAAAAATGAATTCCATTTTGAAAAATTAAATTTTGAAAATTTTAAAAAGTGGTTATTACTATTCATAACGGCTAGTTTTAATAATATTTTAATAGCATATTGTTGTTTAGTGAAACTCGTTATTGCGTACTACACACGCTATCGAGGAAGGTCGCGATTGCGTGTAATGCAAGGCAAGTCAAGGATGCATGTTGTGCAAGCTGCTTTTGGTGTAGCGTACAACACAAGACATTAGTGAAATTAAAAAGAATATTTTTCATAAAATTTCGGGGTGTTACATTCTACCCCCCTAAAAATGAATTTCGCCCTCGAAATTGGTCGGGGTTATAAATGGTTTACTATTCGAAAGTTTCTTTAATAGAAACCCACATCATAAAAAGGAATACCTAAACCAATCTTTAAAAACAAAGGTATGAAACGTAACGGTTACCCAAATAAACTAATCACTGGGTTTCCACATAGGTGAAAATATGGATATGGAAGAGAAATCTAACCATCATGCTCTGATGGAGAGTGGTAGAGAACATGGCTATGGAAAAGACAGTAATCACAAATCCATAGATTTGTGATGATATAAGGTACCATCTGATTCATCGGGTATAAGATCACTAGGACAACATTTTTGGTTTTCAAGATCATTTCCCTAAAGTTGAAGAGTTTGAATTAGAATAAATACTTACTTTATTTTGGTATAATCTCACTGTTGTTCGTGCCTTGAACAATTTCTACTTCATCTCTTAAATAAATGAAGTTGAATTTGTTATTCGTGAAGTGTTAGCAGATCATGTGATAGAATGACGGGTCATTCCATCTGTCTCAAACAAAAGGTTAGCAAAAGTTATAAAATATACATAAGTCATTCTATAGTGAGATTTATCATATATGGTTCCTAAAATGGACTTATACATCATATATCATACTGCTTAATATAATAAAACTAGTTTCTACTAAACAGGGACTTCCTGTAGGCCAGTGGTAGGAGATAAAGGCCAGTCGCACTTCGGTTGTGGATTCGATTTCCATAGCCTTGTCCGACGCGATGGGATGTCGCACGTCCTGAAGGTTGTCCTTTTTCTAAAACTACATTACTATAACATCACATAAATAATATCAAAAAAAGTTCTATACATAAACAATACTATCTTATGTTTAACATAATCCATTACAATCTTTAGGCTTATCTAAAATACTTCGGTCCAAGCATGTGAATACCATCATTTATCCCCCATATATCATGTTGGTCATATTCTAATCATGTGAATACCTTAATGATGTATTCTCTTGAAAAAAAATGAATACCCATTAAACCTTAGTGAAAACATGAATGCTGTCAAAAGTTAACTCTTTCCACATACCAAAATCCAAAAATTCTATTTACTCAAACCATGATATAACCTTCTCCTATATCAGTCATGAACTCATGAATACTATCAATCATTTAATTTTCACCTTATCCCTTCATTATGCGCATATCATCTACATTCCAAAAATATCTGAATAACCTTTCATGGATACTGGTAACATTAATCATACAATAGTGTAACAATACTTACATGTCTCTTTATTCCATAGTACCATGAGATTAATTATACAACATTACACATGATAAACATGTAATCATTCCACTACATTATTAAACCATTGACCTAGCTTCAACAATTCTTTCATCTCACATATCATTTGTAGTCTCTTCATCATAATCCACATAAATACTTCCCATACGACCATACTGATTATCTTCATGAGACTTTCCCTTAGGGCATTGGTTTGCATAATGCTCGTACATTCCACATTTAAAACATTTAGCCATTGTTGATGTCGTAGCAATACCATTATCCTCATCCATGTTGTTAACTGAACCTTTTCCGTTGCATTTACTTGCTTTGTGTCCTTCTTTTCCACACCCAAAGCATCTTCCAGTTCCTTTGAAACATTCTCCTTGATGACTCTTCCCACATGATTTACATAGGGGAAATTGAACTTTCTTTCCTCTATGATCATCATGAAACTCCATCTATCTCTTATTAGTCGAGTCAGGAAACTAACCAAATTTTACTTTATTGATCATATTATGAGATTGTTGATTCGACATAATAATGATGTTTGGACTTCCAAATCCCATTTCATTATGAAGAATATCATTCCATTGTCCATCATATCCTTCATTATTTTGAATCATCTTGTTTCCAGCCATTTTCTAAAACCCAAAAAAGAATAGTGTGAGAGGCAAAAATCATGCTAGGGAAACAACATAATAGAGGTGGAGTATCCTCAATATCTAACATCTTAGGTTAAATTATATGATCGTTACCGTAGTTCTAGGACTGTATCCTATACGTATACTTATCCTTAGGGACATCCCTAGACATACCTTATAAATATCTCTAGGGATCTCACTAAAGTTCTCGTATCCTAGTTTCCAAAGGATGACTAAACCTTTCCTCTGATACCAACTGTAGAGACTGGTATCTTGACGTACATGAACATTACATTACTTTTGCGGAATACTTAGTACATAACAAAAACACACACAAGGATCGTAATAGTTTAGTGTCTTTGGAAAGTCAGAACGTAATCTTCTAATCATGGTGAAAGATATTCAATATCTCCCATAAAGATCTTCCCTTTTTTTACCTAAAACATTTATTTATATCCTGGGGAAAAGGAAACATAAAAGGGTGAGCTCAAATGCTCAGTAAGGGTAAACAAAAGAAAAATCAATCACATCCTATTCATAAGAACATAACTTTTGGAAAACATAACCTGCAAAAGAGAGCATAATTTCATAACATGGGATAAATCATGGCAGTGAAATGTAATCACAATAATCATAACCTAAAACATGAAACATTGTGGCATACACACATAATCATAGAGAATCATTTCTTGTTAGTCAAGACTCATTTCCAAGACTATCTTAGTGGACAAAGTCCCTTTCTGAACCGAGTCACCCTCGTTTCAGTCCTGTTTCACTGAACCGGTATAACCTACCATTCCAGCCATGTCTATCTCATGAGATATAAAATCTTTACCCAATGCATTGGAGGGAGATATAGGTCCCACCCATCTCATAATGATATCATTCTTATGTGTGCCACAAAATCATAAATCATACATCATTGCATAACCCATGTAATACAAATGGGAATCTTAAACATCATGACATCATAAAACAATTCATATAAGATAAAGGAATTCATAAAAATAATTCCATCACAACATAATCAAATCAATGTAATAATAGTGATAAAAACAGAACCCTTTATTATCTTAGATGGAAAATAATTTTGATAAAACACTTGAACTCCATTCTTGAGGAAAATATCATTTATACTTCAAAAACATTTTTCCTTTCTTAACATGTCATACATTTTTAAACTAAAAGAAGTTGATTAAAAATAAACATAAAATCTTGTAAAGGATTTTTCTTGGAAATAATGTTTTAAAAATCCATTCATGTCGTATAAGTTAAAAAAACATTTTTCGTACTTTTGTCGAAAAAGTCAAAAAGTACCTCGTACGAAAAACGACAAAAGATTCCTTTCTTATCTTTTACTAACAATTCACCGAAGGGTAAAATTGGATTTAAACAATTTTAGGTGGATGGAAATAATATTAAATATTCAGGAAACAAATATGTGGATGATAAAATACACCCCAGTAAATGCCAATGTAAAAACAATCTCGGATAAAAAGAAGATTGTGATATTTTCCTTACCTTAGGTCCGATTTGCTTCGTAAGTGTCTGAACCTCCTGTATAATGATTTAAATGATGTCATTGACTTATTCCAGAATCATACCCATTGTTATTATATCATATATGGTTCACTTATGACTTTAATTTAACCGTTCTTTTGTAAATTCAATGTTAAAGAGTGTTTTGGGTAAAATCGATTCATTTGTCATAGGTGTTTGGACTTGTTGTTCTTGACATTATTATTACTTATATCATGATTTACTTACTTCCAGAATATATAACATGATTTATATATCATATATATTCAGTATATATATATATAATAGAGAGATAAATGAAATGAAACACACCGTTCATGGAGACGGTAGTCCATACGTATGCATGAACGCTGTTTTCGTTTCCTTATTGAGTTAAACAGAATTAAGTAGATGAAATTCATATATATACACATAAATCCAATATCATTATTATGTCATATATTTCATGATTACTTATTATATATACTTTATAATCATTCATGAATGGTTAAAGTGGAGAATGAATCTCATCGCGTCGTGGAGACGGTATTCCGTACGTACGCACGAGCGATGATATCGTTCTCATGATCGTGAACTTGTGTTGAAGTTTATGTATACTATTCCAGTATCAATATCACTTTATAATAATAATATATAGTTACTCATTACACCATTATACCCCTCCAATTAAGGTGGTGGTGGAAAATAGATTACACCACGGCGTGGAGACGGTATTCCGTACATACGCACGCGCGATGATTTCGTTTTCCGTAGGATGGATAGATGGTGAAATAGAATTGTTTCATACATTAATAACATATTAGTATATGAGTGATACTGATGTTATTACTTCATAATGAAACAACCTAAGAAGAAGAAGTGGAAGAAGAAATAAAGGTGAAAGAATCGGTAACAGAAATTACCTCTTCTTTGAAGCGCCTCTTTGAGACCTCCTCTTTGGGCACTAAAATTGGTCTCTGAGGAAGACCAGAACCTCTAGGATGTTTCTAGGGAAGTGGAGAAGAGATTTTGGAAGGGGTTTGCCAAGATTGAAAGCTCAAATTGGTGTGAGGAGGAGGGGGAGGAGGTGCCCTTTTATAAGGTAGGAGAGGGGCACCTTAGGAATATCTCAAAATATTATTTTATATTAAAGTCAAAATCGGTTTATAATGGTTTCAAAGGGTCTTATTTCGAAGGTAATGTGGGTATGGGTCTCAATCCTATCAACCAATAGGATTTAGACAAGTTTAGGTTATTATTTTAACCTTATCAATTAGATTTAACTCTAAGTTAAATAATTTAACTTTTACCGTGTCTTTTTGTTTTCTTACACTATATGGTTAATACACTTACTATAACATGCCAAACGAACCCAAAGTTATTTATTATTAATATATATATCCTTATCTATGTCATTTGGCCGAACCTTAGATTTTTAGGAATAAAATAACAATTAATAATATAATATTTGATTTAAAAACTATTTTGTGTCAATTTTGTCATTATTTGATATATGATTTTTGTGGAAGTCATAACAGAATTATATGTTCGAACCAAGTTGATTAAATCAACACTAATATATCATAGTAACCTAGAAAATTATTTTAATTCATAAAAAGTCTCAAATTACATTTATTTGGGCATTTATAACATCAATTATGTTAACATTTCCTTAAAAGGGTAATTACTGCATCATCGTTGTGTCATAAATAAATTAATTTATTTAAAGTCTAAAAATTATAAATAAACTATCATTATGTAGGAAGTCTTTTTAGATTTATAATTAATATTTATAATCGAATTTATCTTATGTATAAACCCATATTAAAAATGTTTTAGTTATTAAACATTGATTTTAACTATTTTAACTATTCATTAAATAAAATAATATTAAATGTCATAATCTAATCCAAGTGGACCTAAATGGTCATATTATATTCATAATGTTGTTTTTGGTCTAATTACACTTATCCAATAGAATTAGGACATGTTTTAGGGTAATAGTAATGTCATATTTACCCTTAGTTACCCTATTTACTATTAACCGCGGAAAAAAAAGTGAAAAGTTACTATTCACCAAAAAATTATTTTCATCTCATTGAACCACATTTTAGTCCTTGATATTAACCGTGTCTCTTGGATTTTCTAAATTCCATTCACAGAAGCGGTAAAATTAAGTTTTATGAAAAATTCAGTTTTTAACCTACCACTTATTGGTTTCACTATTCATCAAAAATTGAAAGTTTTCAGAAAAATACCAAAAATTAGGCCTAAGCTATATGTGATATTATGAACTCAAAAATGATGTCTATTTTACCAAATTCACAACATATCAGTTCCATTAACTAATTGAAAAATTAATTCCCACCGTCAAAACAAATAGCGTGTTTTTAAGAGATAATAACTATCAAAAGATTGACACTTGTTTATAACTAGTTTAAATGTGAAATTACATCCAATGAACAACATTGTATTAAATTGTAAAAATATATTCTAAATATACTTTAAAATAACTCAAACTAATAATTTATCACTATTAATTATTTCGATTGAAAAAGTTATTTTTAATTAAAATTTAGTACTTTTCACTATTTATCAAAATATGAAAGTTATCCGAAAATCACCAAAATTTTACCCTAAGCTAATTTTGATATTACGAATCCAAAAATGAATTCCATTTTGAAAAATAAAATTTAAAAAATTTCAAAAATTGGTTATTACTATTCATAACGGCTAGTTTTAATAATATTTTAATAGCATATTGTTGTTTAGTTAAACTCGTTATTGCGTACTACACGCGCTATCGAGGAAGGTCGCGATTGCGTGTAATGCAAGGCAATTCAAGGATGCGTGTTGTGAAAGCTCCTTTTGGTGTAGCGTACAACACAAGACATTAGTGAAATTAAAAAGAATATTTTTCATAAAATTTTGGGGTGTTACAAGTATGATTCTGGAATAAGTCAATAACATTATTTAAATCATTATAAAGGAGGTTCGGAAACTTACGAAGCAAATCGGACCTAAGGTAAGGGAAATATCACAATCTCATTTTTATCCGAGATTGTTTATACTTTGAAATTTACTGGGGTGTATTTTATTATCCACATCCATGTTTCCTCAATATGTAATATTATTTCCATCCACCTACAATTGTTTAAATCCAATTGTACACTTCGGTGAGTTTTTAGTACAATATATGAAAGGAATCTTTTGTCGTTTTTCGTACGAGGTACTTTTTGACTTTTCCGACAAAAGGACGAGAAGAATGTTTTTTATCTTATACGACATGAATGGATTTTTAAAACATTATTTCCAAGAAGCTTTCTTTACAAGTTTTCAAGTCTATTTTTAATCAACTTCTTTTAGTTTAGATTTTTATGACATGTTAAGAAAGGAAAACTGTATTTGAAGTAGAAAGGATATTTTCCTCAAGAATGGAGTTTAAGTGTTTTATCAAATTTATTTTCCATCTAAGATAATATAGGGTTCTGTTTCTATCCCTATTTTTACATTGATTTGATTATGTTATGATGGAATTATTTTTATGATGTCCTTTTATCTTATATAGATTATGATGGCACGACGTTTAAGATTCAAATTTTTATTACATGGGTTATGCAATGATGTATAATTTTTGATTTTGTGGCACACATTGGAATTGTATCATTATGAGATGGATGGGACCTATATATCCCTCCAATGCATTGGGTAAAGATTTTATATCTCATGAGATAGACATGGTTGGAACGATAGGATAAACCGGTTCAGTGAAACAAAACTGAAACGAAAAGTGAACTCGGTTCAGAAATGGACTTTGTCCACTAAGATAGTCTTGGAAATGAGTCTCGACTAATAAGAAATGATTTCTATGATTATGTGTGTATTCCAAAAAGTTTCTTGTTTTACATTATGATTATTAGGATTACATTTCAGTACTATGATTTCTCCCATGTTATGAAATTATGATCTTTTTTACAGGTTAAGATTTCCCAAAAGTTATGTTCTTATGTACACGATGTGATTGATATTTCTCTTGCTTACCCTTACTGAAAATTTGAGCTCACCCTTCTATATTTTTTATTTCCCTAGGTCAGGGAGAAGGTTATTAAGTAGGATATTCCAAAAAGGGAATCTAGATATGATGAAATAAATGGGAGGCAAAGTAGATGCTTTATGAACCAGTTGTTTATGTTTCCCAGCTTCTAAAGACTCTATATCTATACGGTCCTTTCCTGGTTTTGTTATATGTTGTAATAAGTGTGCTTCAATTCTGATGTAATAACAATGTATGTAAAATATGGGTCATTATAGTTGGTATCAGAGGGAGGTTATAGTCATCCTTTGGAAACTAGGATGTGAAAGGCTTAGTAAGAACCCTAAGGTTAAGTCTAAGCATAGAAAACAATCTTAGTGTTTTAGAAATGTCCATGAATAACCTAGGATAAGACCTTATGTGTGAAATTGTATTCATGATTATGTGGTTTTCCTATTATAATTAGTTTTTTTCACACTATTCTTCTTGGTTTTAGTCAATGGCTGGAACCCGAAGGAACCGTGTTAATGCGGAATGCGACGGGCAATTCAATGATTGTCCCCCTGAGCAACCAAACGTTATGGGAGCTGAAATGAAAAATCTTGTAGCCATGCTCACACAACTTTCTCAAGCTATGAATCATGCAGGACGTCCAAACGAGCAAAGGAAGGAGAAGCATTCTATTGAATCCTTCATGCGACAGCGTCCACCTTCATTCAGCAGGTCTACTAATCCATTAGTTTCTGAAAAATGGATTAGTACTACTGAAAAGATATTTTTAGTTCATCAATGTTCTGAACATGATAAATTCATCTTAGAATTGTATCGTTTGGAAGGTGATTATGATCAATGGTGGAGTCTTATTAAGAATACGAGGCCAAGGGATGAAATTGAGTCCATGGAATGGGTCGAGTTCAAGAACTTATTTTTCAATAAGTACTTCCCTCGTATTCTCCGAAAAAAGATGGAGAAAGAGTTTCCTGAACTAAAGCAAAAGGATGATGAATCTGTTGTTACCTATGAAGAAATTTTTTCAAGACATGCAAGGTACGCTTCTGGTACTATTATCCAACCTGAGAGTATGATCGATCGATTCTTTGGTGGCCTAAAACCAAGTCTTCGAAGGGTGTTAGCCATAAGGGACTTCATTAGCTACGAGGAAATCGTTCGATGTGCTCTCAAAGTCGAGATGGAGATTGGAGTAACCCATAAGTCATATGGGTTTTATAAGAAGAGGAAAATTGAATTCAAAGGAAAATCTAAAGTACACAGTGAAAAAAAGATGAGATTTCCCTTTTTCTCAAAGTGTGGAAAGAAACTTGGATGGAGTTGTCTTAAAGGGACAATTAAATGTTTCAAATGTGTAAAGGAAGGTCATAGGGCATTTGAATGCCGCAATGATGGGAAGAAGATGTCTAATGATGCAAACAAAGGAAGGGATACACAGAATGAACCTACTACACTTCAATGATTCAAGTGCAAGGAGATGGGGCATTATGCCAATCAATTCCCAAATCCAATGGTTGATGATGATGGTCGACGTCAACAAAATCTTAAGGCTAAAGACAAAGGAAAGTCACATGCAATTTCTTTCAGCGATGTGGAGTAAAATAATGGTGTGGTGAAAGGTACACTTACCATCCACTCTAAAGTAGAAAATGTTTTATTTGATTCTAGATCCTCCCACTCCTTTATTTCTGAAGAATTTTCTAAGGATATCACCGTATTACCTCAACAATTAGATGTTGAGTTAGCTGTGAAAACCCCTAATGGCACAACAGTCGCATCAAAAGTTTATAATTATTCTCTGATTTAAGTTTGTGTGAAAGTGATTCCTGCAAGTCTTGTGATCCTTCCTATAGTGGAATTTGATGTGATTCTTGGCATGAATTGGCTTTCTCTACATGGAGCTCATATCAATTTCCAAAGAAGGGAAGTCACATTTCATATTCCAGATCAATCTATGATCATCTATCGATGCAAGGATGAACATAACCTTCCAGTGGAAATTTCTTCCATCTTATGGGTCTTGATTCCACTAAATGAAGGTTATTTATCTCAAATGGTTGGTGAGAAACTCACGATTAAAAACATGCCCATTGTACGGGATTTTGACGATGTCTTTCTGGAGGAATTGTCGGGTCTTCCACCAAATCATGATGTTGAGTATTCAATAGAACTCGTACTGGGTGCTTTACCTATTTCAAATACACCTTATAGAATAGACCCAATTTAGTTGCAGGAATTGAAGAAGCAACTCCAAGAGAATATTGATAAGGGATTCATAATCCCTAGTGCGTCACCTTGGGGAGCACCTGTTCTGTTTGTTAAGAAGAAATATGGATCAATGAGACCATGCATTGATTATCGAGAACTTAACAAGATCACTATCAAGAAAAAATATCAACTCCAACGCATTGATGACTTATTTGACCAACTCCGCGGAGCTCAATACTTTTCCAAGATTGATCTTAGTTCAGGGTATCATCTATTAAGGGTCAAAAGGGATGATATAACAAAGACGGCTTTCTGTATGAGGTATGGACACTATGAATTTATAGGGATGCCATTTGGTCTTACTAATTCCCCTGATATCTTCATGGATCTGATGAATAGAGTCTTTAGAGACTATCTTGATCATTTTGTGGTAGTCTTTATAGAAGATATTCATGTCAATTCAAAGAGCAAGGAAGAACATAAAGATCACTTGAGAATTATATTGTAGACCCTGATAAAGGAGAAGCTTTATTCCAAATTTACCAAGTGTGAATTTTTGCTTCAAAAAGTTTCATTTTTTGGATCACATAATCTCAAAAGAGGGGATATCTGTGGATCCAGCAAAAACAGAGGTTATCAAAAGATGGTCGAGACCAACAACAGTAACTGAGATCCGATGTTTTCTTGGTTTGGATGGATATTATTGACGTTTTGTGACTATTTTTCATTATTATCTAATCCACTCACCAAGTTGACTTGGAAAGGAGTTAAGTTTGATTGGACAGAGGAATGTGAAGAGAATTTAAAGGAGTTGAAAAGAAGGTTATCCAGTGCACTTGTGCTCACACTGCCTTGTAGTGGAGAAAGGTTTGTGATCTACAGTGATCCATCCAAGAAGGGATTGGGGTGTCTTCTTATGCAAAATGATATGGTGATAGATTATGCCTCACGACAATTGAAAATACATGAGCAAAATTACCCAACTCATGATTTGGAGTTAGCTGCGGTAATCTTTTGCATTAAAGATTTGGAGACATTATCTTTATGGAGAAGGTGTGACATTTATACTGATCATAAAAGTTTAAAGTATATTTTCACACAAACGGAGCTGAATATGTGCCAAAGAAGATGGTTCGAGCTGATTAAGGATTACGACTACTCAATCCATTACCACCCTGGGAAAGTAAACAAGGTGGTAGATGCATTAAGTCGACCAGACCATGCCAGTTTATCCATGATGAGGATCACAAAAGATCCAATATTTATGGATTTACAAAGGATGGATCTTGGAATTATAATGAAAGGGGAAAAATCGTATCTTTCTCAAATTAATGTTCAACCATATATACATGTGAATATTAAAGAGGCACAGAAATAAGATGTCAAGTTACAAAAGAAGGTGAGAAATGTTCCTGAATTCAACCTTGATTATGATGGGATAATAAAGTTCAGGAATCGGGTTTGAGTTCCTCCCATACCCAAATTAAAGAAGGAGCTACTGTATGAGGCTCATAGTTTTTCATTCTCTATTCATCCTGAAATAACTAAGATGTATAGGGACCTAAAAGAGTACTTCTGGTGGGATGGCATGAAAAGAGATGTTGTTGAATATGTCTCTCGATGCTTGGTTTGTCAGCAAGTTAAAGCTGAGAGACAGAAGTCTAAGGGGATGTTACCAACATTACCCATACCCGAATGTAAATGGGAAAACATCACTATGGACTTTTTCACCGGACTTCCTAAAACATCCAAAGGCAATAATTCTATCTGGGTCATAGTTGATCGTCTTACAAAGACTGCACACTTCATCGCTATTAGAGAGGATTTCTCTCTAGATCAGCTTGCCAGGATATATGTAAAAGAAGTGGTAATATTTCAAGGAGTACCACTTTCTATTATATCTTATCGGGATCCGAGGTTTACCTCAAAGTTCTGGAGAAGTCTTCAGCATACTCTGGATACAGAGTTAAGTTTCAGCACTGCTTATCATCCTCAGACAGACGGTCAGTCTGAGAGAACAATTCAAACTCTAGAAGATATGTTGAGAGCTTGCTCTATGGATTTCAAATGTGGTTGGGATCAACACCTACCTTTGGTGGAATTTTCTTATAATAATATCTTTCACTCCAGTATTCCGATGGCTCCTTATGAAGCTCTCTATGGAAAGAAATGCAGGACTCCAACTTGCTGGGATGAATTTGGGGAAAGAAGTATATTAAGACCTGATCTCGTTGATGAAATGGCAGAAAAGGTCAAATATATTCAACAACACATAAGAGCAGATCAGAGTCGATAGAAAAGTTATGCTGCCAACCAAAGAAAAGACCTAGAGTTTGAAGTGGGTGATAAAGTGTTCTTAAGAATATCTCCCTGAAAGAGTGTCATGAGATTTGGAAAGAAGGGGAAGTTGAGCCCTAGATATATCAGTCCTTTCGAAATACTGGATCATGTTGGGAAGGTAGCTTACCAATTGGCGCTTCCACGGAATCTCTCTCAATTCCACGATGTGTTCCATGTATCTCTCCTCAGAAAGTACATACCTGATCCTCCACATGTACTCAAATTAGAATTTTTACTGCTGGACCAAGATCTTTCTTATGAAGAACAGCCGATAGAGATTCTGGATCGTAGTGAAAAAGTCCTATGAAACAAGACCGCTCGATTGGTGAATGTTTTATGGAGGAACCACCAATTATAAGAATCTACATGGGAGCTTGAGGATATGATGAGGGAGAGGTGTCTTCATCTGTTTGTTACAAAGTGACAAATTTCAAGGGAAAAATTCATTTTAAGGGGGGTATAATGTAACACCCGAGACTTTTATGTTATATAAATCATCAAAGGAATATTTTAATACATACAACACTTTCTTGGCTTGCTTTACACGAAATTGCGACCTTCCTCGATAGCTTTCATTGTACGTAATACCGAGTTTCACTAAACAACGATATTCTATTAAAATATTATTAAAACTAGCTGTTATGAATAGTAATAACCACTTTTTGAAATTTTATAAATTTTATTTTTCAAAATGGACTTCATTTTTGGATTCGGAATATCAAAATTAGCCTAGGGTGAAATTTTGGTATTTTTCTGAAAACTTTCAATTTTTGATGAATAGTGAAACCACTAAGTGGTAGTTAAAAAAACTGAATTTTTCATAAAACTTAATTTTACCGCTTCTGTGAGTGGAATTTCAAAAATCCTATAGACACATTTGATGTCAGTAAGTAAAATGTGGTTCAATGAGATGAAAATATTTTTTGGTGAATAGTAACTTTTTTCTTTTTTTACCACGGTTAAAAGTAAATAGGTTTATTAAGGGTAAAATGTTATTATTATTACCCTAACACATGTATTAATTCTATTGGATAAGTTTAATTCAACCACAAACAACCTTAGGAATAAAATATGACAATTTAGGCTCACATGGATTAGATTAGGACATTTATTATTAATTTATTTAAAGAAGAGTTAAAATAGTTAAAATCAAAGTTTAATAAATAAATAATTTTTAATATGGGTTTATACATAAGATAAATTCTACTATAAATATTCATTAGAAATATAATAATATTTCCTACATAATGGTATTTTATTTGTAATTTTTATACATTAAATAATTTAATTTATTTATGACACAAAGATGATGCAGTAATTATCTTATTAATGAAATATTGACATAATTGATGATATAAATACCCTAATAAATATAATTTGAGACTTTTTATGAATTAAAATAATTTTATAGTTTAATATGACATGTTAGTATTGATTTAATTAACGTTTATTGAACTAATAATTCTGTTATGATTTTCACAAAAATCAATTACTAAATAGTGTCAAAATTGACATAAATTAGTTTTTAAAACAAATATTATAGTATTAATTGTTATTTTATTCCTAAAAATATAAAGTTTTACCTAATGACTTAGATAAGGTTATATATATTAATAATAAACAACTTGGGTTTCGTTTGGCTTGTTATATTATGTTTATTAACCTTATAGTATAAGAACACAAGAAGACACGGTAAAAGTAAAATTATTTAACTTAATGTTAAATCTAAATGATAAGGTTAAAATAGGAACCTAAACTTGTATAAATTCTATTATATGAGTGGATTTAGACCCATCCCCACCTTAGCTTCTAAATAAATCAATTTGGAGCTATTTAAAACCGAACATGACTTTATAATAAAATAATAGTTTTAGTTTTTCCAAAGGAGCCCCTCTCCTCCCTTATAAAAGGGCACCTCCTCCTCCTCTTCCTCACACCACTTTCAGCCTTAAGCCTCGGCCAACCCCTGCCATTTTCTCCTCTCCACTTCCCTAGAAACATCTTAGAGGTACTGGTCTTCTTTAAAGACCAATTTTATGGCCTAAAAGGAGATTTCAAAGAGGCGTTTCAAAGAAGAGGTAATGTCCGTTACCAATTCTTTCAACTTTATTTCTTCTTCCACTTATTCTTCTTTATTTTTTTAATTATGAAGTAATAACATCCGTATCACTCATATACTGATATGTTATTATAAGTATGAAACAACCCTATTTCACTATCTATCCATCCTATGGAAAACGAAATCACCGCACGTGCGTACGTACGGAATACCGTCTCCACGCCGTGATGTAATCTATTTTCCACCACCACCTTACTTGGATGGGTATAATGGTGTAAATAATGACTATTAATGACTATTGTAAAGTGATATTGATTCTGAAATAGTATAAATACACTCCAATACAATTCCACGATCATGGGAATGATATCATCGCTCGTGCGTACGTACGGAATACCGTCTCCACGATGTGATGTGACTCATTCTACATGATTTTCATTGCATAATGATTACATAAATGAATTGAGTGAATAAATATGATATATATTACACTAATACCATTCTGGAAATGAGGTATCTATAAGCTAAAAAAGAAAAATATGAATTTATTCAACAAAACACGCATAAGAACAAAAAGTAATAAACACCTGAATAACAAGTAGTAATGAAATATTACTAATAAGAAGCTAAGAATACGACCATATATGATATCATAAAAATAAGTATGATTCTTCAATAATTCAATAACATTATTTAAATCATTATACGGGAGGTTCGGACACTTGGGAATCAAAGCGTACCTAAGGTAAGGGAAATATCACAATCTCATTTTTATACGAGATTGTTTATACTTTGAAATTTAATGGGGTGTATTTTATCATCCAAATACATGTTTCCTCAATATGTAATATTATTTCCATCCACCTACAATTTTTTAAATCTAATTTTACCCTTCGGTGAGTTTTTAGTAAAAGATATGAAAGGAACCTTTTTTCATTTTTCATACGAGGTACTTTTTGACTTTTCCGAAAAAAGGACGAGAAGAATGTTTTTTTAACTTATACGGCATGAATGGATTTATAAAACATTATTTCCAAGAAGCTTTATTTACATGTGTTCAAGTCTATTTTTAATCAACTTCTTTTAGTTTAGAATTGTATGACATGTTAAGAAAGGAAAAGTGTTTTTGAAGTAGAAATGATATTTTCCTCAAGAATGGAGTTTAAGTGTTTTATCAAAATTATTTTTCATCTAAGATAATATAGGGTTCTGTTTCTATCTCTATTTTTACATTGATTTGATTATGTTATGATGGAATTATTTTTTTTATGTCCTTTTATCTTATATGGATTTTGATGGCATGATGTTTAACATTCACATTATTATCACATGGGTTTTGCAATGATGTATGATTTTCGATTTTGTGGAACACATAAGAATGGTATCATTATGAGATGGGTGGGACCTATATCTCTCTCCAATTCATTGGGTAAAGATTTTATATCTCATGAGATAGACATGGCTGGAACGACAGGTTAAACCGGTTCAGTGAAACAGGACTGAAACGAGGAGTGAACTCGGTTCAGAAATGGACTTTGTCCACTAAGATAGTCTTGGCAATGAGCGAGCAGATTGAAGAGACCTATTAGCTAGCTAAGACTTGACGACTACAGATCGATCGACTCGGAGTGATTCGGATGGCCTAGTGGGGAGCACTGGGTTTTAGCAGCAGACCCATGGTGGAGGGGTGCTTGGATGTAGCGACAGACTCCCGGTACTCGATAGAAGGAGTACCTATGTAGGCTATGAGGGGGAGATCTTGGTTGTAGAGGTAGACCCAAGGTCACAGTACTCGACAGAAGGAGTACCTCTGTAGGCTATGAGGGGGAGCGCTTGGTTGTAGCGGTAAACCCATGGTGGGAAGCGCACAGTTGTAGCAGCATGCCCATAATACTCGCAAGGTGGAGTACTTCAGAAGTACATGGTTAGTGGGATGTTATTGGTTATAGCGGTAGGCCCACTGTACTTGATAGAGGAGGAGTTCTCCATCATTCGTGGTTTCTACTTCATGAATAAAAATCCTGGTTTGAGCTGAGTGAGTGACCTTTGTGTTTTCCTCATGATTGAGATGTGTTACTTTATAACTTATATATATATATAGGCATATACCTAAGTAATGGTTATCTGTTGAAAGAATAATTGTTTGGTTTATCCTTGATGGATTTTGTGAGACCTTGAGGGTCTCAGGGTCTTTACTGAGTATTGTTATACTCACCCCTGTAAGGGTTATTCCCGCACCTCGTTGTGTTGGGTGCAGACGACGGACAGCGCTGACCGAGGCTGAGTGTACGAGGACTGGATGGTACCCAAAGGTGGACCTCATGACGAGATGGTACTCGGAGGAGACTGACGAGCGTGGAGCACTGAGGATACCATATGTACCCATCCTTCAGGTGGGGATCCCGGAGGATGACTCAGTGGTTGCTGGTTTACTTTACTGCAGTTGTAATAGCTTTTTAGTTGTACTATACTTTACAGTTTGGCTTGTATTTCCGGATCCGTTACTTTCAAAACTTACTTTTGTATTTAGTATTACTTAGTTATTTCATCTATTGTGTACATCGTTGTGTTTGTTTCCTTTTATAAAAGAAACGCCTTCCCTTTTTATCAGAAATTACGCCTTTGGTGCTAGTCGCCAGCCCCTGGCCAATGGATGGCGGGTTTGGGGTAGTCACGTCATGAGCCCCGAGGATGGGTCATGACATTAGGGGTTCAAGACCCATTGCCTTTTTTAATATGATGGGATTTCCGATGAAATACATGATGTCGTGTTTATAAAATAAATTTATATAATTCTTAAAACGTTTCCCTAAAAATATGATGTACATCCTTAAAATGAAAGTATTTATTAAATATTCAATTTACTTTAGTTTTCAATACATCCCCCTTTTTTTAAAAATCTAATATTTTTCTTTTACTATTATTAAAATTTCCTTAATGATTATATTATTCCTAAATTTAATCAATACATTTAAAATTATATCTAAAAAAATTAAATTCATTTTAAATGAGATAATGTTTCTACTAAAACATATAAAATCTATAAATTTATTCAAAACTTCTTTAATACTAGTACACTCCCTTCACATAAAACATTAAAAAAATTATTTAATTCCTCAATATTATAGTTGATTATAAACTTATAAACCCATGATATTATCTAGGTACAGATGTATTTCATTAAAATCCCACCTAATCTCTACATTAAAAACATTATAGAATTCTAATATTATTATCCTCAAATTATATTATATGGTTGTGTTTTCTAATATAACTTTTACAAAATGTGGTTTCCATAATTACTAATAAACATCATCTAATAACACCTATAGATACCTCAACCCAAGAATCCAATAGCTGATTCTTAATACCGTTATATTGGAATGATTAGAATAAATAAAATCATGAAGGGTCAAATAAATTATTTTTCTTGGTAAATTAGCTACATACATGAGTCTTGAATTATAATTAAATACAGATATTTCAATATTTTTTTTCAATAAAAAATTTATTCAATCTAGAATATCCCCATATAACATTAATTGTAAACATCAGAGAATTTAGGAAAAGGGAAAAAATAACGGTTTCGTCAAATTTTCATTAATGGTATTGGACAATATAAGATATTTTGAATAAATAACCATGATCTTTGTGGAAATTTAAATAACTAAAAACACATTCCATGTATTCAATAAACTAAGGGGGTGTGCATAAATAATTTTCAAGGTAAATAAATTCATGAAAAATACATTTAAATAACATGAACATCTTAATATGTTATGCAAGAATCAATATGTAAAGACCAATATATTTTAACACATGTCATTTCATCGAGAATATGAGAATGAAAACCATCCATGGATTTTATCTTTTTGAAAAAATCATTGAAAAATAATAACTAAATTCTGAATGAAGGGATTTTTTAAATATTGTATGTGATGTTTCGGATGTACATGAAACCTCTACAGTTATGAACATTTATAATATCATTTAAAACAAACTACTATCATGGTGTTTCTCATACTAGTTTAGAACATGCTAGGTTAAAAAGTCAAAGGGTTTTCATCTAACTAAATTCATGTAATACGACAATTGGATCATCAAGGGGATTAATTTAAATAGTCCCCATCCCATGTCATTATATTCTAAATCATTCCTCATATATCAATTAATTTATTAACATAATAAATAATATTCTTTATCAGATTTTTATATTGAGTAAAGGATATTGATTAATAAATATTTCCCTAGTAATTAAATAATCGTCAATTAAATTTCATATGTATAAAGGTTTTATAATTCATAAAATAAATGAATCCCTAATATATAAAATTTAAATTTATATAAAAAATTATGTATTTCATGCTAATGTTAACAAAAAAACTGAATCAAGGAATTTAATGTCAATACATTCCTTTTGGAAAGTGACCATAAACCATCCCTGGAATTAATAGGGATATATCAAAAAAAATACCAACGTAGATAATAATATTTATTTTTGTTTTTTGATGAATAGAAATACCATAATAGATATTTCAAACAATTATTGATAAAAATATCCACATATTTTTTAAAACAATTTTGAAATTCCTATTATATGAAAATAAATTACAAAAATAATGTTTCAGAAACCATTTAGAAAAAGTACTAAAAAAATTAAAATTATAAAATAATCTTGAAAACATTTTAGTGGTAATGGATGAAAGAAATTATATTCATTAGTTACACATTAAAATAATGTTTTATTTCACTTTTTTTATAAAATTAAAAAAGAAATTATTTTTAAAATGAAGAATATATTTTCTTGGAATAATTTTTTAAATAGAGAAAATTGGTAAAAATTACTTTTATAAGTCATTTTAAAAATATTAACACATTTTGGAAAACATTTTTAGAAATCAAGGTTTTGGAAGAAAAAATATTTCTAACTGATGAGACAAATGAAGTTGGATTTTCTTAAAAACATTTTCCAAAACATTTTAAGTACCAAGGAGTGGGAAAATGTTAAGATTACTTGAAAATGTTCATTAGTGGAAAATTGAAAATAAAAAGGAAGGGTTTATCAGTAAATGGTCTATGAAATTTCTTTTATATGATCACTAATAATATACATTCTTGATTAGATTTATATTGTGAAGTAGATACTTAAAATGTCATAACAATGATGTTATATTTAATGAATGAATATATTTTATGTATCAAATATAATTCCAAATAAAAAAATTGAAAATAGTACATAATAAAAACCAAATTCATTACAAGCATAATCATAGCAAGACATAATAAATAAAGTAGACGTTTAACCCAATGACTATAAATTGAGTTATGAAATCCATTACCTTATTATACCTTTTGGTTGAATATTATTTAAACAACTATAATTTTTTAATCATGTTAATATCTTATTAAGAAATCATATTAATATTTCTGACATCATATATGATCCTTTAATAAAATCTAATAACCTGATTTTTAATAAACATTCAATATTTTCATTATTTTGGGTGTAAATTTCCTTGATATTTGAGTATGTTTTGACATGTCATTTTTTGTTCCTTTTACATCATTCAAGATTTAATCATATACAGAAAATAATTCATTTTGTAAATATCATAAAGTAAAATTATATATTAATATTTATTAATTCATAATAATTATTAATATGTAATTAAATACATCATTCATAGAGATGGTAGATCATACGTATACAGGAATTATTTTTTCATTTTCCTGTGGTATTGAAGAAAAGTTACTGATATATATATTTATATTATTAATCCATCATTATTTTGATGTCATATTAATAAAATTATTTTATCAAGATAATACCTAATGAATTTCCTATATAGCATGAGCGAATCACATTGCTTTGTGAGGTGACAGTCCCTTGTGCACACAAATGACAATATCATATTACCACATGATAAAAATGATAAAGATATGTCTGATATAATTATTAAAAAATCCTAAAAACATATGAAATTGAAAATATATATATAATAAAAAGTATATATCCCCCATTATTCCCCACTTTGGAAGGTGTTAATGAAAGAATGAATGACATCAGTTCGTCAGGTAGTAGTCCACTGTACAGAGGAACATTGTTTTCATAACCCATTTAATGGATGTTTGTTTTGTTTCACACCATAACCATAAAATAAAAAACTGTAATTATATTTATAATACAGTGGTAATTATATAATTATTTTTAATATGAGATTATGTATAATAAAAAGGAAAATAATTATAAACTCTTTTAAAATAACATTAACTCATCTTCAGGTATCCTCCTTAGGTTTTCACAAAATACATAAAATAATTTATTTATATGAAAAATATGGTTTATAGGATGATTTTAGGTATTTTTTTAGTGATTTTAGATGATCTTGTTGGAAAAAAGTGGGTTTAATGTGTTAAGAAAGGTGGAGAGGGGGTTGCCTTTTATAAGTGTGGTGATTGGTACAATTCTATTTTTTTCAAAGTGAGAATTTTTCCCATGTTTTGTTCCATTAATGTGGCTCAAACAATGGACCAATACCATTACAAGAATTAAAAGGTGTAACAAATTATATAATATGGGTTTTTGAAAATTTTATAGGTTATTTGGCCACAAACATTAATGATTTAGTCCCACGATAAACATGTTTTTCAATTAATCATTGTAATTAATTTGATCATCATTCACTAATAATTTTAAAAAAATAAACTTATTATAAATTATTAATAATCATGATTCCAAATTTGGAATCCATATGTTTAACTTAAAACCACATATGTTTCAAAAATAAATTTAAAAATACTTTAACAAATGGGATGAGAAACCATGTTTTTAATGTGAAAACCTTCCAAATAGTACTATGTTTTTATATGTAAATTCAACATAAACATGATTCAAATTACCTAAATTATGTTAATATTTGTATAATTTACCTATTTTTATAGTAAAAAATTTAAAATATAATTTATCATTATAAATATTTTTTAAAAATGGGTTTTTTCAATTAAAATTTGATATTTTTCATTATTCATCAAAAAAATAATATTATCAAAATATACCAAAACATCACCCAAAGATAATTTTGAAAATTATATTTAAAAAATAAAGCTGTAATTTTTCATATAAATTTTCGAAAAAACATAATAAAATCTAGTTTCAAATTAGGTGCGCCATTAAATGTAAGAAAAACTTCCTTTAGAAAAATACATAATTTACACGTAAAATTGGATTTTCTATTTTCATATGCCAATCAAATACATCCATTGAATTTAAAATATTTTGATCGAATATATAATATATAAATTATGTAAATATCATTCGATAATAGAAATTAATTTAATTTATTGGGATAAAACTATTTTATTGTATTAGATCAGTTCTTTACTAAGAAATTACTTCATATTACATTGGTTTTAAAATTAATTTTTATTTAATTAAAAATAAATAACTTCAGCCACATATTTTCATAATTTATATAATATTATTCATACTATACACTTACAATGACTATGTGATAACTATTATACTAAATAGTAATATTAATACTATAATTTTGTTCAGTAAATCCCAATATTTTGTTTAATGCAAGTTATAAAAAACAGTAATTGAAGCATGAAACACATGATAACTCATTATTTCTTGAATTAAAATATAAATACTGGATTTGAAATAGTTATTTTGTAATGAACCAACCTCGATACACTCGTGCCCCGATAACTAGGTCAGTCCTGATGTGACCTGAAGTGTGTTCCCTATCTACATGGGTTGGAGAAAAGCGCTATACATCATTCTAGATAATGATAGGATTAGTTTTCCAACATAAATAATAAATGAAAATGACACAAATTTGTTTTCTTGAAATAAAAACATCATAGGGAGAATTGTACCAAAAATGATACAGGTATGAATAACCAAATGTACAATAATAAAATACCAGAATATAGGATAACAACCCAAGCCCCAATGGATATTGAAACTCAAGACAAATGATAAAAAAACTACCCTCCAAGTGGAGATTTCCCCTTTCTCGAATTTGTAAGGGGGAAGTAAAAAAATTCCCAAAGGCACAACTATGGTGTGATCTAAAATACTAGTAGGGTATCATCATGGATTCAATAATAAGATGTCAACATAATTAAGTAAATAAAAAATTCAATTTTAAATAAACGACAATATATTATCAAATGTCTGTTTAAAAGAAATCAAGAATTTCAATAAAAATGATGGAAAAAATTTAATGAAATGGATAAATAATGATTTTATATAAAATAGTTTATATAAATTCAAAAATCATGTGTAAACTAGTTTAAAAATAATGGAATATATATCAAAGAATTGACAATAAGAATCACGGTCATTTTCCAAGAGATACAATAGTTCCATGTTATGGGAACCTCACACACTCATATGATGATAACTAAAATGTGCACACATGTCCCCCAAACATTGGCCAAATAAGTCTAACCAACATGCCATTTGAGAGAATATTTTCCTATATGTTTGTGTTCAAAATGTAAAGAGTTAATCCAGTGCTAAGGAAATTCCATCCTAGTGTATTTGTACAAAATAACCCACTAAATTCCTTGGATTAGATGTTGTAAAACAAAAATCAATAATGAGTAATTTATTTCAAAATAGTTTAAAATACAATTAACATATTTTTTACATTTCAATATGTCATTTTCAATTTATATCCCAAAATGAATTCTTAATCAAATCATGCATTTTTACAGGATAAAACCATATTTTTTCTACAATAAAAATTAATCCATTTTTCTTGAATTTAAATTAACAAAATCACTATTTAAATTTACACGGTTTTTTTTATAAAATAAAAAACAAACCCCAATTCAATGGATTAGGGCGGTTTTCCCAAATTTCTTGATAAATTCGATTGAAATCCTTTATTTAAAAGTATTATTTTTTAGCAAAAATCTGAAATAAATTACTTATAAATAATTAAATTAAATTTAAATCAACAAATTTAGTGTTCATATAATGAAGATTTTTAATGGAACCACCTACTTAAGGATTACTGGATCAGAAATCACAATGCCCTAAATGAGAATAATAAAAAAAACACTTGAAACGAAGACCCCGAAATTAAACCCAGTTTAAAAATGTAAAACAACATGGATTAGATCCTCCAAAAATAATGGGATATTACAAACCCAAAGGAGGAGATGAGAAGAGAGGAGGAGAGAAGGAATGAGGACAGGAATCCTATCCGGAATGGACCGCACGAAGATTGTATAGCTTTGATCCACCTCTTAAGGGGTATGGAGGGGCCAAAATTGGGCTTTGAGAGCCCTCTCAACCATATAAATAATAATAACTAGATTTAGGGTGGATCAGGGGTCAAATATGGGGTTCAGTAAATTTTAATGTATTTTTTTGATTATTGAAATGTTTTTTGCACCATTTCTAGAGTAGGGTTTGATGGTTGGAAAATCCGTTCACCCTAGTTTTTCACCCCTATAAATGGGGTAGAATTGTTTTTTATACTATTCACCAACCATGAAAACCAATACTACTAGTTTTTTTGGTTGGTACTAATAGGGTTCACATTTTTAGAAAATCGAGCACCGATCGTGAACTAACAAAAATCCCTTCAAAATATACAATATTTTACCAGAAGAACACTTAAATGAATCCAAATGAAATCATGATAGAAAGGATTTTAGGGAACCCAAAAATAAGAATTTGGTGATACAACCACCCCACTATAGAAATATCATGTCCAAGAAATTCAATTATGAATATTTCACATCTAAAAGATGAGGCCAGTGATCTTGCATCAATGTGTATTTCTCCTACCTCTCATTAGTATCATAGTTGTGCTTTAGTAGGAGTTGAACGAAATGTATCTCCCCGAGATTATGTACATTTGTTTTATATTCAAATATCCTAGTAGGATATAGAGTCACAGGTAAATCAGGCTCCACATCAAGATCACTCTAGCTGAAAACATGGGATGGATCAAAAATAAACTTCCATAACTGAGATACATGGAACTTGTTATTTATGGAATTCAGTTGTGGTGGAAGTGATAAATTTTAAGAAAACATCCCCACCTTCTCAATAACCTCAAAATTTCCCAAAAAATTAGTAGAAATATTCCCATTCCTCCCAAGCCATCAATGATCCAAATGAGGTGAAACAATCAAATACAAGTGGTTGCAAACTAAAAAATGTTGTAGTAAACGATGATGGTCTTCATTATACATATACCATCACTATACCATCAACATTCTATGAATAATAAACTAATTTGTTTCAACTCTCAAACCTTTCTCAGTCTCCCAAAGAAATTTCTATAATCTTCAACCAACATAATAAATATTTATAATTACAAATATACACGGCCTCAAAAGAACTCATTTTTATCATAGATTGGTAACTATTGTTATAAGAAAACTGAAATAGCCCCAAATAGTAATCCCAAGACCCAAACATTATAGATAATGGAGGTCTGAATAATATCCTCAATACTCATTATATCTATTTCTATTTGTTCATTTAACAATGGATGGTATTTCGAGTTCAAATAAACCAGATATCTAAGTGCCTCATGAAGTCCTTTACAAAATATTGGAGTCAACCAAGGATCCCTATTAGATACTATGGAATATTGACCTCTATGATAATGAGTAATTTCTTTCACATATATATTTTCCATCTCATTAACATTATTAGTATCATGAAGGGGTTAAATGAGAGCTAGTTTGGTCAGCCTATCGATTATAACCCATATCATATTCTTCTTTTTCTGGTTTTGTTGTAGCCCTACTAAAAAATCAATAAACATATCATCCCACTTAAAATTTAGAAAGGGAAGTGTCCAAACCAACCCTAAAGGTTTCTAGTGAATGGATTTACATATGGATATGTATAAAAATGAGATAAAAAATAATTAATTCCCGGTATTGTACAATACCACTAGAATAATCTCTATATTTCACATAACAACATTGTGGTTTTTCTGTGCACTACCCACATAGAGTTACGGAAAACCCCCACCAAATCATTCCTAACAGATAATGGTACCACAAACTGATTCTGATAATATAGAATTCACTACATGGAGAATGACCACACAAAAATTTCTTTTTCACCATAAATAGATTCTATACTAATATAAAAATCAACATCAAGTTATATTTACTTAAAAATAATTTCATGATTTGTGGGTGTCAATAGACTACTAGTGAATGAAACCTCAACCCCTAATTTTCAGACTCCAAAAGGAAATAGTGAAAAAAGGTCTATCAAGATCAACTATTCTAATGATTCATTCATGTAATGGGATAGCTGTTTCTTGATCAAATAATCTATAACAACAATCCCTTTCCCCGTCTTTGAGGCGATTTTAAATTCCAATGATATTTTGTATCCACCCAACACATCTGGTGGAGATTTAATTACTTTTAAAGGAAGATACAACAGAAGCACTTGTACTCAAAATACAGAGCTAACCTTTCTCTGATGAGGTAGTTTTGAAAAAATTTAGGTGAATACATAATATCCACAATTTCAAGGCCAGGGGTCGAGTAATTGTTATCATATGTCTAAAGATGAAGAGATCCATATGTGAAAATAGGACCCCCCTATGAAATAATGCAACAAAAACTTGAACTCAAAGCATAATAGAAAACCACATAGCCCTACTTATCCTCTGGAAGAGTCAACACAAGTGAATTTTTCAAAATACAGTTTATATTCTCAAAATAATTATAACATTTCTCATCATAAGAAAACACTAGTCACATCTGAGTTATAGTATTCATCAGATAAGACAACATTGAGAATCCCTTAATTAACTAGAAATAATAACCATCCAAACATAAGAAGATTTGAATCATTAAAAAAACTTTCTAGTCCCTCAAATTTCCTAACAACATTCCACCTTTTATGGATCAACTAATATACCATGTTCAGACACCACATTTAACAAGAACATTACCTCACAAATATATATATTGCAATTTTATAGATTGGTATAAATGTTTTGAATTCTCAAAAATTCTATAACATCAATTTGATGGTGCACGTGATCCTCCTCAAACATAGAGTCAAGTTGTATTTCATATACACATAACACAACAAAATTATCAATATAATCATGGAATATCATTTCAATTAAATCTATAAAAACAATAGGAGCTTTGGTTAAACTAAATGGCATCACAAGGTACCCATAATGGTCATACCTTATCCGAAAGGTGGTATTATGAATGTCAAATTCATTTACTCTCAATTAATATTAACTAGATTAAAGACCAGTCTTTGAAAACCTATTCTACAATTTATCTAGAGAAAAAATCATCAATCGAAGCCCACATATAAATGTAATTTACAGTAACATGATTGATTTTCCATAAATCAACACAAAAGTGAAGTGAATCATTTGATTTTATAGAAAATAGAACAAGAACTACACATAGTGACACACTTGAGCTTATAAATACTTTATATAAAAAGATCATCTTGAAAATACTTAAACTATTTTATTTCACCTTGTTCCATGTGGTAATAAGGAATAGTTACTTGTTGATTTCAAGGCACTACATCTATAGAAAAAATTTTCTCTCTCACTCATCAGAATCCAAAGAAGATAAAATGAAACCAATTAATAAAATCAAAGGAAAATGGAAGGAGATAACTACACATGGATTCATTCTCTTGATCAAATGAGAACATTGAAATCACCCCCCCCCCCCACATTGGAACATTTGTTCTACCTTTACTAGACCTTGGATCATATTCTACCTGAATGATACGTCACACCCCATTGGTTGCAACAAAGGAGACTCATCAAAGGTAACAACCAATCCAGGCATTATTTGAAATGATTCAATCCATCATGAATATTATGACAAGTTGGTTCATGTAGAGAACATGAAAATCCCATCAAATCTCAATATTCGATATTGATACAAGACAAATAGGACTATGAAGATCATTCTCTCCCATTATTAAAATGGTATTAGTAATATACATCACATGAGATAAAATCAACATAGAATGATTAAGTAAATTCACAATACATGTTGAAATAAATGAATGATATGCACCAATATCAAATAAAATAGTCACCAATGACAAATCTATAGTGATAGTTCCTCTCACCATTGATAGACATGTATATAATTCTTCTAGAGACTCTTATACTCCATGAAAAAGCTTTGTTTCAGATTCGAATGGATATTACACGTTTTTTATGAAGAATATAATTGAAATTTAGATAAATTAGGTTTTGATGATCTAGTTACACTATATAGGCTATAATAGATATGATACAACTTTTGATAGTTACCAGATAATCCATAAGAGACACATATCCTCAGTTCTATATTGCAAAACTATTTAGAATGATATGCTTTTCCTTGATGGTAAAAAATAAAATGGCCTTTTACTGGCACAATAGAAGGTCTAAAAAATTCCATCTTTCGATAGATACCAATGAGTCATCATGCTTCTTCATCCCTTTTTGGGAACTCACAAAACTACCTCTTAGATAAAAAGGATCTCTCATTATCCAATTCATGTTAGCGAAGTCCATATAAATCATGAAAACTCTATATATAACATACGCATGAGAAGTCATATTCAATTAGAAAAACTAAGAAAGAATATCATATTGAAGTATCATATCAAACTGGTGAGTCTTTATTTTATCATCCATCACAATCTTATTTGCAAATAGAAAAAGATCAAAAAATAATTTTCATATTCTATCACGATACTATTACACTTCTCAAGTTTGAAAAACTCTATATCCTTAGAAAATACCATATACTCGTGATGTAACTGGTTTTTGAAAATAACTTCAAATTATCTACACTCGAATCCCAATTGATTCTTTATCATCACCATATTTTCCAAAAATTGCTCCCTAGGTCCCTATAACATGAATTTGGGACATATAAATTTGATTTCATCCAGAATCTACATGAACTAAAATAGATGCTCGATATATCTCACTAAATCTTCCTCCTTTTTTGTATTGTTTGATCCCTTGAACACTGGTCGCTTTTTTTATGGGATCTCTATAGCATGGTTTTTTTAAAATTTTCTTTTTAGGTTCCATGACTAGAGCCCAAGACCTTGGATAGAATGCAAAATAACATCTACATGGTTATTCTCCATGAGGGGATTTTCTCATTTATATTCATTAGCATATTTCTCCTATATCTGGTTCACACAACTTCTTAGAGGCATAATGTTATAAAACATCAATGAAAAACATCGAATACGTATGATTATAAATCAAACTGAGAAATGAGGGAAATTAATCTCATCATAACCATAATCAAAATTTTGATTTCAATCAATCCACATACAAATTAGGGAAAATGCTTAAAAAATCAAGAAGTCATATTTCCTAATCCACCTTTAGTGAATTAAGTTCCATTGTAGTGAGATATTTCTAGGCACCCAATCGCAAATACCACGAAAGTACCAAAAATATTACAAAACAATATTTTAGCTTCAAGGAAATAGTCCTAACACACACCTATGATACAACTTTTTCACTAACTATCCTAGATTCCAAAGTACATAGATAACAAGGTGAGTCTTAAAATGGCCTAGAGGGAATTTATGATACCCGCAGGTTAGCGAAAAGAACCAAGAATCATTCAAGATAATGTTGGGAATGGTTTTTCCACATAAAAATTTGAATAAAGTATAAAAATTCTATATGATCAAAGTAAAAACACCACCGAGATAACTATACAATAATTATAATAGTTATGAACAAAAAAAGTACAGAGAAAATCATCCATAAAATAGGATAACCACCCATGTCCCAATGGTCACTTCAATTCATTTCTAAAGATCACCCACAACTACCACTTCCATAGGGGGACTTCCCCTTTCTCGAACATGGAATGAATAAATCTATACACACCCAAATTCTTGGGTAGAGTGTTAGCCAAAATCCATGTTGGGTCTCCCCAAGGATTATATAATAAAATTCCAACATAATTAACTGGACAAAACATTCACTTTGAAATAAATAGGCTTTGAATATAAAAATAATAGTTAAACAAATCATGTTTAACCCATAAAATAATGTACATAATTTAAAAAAACGTCCTAATATACCATTTATATAATATATTTTATATAAATTCAAAAGGATTTTTTAAAATGGTTTACAAAAAATGGTATAAACATCAATGCACATACAAAGAGAAACATGACCATCTAAAAAGTTGTATAATAGTCCTGGGATATGATATCTTCAAACACCCATATTATGATAATAGCATTGTGAACACACATACCACTGACACAATACAAATAAGCGTAACCAACATCTTACTTGAGAGAATATTTTCCGATATTTTTTGTAGAGACCCAAAGCTTAACATACATGGAAATTACATTACTTTTGCGGAATACTTAGTACATAACAGAAACACACACACAAGGACCGTAATAGTTTAGTGTCTTTGGAAACTCGGAATATAATCTTCTAATCATGGTGAATGATCTTCAACATCTCCCATAATGATCTTCCCATTTTTTTACTTACCTAAAACCTTTGTTTATATCTTGGGGAAAAGAAAACATAAAATGGGTGAGCTCAAATGCTCAGTAAGGGTAAGCATGGATAAAATAAAACATACCATATACATTTTAACTTAAAAACATGAACATAATGTTTAAACATCAAAAGCTTGAGAAATGACATAAAACATGGAAGTATGTAAGGCATATATCATAAAGAAACATTAATAATGATAAAATAGCATGGGAATAAAACATGTAATTGTGGATACCATTCAGCACATGTCATGATTTCCATAGTAGCCATGGCATTGCTTCCAAAACCATCTTGGTGGAAAAAGAACATTTCTAAATCGAGTTCACTCCTCATTTCAGTCCTGTAACACTGAATCGGATTAACTTACCATTCCAGCCATGTCTATCTCAAGAGATATAAATCTTTACCCAATGCATTGGAGGAAGATATAGGTCCCACCCATCTCATAATGATACCATTCTTATGTTTTCCACAAAATCAAAAATCATACATCATTGCATAACCCATGTAATAAAAATGGGAATCTTAAACATCATGCTATCATAACATAATCCATATAAGATAAAAGGACATAATAAAAATAATTCCATCATAACATAATAAAATAAATGTAAAAATGGGGATAGAAACAGAACCCTTTATTATCTTATATGGAAAATAATTTTGATAAAACCCTTGAACTCCATTCTTGAGGAAAATATCCTTTCTACCACAAAAACATTTTTCCTTTCTTAACATGTCATACAATTTTAAACCAAAAGAATTTGATTAAAAATAAACCTGAAAACTTGTAAAGGAAGCTTCTTGGAAATAATTTTTTAAAAATCCATTCATTCCGTATAAGTTAAAAAACATTCTTCTCGTACTTTTGTCGGAAAAGTCAAAAAGTACCTCTTAAGAAAAATGACAAAAGATTCATTTCATATCTTTTACTAAAAAATCATCAATGGGAAAATTGGATTTAAAAAATATTAGGTGGATGGAAATAATATTACATATTTTGGAAACATGGATGTGGATTATAAAATACACCAAAGTAAATTTCAAAGTATAAACAATCTCAGGTAAAAATGAGATTGTGATATTTCTCTTACCATAGGTCTGATTTGCTTCGTAAGTGTCCAAACCTCCTGTATAATGATTTAAATAATTTCATTGACTTATTCCATAATCATACTCATTGTTATGATATCATATATGGTTCACTTATGACTTTATATTACCCGTTCTTTTGTAAATTCCATGTTAAAGAGCATTTTGGGTAAAATCGTTTCATTTGTCGTCCGTGTTTTGACTTGTAATTATTCATATGATTACTTAGATCATGATTACTTAATTCCATAATATAAAATATTATTTATATATAACATATATTAAGAATATACATATATAAAATAGATCAGTAAATGGAATTAAATACACCGTTCATGGAGACGGTAGGCCGTACGTACACATGAACACTGTTTTCTATTCCTTATTGAGTTGAATGGAATTAAGGGGATGACATACATATATATACACATAAATAAAGTATCATTATTATTTCATATATTTCATGATTACTTATTATATATACTTTATAATCATTCATGAATGGTTAACGTGGAGAATGAACGTCATCACGTCGTGGAGACGGTAGTCCGTACGCACGCACGAGCGATGATATCGTTCTCATGATCGTGGAATTGAATTGGAGTGTAAGTATAATATTTAAGAATCAATATAACTTTACAAAAATAATTTATAGTTATTATGTACACTATTATACCCATCCAAGTAAGGTGGTGGTGGAAAATAGATTACACCACAGCGTGGAGACGGTATTCCGTACGTACGCACGTGTGGTGATTTCGTTTTCCATAGGATGGATAGATGGTGAAATAGGGTTGTTTAACACTTATAGTAACATATCATTATATAATTTATACTGATGTTATTACTTCATAATGAAACAACTAAATAATAATAAGTGGAAGAAGAAATAGTGTTGAAAGAATCGGTAACAGACATTACCTATTCTTTGAAGCGCCTCTTTGAGAACTCCTCTTAAGGCACTAAAATTAGTCTTTGAAGAACACAAGAACCTCTATGATGTTTCTTTGTAAGTGTAGAAGATAATTTGGCAGGGTTTGGCCCCGATTGAAGGCTCAAAGTGGTGTGAGGAAGAGAGGGAGGAGGTGCCCTTTTATAAGGGAAGAGAGGGGCACCTTTGGAATAACCAAAAATATTATTTTATTATAAAGCCAAATTCGGTTTTAAATAGCTCACAATTGATTTATTTAGAATATAAGGTGGGTATGGGTCGAAATCCTCTCATACAATAGAATTTAGACAAGTTTAGGTTCCTATTTTAACCTTATCATTTATATTTAACTTTAATTTAGATAATTTTACTTTTACCATGTCGTTTTTTTTTCTTACACTATAAGGTTAATAAACTTACTATAACAATCCAAAATAACCCCAAGTTGTTTATTATTAATATATATAACCTAATCTAAGTAATTTGGCCGAACCTTATATTTTTAGGAATACAATAACAATTAATAATTTAATATTTGTTTTAAAAACTATTTTTTTCAATTTTGACACTATTTAGTAATTGATTTTTGTGAAAATCATAACAGAATGATTAGTTCTAAAAAAGTTAATTAAATCAATACTATCATGTCATATTAATCTATAAAATTAGTGTATTTCATAAAAAGTTTCAAATTACATTTATTTGGATATTTATAACATCAATTACGTCAATATTTCATTAATAAGATAATTACTACATCATCTTTGTGTCATCAATAAATTAAATTATTTAATGTCTAAAAATTACAAATAAAATACCATTATGTAGGAAATCTTTTTATCTTTCTAATGAATATTTATAGTCTAATTTATCATATGTATAACCATATATAAAAAACGGTTTACTTATTAAACTTTGATTTTAACTATTTTAACCCTTCTTTAAATAAATTAATAATAAATGTCCTAATCTAATCCAAGTGGCCCTAAATGGTAATATTTTATTCCTAAGGTTCTTTTTGGTTGAATTAAACATATCCAATAGAATTAGGACATGTTTTAGGGTAATAATAATAACATTTTTACCCTTAATTAACAAATTTACTTTTAACTGTGGTAAAAAAATTAAAAAGTTACTATTCACCACAAATAATTTTCATCTCATTGAACCACATTTTACTTACTGACATCAACCGTGTCTCTCAGATTTTTGAAATTCCACTCACAGAAGCAGGTAAAATTACGTTTTATGTAAATTTGCAAATTCTCTTAGAGGTGGGTAAAAGACGGTGAAAAGTTCAATGAAATTTTTATATATCTAATATTATTATAAAATTACTCCAATGAATTACATTGATCTAATATAGGTATTATGTATCAATTTTGACCTAAAATAAATTTAAATAAAATAAATAATTATTTAAAAAAAATTTGGTTTTTAAATAGTAACCCAGTGTTTTCACTATTCATCAAAAATTGAATGTTTTCAGAAAAATACCAAAATTTCACCGTAGGTTAATTTAGATATTCCGAATCCAAAAATGATGTCCATTTTGAAAAAAAAATTTATAAAATTTCAAAAAGTGGGTATTTCTATTAATAATAGATAGTTTTAATAATATTTTAATAGCATATCGTTGTTTAGCGAAACTCGGTATTGCGTACAACACATGCTATCGTGGAAGGTCGTGATTGCGTGTAATTCAAGGCAAGTCAAGGATACGTGTTGTGCAATATCCTTTTGGTGTAGAGTACAACAAAATACATTAATGAATTTAAAAAGAATATTTTTCATAAAATCTCGTGGTGTTACATTCTACACCCCTTAAAATGAATTTCCCCCTCGAAATTCGTTGGGGTTATAAATGGTTTACTACTCGAAAGTTTCTTTAATAGAAACCCACATCTTAAAAAGGAGTACCAAAACCAATCTTTAAAAACAAAATTATGAAACGTAATGGTTACCCAAATAAACTAATCAATGGGTTTCCACATAGGTGAAATTTTGGATATAGAAGAGAAATCTAACTATCATGTTCTGATGGAGAGTGGTAGAGAACATGGCTATGGAAAAGCCAGCAATCACAAAGCCATAAATTTGTGATGATCTAAGGTACCATCTCATTCATCAGATATAGGGGCACTAGAACAACATTTTTGGTTTTCAAGATCATTTTCCTAAAGTTGATGAAATTGGAAATAGAAGAAATACTTTCGTGATTTTGGTACAGTCTCACCGTTGTTTGTTATTTGGATAATTTCCACTTCATCTCTTAAATAAATGAAGTTGAATTTGTCATTTGTGAAGTTTTAGTAGCTTATGTGATAGAATCATGGATCATTCCATCTGTCTTAAACAAAAGTTTATAAAAGTTATCAAAAATACATCAGTCCATCTCTAGTGAGATTAATCATATATGGTTCCTAAAATGGACTTATACATCATATATCATGCTTCTTAATATAATAAAACTAGTTTCTACTAAACAGGGACTTCCTGTAGGCCAGTGGTAGGCGATAAAGTCCAGTCTCACTTTGGTTGTGGGTTCGATTCCCACAGTCTTGTCCGACGCGATGGGCCGTCGCCCGTCCTGTAGGTTGTCCTTTTTCTAAAACTGCATTACTATAACATCCCATAAATAATATAAAAAAAAGTTTTATCATTAAAAAATACTAACTTATGTCCAACATAATCCATTACAATCTTTAGGCTTATCTAAAATACATCAGTCCAAGCTCAAAGTATAAAGAAAAAGATTACTTGAAATGTCATCAACCAAGCATGTGAATACCATCATTTATCCCCCATATATCTTGTAATTCCAATCATGTGAATACCTTAATCATGTATTCTCTTGAAAAATGAATACCCATTAAACCTTAGTGAAAACATGAATGTTGTCAAAAGTTAACTCTTTCCATATACCAAAATACAGAAATTCTATATACTCAAACCATGATATAACCTTCTCCTTATATCATTCATGAGCTCATGAATACTATCAAACATTTAATTTTCTCCTTATCCCTTCATTATGTGCTTATCATCTATATTCCAAAAATATCTGAATAACCTTTAATGGATACTGGTACCATTAATCATACACTTTCAAAACTCAAGGAAATACAACAGTGTAACAATCCTTAGATGTATCTTTATTCCATAGTACCATGAGATTACTTATACAACATTACAATTGATCAACATGTAATCATTCCACTACCTTCTTAAACCATTGACCGAGCATCAACAATTCTTTCATATCATATATCATTTGTAGTCTATTCATCATCATCAACATAAATTCTACCCATATGGACGTACTGATTCTCTTCATGAGACTTTCCCATAGGGGATTGGTTTTCATAATGCCCGTACATTCCACATTTAAAACATTTAACCATTGTTGATGTCGTAGCAATACCATTATCCTCATCCATGGTGTTAACTGAACCTTTTCCTTTGCACTTACTGGCTTTGTGTCCTTCTTTTCCACACCCAAAGCATCTTCCAGTTCCCTTGAAATAATCTCCTTGATGCCTCTTCCCACATGACTTACATGAGGGAAATTGAACTTTGTTTCCTCTATGATCATCATGAAACTCCATATTTCTCTTATTATCTGAGTCGGGAAACATACCAAAATTGAGTTTATTGATCATATTATGAGATTTCTAATTAGGAATAATAACGATGTTTGGACTTCCAAATCCTGTTTCATTTGATTTCTGAGGAAGAATATCATTCCATTGTCCGTCATATCCTCCGTTATCATGAATATCCCTGTTTCCATCCATTTTCTAAAACCCAAAAAGAATAGTGTGAGAGGCAAAAATCATGCTAGGGAAAACAACATAGTAAAGGGGGATCACCCTTGACATCTAACATCTTAGGTTAAATTCTAATATCATTACCGTAGTTCTAGGACTATATCCTATATGTATACATATCCTTAGGGACATCCCTAGACATACATTAGAAATATCTCTTGGGATCTCACTAACGTTTTCGCATCCAAGTTTCCAAAGGATGACTAAACCTTTCCTCTGATACCAACTGTAGAGACCCAAAGCTTAAAAAACATGGACATTACGTTACTTTTGCGGAATACTTAATATATAACAGAAACACACACACAAGGACCGTAATAGTTTAGTGTCTTTGGAAACTCGGAATATAATCTTCTAATCATGGTGAAAGATCTTCAACATCTCCCATAAAGATCTTTACCTTTTTTTTCTTACCTAAAACCTTTCTTTATAACCTGGAGAAAAGAAAACATAAAATGGGTGAGCTCAAATGCTCGGTAAGGGTAAACAAGGATAAAATAAAACATACCATATACATTTGAACATAAAAACATGAATATAATGTTTAAAATCAAAAGCATGAGCAATGACATAAAACATGGAAGTACGTACGACATATATCATAAAGAAACAATAAGAATGATAAAATAGCATGGGAATAAAACATGTAATTATGGAAACCATTCATCACATGTCATGATTTCCATAGTAGCCAAGGCATTGCTGCCAAGACCGTCTTGTTGGACAAAGTCCCTTTCTGAATCGAGTTCACTCGTCGTTTCAGTCCTATAACACTAAACCGGATTAACATACCATTCCATCAATGTCTATCTCATGAGATATAAATCTTTACCCAATTCATTAGTGGGAGATATAGGTCCCACCCATCTCATAATGATACCATTATTATGTGTTCCACAAAATCAAAAATCATACATCATTGCATTACCCATGTAATAAAAATGGGAATCTTAAACATCATGCTATCATAACATAATCCATATAAGATAAAAGGACATAATAAAAATAATTACATCATAACATAATCAAATCAATGTAGAAATAGGGATAGAAACAGATCCCTTTATTATCTTAGATAGAAAGTAATTTTGATAAAACACTTGAACTCCATTCTTGAGGAAAATATCCATTCTACCTCAAAAACATTTTTCATTTCTTAACATGTCATTCAATTTTAAACTAAAAGAAGTTGATTAAAAATAAACTTGAAAACTTGTAAAGTAAGCTTCTTGGAAATAATGTTTTAAAAATCCATTCATTCCGTATAAGTTAACAAAATCATTCTTCTCGTACTTTTGTCGGAAAAGTGAAAAAGTACGTCGTATGAAAAACGACAAAAGATTCATTTCATATCTTTTACTAAAAACTCACCAAAGTGTAAAATTAGATTTAAACAATTTTATGTGGATGGAAATGATATTACATATTGATAAAACATGGATGTCGATGATAAAATACACCCCAGTAAATTTCAAAGTATAAACAATCTCAGATAAAAATGAGATTGTGATATTTCCCTTACCTTAAGTCTGATTTTCTTCGTAAGTGTCCGAACCTCCTGTATAATGATTTAAATAATGTCATTGACTTATTACAGAATCATAATCATTGTTATGATATCATATATGGTTCACTTATGACTTTATATTACCCGTTCTTTTGTAAATTCCATGTTAAAGAGCGTTTTGGGTAAAATCATTTCATTTGACATCCGTGTTTTGACTTGTAATTATTCATATGATTACTTAGATGATGATTACATAATTCCAGAATATAAAACCTGATTTATATATAACATATATTAATAATGTAGATGTATATAATAGATCAGTAAAGGGAAATAAATACACCGTTCATGGAGATGGTAGGTCGTACGTACGCATGAACGCTGTTTTCGTTTCCTTATTGAGTTGAATGGAATTAAGTAGATGACATACATATATATACACATAAATCCGTATCATTATTATGTCATATATTTCATGATTACTTATTATATATACTTTATAATCATTCATGAATGGTTAACGTGGATAATGAATCTCATCGCGTCGTGGAGACGGTAGTCCGTACGTACGCACGAGCGATGATATCGTTCTCATGATCGTGGAATTGTATTGGAGTGTACGTATACTATTTAAGAATAAATATCACTTTAAAATAATCATATATAGTTATTATTTACACCATTATACCCATCCAAGTAAGGTGGTGGTGGAAAATATGTTACACCACGGCGTGGAGACGGTATTCCGTACGTACGCACGCATGGTGATTTCGTTTTCTGTAGGATTGATAGATGCTGAAATAGGGTTGTTTCATACTTATAATAACATATCAGTATATAATTTATACTGATGTTATTACTTCATAATGAAACAACTAAATAATAAGAATTTGAAGAAGAAATAGTGTTGAAATAATCGGTAACAGACATTACCTCTTCTTTGAAGCACCTCTTTGAGACCTCCTCTTAAGGCACTAAAATTGGTCTTTGAAGAAGACAAGAACCTCTAGGATGTTTCTATGGAAGTGGAGAAGATAATGTTTTAGGGTTTTTCCATTCTTGAAGTCTCAAACTGGTGTGAGGAAGAGAGGTAGGATGTGCCCTTTTATAAGGGAGGAGAGGGGCACCTTTGGAATAACAAAAACAATTATTTTATTATAAAGCCAAATTCGGTTTTAAATAGGTCCAAATTGATTTATTTCTAATATAAGGTGGGGATGGGTCGAAATACTATCATACAATAGAATTTAGACATGTTTAGGTTCCTATTTTAACCTTATCATTTATATTTAACTTTAAGTTAGATAATTTTACTTTTACCTTGTCTTTTTGTGTTCTTACACTATAAGGTTAATAAACATACAATAACAAGCCAAAAGATCCCCAAGTTGTTTATTATTAATATATATAACCTTATCTATGTAATTAGTCAAATCCTTATATTTTTATGAATAAAATAACAATTAATAATATAATATTTGTTTTAAAAACTATTTTATGTCAATTTTGACACTATTTAGTAAATAATTTTTTTGAAAATCATAACAGAATGATTAGTTCGAAAAAAGTTAATTAAATCAATAATAACATGGCATGTTAACCTAGAAAATTAGTGTAATTCATAAAAAATATCAAATTAAATTTATTTGGATATTTATAACATCAATTATGCCAGAATTTCATTAATAAGATAATTACTGCATCATATTTGTGTCATAAATAAATTAAATTATTTAATGTCTAAAAATTACAAATAAAATACCATTATGTATTAAATCTTTTTAGATTTCTAATTATTATTTATAGTCAAATTTAGATTATGTATAACCCTATATTAAAAATGATTTACTTATTAAACTTTGATTTTAACTATTTTAACCCTTCTTTAAATAAATTAATAATAAATGTCCTAATCTAATCCATGTTGGCCTAAATGGTCATATTTTATTCCTAAGGTTGTTTTTGGTCGAATTAAACTTATCCAATTGAATTAGGACATGTTTTAGGGTAATAATAATATCATTTTACCCTTAATTACCCTATTTACTTTTAACCGTGGTAAATAAAGTAAAAAGTTACTATTACCCAAAAATTATTTTCATCTCATTGAACCACATTTTACTTACTAACATCAACCGTGTCTCTCAGATTTTTGAAATTCCACTCACAGAAGAGGTAAAATGAAGTTTTATGTAAATATGCAAATTCTCCTAGGAGGTGGGTAAAAGACGGTGAAAAGTTCAATGAAATTTTTATATATCTAAAATTATTATAAAATTACTCCAATCAATTACATTGAACTTATATAGGTATTATGTATCAATTTTTACCTAAAATAAATTTAAATAAAATAAATAATTATTTAAATAAAAAGTCGGTTTTTAAATAGTAACCTAGTGTTTTCACTATTCATCTAAAATTGAAAGTTTTCAGAAAAATACCAAAATTTTACCCTATGTTAATTTCGATATTCCGAATCCAAAAATGAAGTCCATTTTGAAAAATAAAATTTATGAAATTTCAAAAATTGGGTATTTCTATTCATAACGGCTAGTTTTAATAATATTTTAATAGCATATCGTTGTTTAGCGAAACTCGGTATTGCGTACAACACATGCTACCGTGGAAGGTCACGATTGCGTGTAATGCAAGGCAAGTCCAGGATGCGTGTTGTGCCAGATACTTTTGGTGTAGCATAAAACACAAGATATTAATGAAATTAAAAAGAATATTTTTCATAAAATCCCAGGGTGTTACATTTTTATCTAAGAGTTGTAAAGTATCAATCTTGTTGAATGAAAATTAAAATGGAGTGTTTTCCCGAAATAACTCACCAGTAAACTAGTATTTCATGTGATCTAAAAAAACCATTTATGGGAAATTTATTTAAATACTATTTACAATACAATTACCCATATTTTCCACTTCATTTGTATAACTTCCAATTGAAACGCAAAACATGTTTTTAATAAAATCAAGAATTTTTTCATGATAAAACCACCGGTATTATATGAAAAAAGTTCTAGCCACATTTATCAAATTAAAATATGATATCAAATTCAATATTTAATTTCACAATTTAAAAATCTTCAATTTTCTATCTAATTCAATGGAATTGGGGTTTTCCCCACTTTCAAGCCAAATATGATTCAAACACTCAATTCAATTGAATTGGGTTCTTAATAATGAAATTGAAATAAATTACATTTTAATCAATAAATTTAACTTAAATAAATAAACTCAGGGTTAATTGAGTGGAAATGTTTAAATAGAACAACCTACCTTAGCATAATAGGATGACAAATAAAAAACTCATAAATGGGAAGCACTAATGAAGATATATGTTAACAAAGACCTGAGAATAAAATATAGATTGTTGATCTAAAACATCATAGATTATATTTACCAATAACACAGATATTTCAAGAACCCTAAGTAATATATGGAAAGGGAAAAATGAAGAAGTAAAGGGATGGAGAAACTTATCGAGAAATGAATAAAAGAAGTTCTCCCATCTTTGACCCACCCTAGAAGGTGTTTAGAGGTTCCAAAATTAGTCCTTGAAATCCATAAAAACACTGTAAATCATAATAGTGTAATTTAGGGTTAACCAGGGTTTAAAAAGTGATTTGGGGAATTTTTAAATATTTTTTTATTAATTAAAATAAGGATGAACGATTTTGTAGGCATGGCCACATTTTTTGACAAATTGAACACCCTAATCATGCACACATTCTAATGATGTTTTTTGACTTCTCCTTAGTGGGAGCATAGTTTTTCCAACCATTCATTAACCATTAAAACCCCCCACTACCTATGATTTCATGGTTTTCACTAGAAGAGTGCACGTTTTTGGATAACCTTGCCACAACTATGTACATAAAAATATCCCTTCAAAATATTCTAATTTTCACCTGACAATCCCTTAAAAAATACTACCAAATAGTGGTCAAGGGAGGGGTTCATAACAACCTAAAAAAAATTACAGGACGTTATAGAATATCACATAAAGTATTTTGATGCTATATTCCTTTCTATATTTCGTGTTGCATTTAGTAAAAACTATAAAATATTATGTTCTTGTTTTTAAATTACATTATTTTAATAAAATTTACTGAATATACATTATATTAGTGTTGAGGGCTTATGGAACACTAATCTCAATTCTATCTATCTGAAATCTAATATTTACCCTTATGATCAGAAAAAGTATCTACCATACTCTAAACACTATTTTGGTAGGTATTATGGTTAATCACCTAGAAAAATATAAATAATCTATGCATATTATTTGAACACTTAGAGACATGATGAGATCATGCTCTTTGGTATTTAAATGGGGTGGGATCTATATCAAAGTTGAGTTTAGATCTTATATGATAATATTATTCACTGATGATTCCAAATAGCTCCATATAAAAAAAATTATGAGAATATATTTAGAATAAATTCTTTGTAGCATGTAGATAGGGAACACAATATATTAGAACCTCAAATCATTTAAGATATGGTTTAATATGGTTAGACCATTTAGTATCATATTTGTACTTCTCGATGTTGATATATGATATATGTTTTTATTCATTTATTAGACATTGTTTTTGAGGATGGAGATTAATTTTCCCTCATTGTATCAATATTTATGATTTTTATTAGATTCGTGATAATGGGTTTGTTAGGTCCCAAGTATATCAGACGCTTTGAGATTCTAGATCAAATTGGAATCATAGCTTATGGACTAGTTTTCCCACCAAATGTATCTTTATTACATGATGTATTCCTCATATCTCTCTTGATGATGTATATACATGATCCCCCAAATTTACTTTATTCATAGATATTATAGATGGAAGATGATCCATCTTACAAGGTATAGCTAGTCACGATCATAGACCATAGAGATAAAGTTATGTGTAATAAGACAACAGACCATTTCAATATACTTTGGTGAAACCAATATTATGAGGATGACACTTGTGGGTTGTAAGAATATTGTACGAAAAGTTATCATATACTATTTTTACTATTGTATATAAAATTAAATTTCAGGGGTGGTATTTTTTAATTTGGGAAAATGTAATAGCTGATAATTTATCAATGAAATTTACCTTATAATTATATATTGGTGTCATATTTAGTAATGTAATGTGATATAAATAACATAATGTATATGATGAATCCAACAACATTTTATATTAATTTACACAATAAATTTAATTAATAAATATAGTTGTAATAATAGAAAGTATTTTCATTAAATAAATAATAGAAACTAATATTATAATAATAAGAAAGTTTGTAAGTTCTCATTCCACTATATTATTAACATTCAAGAGAACAAATATAAAAATAATGCATAATAATAGTAATACAGTATGAATTTTGAATATAAATATATATATGCTTGATAGGAAATATGATTTAATGAATAATTTGTGAAAAAAATTGTATTTATAGGAAGTAGGGGACTACTATTACCATTATAAATACAGCCATTAGAATAGTAATCAGGTCCACATAATAGTAATATAATACATGGATAGTAATATGAAAATAAGTTATAGTAACCTGACCATTAGAATAGATTCCTGATATATGAAAGTGTACAATAATATTTAGGAATTTTATAAATTGAAGATATGATAAATATTTTACCATGGTACATGTAAATAAATTTTTTAAAAATTATAAATTAAGTTTTTATCTTTTTATAAAACATGAATGTTATAATTATAATTTTATAATAAAAAAATTAGATATAGTTTGTTTTCTTAAAATTTGTTTATAAATTAATATTATAATTATAATATAATTTCATCTAATAATATGTAATTTTCAATGGGTTGGAAAATTTATCCAAATATTTAAATTGGAAATTATACAAAAAAATAAATCAATTTAAAAGTTAAATTTCTCATTTAATGACCCTATAGTTACCACTATCTTGAGAGCACAACATGTCAATATATAGAGTAAAGAGACATCCCCAAGATGCCAAAGGATGGAAATAAATGCTTAAGGGTTACAAACACAAGTGGAGGAATATTTACCCTTTAAGAAATAAACACATAAAACAACCAACCATAACCAAACATTCACTATATGATGAATGAACAAATAAAGGAAAACTCAACAACTTCATAAATCTCAAAACCACATCCATGTGTGCAAAAATGGAAGAAAAACCAACTATGAAAGTACACAGTGGATAAACAACACAAGACACTCAAAACACCACAAGACTCCATGCTCCATAATCTCCAATCTCCACAATCTCTGAACAACCCAATCATTTTGAGGTAGTGCTACAAACCTGGGAATCATTACTTTTACCGAGATCCCAAAAGATAACATCTGCAGAAGCACAAAAGTGGCAAAGTAAGGGTGAGTATAAAACTAAGTAGGTTTTCTCAAATAACTTCCCAACTCAAACCAATAAGATAGAAGAGTTGGAAACATTTACATAAAATAGTTTATAACAAACATCTCCTTAAAATAGTTTATATCAATGTATAAACTAGTTTCCAAAACCCTTTATCACCAAAAGAAAACAAGTATAATTGAATCCAAATTTTCCAAAAAGTTGTTTTTCTAGAAAATTAACTAAACAAAAACATAAAACCATTTATCAACATCACTTTTTGGTATACCCAACCATTCCACAAACCCATGAAACCAACCATGAATGCTAAATTATTATAGTTCCATACTCATGAGAAGTTTCCCCTCGATCTACCAAGTCATCACAAGGTAATTGTTTCCTATGTTCCCTTGACACTTTGGCACCATGGACAATGTCATATTTCAACCAAGCCTAGTATATGAAATATGAAATTTATATCTTGTGTTCCATTTAACCTATGTCATTGAGCACATGGTCATATTTCAACCATGCCCCAGAAATGAAATATGAACTCAAACACCAATATGCCAAAGGATCATGCCCAAACACCTCTTCAATAAAAGCACCCTTTTTTATTGAAAACCAATTCCATAAAACTAATTTCAATACCAAACAATTTTATTAAAACAATTTTTTTTTCAAACCCAAATTTTCAACATCCCATTTAACAATTTTAGAAAATAAATAATTTAAAATCATCATATTAATTTCAAGAGGCTAAATCATTTTTCACAACAATTCACCAGATTTAACAATTTAACTAAAACCATAATTCATCACTAAAAAATATTTCATCCATGATTTTCCAAATACATCCCATTAAAATAAACCAATTTGAAACTATTAGAGTCAATTCTATAAAGAGGAGTCAAGAGAGAGGCCTCCTACCTCAAAGGTTTTAACGAAAACCACAATGAACGAAGAATTCTCAAGAAAAAATATGTCGATTCTCCAAGAACATACCGTAGATCTCTTCTCATAACAATACTGAAACCACATATCATCATATTTGGCATCCAAACACCCAGATCTACCCATAACATGTGTAGATCTAAGAAACCTTGAGAAGAGGATAAATATATATAAGTAGATCTATGAAACTGAATAATAACAAAGAAGAGTGATCACATACCTAAAGAATCCCGCATCAATTCAAGAAGGGAAGGCTTCAGATCACCACTTGAATGATAGAAGAATCTTATTGGTCTTTAGGAGAATAAATATCCCATGTTATGCCCACAAAGGTGGAAAAAGAGACACTTAGAGGGAAAAAATGTGTGAGATCCACTTTTTTAGGATCTCAGTTAAGTGACCCCATGGTTAGTTTTCATATTTATAAAAATCATTCATTAGACACTTCCAAGGTAGACCCTCACATGACATTCATGGAAGATCTGTCTAACCATGCTCTGACCATGTGGGAGACACTCTCTCAAAAGGACCAACTATGCATGGTTTTACCAAATGGTTAGACAAACTGTGCACCACTCGTACAACTTCACTTTCTACGTCAAAAAATCATTCAAAGATCTCCCGACTCTCCCATTCATCACCCTTAACATTATAACAAAGAAAATCATTATGTAAGGGTCACATAATAAAAAATAGGGGTTATACATTCTCCCTAATATTGGTATTTCCTTCCTCAGAATGTAGAAATCCCTCACACAACTGAATGAGTTCCGTCCACATCTCCTTCACATATTTTTCACATTCTCAAGTCTGTTACGGAATCCGACCATGTTTCTATAAAACCCATTGTAGGATGATGATTTTCCCATGTAATAAATTGTCTTTCCTATCCACAATCTGTACTGGGATATGTATCAATAAAGAATCTAACTATAGGTCAACGTAATAACATCTAATAACATGGTCAATATCAGGGTGATACTTTTTCAACTGAGATACATGGAAGACATTATGAACCCAATTGAACCATGGTGGTAATGACAACCGATATGCCACCTCTCCAACCATTTACAGTATCTCAAGAAGGACTATGTGTTTAGAAGATAGCTTTCCCTTCTTCTCGAAATGATGATGTCTAAGCCTAGGATATATTCTCAAGAAGACATGATCACCTGCGACGAATGATAACGGTATTCTATGGTGATATTCAAAAGACATATGATGAATCTTGGCTGTATCCGTCCTCTTTCTAGTCAAATGGTTCTTCTCCATTGATTATTAGGTGAGGCTTGGCCAAACAAGTGAATTTTTACCCATTTCCACCCAACATAGCGGAGAATGACAGGGACACACATACAATTATTCAAATCGAGTCATGTGTATCAAGGCTGGATAGTTATTATTGTATGAGAACTCCACCAAGGGTATATGATTCTTCCATTGGACAACAGAATCTATTACACAAGAAAAAACATGTCTTCCATAATTTTTATCGTCCCATCATTTTTCCCATCTGAATGAGGATGATACGTAGTGCTCACAGACAACTGAGTCCTAAGAGAATGCTGTATGGATTTCCAAAAACAAGATGTGAACCTCAGATCTCTATCAGGGACAATTGAAACTACTATGTCAAGCCTCACTACCAGTTCTTGGATGTATATTTATGATAGATCATTCACCATATGGGTTTTACAAATTGGGATGAAATGGGCCGATTGGTAAGAGGATCCACCACCACCCATATGGAATCTTGTTTCTGAACAATTCTTAGAAGAAATATATCAATATCAATCCTTATTTTCTCCCATTTCCACACTCGGATAGCTAAAGACACCAACATACCTACATTCCTTTGATTCTTAACTTTATCCAGCTGACAAGTTATGCAACATGAGATGAACTCAGCCACATTCTTTTCATACCTCTCCACCAAAAATTTTCCTTTAATTCCTTTTAAATATTTTTTTTCTTGGAAGTATAGCCCATCATGAATGGTGGTAAGTAAGAAGGATTTTTTCCTCACAAGACATAAGTACAACTACCTGAACACTAAAGTACTAATGTGAAATCCCTTCAAGTTTCTACCCCTCAATGGTCTACCCACAATTGAATTTAAAATCATTACCAAATATTTCACATCAGATTTTACTGCCTCTTTGACCACATTTACCAAATTAGGAACCAGCATAGCTGAAAAGAAAAAATGCAACATCACCTTGGTATTCACATTTCATGTGTATGTAGGCTTAGACCGACATCAACCTCTATTCAGCTAAATCTTCTTTTGACAACGGAGTATATGAATTTCTACTCAATGCATCTTCAATCGAATTTCCTTTTTTGCTGTATACATCAAGTCAAATTCAAACATTTGTAGATACTCCATCCATCTCCTTTGCCTAAGATTCAAATCCCTTTATGATAAAATGGGTTTACAGATATTGTGATTTGTGAACCAATTTAATTTCCCACCAAAGAGGTAATGTCTCTGTGTCATCAAACCATGGACGACAATAGCTAAATCCAAATCATGTGTTGAGTAGTTATTCTCATGAAATCTTAACTGCCTTGAACCATAAGCAACCACATAGTCTCTTAGTATCAGAATACAACCCATCCCTGATCGCAAAGGATCTTATTACACCACATACCCATGTCCGGATTTTAGAAAAGTCAAGATAAGTTCTTATGTAATCTGATCATTCAACTCCTAGAAAGACTTATGAAATTCCTCTCTCTATTGTAATGGACCATTATTCTTTGTCAGAGTGGTCATTGGAAAATCTTTTCATGATAAATCACGCACAATGCTTCGGTGGAGACTAGATAGGTAGAGAAAACTTCATATCTCCAAGACATTATTCGGTGGTTTCCACATGTTGACAAATTCTATCATTTCAAGATCCGGGGAAATTTTTTTTCACAGAAATGATATGTCCAAGAAAACATAATTTCTGTATCCAAAGATCACACATTGATAATTATATATACAAATAGTTATCTCTCAATATTTGTAACATTATTTATAGGGGATCCTCATGGTTAGACCTTGTCTTTGAATACCCCAAGATGTTTTCAACAAACACCACAACAAAATAATCCAAATATCACTGAAATATCCAATACATCAAAGACATAAACACTGTTGGTTCATTTATTAGACCGAAATTCATGATATCATATTTAGTGGGATTATTCAGTGTAACTGAGATGTTGAGATTGAGACTCTCTCGACAGCTGGGAGTGATGGGGAAGGCCACTTGCCGGTCATTGGAGCTCCTGGGGGTCTTCAGGTGGGATCCCTATATCCTATGGTGGTCCTTATGTTCTAATGGGGGCGGATCAGAGGGGAACCACAATGTGAAATCCTTCATGTCGGCACACTGTGGGTAGGATATATGGGGGATCATTGGAGGTTGTGCATAGGATGAGAAGTTTTCCTCTAGTCATAATGGAACATCATAGGGAAGAGGTCCTCGATGGGGTTACGGTGGTGGTGATATCTGTTCATGTGTTTGATTTTGCGGTGGAATTCAGCAGCTAATGCTGGTAGAAGGGTTCAGTGCTGCGAAGCTGTCATTTGAAATTTTCAAGGAGTTCGTGGAGTCCTATGGTCTCCATCAAATAGCAGTGGTTTCCGAGTTATTGAGGATTGTGTTCATCATCCATCTATCCTCTAAGGGGGGGGGGTGTCTGCATTTTCAAGGGAGGGGAGGTGCTATATATCTCATTGCTTTTCTCTTTCAATGTGGGCTTCAGAGTGTCACTATAGAAAAGAGTCAATCATCGGTGTGGTGTGGATAAAACGTCAAGGGCTGTCGTTACCGCTTCATAATCCATTGATTCTGAAGGCCGTGGGGAACGAATTTGGGTGTTTTATTTGTGTGTATGAGAATACAGAAAGGCTTCTAAACTCAAGAAATCTGACGATCTATGTTGAGATAAATCTCTCGATAATATTTCCTCCTCATATTTTGATCCGACATTCGGAGGGTTTTGTGTGGTGGTAACGGTTGGTGTTCTAATCACCAATAAGGTATTGTTCAACATGTGGGGCTCTATTTTATGTAGTGGATTTATATTGGAAAGGGAATACAAACCTATGGGCCAGAGGAATCTCTCAGAGGTTTCATTTTCCAGGGAAGTTTAATTATTCTATGGGATGCTCAGGTGCCCTGAGTGGGTTGCGAGTCCGGCAGGAGGTAGTGAAGTCAGCGAAGGGTGTTCCACTATCGTTTTCATCGGAGGGGATCTGAGACATTTCATCAAAAAATAGAGGAGAGATTTCAAATTTTGACATATCCAGTTCATGTAAGAATATTTCTTCTTCTAATAAGGGGAAATCAGTCAGAGTGTTGTCAACAGCTATCAGAGTGACTGTTTTGTCACTGTTTGTGACATAGGGAGGTTGCATCATTTAAATCGACCTGGGGTTCATTTGAGGTTATCCATTTGGTGGTATCAACTCATTCTTCCAGAGGGTAATCAATGGTGATCAATGATTGTGTACCATGATTAACTCAAAGGTTTTCTCCCCCCATGTATGAGGTACGAGTATCATAGATGGTTTCTTCAAGATTGACGAAGATGTCACTCTAGGCTACGATATACTGCTCTACAAAATACCTTGTAGGCACATCTAAGAGAGGAATTATATAGTGTGTAGAGAAAGAAATAGTCTCGACGTGCACCTCTCTGACAACACAGTTTCTGGTTTCCTTTCATCAGGAGAAGATATCGCCTTCGACTCCACCAAATAGGTCAAGAAACTAGTTATCTCTATTATATGATGAAGATAGTCTAATGATGAAGTATGTTCTGATTCCAAAGAGGGGATACTCTTCTGAGGGGAATTTCGAACTGGTGACGTGATCGATTTCCAAAGATGTTGGTTGCATGGAGTTGTTCGTTCCTTGTTCTGGTTGCAGTGGCCAAAGGGCAGAGAGTTTCTTTAAGTAATGGCATGTAGCGACCCAAAGCATGACACACATGGACATTACATTAATTTTGTGGAATACTTAATACATAACATAAACAAACACATATGTACTGTAATAGTTTCGTGTCTTTGGAAACTCGGATAAATAATCTTCTTATCACGGTGAAAGATCTTCAACATCTCCGATAAAGATCTTTCCCTTTTTGTTTTCTTACCTCAAACCATTATTTAAATCCTAGGGAAAAGAAAACATATAAAGGGTGATCTCAAATGCTCAATAAGGGTATGCAGGGAGAAAATAAAACAAATAATATACATTTTAACTTAAAAAAACATGAACATAACGATTAAACATCAAAATCATAGGCAATGACATAAAACATGGTAGTACGTAAGGCATAGATCATAAAGAAAAATTAATCATGATAAAATAGCATGGGAATAAAACATTTAACTGTGGAAAACCATTAATCACATGATAAGATTTCCATATTTTCCAAGGCATTGCTGCCAAGATCATCTTAGTGGACAAAGTCCCTTTTAGAATCGAGTTCACTCCATGTTCTAGTCCTGTATCACTGAACCAGATTAACTTACCATTCCAGCCATGTCTATATAATGAGATATAAATCTTTACCCAATGCATTGGAGGGAGATATAGGTCCCACAAATCTCATAATGAAATCATTCTTACTTGTTCCACAACATAAATAGAAATCATTCATCATAACCGAAAGAATAAAAATGGGTTTCATAAGCATCATCCCATCATAACATATTCCATATAAAACAAATGGATATAATTTCATCATATGATAAGTGAAACCATATAAATCATAGATATATTATACTTGAAACATAAACATATGTAATAATGTTATCTTAGATGGAAAATTGTTTGGATAAAACACTTGACAAGAATTCTTGGGGAAAATATCCTTACTTCTTAAAAATCATTTACTTTTCACAAAATGTCACGCAATTTTAAAAGAAATAGATTTTATTGAAAATAACCACGAAATCTTGTAGAGTAAACTTCATGAAAATAAGTCATTATGAAACTGTAAAAATTTGTTCATGCCGAAAAAGTTAAAAAAAACATTATCCTCGTACTTTTAACGGAAAAGTCAAAAAGTATCACATATGGTAAACAAAAGAAAGATTTCTTCCATAACACAAAATAAAAGTCAAAGAGGGGTAAATATGAATTTAAACATACATGGAATAATAATAAATACTTTATGAAAACATTTCTACAAAACACTGACAAGGATGATAAATATAACCCCAGTAAATACTTACATATAAGCAATCTAGGATAAAAAATGAGATTAAAAAATTATCCCTTACCCAAGGTCTGATATGCTTTGTACATATCCAAACCTCCTAAATAATGACTTAAATAATGTCATTGACTTATTACAGAATCATATTCATTGTTATTATATCATATATGGTTCACTTATGACATTATATTACCCATTCTTTTGTAAATTCATGTGAAAGTAGCGTTTTGGGTAAAATTGTTTCATTTATCGTTTGTGTTTCGACTTGTTGTTCTTGATATTATTACTTATATCCTAATTTACATTATTCAAAAATTTAAAACATGATTTATATATAATATATTTCTTGCATATATATATATATATGATAGACCGATAAATGAAATTAAATACACCGTTCATGGAGACGGTAGGCCGTACGTACGCATGGACGCTGTTTTCGTTTCCTTATTGAATTGAATGGAATTAAGTAAATAAAACATATATGAACATAAATCTAGTAGCATTATTATGTCATATATATCATTATTATTCATTATATATATACTTTATAATCATTCATGAATAGTTAACATTGATAATGAAACTCATCGCGTCGTGGAGACAGTAATCTGTACGTACGCACGAGCGATGATATCATTCCCATAATTATTGAATGGAATTGGAGTGGATTATATAATATCTTAGAATCCGTATGATGTTATAATAAATATATATAGTTATTCTTTACACCATTATAGCCATCCATGTAAGGTGGTGGTGGAAAAACAGATTACACCATGGTGTGGAGATTGTATTCCGTACTTATGCACGCGCGGTGATTTCGTTTTCCGTAGGATAGATCAAAGGTGAAATGGGGTTTTTTCTTATTTTTAATAACATATATGTATATTATTGTTACTATTGTTATTACGTTATAATGAAACAACTAAAGAAGAAGTATAAATTGAAGAAAAATAAATTTGAAAGAATCGGTAGAAGAGATTACCTCTTTTATCGACGCACCTCTTTTAAACATCCTCTTAAGGCACTAGAGTGGGTCTTTTGAGGATACAAAAACCTCTAAAATGTTTCTCGGTAAGTTGAGAAGGAAAATTGGCAGGGTTTGTCTGAGCTTCAAGGCTCAAATTTGTGTAAAGAGGAGAGGGAGGAGGTTCCCTTTTATAAGGGAGGAGAGGGGCACTATAAGAAAAACATAAAATATTAATTTATAATAAAGTCATATTGAGTTTATAATAGCTCCCAATTGATTTATTTGGAAGCTAAAGTGGGTATGGGTCTAAAGCCTTTCAACAAATAGGTTTTAGAAATGTTTATGTTACTTTTTTAACCTTATCATTTAGATTTAACTCTAAGTTAAATAATTTAACTTTTACCTTGTCATCTTGTTTTTTAAACTATATGGTTAATAAATTTACTATAACAAGCGGAACGAACCCCAAGTGGATCATTATTAATATATATTACCATATCTATGTCATTTTTCCAAACATTAGATTTTTTCGAAGAGAATAACAATTAATAATATAATATTTGTTTTAAAAACTATATTATGTCATTTTTGACACTATTTGGTAATTGATTTTTGTGAAAATAATAAAAGAATGATTAGTTCTAAAAATGTTAATTGAATCAATAATAAGAAGTCATTTTAACCTAAAAAATTAGTTTAATTAATAAAAAGTCTCAAATTACATTTATTTGGGTGTTTATAACATCAATTATTTTAATATTACATTGATAAGGTAATTACTGCAACATCATTGTGTTATAAATAAATTATATTATTTAATGTCTAAAAATTATAAATAAATACCATTATATATGGAATATTTTTATATTTCTAATTAATATTTATATTCAAATTTATCTTATGTATCAACCTATATTAAAAATGGTTGAGTTATTAAACTTTGATTTTAACTATTTTAAATCTTCTTTAAATAAAATAATAATAAATGTCATAATCTAATCCAAATTGACCTAAAGGGTAATATTTTGTCTCTAAGGTTGTTTTTGGTCGAACTAAACTTATCCAATAGAATTAGGACAAGTGTTAGGCTAATAATAATATCATTTTTACCCTTAATTATCCTATTAACCGTGGTAAATAAAAGTAAAAAGTTACTATTCACCAAAAATTATTTTTATCTTATTGAATCACATTTTACTCCTTGATACTAACCGTGTCTCTTGGATATTCGAAATTCCTCTCACATAAGAGGTTAAATTGTGTTTTATGTAAATTTTCAAACTCTCCTAGGAGGTGGGTAAAAGACGGTGGAAAGTTCAATAAAATTTTTATATGTCTAAAATTATTATAAAATGACTCTAATGAATTACATTGAAATTATATAGGTATTATGTATCAATTTTGAAATAAAGTAAATTTAAATAAAATAAATAATTATTTATATAAAAAGTCGATTTTAAAATAGTAACCCAATGTTTTCACTATTCCTAAAAAATTTAATGTTTTTAGGAAAATACCAAAAATTCAACCAAGGCTAATTTCAATATTCCGAATCCAAAAATGAAGTCCATTTTAAAAAATAAAATTTCAAAAAGTGGGTATTATTATTCAAAATGGAAAGTTTATAATAATATTATAATAATAACTCATTTAGTGAAACTCGGTATTGTGTACTACACACTCTATCAAGGAAGGTCTTGATTAAGTGTAATTCAAGCCAAGTCAGGGATGAGTGTAGTGAAAGCTCCATTTGGTGTTGCATATAACAAAATCAAAACTTATTTCATCTATACATTCAACAAAATATATACTTAATGTTGGGTAGAATAATTTCCACAAAATGAATTTGAAATGGAGTGTAACATGAGCCAAGAAAAGTGTTGTGTATACTGCAAGCTAATATGGTGTTGCATATAGTACAACCTAATCTTGGTGTAGTGTATAATAGAAGACATAAAAGAAATTGAAAATAATATATCTAATAAAATCTTGGGGTGTTACATTCTACCCCCCTAAAAATGAATTTCACCCTCAAAATTCGTCGGGGTTATAAATTATTTACTACATGAATGTTTCTTTCATAGGAACCCATATCGTAAAAAGGAATACTAAAACATAATTTTAAAAATGGAAGATCGAATCATAATAGTCACCCAAAGTAACTCAGCACTGGGTTTCCACATAGGACAACATATGTGAAAATATGGATATAGAATAGAAATGTAACCATGAACTTCTGATGAAGAGTGATAGAAGGCATGGCTATGAAAAATCCAATAATCAAAAATCCATATATTTGTGATGATCTATGGTACCATCTAATTCATCAGATATAAGGGAACTAGGACAACATTTTTGGTTTTCATGATCATTTCCCTAAAGATGAAGAATTTGGAATTCGAAGAAATACTTTCTTGATTTTGGTACAATATAACCATTGGTTGTTCCATGGAAAATTTCCACTTCATCTCTTAAAGAAATAAAGTTGAAATTTTTATTTTTGAAGTGTTAGCAGATCATGTGATAGAATGATGGGTCATTCCATCTGTCTCAAAAAAAAGCTTAGAAAAAGTTATCAAAAATACATAAGTCTATCTATAGTGAGATTAATCATATATGGTTCCTAAAATGTACATAAACTTCATATATCATACTACTTAATATAATAAAAGTAGTTTCTACTAACAAGGGAATTCATGTAGGCCAGTGGTAGAAAATAAAGGCCTCTCACACTTGTGTTATGGGTTCAATTTCCGCAACCTTGTCTAACGCGATGCGTTTTCGCCCGTCCTGCAGGTTGTCCTTTTTCTATAACTACATTATTATAAGATCCCATCAATAATATCAAAAAAAGGTAATATCCTTGAACAATTCTAACTTATGTCCAACATAATCCATTCCAATCTTTAGGCTTATACATCTGTCCAAACTCATTGTATAAAGAAAACGATTACTTGAAAGGTCACATAACAAGAACGTGAATACCATCATTTATCCTCCATATATCATATGATATATCTTGTTGGTCAAATTACAAACATGTGGATACCTTCATCATGTATTCTATTGAAAAATGAATACCCATTGACTCTTAGTTAAAACATGAATGCTGTAAAAATTTAACACTTTCCACATACCAAAATCCAAACATTTCTATATACTCAAACCATGATATAACTTTTTCCTTATATCAATCATAAGCTCATTTCATTTTTTTCTTTATCTCTTCTTTATGCACATATCATCTTCTTTCCAAAAATATTTCAATCACTTTTCATGGTTACCAGTACCATATAATTATTCAAAACCAATACATAGATATTCCAAAATTCCACAATGCCATAAATGATATTCCATGATACTATTTATAAATCCCATTACATGAACACTTAATTATTACACAACATCATTTTAATACTCAACGTCACAAATAGTGATCTCATGTGACTTCCCTTTATCCTTTCCCTTAATAGGTTGCTCAAGTTGAACATTATTAAACCTTGGATTGGGGCATTGATTAACATAATGCCCCATTTCGTTGAACTTGAAGCATTGAAGAGTTGATGGTGCGTTCTCTGCAGTCTTTTATTTATTCACATCATTAGATACTCTTTTTTCCATTACGTTGACACTCATATGCTTGATGTCCTTCTTTTCCACACTTAAAACATTTTCTAGTCCCTTTAAGACAATCTCCACGATGTGTTTTTCCACACTTTGAGCATAAAGAAACATTCATCTTACTTTCACCATTATTTTGAGATTTCTCCTTGAACTCTATCTTTCGTTTCCTTTCAAAACCATGAGATGGATATATAACACCAACATCTATTTCTACCTTGGTAGCACAACACACAATTTACTCATAGCTAATGAAGTCTTTTATAGCTAATTCCCTTCAACGAATTGGTTTTAAGCCACTGAATAATCGATCAACTTTAATTTCAGGTTGGATTATAAAGCCGGATGCATACCTTGAAAGCCTTTTAAAATTCACTTGGTATATACCAACAGATTCTTCATCCTTTTGCTTAAGCTCATGGAAATCCTTTTCCATTTTTTTTCTAAGAATACGAGGGAAGTACTTATTGAAAAATAAGTTCTTGAACTCATCCCATTCCGTGGATTCAATTTCATATCGGGGCCTCGTATTATTAATTAGAGTCCACCAATGATCTGCTTCACCTTCTAAACGGAAAATATATAGAATGAATTTTTCATGTTCCAAACAGCGAAGTATGTAAAAAATCTTTTCAGTGGTACTGATCCATTGTTCAGAATCAATTGGATCAGAAGGCACACTGAAAGAAGGTGGGCGTTGCCTCATGAAGGACTCAATAGAATATTGTTCCCTTCTCTGCTCATTTGGAAGTCTATAATGATTCATCACTTGTGTAATTATAGAAATAATATTTTTCACTCCATCTCCCATAACATTAGTTTGTTCAGGAGGAAAATCATTTCATTTTCCATTACATTGAACAACACGGTTCCTTCTGGTTCCATCCATTGTCTAAAACCCAAAAAGAATAGTGTGAGAGGCAAAAATCATGTAAGGGAAAACAACATAATAAAGGTGGAGTTCCTTTAATATCTAACATCTTAGGTTTAATTATATGATCTTTACCATAATTCTAGGACTATAACCTATATGTATACTTAACCTTAGGGACATCCCTCTACCATAGAAATGTCTCTAGGGATCATACTAATATTTTCGCATCCTAGTTTCCAAAGGATTACTAAACCTTTCCTCTGATACTAACTGTAGCGACCCAAAGCATGATGTACATGGACATTACATTACATTTTCTGAATGCTTAATACATAAAAAAACACACAGGGACCGTAATAGTTAAGTGTCTTAGGAAACATGGAAAAATAATATTCTAATCATGGTTAAACATCTTCAACATCTCCCATAAAGATCTTTCCATTTTTGTTTTCTTACCTAAAACCTTTCTTTAAATCCGGGGAAAATAAAACATATAGTGGGTGAGCTCAAATGCTCAGTAATGTTAAGCATGGAGAAAATAAAACAAATAATATAGATTTTAACTTAAAAAACATGAACATAATGTTTATACATTAAAATCTTGGGCAATGGCATAAAACATGGGAGTATATAAGGGACAAATCATAATGAAACATTAATCATGATAAAATATCAAGGGAATAAAACATGTAATTGTTTAAAACCATTAATCACATGATATGATTTCCATAGTATCCAAGGAATTGCTGCCAAGACCATCATAGTGGACAAATCCCCTTTCTGAATCGAGTTCACTCCTCGTTCCAGTCTTATATCACTGAACAAGATTAACTTACTGTTCCAGCCATGTCTATCTCATGGGATATAAATCATTACCCAATGAATTGGAGGGATATATAGGTCCCACCCATCTCATAATGAAATCATTCTTACTTGTGCCAAAACTTTAACATAAACCATTCATCACAACCAAAGGAATAAAAATGGGTTTCATAAACATCATCGCATCATAACAAATTCCATAAAAAAATGGAAATCATTTCATCATAAGAAAATTGAAACCATTTAAATCATAGAGGTATTATACTTGAAACATACAAATATGAAATAATGTCATCTTATATGGAAAATGGTTTGTATAATAAACTTGAAAAGAATACTTGAGTAAAATATCATTTCTTTTTAAAAATCATTTTTTTCACAAAATGTCACACAATTTTAAAAGAAAAGGATTTTATTGAAAATAACAATGAAATCTTGTAGAGTAAAATTCATGAAAATAAGGAATTATGAACCAGTAAAAATATGTTCATTCTGAATAAGTTAAAAACATTCTCCTCGTACTTTTAACGGAAAAGTAAAAAAGTACCACATATGGTAAATAAAAGAAAGATTCCTTCCATAACACAAAGTAAAAGTCAAAGAGGGGTAAATATGAATTTAAACATACATGGAAGAATATTAAATACTTTGTGAAATCATTTTTTTAAAACATGGACTTGGATGATAAATATAACCACATTAAATACTTACATATAAGCAATCTCGGATAAAAAATGATATTACAAAATTATCCCTTACCTTAGGTCTGATATGCTTCGTAGGTATCCGAACCACCTATATAATGATTTAAATAATGTCTTTGACTTGTTATAGAATCATATTAAATGTTATTATATCATATATGGTTCACTTATGACTTTATATTACCCGTTATTTTGTAAATTCATGTTAAATTAGCGTTTTGGGTAAAATCGTTTCATTTATCGTACGTGTTTCGACTTGTTGTTCTTGATATTATTACTTGTACCCTGATTTACTTTATTCTAGAATTTAAAACGTGATTTATATATAATATACATTCAGTATATAAATATATATTATAGATCTATAAATGGAATAAAATACACCATTCGTGGAGCCGGTAGGTCGTACGTACGCATGAACGCTGTTTTTGTTTCCTTATTGAATTTAATGGAATTAAGTAAATGAAAAATATATGTACAAAAATCCAGTAGCATTATTATGACATATATATAATTATTATTCATTATTTATATACTTTATAATAATTCTTGAATGGTTAACATGGAGAGTTAATTTCATCGCGTCGTGGAGACGGTAATCCGTACGTACGCATGATCAATGATATCGTTCCCATAATTATTGAATGGAATTGTAGTGGATGATATAATATCATAGAATCAGTATGATGTTATAATAACCATATATAGTTATTCTTTACATCAATATACGCATCCAAGTAATGTGGTTCTTGAAAAACAGATTACACCATGGCGTGGAGACGGTATTCCATATATACGCACGCGCGGTGATTTCGTTTTCCGTAGGATGGATAGAACGTGAAATGGGGTTGTTTCAAATTTATAATAAAATATCAGTATATTCATGATACTTATTTTACTACTTTATAATGAAACCACTAAAGAAGAAGCAGAAATTGAAGAAAAAATAAACTTGAAAGAACTGGTAGAAGAGATTACCTCTTTTTTCGACGCACCTCTTTTAAGCTTCTACATAAGGAAACAGAGTTGGTCTTTTGAGGAGACCAGAACCTCTATAATGTTTCAAGATATTTTTATAAGGTAAATGTTCGGGGTTTGTCTGTTCTTGAAGGCTCAAAATATTTTAAAGAGGAGAGGTAGGAGGTGCCCTTTTATAAGGGAGGAGACGGGCACTTTAGGAAAAACATAAAATATTATTTTATAATAAAGTTATATTCATTTTATAATAGCTCCAATTTGATTTATTTCTAATATAAAGTGGGTATGGGTCTAAATCCTCTCAACCATTAGGTTTAAGACATTCTTAGGTTACTATTTTAACCTTATCATTTAGATTTAACTCTAAGTTAAATAATTTAACTTTTACCGTGTCATCTTGTTTTCTTACACTATATTGTTAATAAACCTACAATAACTATCCGAATAAACCCAAAGTGGATAATTATTAATATATATAACGTTATCTAATTCATTTGGACTAACTTTATATTTTTAATAATAGAATAAAAATTAATAATATAATATATTAAAAAAAAATATTTATGTCAATTTTGACACTATTTGGTAATTGATGTTTCTGAAAATCATAAAAGCATGATTAGTTCTAAAAAAGATAATTGAATCAATACTAACATGCAATTTTAACCTATAAAAATTAGTGGAATTCATAAAAATTAACAAATTACATTTATTTGGGTGTTTATAACATCAATTATGTTAATATTTCATTAATAAGGTAATTACTTCATCATCATTGTGTCATAAATATATTAAATTATTTATTGTCTAAAATTTATAAATAAAATACCATTATGTTGGAAATATTTTTATATTTCTAATGAATATTTATAGTCGAACTAATATTATGTATAAACCAATATTAAAAATGTTTTAGTTATTAAACATTGATTTTACCTATTTTAATTCTTCTTTAAATAAAATAATAATAGATGTCCTAATCTAATCCAAGTGGACCTAAAGGGTAATATTTCATCCACAAGGTTGTTTTTGGTTGAACTAAACTTATCCAATAGAATTATGACATGTTTTAGGGTAATAATAATATCATTTTTACCCTTAATTACCATTTTAACCATGGTAAATAAAAGTAAAAAAGTTATTATTCACAAAATATTATTTTTATCTTATTGAGCCACATTTTATTCCTTGATATTAACCGTGTCTCTCGGATTTTCAAAATTACACTCACAGAAGTGGTAAAATTATGTTTTATGTAAATTTTCAAACTCACTTAGGAGGTGGGTAAAAGACGGTGAAAAGTTCAATAAAATTTTTATATTTGTAAAATTATCATATAATGACTCCAATGAATTACATTGAAAATATATAAGTATTATGTATAAATTTTTCCCTAAAATAAATTTAAATAAAATAAATAATTATTATATAAAAAGTCGGTTTTTAAATAGTAACCAGTGTTTTCACTATTCATCAAAAATTTATAGTTTTCGGAAAAATACAAAAAATTCACCCTAGGCTAATTTCGATATTATGAATCCAAAAATGAAGTCCATTTTGAAAAATAAAATTTTAAAAAGTGGATATTACTATTCATAATGGCTAGTTTATAATAATATTATAATAATATCTCGTTTAGTGAAACTAGGTATTGCGTACTACACACGGTATCGAAAAAGGTCTTGATTATGTGTAATTCATGCCAAGTCAATGATGCGTGTAGTGAAAGTTCCATTTGGTGTTTCATATAACATTATCAAAACTTATTTCATCTATACATTCAACAAAATATTTACTTAATGTTGCGTAGAATAATTTCCAAAAATGAACTTGAAATTGAGTGTAACACGATCCAAGAATAGTGTTGCGTATACTGCAAGCTAATACGGTGTTGCATATAGTACAAGATAATATGGGTGTAGTGTACAATAGAAGACATCAATTATATTAAAAATAATATATCTTATAAAATCTCGGGGTGTTACATGGCATCAGTGATTATTTAAAATTCTCAGGGTATAGGGGGAAAAGAGATATGTGATATCATTACTTTAGAAGCAAGATGATTTGGATTTTCGATGGTGGATGTCATGGAGCCCAAACAATACCATAGTAACATAAAGGGTTTTTTTTAACAGGTTGGTGTTTGGGTGTCATTTTCATGGTCATCTGGTTAATAAGAATATATGGTTGTTTTGGAAGAAGTGTCTTCAAGGGGTGCTTGTGTAGGTGACTGAGCACTGCATTACCATAAAAACTAGGTTCAGAGGTTTTGAAGTGTTGTTCTCCGTTGTTTATGCTAGTGGGGAAATTATTGAAAGGCATTGCTTGTGGGATTACCTTCGCTCCCTTGAGGAGTATGGGTTTCTTTGGATTGTAGGTGGGGACTTCATTGTTAAGGATGAAATATCAGAAATGAAGGGGGGATCAATGGTTTGTAATCAGGGTATGCTAGAATTCAGTAATTTTATTACTAGTGTGGGGATCCTGGACCTAGGGTTCCCTGGGAGTAAATATAAGTGGTGTAATAACTAAATAGGCGATAACCCAATATGATGTAGGTTGGATCGTTGCTTGGGAAATATTTAGTTCCTTGAATCCTTTTCTAGTTTCTTGGTTTCACATCTATCTCGGTCACTTTTAGATCATTCTCCTCTTCTTGTGGAACTAAAGATGGGTAGTGTGGTCATTAATGTGTCATGTACTCCATGGATTGGATTAGTAGGAATGGGTTAATGAAAATGGTTAACAAATCATGAGATCATGAGATTGGGGCATGATCATTGGTGGGACATTCTAGACATCTGAAGTGCCACAAATCGGATATCATCTAGTGGTCCAAGAATTTTACTTCTTCAGTTGGTTTAGTGGAGATGCTTTAGGAGGAGATTGACAGGCTAGATGGGGTGCTCCAGAAAATCTTGTATTATTCAATCTTCTTAAATTTAGGAGACAAACATTCCTTTCTATAACACCACATGTTGGAGGTAGAGAGAGGGCTTAGGTAGATATCCAGAGTACAATGGCTCAAAGAAGGTGATAGGAACAGTAAGTTCTTTCATGATTTCTTGAAGGAGAGGCTAAATTCAAAGGTAAATATCAGGCTGGAAGATGGTTCTTCCACTTCTGTTGTAAATTTTGTAGGTAGGATGGTGTTGGAGCACTTCGAATCATTTCTTTCTAGTGATCAAGGAGCTACAAAATGAGGGGATGAATCGATTAGTGAGTACAGGGTCATCTTACAAAATATTTCCAGTAGGATTGATGAGATGAATAATGAGGGGTTGAAGTCTTTATTGTTGGATGATGAGGTGTGGGAGGTGGTTAGAAGCTTGTCTCTAAAGGGTTCTCCATGTCAGAAAGGTTTTTTGGGGGCCTTCTACTTGGCTGCATGGGAGCTTGTGGTACTGTCAATTATCAAGGCAGTTTAGGATTTCATTCGAGGGGGTGCCCTCAACCGGGGTGCATGTGCTTCCAGGGTGGTGTTGATTCCAAAGAAGAAATATCATACTTCAATCATCTAGTATTGACCAATATTTCAATTCCCTTTTTCCTATAATAATTTGTCAAGTCTACTAACAAAGAGGCTAAATAGGGTCACCCCGAGAATTATTTCCCAAGAACAATATGGGTTCGTTCAAGTTATATGGCTCCAAGGGGTAGTGGGAGTGGATCAAGAGTTGTTGGAGGATGTAAACAGAAAGATTGTGGGTTCCAATGTTGTGATACAGGTTGATATGGATAAATCATACGATAAGCATGAATGGAGTTTTATAACTTGGGTAATGGAGAAGATTGGGTTTCATGAAATGGATTGTGATTTATGTTTCTGCTACTTCTCTTCACCATGGATAACTATTTCTCTATTGGGGATGGGGTTTGGCTTCTTCAAGATTGTGAGTGGTGTGCGGAAAGGGTATCCTATTTCCCCCTCTATGTTTTTCATTTCTCAAATTTTCCCTGTTAGAAGATATGCACAAATGGATATTTGAGAGGAAGATTCTGCCCTATTTATATTAGGCTACATATGGTTCTTACTCTCATCTTTTGTTCGTTGATGACATCCTTATTTCCCATAATGTAATAAGGTAATATTTTTTATTTTCATGTGGATTATGGGGATCTATGGTATTCTAAGTGACCAACATATTATTGAATGAAAGTGAAATGTTTTTATTTCTAACAAATGTTCATGGAGAAGGGAACAAAGCATCCAAGAAATTCTAGGATTTCAATATAAAAAACATCATATGATGTATCTCAGGTGTACAATTTCTAATGGGTAGGTGAAAAAAGTACTCTTCGAGGACATCATTAATAAAATGGTTGGGATTATTTATATTTAGAATTACAATTTTCTATCATTTGGAGGTCAGGTGACATTGATCAACAGTGTTCATTCCTCTATCCTAATGAATGTATTGTCAATCTTCAATCCTTCTAAGGGGACTATTTATACTATGGTGATTGTCATCCTCATATTTATTTGGGATTCCAATGACATGGGAAGGTTTAATTAGTCCTCATGATCTTGGTTGGTGATTTTGGTTGAGGAAGGAGGTGTTGGCCTCATGGATTTAATAGTATCCATGCTAACCATGCAAGCACAATTAACATTGTACATTCATTTGGAGAAATCTATGTCGGTCAAAAAACTAAGAATAAAATATAGTAATTATTGGGAGTAAAGGAATGGAAGGAAATTATCCAGGTTGTGGAAAACAGTGGTGTCTCACTTGGATATTCTCCCGGACTGCACTCGGTGGATGGTTAGATATGGTGGTATAATATTTTGGTGAGATAAGTGGATCCGAGAGAAGATTTTCTTCCCAGGATGTCTTGGTATGGAGATTTTAGTGAGAGAGGACTTCCAACATACTAGGTTATTGGATGTCGTTATTAAATAAGAACATAAGGAATTATTCAATGAAATTTTTTTCAGTGAGGAATAATATCACATATGATTCCTTGAGGATTGCTCTGGATGTTTTAATAGTCATCAATATCATGGTCTTATAAAACATGAGCAGAACCAGGATGAATTGGGATCTCATCTATGGTGTAAGAATGTTCCCTCAAAGATGAATTTCCTCATATGGAGGGTGCGTAACCGGGCCCTTCTCACAGAGGAAAATATCCAGAAGAAAGGAATTCGTCTATCATCTTGGTTCTATTGCTATGCAAATCCAAAGACGGAGTCGTTAATAAACATTTTCATCTTGGGTGAATGGGTGCAATGTAACTGGTCTACGATTTATTGATGTGGTCTGTACAATGCTGCATTTAATTCCTCACAAGAATTTTTTGAAGGATGGTTCTCGAGAGTGGAAAATAAAGGGATGGAGAACCTGATTTGTAGCATCATAGTGATCTCTATATTTTGGTCACTCTGGAGGTGGTAAATACAATAATATGGGAGGTTTGGTGTTTGGGATCTCTTCTTGTAGTGAAAATTAAAGGTCTTCTGCATGAACTAGGTTCTTTGATTAGGGGGGGGGGGCGAACTCTATTGTGATCTGCAACACTCATAACAGAATGGTGGTTCATTCGAGGTTATCGGGTGGTTGGGTGGAATGGAAACATCTAGATAATAGATTGAAACTCAATGTGAATGATTTGAACATGAATGGGATGATGCGGGTTGGGGGACTGGTTCGATATAAAAGTGGGTTAGTGTTAGTAGCATTTAGAAGCTTTCACAGACCAAGATGCTCATTGTGCATAGAGGGTTATGAGTTGATCACAAGAATTTTTCTATGAAAAAGATTGTCGTTGATAGTCTCAGATGTGGATTCGGACTAATAGGTAATGATTCAGGCCCTACAAGAGAAATTAAAAATGACTTGGTGTTTATCTTACATCGTCTGTGGATGTGTGTTGTAAATTGGTAATTTTTGTGTGGTTTGTCATATTCCTAGGGAGGCCAACATTGCTGTGGATTCTCTCTCTTGAGGAAGTATTCTAGAAGACCCCTTGTTGGTCTTCATGAGAGTGGGGACTCTACCCTATGAATGTATTGGGTTGTAACTTGGGGATGCATTAGAGCTTCAGCATTTTAGTCACCCTTCAATTTGTCTTGGTTGACTAATATTATCTTAATAAAAAATGTACGATCATAGAGGCCGCATCTTCTTCTGAAAGATGTCTATGGAATATCCTCTTACCGAACTCGCAATTGGTGATATCCATATCGCATTTCAATCATGGATAACCACCGAGGTCCTCATAATTGGTCAAACATATCATCAATACGTGGAAGTGGATATTTGTTTCTCTATCATAACTTGGAAAATCTTATGATAATCAATACACGGTAGAAGAGTTCCATCTGATCTCTTCATGAACAAGACCAGTGCTTCCCATAGAGATGTACATGATCGAATGAAACCCCTGCTTTCCATCTCCTCCAACCGCACTTTCAATTCTTGTATCACTATTGGTTCCTCCAATAAGAAATAAGTGAAATATTAATGGTCCCCAGAAGGAGATCAATCATAAACTCCACTTCGAATAGAGGTCAAAACCTTGAGATGTTCTTGGGAAAGACATCTGGAATTTGATCCACAATTACTGGAAAACTATTTTCTTTGATCTCTTCCATTGATAAAGTCAACTCGTCTAGATGATAAAATATTGTTTCCTCTAAAGGGCCCAACAAGATCTTTTCACATTTCATTACAATCCTCTCTCCTTTGAAGATATGATCGATGTTTTCCTCAGTCATGAAACTAACTATTCTCCAATAGTAGTCAATATGATCCTTGAATGTTGTCAGCCAATCCATAACAAGGATTAAATCCTTAACATATATCGCTAACATTGAGAAGTCTCATTTCATCTCATCTCCATCAATAGTTATATCACATCCTCTATACAGTAAGGCTTGACATTCTATTTTACAAAGAAGAATTTGTAGTTTTAAAATAAGACTCATTTTAAACTTTAACCATAGCAGGTCAACAGCAGCAGAAGAAAATAAAGAATGTGATGCACCGATATCGAATAGAGCATTCACAAGGTTATAATTAAAAAGAATCATACCTCTCTCTATATATGGTCCATATTGATCATAGACCAATATCTACTCTACTCCATACAATAGCTTCATCATTGTACTGTTCCACTTATTTACTTGATGAGATTTCTCCGGTTTATGATTCATGGTAATTCGAGAATCATGAGGGCTAGCTTTGTTCTACTAATGAGACCGATTCTTTTTTCCTCTCCCTTTCGAAGCATACAATGCTTGCGATGCTAAGAAGTGTACTGAGCACCAGACCATGGGGCATTGTGACAATAGAGATGAAGATTCCCCATCTTGATGCAATTATGACATGCTATGGGTTTTGATGTCACTATCTCTTTATGTGGTCAAGAGAACCATATAGAATGAAACCTTCTTTACTCTGAGATCATGGAGGAAGGTTCACTGATCCTTCCATCTGATTCTGATTTCCACTTCCACCTTGGAAATATGTTTCCTTTTCTACTTGTTCCTAGCGGTTTAGTTCCCATCATATTCTGTAGGTATCTTTAAGCCTCATCCCATAAATCCTAGTAATTCATGTTCATACACATTCACTATATTTACCATATCGGTAAAATCAGTAATGTAGAAAACCACAATCATTGATCGAATCTCCTATCATATATTTGACTTGAAGATGCATGCCATCAAAGAGGCACATTATGCAACATATGGTGCAAAGTGAACTACACTCATGAACTTTGTCACATACTCTGTGATAGAGAGACTCTCTTGTTTTATGGTGAAGAAGTCCGTTGTTTTCTGGATCTTGAACGTGTGAGGATATAATTGTTTGAAAAAAATTACTCAAAAATAATCACATGTAATACCTTCATCCAATTTATCTTGCATCTCTAAATCCCACAAATGGTGTAAAAGATCTTTATGCATGTAGGTCACCAGCTTGACTGTTATCTCTACTGGTGTGCTGATGAAATCGATGATACAATTCAATATACTGAGTCAAACCTCCTCCCTCTCGTGTTCATATTCACCCAAGAAGTTCAATGGATTCTGAATAATAAATTTGATTGTATGATCGACATGCCTTGGATTATTCCTCCAGTTCCCCATATCCATAGCTTGAAAATCCTAGAAAATACTCTGAACCAGCTCTTGGTTCACTTATGGTTCAGGTGAAACCACATTCTCTGCAACTTCTTCGAGTTTATTTCAACAATGCCTACCGGGTTCCATTTTCTAAACCAACAACAAACTCTATCAATCTAACTCTTTAGCTACCGATGTCTTATCATTTGAAATTATTTCACATCAACCATCCCAAAATTTTTTTTCCAAAATGACATTTTTACATGTTCATCCAATTTTTAAAATAAACTATTGTTTTTGAAAGTTGAACGATTTTCAGTATACCCCAATTATCCCGTTTTCTAAATCTTTCATTAAAACAAATTGTGCATTTTTTAAAAATTTACATATTTTCTCAAAATAATAAATAATTACTCATAATGAGATATGAAATAATAGTGGGAATTCCTTCCTCTACAATGCATTTCATACTTATATCACTCGATAAACCCATGACAATAAGATTCCACCATTCTGGAAGTGTATCCAACACACTTATGTACCCAACATCCTGGTAACATGAAGTTCCCCATAAACGAATTTGATACGTCCTTTTATACTATACATTTCATGTTCCAACAATCCCAATCCATTGTAAGATTCCATCCTAAGGAATATATGAAATGGAATTCCAACTCCAAGATAGTGAACACGGATGATTTATACCACGAGGGAAGGAACAGACTGATACCATTGGTAATGACCCACTTATTCCCATTGTTTGTGGAGCACAAGGTGTCATAACATGGTCTTCAGCGACATCCCCTAGTCCCCAATGGCATGCAATAAATGCCTAAGGGTTTAAAATATAAGTGGGGGATGATTTACCCTTTATGAAATAAACCAATAAAACAACCATCCATAACCAATTATTCACTAGATGGTGCATGATCAAATGAAAGACAACACAAAAACGTCATATATCTCAAAACCACAGTAAAGTGTGAAGCATCCAAAGAATAAAGAAGTATCAAATACACAACAGATAAAAGACACAAGACTCTCAAAAGACAACCAGACTCTGTGGACCACAAGCTTCATGCTTCACAATCTCAAAATAGCCCAAACATCAGAAGGTAGTGCTAAAATGTGGGAAACATTACTTTTTTCTACTATCCCGAAAGATAGAATCTGCAAAAGCACCAAGGATCCAAAGAAGGAGTGAGTATAAAACTCTAAAGGGTTTTCCCAATTACTTCCCAACTCTCACCACTAGGAAAGAAGAGTTAGAAACATTTACATAAAACATTTTATACCAAAAATTTCTTTAAAACAATATATAACAAGATATAAACATGTTTCCAAAACCCTTTGTAACCAAAAGCATACAAGTGAAATTGAAACAAATTATTCAATCAAATGACATTCCTAGAAAAATAACCAAACAAAACCTTAAAACCATTTCCTAATATCCATTTTGGCATACCCAACCATTCTACAAACCCATGAAACAAACCATGTATGTTACATTATGATAGTTCCAGACTCGTGAGTGGTTTCTCATCTATCCACAAGGTCATTACAATGTATTTCTTTCTCATGTTCCATTAAAACTTCAGCACCAAGAACAATTTCATATTTCAACCAAGCCGTGTATATGAAATATGAACTTTATATCTCATCTTCCATTTAACATTTTTCATTGAGATCAAGGTCATATTTCAAACAAGAACTCGAAATGAAATATGAAATTACACACCAATATGCCCAAGGATAATTCAAAAACACCTTTTCAATAAAAACACCATTTTCATAGAAAACCAATTCCATCAAAGTCATCTCAATACCTAACTATTTATATAAAACACCATTTTTATTGAAATAAAAATTTTCATCAACACATTTAAAAATTCCAAATAATCAATAATTTAAAATAATCATTTTAAATTCAAGAGGAAAAATCACATTTGAAAACAATTCACCAAGATTTTCCTATTAAAATAAAATAATAAATAATCACTAATGAAGATTTCTTCCATGATATTCACAATCAATTCCATTCAAATAAACCAATTTTAAATTATACCATTCAATTCTAGTAGGAGGAGTCAAGAACGAATCCTCATACCTTAATGTTTTTAATGAAAACCACAATGAGTGAATAAAACTCTAGAAAAACGGGGTTGATTCTCAAAAAACCCACCATAGATCTCTTCTCCTAACAATACTGAGACTACATCTAATAATATTTAGAATCCAAACACCTAGATCTACCCATAATGGGCATACATATAAGTAACTAAGAGAGGAGAAGAAGTATATCTATGTATATCTAAGAAACCAAACAATAACAAATAAGAATGATCCAATACCTCAGGAATCAGGCCTCGATTTTCCAAGGGAAGCCTTCAGATTTCATTTGGAATGATGGGAGAACCTTATTTGGGCTTAGGGGAAGAAAAATCAAGAGTTATGACTTCTTAAGAAGAAAAAATTAGCCACATAGAGGTAGGAACAAGTGAGGTCCACTTTTTTAGGATCTCACTTATGTTCCTGCACGGTTAGTTTGCACGGTTAGAAAAACTGTGCACTAACCGTGTGTTACCCACTACCTAAGAAAACCCTTGCATTAAATCTTCACATAGTCTCTCTAACCGCGCTCCATCCCTGTGGGAGGCAATGCCTCAAAAGGACCAACAACACATTATTTGGTCACATGGTTAGATAAATCATGCACCACCCATGCGATTTCCCTTTTTTCCTCAAAACGTAATTTAATGTTCTCTCGACTCTCCCATTCATCACCCTTAGCTTTATAAGCATGTAAAACATTATATAAGGGTTACATACCCAAAATTGGGGGTGATAGAACCCATATATAGAAAAATATTTTTAAAAAATATATTTTATTTTTCAAATTTACATATCACAAAATTTCTGGAGGATTTTTTGAATTTTTTTAAAATTGATGATTTTTTTAATAGTGAGATATGTTAAAATAAGATATTTAACATTATAATATAAATACAAGAATTTATAATTAATTTTGAATGTGGTTACTCATTAATTAGAACTAAAATATCCTATTAATTTTATATTTTCATAATAATTTACACTACTTGTATTCTAAAGAAAGAAAATAATATAATGATTACAATATAGAAAAACACCCCTCTCGTCCCCTTATAAATAACATTACACACCACCCCTTATACTCACATATTATAAGAATTTATACTTTAAAAAACATCCAAATACTACTCCCAACATCATAATTCTTCTGTTCCCAACAAAATATCATTCCCTAGAGTCTTAGAGGCTTACTTGAAGGTAGATAACCAATGAGAGAGGTAAATTCAAAACTAAATTTCATTTAATTTTATCCCATTTATACTAACCCAATATTATATCCATACATCTAAAATATAGTAAAATTATTATCATATATATAATTATATTTTTTTATGGTTTTACATCAATCTTATTTCCTCGATCATTTATTTCTACATTGAAAATGTTGATCACAATTTGGTTATATTAGTACCCCCTAAAACAATGTACCATATTTTTCCTCCACATTCATGGATGGTTATATAAAATATATTATAGTTTATTATGATTATAAATAATGTATTATTACTTATTTACTGTTCATTAATTTTTTCATAATCAATAAATTTAATAAAATAGATATAGTTCATGATGGTCAGTAAAAGAAAAAAATTAAATAACTATTTAACATTAGTATTTTTTCCAAATTAATCATCCATATATTGGAACACAAAGGGATATTTGTGACAATTCAAATTTTAGGGATTATAGGAGTATAATATTATTTCCTATACAATATTTCACTCCTATTTTACAACAATATTTACAATTTTCTTCATGTTATCCAAATCATGGAACCATATAATAAATGATATCATGAATAGTGAAATTAATCATTAAACTTCATTAGACTATTCATTAATGAAGTTAATAAAATTATAATAAATAAAATATAAATGTAAATGATATAAATTTTGTAATTATTGAACTTAATATGACAATCTAGGGCATTACCTGCAAGTGTTAAATTATTCTAGAAGATAAAGTAAAGGATCCATCTGAACTAATCTTTTCTTTGGGTTATGACATTTATCTCTCAAACTCACATTCTCTATATCTCCCTTAGATGTAATAGAATAATTTTAAATTCAGTACATATGCCTCATTCATATATATATTATGCATGTTTGGATTCTAGGTATCTCATTATATATAGTGATACCTTGATTTCGTATGTCAAGTCCATTTATAAACACCGTCAACATCAATCCTAAGTGTTTGGGGCTTTGTAAATTTATGAAAAGTATATCTATATTATGGATAAACCATGATATTTATAAATACAATTAATATTTGTAATCAAATTTATAAAAATAGTTTGTACATATAATTCCAACCTTACATGAGAATTACAATTTTAAGAACTGGTTGTGGATCGATTCTTTCTTTCCCAAGATAGGTAGTGATGCACAAATCCCTTATTTAGGGCCCAATAAACAATATCAATCAAATATAATATTCCAATTCATCAGATTGTATTGGTTATTATCATTCAAATCAAGATTCTTTTAATAGACCCTATAATAGGATGAAACCATGATATATTAAGAACTTATCTCGTAATTTTCACTAATGGGAACATCCAAAAATCTAATCAAACAGAACCCCTTATCCCAGTAAATGGGGTCTTCTCATTCACCTCAGGATAGACATTATATAGTGATTATATATTTTCATCAATAAAGGTATATAGTTTTATTATTTTTATCATATTATATTTTATAAGATTCAAAAAAACTTCTTGGACCAAGTTTGGAATATTTTTCAATAAAATTCTCACATAGTCATGGTATTTGAGTCATTATTAGGTCATTTTATTCTTATTTAATTATCCTACAAAAATGACACCAAATACAACAAGTTTATTAATAATCTTTATGAAAAAAAATCTTTGATTGTACATTCTCCTTTAAAAAAATTTATTTATTACAATGGTACATACTATAATAACATAAATTTCTCAGTGTGTTCTAATCAATATAACCTGATTCCACTATATATTTGATTATTATATTTAATTTTTCTTGTTTTAGAGGTGTATAATTTTATTTTAGGTAATAAAAAATATTCATATATAAATAAAAAACAATTTTAGCATCACATGTTCTTGATTTATATCAAAAAAATATACCATCCAGGAATAGTGAGTGCCTTGATTCTTATTCCAGTTAGATATATATATAAATCTAGATCCTTTATAATGACCCTAAAAACAAACCTTAAATTTCTCAATGATCAATTATCCAATATTCATCACATTAAAGTTATGGTATCAAAAAATTCTATACTATAAGACACTATATAAGCAAACCATGAACTATAATCATTGTTGAATCTATGAAGCCTATCTTTTTTTAAAATATTCTAGGATTAAATTCACCATTAAAATAAAATTAGTTTATATTATTTTTGTTTTAAAATCATCTATGTTGGGTTATATAGAATCCATATATTTAAATGCATTAATTTAATTTTAATTTGGTTATAAGACATTATTCTTGTCGGGGTACATCCCTTCTCTCACTAATATAATCATCCACTACACAACCATGTCCCTTATACATGACATAGATATATGAAATGACCTATATAAACTATGTGTTCCTAGAATTCAATTATTTGCATATTTATATATTCATTTCTAAATACTTAATCAAGGTCCTAAAAACGATTTGTTCATATCCCATTCTTCCTAACACCATAACACTTTAATCACATATTCAAGTATTGTATTCCACAATTGAAATAATGCTAGGATAAGAAACACCCATAAAATTAAATTATAGTATTTATCCTACTATCTATGATCCCTAATTCAAATAAATATCTTCAATGACTTTGTTTTAGTATTAATACATTATCATTTTACTCTAAATGAATGATCGATAGGTACCGCGACCCATAAGAACTATGTGTGGCATGATTCCTCTTATTTCATGATATATATTGATGAAAATAATTTATATTTTTACTAATATCAAATAATATTCTTATCCCAATTTCCAAAATATCCGTACACTTCGATCCCAAATTCATATCAAGTTGACCTCACATACCAACTGTTACTCTAAAGATATTCCTTAAGCATTAATTCACTATCTCCATTATATTGCCTCATTCACAACATGTCCATAGAAAAAACAACCATAGGATAATGTTATTTTCATTTTACACTTCACATGAATCGTATCATCACATATATTCATTACAGAAGTAATACATTGATGATTTATATTATTATATGATTTATCATTTGAAATCGACCATAAATCATTATCCTCATCCACTCTCATTCAGTGTTCCATAAAAACATAAAAATGGTCTATTTTAGAGTGGATTATTCTAATCACTATCATATATCAACTTCTTATATTATAAATATTGTTCCTTATGTATTTGGGGAATAATAATCCATTCATGGATGTTGGTAATGAGTGTTCTTGGTTATGAAAAGGACCCCTCAAATAGTTCATGAAATATATTCAACATATTTCTCTTGAAAACCAATGATTTATTTCTTCTTAATTGAATATTCCACCAAACCTATTCACAGTAAATAGTAATACAGTGAATCATTCCATTTCAATATGGCCAATCTTCATTCTTGGTAAACTAATTTTATTAAACAACAACAAATTCAAAAAACTCATTATTTGATATAACTCATTCTCAATCCACATTTATATGTGTTTAAGATCTCATAGTTCTGTTTTCATAACCAAAAATACATTCTTCCAAGTATTATGAGGTTAAAAATCATACAATATATTTTACACAAATTTTCATGTATTTTTGTTGATACCTGATTCACATTGGGTCATTTCCACCCTTATATAAGGATAATAAACCTCCGTTTTGATCAAATATATTCAACCTTACACATTAATTTGATTAATCCTTGCACTATGACCATAATACATAAGAAACAATCCTTGAAGTCATATACACTGATATTTTACCCTTATTAATTCACATCATGTCTAACTATATCTATAAATAAATGACCTCATATTTTCTAATCTAAAAATAAAAAACTAAATAAATATTCCCCATTATATGACATTTATATTAGTATAAGGCATATTAATTCACACCAGGATTCTTTTTTTACTATGAGAAAAATGATTCCACACCCCTCTATCGAATAAATTCATGATTCCATAAAACCACTAAATATTATGTCCATTAATCATGACCTAAAATTATATACATCTATCTTTAAGGATGTTTATATAGTCATTTTTCATTAAATTCACTTCATATTTACCCTAACCTTGTTACTATAGAGGCTATCTTGTCTTTAGTTAAATCTTCTACAACCCTAAACAATAATAATATTCATCAAAATTTATCTGAGCTTGATCACCATCTTTATTAGTCCAACCTAAAATTCCTTAAACAAAAAAAATTGATATGGCTTGGTACTCATTATGATAAAAACACACCAAAGCAATCCTAGGTAAAATTCAAGTCTTCATGTTATTTTCACGTACCATTCACTTTCCTAGAAAAATTAAGGATATAAAAATGAAAATTGAAAGACATTTTTAGGTTTAATTCTTTTTAGTTTTAATCCTTAAAATGTTTATCTAGTTAGAAATCTATTATGATTCACACTATGCCTCTCCCCATTTTTGGATTGCAGAAATTTTAGGGACAAAATGAAAAGACATAAATATTTTCAATATCCCTATGCATCCATATAAAATATAAATCTTCAACATTTGGTTCATCAATCTAGGAAAAAGTTGGACCACATTTTATTCACACTTATATTGTTTGAGAAATTTTTTGAAACATTCATGAATGTGTATAATTAGAGTTCATGATCCCATTTGATCATGGATGTACCTATAAGAACCCCGATTTATAATTGTTTATATACTATGATATTTAATATACCAGAAAAAAATTAAATAACCTTTGATTCCATATATGTAAAATTCTTAAATTATTTATCATTCTAAAATTCATCTTAGAGTACATGTTGAAGAGGAATTAAATAAATCATGTCTCATAAGATCACACAAGATTAGAGTGACAATAGTTTATTATATCTAGAATAACTATATCTATTTTAGTGCATATACCTTGAAGATAATAAATTTACTACACATCCTATCATTGAATCATCTATTCAAAAATAATGATTAATCTATAATTAGTTTCTATAAATATTAAGATAGATTAAAGTTTCTTATATTACTCTTTGTCTGTTCTATAACTAATTGGGAAATAATAGTGGAAATAACGAAGATTATTTTTAATCTTATAAAAATAAAATATAGAATTTCTATTAATCAAATTAACGGACAGGATTATCCATAAATTATAGTTTTTCATTAACAATCACAAAATATGGAGTACACAAAAATTCAGTGATGTTATAAATTTTCATCTACCAATAGAAAAATTTAATTGATCAATAATGGATTTGTCGATTTTCTATTGATGTTTATTCATCTCAATAAAAAAACATTATTAGGGAGTATTCTCTCATACATGGAATTTTTATTTCTTTCTTCTCACTAGTAATTTGTATGTATAATTTTTTTTCTTCCATACAACCTTTAGTTTCTTTTAGTTCCTTTTAAAATATGATTACCAAATTTACCATTTCATTTATAAAAATCCTATTAATTATTCCTAATTATGAAAAAAAGATATCAATATTTATGTACTACATCACTAAGAATCCGGATTTTTTTAAATTTTTCCCTAGAGAGGAATGATTATGACTTATGTTCTTGAAATTTCTAACAAATGATTTCAATTATAGTGGCCTAAATGGTCTTTTAGTTTAAATAATCATATCTAAGGACCATAAAAATGTGGGGATCCTATTTAATTTCATTTGTAGATCCTCCATGGGTGTGTTATGGATCATTATCCAAAAATCAATGTGTACATATGTTTGTGAATTATCATAAAAATTAATGGACTATGGGTATGACTCTAAGTGATCATAATAGAAAAAAACATCTTTTAAATCCAATTCACACTATGGGACACGTTGAACCCCCTTGAACTCATTGTCACTAAAAAACATGTTACATTCTTTCTCAATGACCTCTAAAATGGTTCCCCATGTTGGTTCTCTATGAGGCCTCATCAATCCACTACATATGCCCGAGGATGAAAGCTAGTAGTGATGTTCTTATGTTGTTATAATGGGAAGACTATACCCTCTCTATCAGTAAATAAATATAAAGGTATCATAAATAAACTAATGTAAATTGAATAAAATTGGTCTAAAAATAATTAATTTTCCAAATAATCATCCAATATCACTAAAAAATAATTGAATGATGACCCATAAATTTAATTGGAATTTTTGGAATCTATCATACATATAGTATATATATCTATAAAATAAAAATTACCCAATCAAATAGATCAATAATAATCCCAATGATATGGATAAGACATTTTATCCCATCAAATTAAGTCAAGAAACTATAATAGGGAGTTTCCATTTATCTGGACCAAGAACCATTTGTTCTATTTGAGTACTTAGTGGTTGCCAAAAAGGGTGGGAGTTAAACTCATCTTCCCACCACCAATTGTGCCTAATAAAAATAAAAAATGAGGGTATAACATGAAAAACTATGTAGTAACAATAATTAAATCTAAATAATCAATTTAAATTTAACCATGTCTATATATAATCATTTTAAATTTGATATGAATACTTGTAAGCCAAGTCTTATAACCAAGAAAACCACGTAAAGTGTAATCATTTATTTTTACATAACAGTATATAGAATATATTTTATATAAGGTAGAAGAAATCTATAGGATTGTATCATTATAATTTCACCCTATGGGGGAATTATTATGATAACCCTTGGATTATTACCAAGGTACACTTATTTCTGACAAGAAAGGATTTTGAGTAGTAAACCAATTTGGTCAATAACATCAATCCAAATCCATGTAAAATCATCTGAGGCATTATTTCAATTTTTTATAAAATATAGGTGAAAATTTAGTTCCAAGATATAGAATTAAAAATCATATGAAAAAGAATGAATCCATGTTTTTTCGTTCACAAAGAAGATACATCAATGTATTATCTAATTGCCCAAGATACCATCGAAGGATGACCACAATTGAAATCCAATTACAAATCTAGGGCATGCCAAAAAATTTAAAAAATTTAGTCATGTCAATATAATAAATAATGATAAAAATATACGTATAGATCTATTTCTTTACATTCCATTCATCTATTCATTTGACTAATCATTACACTTACACAAGTTAAAAGGGTTTAAATTTACTTCAATTTCATTCATCAATTTAATTCTAACAAATAATCATATTCAATGACAGTATCCACCTTGTTTCATAATTATCATTCATTATAATTCATTTTACATTCCATTTATTAATAGGTAGGGTACAAATTTTTATTAGAACTTTTAATAATTCATTTAAATCTCATTTAGCATCCCTTTACAATTTAAAATATCAACACACATAAAGGGGTGGCTTATTTATTGGTAGAAAACGATACTCATGAGCGTCTATTTAAAATTATATTAACTAGTTGTTCCAATTGACATTATTAACCACCAAACATTTAAAGGGGTATATATAAAATATTAATTGTAGTCTATAAAACTAAAAATATGAATTAATAAATATTTTACCAATGCTTTAAAGGTTTAGTGTTCATCATAATGGCAACAATTTAGAAATGATGATACATAAAAAAATGATAAAGACTACCTACTATATACCAAGGATAAATAACATTTAAATTATCTCACATTGATCCAATAAAAAATGAAATAAATAAATAATCAGACACACACCTAAAAAAATCATCCCATGATCTCACATGAAAATAACATAAAATATGGTTAGAGATATTTGAAAAACAATCAAGAAGTGTCTTCGGCATACCATGGGAGATTATATGTAACCAAAAATGTTAAATTACAAGACATAAAAAGGGAGATACAAAAAACCATGGTTATATAAATAATATACCCCATTGTTGGAGGAGTTTCAGTGTGTGAATGGGAGGAAGATGGATTCTTTTAGACTAAAAATAAATAAAGGAAAAATCATAAAATCATTATCTTCAAATGGATGACTAGTTTTGTCATTTTTTAAGATAAACTATGTTCCAAACATTTGGTTCCAAATATCTTGTAGTCACGCCTCTCATGGATTGTGCATGTGGTTTAGAAAACATTGATTTAACCATTCCTTTGGAACTACCTCACCCCCACACCCTACACAGGCTAGTCACCTAGTTTGAAAAACTATGTGAATTCCATGTGATTTACCACCCCAATTTTCTATGGATTGTTTCTAGCTCATTTTTCATTAGGTTTATGGTTTTACAAACATTGGGACACCCCTACAAAGCCGTATGGTTGAGGTTAATGGTCATTACTAACTGTTTGTTAACCGTAAACCCCCCATTGTCTTTCTAAAAACAATTATTTTGATACATGACACTCCAAAAAATCAAATGACCACAAAACATACCACACCTTACATAAACCTCGTATAATAACAACATATTTTTGTGAATGAACATTCTAAATTTCATTCCATTGTAAAATATAAAAAAAATGACTCACCTAGAAGACAAAAAATAGAAATTATTATTTTTCGTTTTTAACCTGTTAAAAATACAAGATCTTACATAACCCAAAGAATCATGCACTCAATAATTTTATGTTTTAAGATAATTAACTCCTTAATTGGTACATCCAATAAAAATTCCATTACATTAGGTGATATAATTATAATATTTATTACCTAGTGAGTTTAAATGTCAATGGAATGCTTTGTATATAATCGCGTACTCCCATGAGAATAACAACTCTTTTATCTACTAACACCCCATGCTGTACAAATAATATATATTCTCAATTAGATGATCATTCCTGTGATGTAATGAGTGATATTTCATTTATTTTCACTATCCCACAATTTATAATTATGTTAATTTTGTCATATCTTTCTTTATCATAATAACCTAATTGTTCCACCCCCTCCGACAGTAATTTCATGAATGATTGGTATGCCAGATATATCTGGGTGGAATGATCCCTCCTTGAATTCTGTACGATAAATCCTAGGCAGCTAAAAGTTGTTTACTCCAACCATCTCTTGGATAATTGATTCATCTACCCAACAAGGTAAAATAGTTCTAATCTACCATCGATGGATAAACCTTATTATATTTTCTATAGAAAATTTAATGTAAACTTATACTCCAACAAAACATTTATTTAAAAAGAGATAATTGGGAATGTGAATATGAAAAACATATTTTATATATCTATTTATTTATTAATGTATATAAATTTAAGAAATATAAAATTAATAGATATCTCAGATAGAATTTTCTCTACAGTGTTATTCTCTTTCAAAATAATTTTGATACCATTCGTGGGAAATAAAATTAGTATTGTCATAAAAAATTAAATAATTATATTTAATAGTTATATATAATACATATTTTCCTTGATAAAATATTTTGTTTATACCCATATAATGTATTCCCCCACACCAAAACTATTTTGATATTATTTATTCGATCGTCAGTATGAACACTTCTTAAATATCTCAATGATTATTCATAGGGACCATCTCCTAAAGATCCGACCCAAAAAAATAAATTCAATAATAAAAAGTATCGGGATACCAAAATCAAGAAAAATAGAAAAATATAAGGCTTAATGAAAAAACACTTCAGAAAATTGATATAATCTTAGAAATATGTCAATTCATTGATGGTGAGTAATTAGATATAGAAGATATTTTGATTCTATCTCTATGTTTACAGTCCTATAACCATTAAGGTGTAGAGAGGGAATTTTCCTTAATCCTTTATTAAAATCCAATAAGTATGCCAATTCCACTTCAGCAATAATTTTTTAACCCAAATCACTTCCCACTAGGGATCCATGATCAGTGTAAGACCATGTGTTTGAAGAATTTTTTTATTTCAAATATTAATGAGTCTCTAATATATGTTTATTTTGATAAGAATATTAAATGTATTTTGATATCTCTATTGTGATTTACCTTTTTAAATAAATAAATAATATTTAAAATCACCTGAAATATATTATAATATTTGAGGTGGAGGTTATTTGAGTGGTTTTAATTTTTTGTAATAAATTGGGAAGGGTTTAGAGAAGGATTAATGTGGTTATTATTTTATTTTAAGTAATATAGTAAATTTCGTAGTCCAACAGATTCAGAAAAAATTAGATATGTTCATATTAATTATATTTAATAATGATCCAAAGACATGTAAAATAGTCAAATAATTGACACTCACAATGCTTCATCTTGTGAGTCTAAGACTATGTAATGTTAAACTTCTTTCCACATAAGGTGAGTTAAAATGGAAAGGTAAAATTTCACACTTCTTAAGGCATGATTCCAACTATGTAAGGTGAGTTCCAGATTTTTTATGGTGAACCCAATTTTCATATGGTTAATTATAGATTCTATAATAAAATCTTTCAATATGGAATGGTGAGTTTCATACTCCTCAATGGGATTCTTGATGTTCGCATGGTGAATCTTTTTATGATTTCCTATAAATTATATGATATTTTCTGATGATGAATTTTTGGATAATTTAAAAGAATCAATGAATATTAATATTAAATTAGATGATTCCACTGTTAATATTCATCAATTTAGATATAAAATATGGTATTTATGAACCAAGATATTTAAGAATGTAGGTTCAATTCTCGGAACAGGTTATTCTGATGTAAATAAAAATATATTGAAATTTTTTATATATAATAGATTTGTTAAATAATGTTTCATACTATTATGATATGAGTCATTCTTATTTATACTAGGAAACTAATAATGAATGAAACAAAATAATAATGGAGTAGTTTTGATATCAAGTTATATTGATCAGTAGCAGAAGATAGTTATTTATCTGAAATCCAATTTTTTTTAAAAAATTAATAGACAATAATTTTTTCTGCTCAAAAATATATTCTTTATAGTTTGTGAATATATGAAATATGAGAGAGGTTTATATGTAATTAAAAAATATATAATTACATTATCAAAGACATAGGAGTTATATAAGGAATAATATAGTTTATTTTTTGAAATTTTATGAGTGAGAAGAAGAATATACAACCCGATGATAAATTAAATGTAATATTATCTAGTAAAAGACTATTCTATTATTTAAAATATTTCAATAATTATAACTATAGGATATGTATTTTTTATGGTTAGTAGAATTTATAAAACATGGGTATAATGATAATCACTTCTCTTAATTGTCCACATGTTGATAGTAGTTTCTCTTATTCTTGTGGGTGAATTCATATTATTCCAAGTATTATCTATCTGATTTTTAGATATGGACCTTATAAATATATTAATCATTTCTTTTCCAATGAGATTAGTGTTTTTGATTGTGATAAATGTTATAATATTAACACCAATTTATTTTCATTTAAACTATAAACATAAAAATAAATTGAAATCACTTTTTCAACCCGCACACTCCCACTCTTATTGATTTCACAACATTCATTTTGTTCATTTCAATTGGAATAATAATTGTGGTTCCATTCTATTTTGATTAGTTTTTTGGATGTTTTGATGGCATAAAATATATTATCACTAAATATTTCTTGTAAATGGTGGACACCCATAATAATGATAAATTAACATGGATTCCCATAGTATATGGAATTAATTACCATATTTGGAAGGATAAGATGAAATATTATTTTTTGTCTATCTATTATGATGATTGGGAGGCTCGAACTAATTTTTTTCCACCCTTTTTTTAGAATATTGTTTTTTTAAAGAGTTGAAATGTACATAATGAATAATTAACAGCCGGAAATTCAATATTTTAATATTTTTTAGATAAATTATAATTCAAAGGAAAAAAGAATTAAGATATAAATACACATACTTTATATTTTTTACATTAAATTATTTGAGAATATGAGATGTGGATGGTAATTGTGTTCTGGAAGAATTTTAAGGATCAAAATTAAAAATATTTTAATCCATCAAATCAAAAATAATCTAAAATGAATATTGATGAGGAAGGATCCGGTAGTTCATTTTCTAATGAATATATTGATGAAAACATTTATATACATTTCTCTCTTTTATAAGCATGTGTGAGAAAAAGGAAAGTAAAATTTCATGTTGAATCATCCAATAAAAATTCATGTTTGGAACCATTGTATTTTATCTATAAAATTTACCAAATTAAAAATTATAAGATGAAATATATGATATTAATAATTAGAGGAAATTTATATCTTTTATGAATGATATATGAATGATTTATTGAAAATATAATGGTAATAATTTATTTAAATGAACAAGAATTTTTTTATCATTGTTTCATGATAATGAGAGTAATTAAGATAGTGAGAAAGTAAATACATCTAATTATGTCGATGACAAATAACTGATTAATATACTGAATTTAATATAATTAACTATAGACACATGTAGTGGTGTGTGGAGAGATAAAAAAATTGAAGGAATTATTATGTCGAAAAGAAAAAAAATGACTGCATTTTAAGGACCTGTATGATATAGAAGGAGATGAGAAACTATAAGAAATATAAACAGTCCTCTTGTATTATTAAATTTGTCCCGATAAAAAAACTATATTTTTAAAAGATATTTTTTTTTTATTTCGTAATTATAATAGGACCTCAAATAATGAGATAAATGAAATGGTAATAATTAAAAGGAAAGAGGGTGATCATTTTTAATAAAAAAATATTGGATGATAAGTAATTTGAAAAATTCATATAAAATTTTAAAAATAATATTTAAATTTTTTGAAAAAGATCAAATAAGAAGACTGCGATATATATTTAACATTCCCAAACTTATCAGGTATAAGTATAACAATAATAATAACTTTCTAAAAATGAAAAGACAACATATAATTATTTGTGGAAATAAAAAATTGAATAGAAATATTATAGGACCACATTTGTGGATAAATAATTGATGCTCAAAAATATCAAACCTTTTGACACACTAACAAAAATTCTTAAATTGTCATAATTGGTGAATATAAAAAGGATAAATTAGATAATAGATTTAAGATGAAAGAGTTTTGAGACATTAATGTTTGGGTAGAAAAAATGTTCCTCTAACTAATTAATTAACCAAAAATTAAATTGAGGTGTCATTATCTATATATTAGTTAATTTTTAGAGGTTGGTATGTCTTTTGAGGATATTATTTTCACTATTCAGGTTGTTTGAATTTGAAAAATATTAATTGTTTAACATTAAATATTTTTACAATATAATTTTATTTGCATGTATAGTTTTTTGTGAGAAAGTAAACTAAAATTGAAATATTTTACCTATAAAAGTTATATAGTAACGGTTGAAAATAAATTTTAATAATTGGAAGAATAATAAGGAATATATTTAATACTGGTTCATCTTTCTAAAAAATGTGTCACCTTCCAACCTATACAATTGTGTATGAGTTATAATACATAGAACCATCATAAAAGGAAAAAGGTATGGAAAAAACTTCTATGAATTTATTGGAATGTAAAAAATCTAATGTGAAATATCCATGGAATCCTTATGGTGGATTTCCATCACAAGTGATATGGAACTTAATGCTTTTAAATGACATTGAAATGTGTAAAAACGTCTTAGTGAATTTGGTATTTGAAATATCACTAAAAATAAAAAAAAAATTCTACTGGTTTTTATTAGAAGATGGATGGTAGTATCAAACAATATATTGTTGATCTATTCCCTAAAATAAAACCTAATATGTTTTCAAATATTTATGATATTCGTATAAACGTTTTTTATGATCAATTTTTGGTGAATGTATTTAATGATGATTGTGAGTTAATATGAGGATAATGAAAAAGTGGATATATTTTTTTCGATGGTGATGCTAAAAATCCATGTTAATTTCTATTTATAGAAGAACACCCATTGTGGAATTGAAGACTTTTCCATCTTATCCAAAATAACATGAATAAGATCAATCCAGGTGATAATGTTCATGAAATACCCCTAATGAAAAATTTAACGGAATTAGATGTTCTTTATATTATAAAAGTGATAAAATTTTAAATCATTACACGAAAAATATGATATTCAATCCAACCACCCATTAGAGAACGTCCATTCAGAAATTTATAGACCTGTAATGATATAATCAAAAAAATAGATAATTTTATTTATTTTTATAATTTATTATAATAGTTTAATTATTTATTTTATATATATGAATCACAAGTTAGAGGCACTAAAATTTTATATTATTTAGAGAATTAATATATAGAATGAGTGTGGTTACTCCTTAAAAAACATTCTGAATATAATTGTGATAGATATTAAAATAGTAGATTAAAATCATATCAAAAGACAAATTGTATTCATATTGAACACAATAAACCATATACACCACAACAATATTATGTTTCTAAAAATCATAAATCACTCTTATAGGAGATTTCTCTGAATCTGTTAATAAATAATGATTAATTTTATTATATTTGAAAATAATCTATTAGTGAAGAAATTTATTTTCAAAAAAAAAATTACCCACTAAATTATGATACTTCACATTATTAGATTTATTATAATAAATATTAATGTACAAAATACTTAAAATAATTTTGAATCAAAAACATTATAAATGTTACTGAATAAAATATTTTCAAATTAGAAAAGAAATTTATTAGTGGTCTCTTACATGGTTACCCTTTGAATAGATGAAGGTGCCACAGTTACAATAATGAGATAGGGTAGAATGATGATAATGTTTTTGTGAATGATCTAGAATAATCCCTGAAATAAGACATATATTCATATGTTTGTCCCAAAGTGATGATAAATCTATTTTTGTGAATATGAGTGGTGATGTTTTAATGAATTATTAATATCTAAAAGAAGTGTATGATAAAGAAGAGTATTTAATAATTTTAATTTATTATGATAAACCCCATTTGTCAAATACAATGGTGAGAAAGAATTTCATAGTAAAAAACAACATCGACGGTCAAGGAAGTCATGTTCATACTAGATAACCATTTAAGATAAAATGAAATCTCTCACATTCTTCGCATGATACTCCCATAAATGTGGAAGAAAAACTATTTCATCAAGAGTGGATTGAAAAAATTAATGAATTATTACAACAAATATAGTAGAATGTGACTTTTACATTTTTACCAAACTATATAAATAGGAATATTATTAGTAAATAGTGATTTTTTAAGAAAATTTAAATGAAAGAGGATATGTTTTGAGAAAAATGGATAGAGTGGTTTGTAATGATTAATATCATGTTAATGTAATTGATTTTTAAAAACAACATTTTCATTGGTTTCATTACTACTGACAATTATGACATTTCATAAAATTCCCACCTAATAGAAACAATCAATTTTTTAACATATTTAATGTCTTACTATCTCAATATAGAGTTAAAATAGGATTTTTTTACCTCGATAAACCTAGTGGATTAATTCATTGAAAATATAAGAATTTTTTTAAGAGTAAAAAAATTAATTATATGAACCCTAAAAACAACCAAGAGCATCTTACTCCATGATTGATAATTTTTAGAAGTAATTAATTTGCCATATAATAATAATGGGAGACTATGTATGCATTAAAAACAAAAAATTGGTTTCCCTAATTATAATTATCTATATATATAACATCATAGTTACTATAAATGATATATGTTTTTGTGAATCATTTTTTTCATTTATGAAGTAGTCATTTGAAATTTACATTATTTGGTAAATGAAATATTATAATTGATTATGAATTTAGTAAGAACAATATTGTTTCTTTATTCTCATGAAAAGTGTCCCTATAAAATATTAATGAACAACATCAAGGATTATTCAAAAATATATAATACTCTAATTCTTGGGGAAACCAAATTTTTAAAGGATGATAATATTAAATAAGGTCACCCAAAGAAATTATGGAAACTTATTAGATGTTTGTTAAACTTGATAGATTAATGATGACATATTTTATAAGTTCTTACTCTATATTGAGGCTATAATAATTAACCAAAAGTGTCCTGAATTAATTATAGAAACATTAATTTTATATACATCAAAGGTAGAATACATTTCATTTTGGAACATCCTAAAAGGATAAATCATGATTTGATTTCCCTACAAATATATATTGGGATATTAGTGTTGATGATAAGTTTTTTTAAAATTATGGAGATTAGTTTTTTGGAGAATATATTATATCTTAACACATATAAAAACAATGATTTGTTACCATGAGAATTGATGAATAGAAATATTAGGCTATAACTCAGGACAATGCACAATTGGTCTAGATGGGAACATGATTGAAAGGTCTCAAGAAATATGTTTGGTTTTCACTATTTGTATTCATTGATATAGTTGAAGAAAATGTGTTGAAGATATAATTATATATTATAAAGAAATAAATGGAATTCATAGCAACAACATGTTTCCCAAATGTCCTTTTTTAGAGATAGAGTTTGTTGATGTCATTTCAAACTCATTTATATCAAGAAAATGCTATGGTTAATTATTCCACAGTCTTTTATTTTATTAAATATTATTTTTAAATATAAAGAAATTTCATCAAAAATATTTTTTTTGTTAATTAATTTATGTATTTAAAACTATATTTACAGGGGTGGTGAAACTTATTTAGATAATATCAATTGTTATTTGGTGTAACTTATGGAATATATATCTCTTATTTCTGGGGTGAATTTATCTAAAGGCAGTTATTCAAAGGGATATTTTGTGAGGTCCACAAGTGGTATAAATATTTCTTCCATTTCTCAATTGTTCAAATATTTTTTAAATGTATATATAAATTTATCAGTTATTTATAGACTACAATGAATTTTTTATAGTGTAAATGAATAATTTATTCCCAATTGATCTCAAGTGGTATTAATCATGTCAAATTTAGGATTATTTTTTTGAGTGGAATTATTGGTTATATTTTTTTCAATTGATATTATGAAGATAATGATTTTTGAAGATGTGAATATAAGTCATTTTTTCATACGGACAAAAAAAATTATAATTTATTGTTTATATTTTCTAAATGTATTTTGATGAGGTAAAATTGCAATTTTTTAATAATGATTACTTCCTATGTATTTTTTTTAAAGTGACTTTTTTCCATCAATTAAAAAATGGTATGGAATATTAACAAATTTTTTTGGGGAAGATTGTTGATTGGGAATATTATTGTGTTTCAAAGGAAACAGTTTTATGATTAGAATCTCAAATAAGTGGATATGATCCTTTTTATAGAAAATATTGTTAATGTATTATCAATATTAAAACTCATGTGAAATAAATATTATTATGGGAGATGAATGATATTTTAGTCATTTTAAGTGTTTGAAATAGATTTGGAATAGTTCATGGAATGACTTGAGAGGTCCTAGTTTTTTATGCAAAATAAAGTTTATTTAGTAAAACAAATTCAGATTTGAATTTTTTTTCAATGTATTTATTTGATCTGGATAATCTTGGGATGAATTTAGATAAAATTAATAACGCATAAAATCTCTCTGTTCTATAGAATATGAGTTTGATAATTCATAAAGTGAATCAACAATTTTTATAAGGTATATAAGGTTTTATAAAGTGAAATTATAAAAATTTAATAGTGAATTTTCTATGATATATGAGGATTAGTACACTTATTGAGGTTAACTAAAATTTTATAAGATGAGAATTTGGTTCATAAATTGATTTTCAGATTACATAAGTTATTTTTTTCATTTATACAACGTGAGTTACAAATATGTAATGTGGGGGTTATATTATTTAATATTTTATAGAGTTTTGGGTATTTGTTTTATATTTTTATGAGAAGACCTTTTTAATAATAAAGTATCAAGGATTTGTTGTATTAAATAAAACATTACTAGTATTCTTATTCATCAATATATTTTTCATATATGGTATTATTATTTCAAACTAGGGAATGATATAGGTTCACACCATGTAGACCATTCTTCAATAAAAAATGAGAACAAGTTTGGTTTCAATTATGGATTATTGAAATATTATGTTGTGGTATATAAATTTTCACCATGATTCATCCCTATAAAAACCATAACTAATCCAATGATAAAAATAGAATTAGATAGTTGAATATGGGAGATTAATAGAAGTTTATGCACATTTAGATATTATTAACTATCTATAATTTTGTTTTTAATTTTAAATTTTAAGTGAGAAGAGTTACAAAAAAATTATAGATATATATTTTATGTGTTGTGTTAATATATTAAATATGTGAGGGATTAATGTAAACTGTGAATATTTACTCACAAATTATAAAATAAAATTTTGGTATGTGATTAAGAATATATTAATTTTTTAACAAGTATAAGAAGGATAAATTGAAGATATTACACAATGAGATCATGAATTTAGAGTCAATGGGTTTAAGACACTTCTATTGTTTGTAAAATATCTACTATTATATCAATATGGTATTAAATTTAATATAGACAAGGATAATTTAATAACATTAGTTAAAGAATAATATTTTCTTACAGTAAAACACATGTTGATACAAGTGTTTGAAATTTTATTTTCTGGATTCAATTTATTCCAATAGTTATCCATTACTTTTTGATAGGTGAACCATATAAATTATTTATACATTTTCATGTGAGTTCTTGGTGAGTGTAACAACTAAAAATGTATCCAATATAACAAATTTTGAGATTTTTTAAAATATGAAATGTAAAAATTATTTTGAATCATGTAATCACACCACCCCACCACCACCACATCCACCTCCCTTAATGATTTCCCAATAGTCATGTGGTTACTTTCACTCATGGTACTTGAGAGACCTTATTTGTGGATACACCACTTATGTACTCTACAAAAATGAATATGGTTGTATATCATCACTATTTTGAAATTGGAGTCAATCACATTAAATATTAATCATTATACATCTTCAGAGTAAAGGTGATGATCTCACTACACCTAAAATGACTCAATGATAGCACATTCAGTAGCACCTCAACCAATCATGTGTTGGAAATTCCACATAATGGACATTTATGAATCAATTTAATGTATATACATCTCAATATCCCTAAGAGTCATTCCATATTCATTATGATTGTTCATGAGTTTTAAATCCTTGGGTTACATGATGTTTCCATGTTGTTTTAATGATTTCCCACCTTGAATGGAATTTAATAATACCAAAAAATCATTATAAAATTTCCAACTCCACTAAAAATAGTAATCATGAATATGATAAAAGGATTAAATATATATATAATGATTTAAACTTCATTATAGTGATCATGAATATTAATGTGTGACTTCATCCCACCAAAAAACACATTATGTTATCATATGATATACAACACAAACATTATGTTATAAATTTTCAGTAGAAACAAATAACTCATATGTATCACTGACAAAATCCAGCCACCCCCCAGTCAACCAAACCATTGTCATAATGGTACTCATCGTTACACATATAGACGATTCAGAGATCCTGAGAATATATCCTCTAATTCACTTGGTGTGAAATAAATTATGGAAACCATGTAGAGGGTGTTTGGATTTATATCTTATACCCACTCATTATAGTGAACTAATTATTATATATTCCTATGTATTCCATAAACCCCAATATTTTGCATGGATGGAAACCATGTTTGGTTTTTTAAGGGTGGAATGACTCCTTGTTGGAGAATGAATATCATTATACATCTAGTAAAATCGATTTCTATCTGTGATAGTGGATCATTACTCATATATTTTTTAGTCTCTTACCATAGTTCTCAATCCAATGGTGGAATTCATTTGAAATTTTCAAAAATAGATTTTGGAGGTAAAAATCAGCATACAATACTCCCTGTATTATTATTTTTAGGTTCTTAATGAAATACCTCATGATGTTTCCCACTTTTCAATATTTCAAGTATAATGGGTGAATGGTGGAATCTATATAATTTTTTATTTTAATCATATTCTATCTATTGTACATAAATTTTGATGATATTCAGATATCATCAGAGTTAACTATAAAAAAAATCTCTTTAAACTTTTCACTTATGCATCCGACCTAGAAATACCAAATACATTTGGTAGTAAAATATATTATAGGTTTTATTCCCTAAAACATTTTCCCACCTTGATTCTAATTAATATATAATAGGTGAATGATGTGGGATTAACCTTTTTATATAGAATCAAATATTTTTGTCATGGTTTCACATAGTTTCTGTACATAAACATATAGTATAAGTTAGTATAGAGTCCCCCTTATTGAAATTGGGTCCTCTCAAAGAGATGTCATCTCCTACCAAATTCACATACACTATAAAACAATATTATGTTATGTTGTTATGAAAATTTAAGATGTCAAAATTATTCAAGATCATTAGATCATTTAGAGAATGAAATCTTAATTCTTGAAACCAAAAAATAGAACCTCAAAATGACTTTTGTTTAATCTAATTGATATAGCTTAAATTTTATACATTTTCATTGTTTAGTGAATTGGAATAATTATTCAGTTTAAGTGACTAATTCAGTTCATAGAATAGAGATTGAAGGAAATTATTATTTTTTTATAAAATAAAAAACCAAAAATAGGTGGATAAGGAATTATTGAATGTATAATAACCTTAAGAATGAATATGAAACAAGTATGTAGAGGACGTGGTGAGAAAATGGTAACTAAAAAACTATCCACTAAATCACTACTCTGGAGTCATTTCCCCATTTCAACTTTACCTAGCTCAATAATCAATAGTATTTGGGTATCATAGATGATTTTTTATCTTATTTTTACCTAACTTGATAATATATATAAACATTCCTCAAAAATAACTTAAATTCCTTTACATAATGATTCAAAATAAAAGGATATCATAATACAGAGACCAATTAAGGGTAGTGTATGAAACCTGGATGAAAAGTTATTGTAAAATATCTAGGATTATGACTAGTTTAGTGAAACATGATGATAAAGTATTCATTATATTATAGTTTTTTAACTATGTCCTAGACCCATCCATTTATACAAATCACCACATATTTCAGTTATATCCCATGTCCTTATTCGTAACTTAGGAATGATCCCCCATATTCAGTGCCAAATTCGTGCCTCAATTACATTTTCCATTTAATTTAATCATACAAATTTGGATCAGATAAAATTTATAATTATAAAATTTATGAACACTCTCATTTTTTAGCATTCAAAATTTTAGTTGGTTTGTAGATATTTTTTGTGGGAGAATTGTGTGTGGTTTCTATCTAATTTTATTCATATCCTCCAATGAGAATGTCTCCATACATTACTAGCCTAAAAATACTATATTGTCAAGCCTAATTTTTCTTTTTCAAAAAATGGTTCATAATATGTGTTATATACTAATCTATCAAAATGAATATTACACCATGGTTATAGAAATTCTTTCTTATATCTCTTTACATGAGATGTTTTTCATATGTTAGGCCATCCCTACCCAAATCTCCTCAACATAGTGGTGAATACTGTTTAAATCCAATTACTATGTCACCATGTAAAAATAAAGTAGCTCATTTAGCCTCTAATACTAAACGGTTTTAATAAAAAAAATGTTTAATGTCTTCCCCACATTAAAATCTACATTAAATGTGTGGTGTCATTTTTTTGGCCTCTTGTTACCAATTCTTCCCCAACATTATTTGTTTTATTTTTTGAACTTCTTCATGTGACAATAGTGTCCAATAATTATATATAGGACTGTGATTTGATTGATTGTGATTACCCACTTTTGTCACACCCTACCCTCCTTGTTACTATTAAAATTACCCTTTGTATATAAACCTCTGTTAGAAATAAATATTTATAGATGATTACTCACATAAAAATAATTATAAAACTTTATAAATATTGAGGACATAATAATTTAGGAAATTACATTCAAGATTCACCATACAAAAAATAATTTAAATCAACTTAATTTTATTTTGTGTAATGTAAACATACGTATGAATATGATCCTATTAATCAATAATATTATTTATTAGTTTACATAAAATAAACATATGTGATAATAATCCTAGAATGAAAAAAAATGATTATAATGTAACATATATGAGTCAAGAGACATATCATGATTCTACAGAAGAGAATAATCATATAAAATCACTTGGAATCAGAAAATAAATTGGTTTATATTATAAGAGCATGGGATCATATATATTTAAAAACAATATTAAAAATAAAAACATCACCATAAGTCGAGGCCCAATCGTGGGATAAATACCTTCTGTTAGGTATATTTCCCATGCCCCAAATATAATATATCATGTGATAGAAAAATTACAAAATTTATTTGGGGGATTTATAATTCCATAACTATACTTCACATCAAAATATTTATATGAATATATGTTTAATATATGGATAATAAATCATGAATACATCATAGGAAATATAAAACCCATGACAATGAAATTGGATTCAAAAAGCATTCTTAAATAATAAACAAATGTAATATTAATAATATTCCTAAGTAAAATAGGTATTGAATAATTGTTGACATTAATAATATATTATTGAATCTATAGATCATGAATATGATGATTGATTAACGAAAATTTCATAACAAATGTGTGTAGAAATATGTTAAAATTAAACATTCATAAGTTGTATTAAGGAAATAGAAATAAACCATTATGGAAGGTAAGAACATAGTATTTTAGTTTTTAAAAATTATTGATATTATCATTATATAAAATATTTTTTATATTAGAAAATAATAATATATAAATTATTATAAATTATTTACCCAAAAATAATATAAAGAATATAAAAATTCCCTTTAATCATATTTTCTTTAATGAAAATAGTGAGAAAGAAACATGAAAAAATAATATTACCTTAAACAAATTGGAATACAATCTATGTATAAATGAACAGAAAAAAATAAAAAATAAAATAATTAAATGTGAACAAAAGATACATAAGGATATGTAAGGATATATAAAGTTTAACCCCAAAAAATGGTGGTTTTTGTGTTCCCTTACCTATTGTCATTACTAACATGATTCATGCAGTTAACCTCTTAAATAATGAATTTATGTTTATTAAATAATACAATAAGAACCTATTTCAATTATGTTTAATTTATTATTTTTCTATGCTCATTTATAATTATAATATTAAAACATTATTTAAATATTTAGTAACATGGTGATGTTTATTTCATGGTTCCATGGTTGAATCAGTTTACTAAAAATAATGGAAGTTCATGTCAAATGGTTCCCTATCACCATAAGTTTGATGGTATAGTTTTAATTTCATCAAATATGTTTAAATGTATCAAAATATCAATAATTATTCATACATAAGATTATTTCATTGAAAATAAATGTTATCATTTGAAAGGTTTTTTATTATGGAGGTATTAATGACCATTACTAATATAATTTTTCTTATTCTATTTTATTGTAATTTTACCAATCATACATATGCATCATTGTAAAATATATAACTTATCTAGATTTTAAATCATAAAGTTTTTATTATATTAATCCATGTAGGAGGTATTAGTTTCTTTTTATAATCACATCCATATAGGTAGTCAAAACAAACGATGATAGGTAAGGTGTTAAAACAATTGTATAAATAGATTGTCTGAATTATATAATGATATAAATTAAAAAATATTGAATTATATTTTTAATTATAACATTTATGGAATTTCTATCATCATTATATAGAGGATTTGAAGGGAAATTTTTAAAAACTAAGAGGTGTAATAAATAGAAAACATACTTTATCATGTAGTTGTGGTTCCATCACACTATACCATAAGACTTCATATATTGGAATCATGGGGATACCAGAACATCTATAACACGGATAAGATGTTTTGTATGTATTCAAGTGTAGTTTGTACATGGAAATGTGTTTTAATGTAGTGATAAATTTTTTGAGGAGGGTGGTATTTATAAAGGGGGGATGGGTGTTATAAAACAGAATACTAAAATAAAATATCATCTCTTTAAATGGTAATAAAAATGTTATTAAGTAGTAAGGGTATTATGATATTAATTTCAATAGGATATTCAAATATTCATATAAATTATATATACCTCATAAATTTACTCATATAAACAATTTCAAAATATGGTACCTTTATAGTATTTTCTTATTTCCCTTAGTATTCTATTAATGAAAAAAAATTAACAAAATATATCCTTAAAAAAAAGAATTTATTCCAATAATGATACATAATTTTTCAAGTTGATTTTATAAACATGAGGATTTTTATTTTTACATTAAATCCTTGTCTATTCCAAAATAATATTTTTTATTACCAAATGTTATCATTGACCTTTACAAAATTTAATTATGATAGAATGAAATTATTTTATTTTATATATATAGGTAAAAATTAGTTTTTATTAAAATTTTATTCACATAATATTCCATTTAAAAGGATTAAATTTTTATAAATATTTATTTAATGATAATAAAAAAATTTACTCAATAATATTAATATGGTTTTATTGAATCTAATATTTATTATGTCATATTTAAAAAAATATTGAATTTTATTATGATATAAATTCAATACATTTTTTTCATATGATAAAAAAAATACGAGTACATTATCAAGATAATATTATAATTATTTTTAACTATTTATAATATTCATGTTAATATTCTAATTTTTATATTTCTAATAGCCATATAGGATTTATATTTCATATAAATATCTTATATTTTGTTTATTTATCAATTATAAAAATTCCACTCAACGTTATATTATTAATTTTAAAAAGTTTCATTAGATAATTATTGTTTTATTTTTTTATTATAGAAATCATCACTGGTGTGATTATTCTTGGAGACCAAAATTTTCCCAACATTCTAATTCTAGTATTTTATTTTATTTATGTGTTTATTTTACCATTGTACCCATTTAAATTTAGTAGTGTATATAAATTATCTAAACATAATGTACTATATTAATAAAATATTTTTGGTATTTAATTTTTGTTTCATGTTGGTATGCTTTATTCTATACTATAGAACACATATTTATTCAGTGCTAAAAATACATATATACTTTCTTGGGTAGTTACATTCTCTACTTTGAAAATTTTCATCCTCAAAATTTCAACTCCTAATCTTGATAAGAAAATTAAAGTGCTCACTTTTGTATCATTACTTCCTCAAGTGTCCATGTTTCCTAGTCATAAATATGTTTTCTCCAAATTACATTTACAATGTGAGTTGTCTTGTGGCATATTAATTTATCTATATTTTTAGATATCTTCAAATGTTGCTCCTCTTAAGTGGGATCATGATCGAACTACACAACTTATATATTAGTTACATTAGTGGGATATATTATGTACCTTTTCAAAAGGATTTATGGAACACATCATATACTTGATAAATGTTTGGTGGGAGTTCTAGTTTACAAGACACAATATTTTTCATTAATGTATCTCAAATCATTTAATTTATTTGGGACATAGTTTTCTATTTTTTAAATGTATTTAATCTATTAATGTCAGAGTTAGAAAAGAAAAATTGAAATATAAATTCAAAATCCTACACTCAATGATGATTTTAATAATATATCGTCTGTCGATAATGTGTTTTTAAAATTCTTTATATATAAGGATTCATAATAATCCATTTGAATACTTCAATAGAATAAATTTTTAAATGATTTCATGAATTAGGGAATATAACGAACTCGACCTCTTTTAAAATTTTGGGAGTTTGATATCTATTAATCCTTATCATTCCGAGTAACCCTTACAAATTTTCTATCCTCATGAGGGAAATAGATAATAATAAATATTCAATATGTGTTAATACAGAATTTAATAATTTTCAAGAAAATTGATTTAAATTTCATATATCAATTTCATACATTCAATATTTTTGTTCCCTAAATCCACGCTAATTTTTTAAACTTATATCTTTTCAAGTTCAATGAGTGATAATTCATTTAAAAAATAAATGATGTGAGTGATTTTTCTAGATGTTTCACCACAAAACGTTTAGTATTATTTCATTTATTATATTCATATGACCTATGATGAAATCCTTGGTGATGTTATCTTATTTTCATGTAAGAATCGATAATAGTTTCACAATCCTCATTGCATTATTTTATTCCCCAAAATGTTGGAATTCTAAAATCATTGATGTATATTCAGATATAAAGTTTTTAAATTTATCCTTTTATAAGTTCTCTTTTATATATATATATATATATCATTTTGGTCATTTGGAGGATAGATAATACTATGCTATTTGCAACAACTAATAGAAATTTCGTTATCTTAGAATTTGATGCTATCAGAAATCAAGTTCTAATCCTCAGACGTACTTCTTTATTAATGTTGGTCATTATTTTAATCTCTATTATTATTAAAACCACCTTATTGTTTATCTCCTTATTCACAGTCTAAGACTAATTAATCTTTTCTAGAATGGGTAGTTGAGAAATCATTTCATCAAGGTAGGATATTTTTCCTTCCATTATGATCACAATGTCCATTATTTATATGTTTAAAAATATATTATCTCTCTAAGTCTTCATCTTAGATATTGTTTATTTTTTCCTTCTTAGAGAATATACAACATTATTTTCTATCCCAATATGGAACTGGATTTAGAAGTCATATTCCTTAGTCATCTAAAACTGTCATTATTGGAAAATTACGGTCTCCATATATGTGAATATATAATTAATTTTGTTTTGATATTAATATAATTAATACACTTATCCATAGATATAATTCCTCCAAATAATCTATATAAATGATAACAATACTAGTAAAATATCATTTTTAATTTAATTTATCTCATAATCCTTCAACTACTTTATAGAATACTTTATTACAGTATCTTGTATCATGAGTAGAAAACCCATTCTATTGTTGTATACGACATAATATATCAAAAATCCTTTACCTCTTGATGGTAGTTTGAGAATACGTGTAGTGATTAACCTCTTCTTCAACTCAATTAATATCTCTTCACATTCATCAGTCCAAAAACCATAATTCCAGTTCGAGTAAAAATATTTGGTGTGTTTGAAAATTGATTTATGTTCACTATAAATCATTAATAGTACCCACCTATTATGAGGAAACTATATATATAAATTATATATGTCATTTTTTGACATTATTTAAAAACTACTATCTTTAAGGGATCCAATGTTATCCACTTTCTGGCAATATTATTCCATAAAATGATACATTTTTCATCCACAACTCTAATTTAATGTATATTTCAATTAACTACTCATTCCTAAAATTAATAATATCTATAAGAATGATCCACTTTTATTCCTCTATTCATTTGGTTTGTATGATAATATCATCTATAAAGACCAAAACAATTGTTCAGGTAATCTATAATGACTCTATTTATTAGTTTCATGAAAATATAAAGATCAATTTTTTCTTATGAATAGAAACACTATGAACTCATAGTTTCCACACCTAGTAATAAAATTGGCCTTGGTAATATCCTCATTCATCACCTTTACATGATGATATTCTAACTGAAAATAAATTTATGATTTATATTGACCTATCTTATTTTACTAAATAATTTATCAATATAATATAGGGTATTCTTCTTATTTTTTGTGATATTGTTTATATCATGATAATAAATGTATAGATTCATTTAACAATTCTTATTCATGTAAAGGATGATAAGAACACCCCATGGAAAAGTATTGGGTGTGTAAAACCTTATTCTATATTTTCTATTATTTTTTTCAATATTTCTTTGGAGTCAATGGTTTCTATTCTATAGGTACTCATAGATATGGAAATATCAATGGGTATATGTCTATTTGAGTACAAATACAGATGATCCTAATGAAGACTAAGAAATTATGGGGGAAACATATCAACACATTCCCTTATAAATGGAATGCCATCCATAATCATTATTTCCCTTGTCCCAATAATTTTATATAGATATTAATTATCATTTGGTAACAGTATCCATGATTGATAAGTAGTTTCTAGAAGATATCTTTCAATCTATTTTCACTTGTATAGAATTGTAAGATGATTTCAGATATAAATAATTATTTCACTCCCTTAGTAGTTGATGTGAAATCTATATAAATACTTCCAAATCATTCCCAGTTTGACATTAATTTCTACTAAAGATGGTATAAAAATTATCCGGGAGGTTATAGATATATTTTTTAACTACGAATTTTTTATATAATTGAGATGAAATAATTTCACCACTTTTTTCCACTGATAAGTCAACCATCGTGATTTTTTGTGGTGTTTTATTATTCATATTGAACATTCATGACATAAAACAATTCATATTATTATAATTATATATGAAATTTTATGTTTATAAAAATTAATAACTATAAATTTATCCATATTCATTAGGTTCTAAATATTTCTTAAAACTATAACAAACTTACACATTAGAATATAAAAATTTTAAACATATATTATGAAAACTCTGATCATAATTTGAATAAATTATAAATAGATTGTATTAACATAATTGTTAATTTTTTGGTTTCAAACTAATTTATTAATGGTATATTACCTATTAGGTTCCCTAACCTCATAACCAAAAATAATAAGACCTTCATTGAATATTAATTATAGAATCTTGAGTCTCATAAACAAACTATTACATGATTATTAATATAAAAATCCATAAAAACACAAAAAGTCAATATTTTTATGGTATTTTGGATACAATATACATGATATAGAAAAATTAAAACTATCTAAATTATCTTTATTCCAGTCACTACAGTATGGGAAATACAGTCTTTTGCAACGGGGTATTTGCGATGAGATTTGGGGTCCCATCACAAATGGTAATGCATGCTTTGGTGCGGGATGTGCACAAAAGCGCGGGAATGTTATTTGTGATGGGGGTAGTCCCCCGTAACAAATACTGTGTCGGTCGGAGGGTATTTGCGATGAGACCCATCGCAAATACTGGTGGTGGTAAATGTGATTTTGCGACGGGATGTTGTCCTATTGCAAATCGTGTGTCGGTGGGTCACTTTTTGTTACAAGACCCATTGCAAATAACCTTCTAACACCCCCCCCCCCCCGTAATTAATGCGGTTGAAGGTATTTGTAACGGGTCCAGTCGCAAAAAGTACTATTAGTGACGTGAATCCCATTGCTAATTGACCCGTCGCAACTAATATAACCTCAATATACCCCCTACATTTTTCTTTCCCTTTCATTTCTCACTTCCTCTCTCTCACTAAACTCAAATTTTAGAGTGAAAATTTCTCTCAGTTAAATTTTTTTTACAGAGAAGTTGTGAAGGCGCTTATATCAATAGGAGATCAAGTTTATAGGTATTTATATTTTATTTAATTTATTATTTATTTAATTTATTTATGTTAATTGTAATTATTTTTCATTAGTTATAATTAAATTAGATTTAAATTGTTTTTTATCTGTATTTTAGTAATAAATATTAACAATTAGAAATAATTAGTAGTAATTGATGGTAATTAGTACTAATTAGTAGTAATTGGTAGTAATTAGGAATAAATATGAATAATTAGGAATAAATTGGTATAATTAGTAATGGATAAGAATAAATAGTATTAAATAGGAATAATTAGTAGTAATTAGTACTAAATATGAGTAATTAGCAATAAATAGTAATAATTTTGAATAATTAGTAAAAAATAGGAGTAATTATTAATAAATAGTAATAAATAGTAATAAATAGTAGTAATTAGTAATAAATATTAATAATTAAGAATAATTAAAAATAAATAAGAATAAATAGGAAGAAATTGGAATAATTAGTAATAAATAGGAATAATTATTAATAAATAAGAATCAATAGAAACAAATAGGAATAAATAGGAATAATTGGTAATAAATATGAATAAATATGGAATAAATAATAATAATTAGTAATAAATAGGAATAATTAGTAATAAATAAGAATAGTTTGTAATAAATAGGAATAATTAGGAATAATTAGTAATAAATAATAATAAATAGGTATAATTAGTAATAAATAGTAATAAATAGTATTAAATAGGAATAAATAGGAATAAAAAATAATAAATAAGAATAATTAGGGATAATTAGTAATAAATATGGATAATTAGTAATAAATAGGAATAATTAGTAATAAATAGGAATAAATATGAATAAATGGTAATAATTAGTAATAATTAGTAATAATTAGTAATAATTAGTAATAATGATTAATAATTTGTAATAATTAATAATAATTATTAATAATTATTAATGAATATGAATAAATAGGAATAGATAGGAATAAATAGTAATCAATTGTAATAAATTGTAATAATTAGTAATAATACGTAATAAATAGTATTAAATAGTATTCAATAGTAATAAATAGTAATAAATAGTAATAATTGGTAATAATTAGTAATAAATAGTAATAATATGTAATAATATGTAATAATTTGTAATAATTATTAATAATTAGTAATGAATAAAAATAAATAAAAATAAATAGGAAGAAATTGGAAAAAATAGTAAAAAATATTACTAAATAGTAATTATTAGTATAAATTAGTATTAAATAGTAATAATGAGTAATAATTAGTAATAATTAGTAATTATTAGTAATAATTAGTAATTATTAGTAATAATTAGTAATTATTAGTAATAATTAGTAATAATTAGTAATAACTAGTAATAACTAGTAATAAATAGTAATAAATAGTAATAACTATTAATAAATAGTAATAAATAGTAATAACTAGTAACAAATATTAATAATATGTAATAAAAAGTATCTACACGGTCGTTTTATGTGACGGGGTATTTTCGATGGAGCCCCATCGCTAAAGCCTATTTGCGACGGGATCCCATCGTAAATACCTCTAATTTCAGTAGTGCTATAATGTGTTCCTAAATATAATTGTAAATTTATTGTTTTATAGGACACCATGTGTACATGGATAAAGGAAAATGATAGGCTAATAATATATGTAAGAGAATAAACATGATAATGATATAAAAAATGTGTTTAGAGGCATACCATAAATTCACAAAAGAGGTGGATCATAAATAATCACACAGAATAATCAGATAATTTATATTATTTTATAACATCATGTAATCATAATAATGTTTAAAAAAATAAATCATTACATTAGAAGCATAGTTCAAGGATAACAACCAAGACAATATATAGTATTGTACTATGATTTTTCCCATGCAACATATATTTTATAGAATTAGATGAAAACCTTAACCAATATAGTGGGAGATATATAATTCTAGGGCCACCCAACAGATCACAATTTATATATTCATATGGGTTCCATAAAAGGGTAAAGAAATCATATATAAAACACAGTCTTTAATAAACCCCTAAGAATGAAATGTGCTTCCTTATCTTATCTCAAATAATAACTAATTGGAATATAATAAATATTACCAAAAACATATTATATTAAATAATTGTTTATAATTTATGAAAGAATAATTTTTCATTAATATATTGTATTGTTGGGTTAAAAGACATTATAAAGGCATGGGGATGTATTTATTGAAATATTCCCATTACATGATATTTTAATGAGAGGGTAATGAACCTCTAAAGATGTTGAGTGCATTGAGTTTTCCTAAAAACTAAAATTACACTATTATATTCTTTATAATAAATTAATTTTTTTGTAGTAATGAAATAGAGTATACTTTATATGGGTGATACCTGAAATTGAATAATAAATAGAAAATTTCATATAATCAGGCATTCATTTTTGAAAACATAAGAAGGGAGCCTAAGAATGGTATATCCCCAACAAATAAAAGGAATATATTAAAGGAATATATCTAAGGAACATATATATAAGAAAATTGAAAAGATAAATATAATAAGTTGTGTGATAATATTTGTAAATAGAGGGAAATCATAACCCAAATGAATATACTGTAGATTTGGAGTTAGCTTACCTAGGGTCCCGACATGGTTGGTTCCAACATATAAACACACAAATAATAAAATTAAATTTAATAAATACTTTCTAAAGAACCATTTTTAGGTATATATTATTTTTTTATTATTCTTCTATGGCTATTTATAAATATTTATTAAATCATAATGTTCAAATTCACTATAATATAGATGTTGTTTTTAGGGATCTATATTATCATTAGTTTATTTGCGATTGTGGATGTTCTTGTGAATGGATTCAATAGTTATAAATGATTGATGATATGATGTTCATTTCATTATCGAATTTTAAATCCTTCTCAATATCAAAACAATATCTCAAATGGGCCTTATTTATTATGTACAAATATTTTCTCTTAATGGTTTCCCCTTTTACGTGGGTTTACTAAACATTGTGAACATATTTTTATTATTTAATTTTATGTCTATATATCCATTATATAGTTGAAATAATATTATAATATAATTATTTAGTTCATGCTTAACCATAATACTATTTATTAAAACCATCTATGAATGTAGTCACATTTTTTTTATGACACACATCCATATTAGCATTCTAAATCATCCATGATGGTAAAAGTGTTGTAAAAAACTATAAGAATGGATTGTATAAATTTAATGATGAAATAAGTAACATAATAATTTCATTAAATTGTTACTTTTATGAAGAATGTCTTTTATTATAATTATAAGGAGTATTCATGGGGAATAAGTGGATGAAAGTTAAATGTTTACAAAATTAAAAACATACATTGTAACTTTAATGATTCTCCTTTACAAACAACCAAAATCCTAGTTATATTAGACTTATGGTGACACATGTACTTATAGTATGTGTCAAAGAGTGTTGAGGAGTGTTTTGGGTAAATGTTTTTAAGGAAATGACTTTTTTAAGATGTTAAATTTTTTTACGTTAGATGTAGTTATAGGTAGAGACGAGTTGAGTTTTAAAATAAAATATTGTATCATCAAATAATTATGGGTAATGTGATTAAATAGTAATATGATTGTGGTTAAATAACCAATAATAAATTATAATTTCCATATCACTTTTAGAAACCTCAATAAATAATTCATATAAAATATTTTCAAATATAGTACATATATGGTATTTTATTATTAACCTATAAATTATATTCTTTATTAAATATCGAAAAATTACCAAAAAACAATTTAAATGTTTTGATTCTTTAAATAGACTACCATTGTTCCAAAATAGTCATATAAAAATGAGAAAATTAATTTCTACTTCAGATCCATATTTTTTAAAGAATATATTTGGAATGACATGATCAAATTTATAACCCTTAAAAATTATTTAAAATGATAAAATATGTTATTATTTATATAAAAATAAAAATTGTATTTTATATTATTTTTATAAAACAACACTTATAAATTATTTTATTTTTCAGGAAGAAAGTTTGTTAAACATAAAACAAATTTATTTTCCAAAAAATTGAATTATGGTTTCATTATACCAAATATTTTTTTATCATATTTAACAGTTTTATTTTTTATATAAATTCTTTTTATAAGAAACACAAAAACTACATTAATAATTTAACAATTATGTTACTGTTCTAATCTTCATGTTACCATTCAAAATTGTTCCGATATTATTCAAATGATCATATTTCAAATGATCAAATAGTTGTTATACATCCAATAATTATATCATATTTCCATTATTCTACATTCACTTCAAATACTGTCTATGTTATAATCTTTATTTTGAAAACTTACAATTATGATAATAGTGTTTTTTATCATTTATGTAGTAATTTTTTTTGAGTTTCATTATTATAGTTGAAAAAAAGATATAAAATCTTCCAATTATAGTTTTTTTATTTTTCATATATATAATAATTGTATTATTTCAAATTTTATAGAGAAACTTTATTCTCAAATTTATTGTTTTAAATAAATAAATTTATTTTTATTTATATTATCTATGGATTCTTTTTTAATCTAAATTCTAAACTATAACACATTTTTTTATTTATAAATATATTTCCAAATTTAAATGACTTTTTTCATAAACTATCAATCTCATTTGAGGTATCAATAGATCTCTAGATATAAAACCAAGGAAGTGACACCCAACATCTCACTTGTGGACACCTAGACCACACATTTCACCTTTAGCCAACTGCTTCTGTCGGAAGCTATGTAAAAAGCATAATTCATGGTAATAATGTAATTATAAGGTTATGAAAATATACTATCACAAAAAGAACTTCTTATTTACTTCTTTAAGACTAGGGAACCACCAACCCATGCTAAAATTGAGATCCATACTTGGGAAACATATTCATGGGATACTATAGAGAGCCTAACATGGAAACCACACTCCCAAACTGATCAAGAGAGCCCATTATGCTCACCTCCACACAAAGAAATATTTAATATCCTTGTTAGGGTTCTATGCACCCTTTCTATCCCAAAATACACTAGAATGGAACCACACTCTTAGGGAACAACGAAGACCCCAACTATAGAGACACGCATTGGGGATACCAACTATTGGTCATGCTTATCCCATAGAAGACGGAATTTTATGTTGGTTCTTGTCTACTTTGTTACCTAATTGGGAAACTAAAATTTCTTAAAAGAAGTTATTTACAAAAATTACCCTAAATAAACCTATTATTAAGTTTTATTTTCCCAAACTACCTCTACGACCCCATTAGACACCTGAATGGGTAATGCACACAATTTTTCCATCTTAATCATGTATCTCATTTATAATTATTGTTGGTATCATTTCAAACAATATACCATATATTTTTCTCCCTATTAAATTATTACCTTATGGGTTTAAAAACCAATTATTCACTTCATAATGTGGGTCTTTACCTTTAGGAAGTCGATGTAAATCATCCTAATAGAAGAAAGAGTTTTATTCATGTCTTCATTGATGATAATATCCATGATACCTAACAAAGACCCATTTATAAAAATAAAAATAAAATATGGTTTAATACCAAATAAATATTAAACTATTTAATTTTTTATATTAATAACGAAAGGAACACCCATTCATAAATCACACATAAACTATTTCTAGTTACCTTTCACATAGCATTTCATTCTACACGATGTTAAACTTCGTCGAATATGTCCTAGTCATATGAACATAAAACATGATGTTAAATACCACATCTTGTTCCAAGATTCATGATCTTGAAAGGTATATCATTGGTCATGGATGCATGATCTTAAAAGTAATTATAATGTTCCTAGTCACACATACTAAAATGGCATGATATTTCATAGAAATATCTACCAAACTATGTAAGACCTTATTCCATTCATAATGATATATTGTTGGACCCTATAAAGGGATTTATTGGACTCCTCAATACCTAATGCCTCCTGATATGAAGTGAAATTCAATTGATCAAATTTGTTTTTATTAAAACCATAGTGAAATATGCCACTTATGGAATTGCATAAAACCCCTAATTTATATAAATTTTTATGTCGATTCAGGTTAAAAACGGATTTCCCTCATATCCAAGGAAAATAGTTTTTGGTGCCTGAAAATTGACCAACTATAGGTTCATAGGGGAAGAAATTGTTTAAATATGGGTATCATTTTCCCAAAGATGAAAAGAACGAAAAAATGGCCAAGATAGTGAGACTTCATAACCTTAAATAAGATATACAATAACATGACTATCAGAGGGTCAAGTAGATGACTCATGAGTAGCACCTACCCTCTTGGATGATCACAAATATCTCTATTTAAAATCCATACTTGTTTTTGTAATGTTTTCTATGATATTCACTGATCTGGAAGAATCTCATTGATGAGGTCCTCTGGATCAGCCGACTTGTTAGTCAGCAAGAACCTAGAAATCCATAAAAGAAATCAAGTAATTAATGGAGAAAAATATCAATAAAATGGGATCATATTGAATACAGAAATAATCATTGGGATCTTTCATGTGGCTCTTGAGAACCCATATAATCCATGGAGGCATGATCACCTTTTTGTGTATGTGGTTTCTATCATTTCACCCTTGCCATATGAAGGAACTTGGACAGTTCAAGTGGTCCCACACTCCCACTCTATTTGTAAAGAGAAATAGAAGGTTTTTCTAAGATAACAATCACACATCACAAAAATTCTCTATATTGGCAGGAAAAATATTCCAAGATGGGGAGATTGATTGTCTTTGACAACACTCGTACAAGCACACCAGATCTCCAACTTTTTTTAATATATAAGGAAATGAAAAGGGAAAATATTGGGAGATTTTTTTAATGGAATATACTATGAATTTATGTGAAAATAGGTACACACCCCTATCAATAACTGTTAATCATGAGATACCTCCTCAAAAAGGCAGCCAAATCTCACGAAGGCACTCGAGTAATTCACCTTTGTCTCATAGAAGGTCTTAGACAAAGCATTACAGACCATGAAAGATACTTTCAACAGTCATCATGTTCTCACATAAGTATCCTTACATATCTTCATGAACTTTTAAAAAACAAATTTCTTGTCCATATGATCATTAAATACACATTTTATTGGAAAAATTCTAATAGATGGATCACTGAGGGGATGAAATTATGATCACATGAAAATCCTATGACAACTATCGCAAGATTTCATGAAGTGCAAGACATTGAATCCCTATACCGACTCAATCCTAGACGTAAACATACACACCAAAGAAGGTGGAAGAGAATCATTTTTATGAGGCAATTAAGCCCACCACCCTCATCATAAAAAGAAATATTTGGATCATTTCATTGAAACAGCCATGCATAAGAGTGGACTTCTCTAAGAGTCCGAACATGTGATCGAATAGTGTTTTTCTAGGTAAAAAGAAGGTGAATGACCTAGAGAATTATAAAAAATGTATTTTTACAACATCTGATCACCTGTAGATCATGATAAGGACTTATGGTGGATTATGTGAAGGATATCTCATAGATCTTCTACAACATCTCAAACCTGAAACTAGCTAGCATTATATAAATCTTACCACAAATGCAATTAAAACTATTAGAAAGACTAAAATGCAGGAGAAAAATGAAAAGATCATATATGATTATCCTCCTCCTCTTATCTTGACTCATCCATATCATGAAAAAACATTATTAAATGTCATCCATGTCTTGTTATGGCCTCTTGAAAGTAAATTTGGAACATGAGACTTACTATGAAAACATCAAGCAATTCCACGACATCCTCTGAGCATACTACACAAGCCTTGTGAAGGCCTTTGCGCTCTCCATCCACATATTGTGATATAATCAATAAATGTTATCAAATATAGGTGGTGACGCTATTTTGTGATATTCGGTTCTAGAAAATCCCTCCAAGATTGCTAACCAGATCTCGCAGCACTCTCCAAGCATGTCAGCTAGGTCTCACGAGGGCACTAGGACATGACAATATAGATCATACAATGTCATTGAAACAAGTTATCCAAGATCATATAAATTACATAAAAAGTGTTAAAGTAGATCATGTGAAACTCACAAGTCATATTAGATATATCTAATGAAACCCTCAAAGAATGTCAGTTGGGATCATGTGATGGCCTTTAGGAAAAGTTAGGTAGGTCTTGTGATGTCCTCTAAACAAGTCAATCTTGAACAATAAATTTTATTCAAAAATTCTTCAAGATTATGTGAAGTCCATAATACAATTCAACATAAGAATTAAATTTTCCATCAAATTATCTAGGGTAGAATAAAATATTTCTAGTTGTCCTTCAACATGACTGGTAGACAATGGGTCAGGAAAACAACCAGGAACTATCAAACAGGAGTCCCCATGAATGATGTCCTTGGATAATATCCATAAAAGGGAAACATTAGTAAGTAAGGCATGATCAAATGAAAATATAATAACTCTTATTCCATCCATACCAATGAATTGTAGGACACCTTCCTAAGGCATATTCTCTATGATAAACATCCAATGGGTTTTCTAAATATTCAAGCCATGTATCCTTATGTAGTGAGACTGATTACTTTCTATCCCTTTTTTATCAAACTGATCATAACACATGTGGTATTAGGGAGTTGAAATTATCATATCATTTGAATATGGTATTCTCATTCTGCAGTCCCAGTTCAGAATCATGATATGATATTTCTCCAATATAAGGGAAACATAACTGTGAAAGCCCTGATCAAATGAAACTATGATCACTCTAATTCCTTTGATAAATATGATACATATGAAGAATTCCTAAAGCACTGATCTCAAATTGGAATCCCCAATTGTAATAGGCCTAAAAATTTAAACCTCGTTTTATTATTAAAATATTTTATTAAATGAATTTATTTATAATTAAATATTTTTTAAGATGGTTTTCATTAAAATAATAATTGAAATTAAATTTATTATTACATGTAAGGTTTTCAAATTTATTACAAAAGTAAATATTATTTTACTTTGTTTAAAGTATATTTTAGAATAACTACATTTATTGAATAGAATTTAATTTTATCAAAATTTTATTTTAATAGAACATTGTAAATGATAGTTATAAATGAAAGTAGTTAAATTAGTTATTATTTTCAAAATATAATATGTATAGGTATATTATTATCGAGTTATATAAACATGTGAAAATAAAAATAATACTATAATTTTATATAGAGATTATACATGTCTTTTAAAATTATTATTTTAAATTATTATATATTTTAATAATAATATCAAATATTTTAATGAAATTATTTTGTCAAAAAATGAACTATTTTAATTTTTGAAAAGAAATAATTAATCTATCATAGGAATAATTATATCTGTTTTATATATTTTCTAAAACATGATATATATATATACATATAACATATATATATATATAATATAATAAGTATTAGTTTAAATTATAAATACCTTTTAGTATTATAGTCGGATTTCATTTATATATAATAAAAAATAATATTAAAATATATATATACATAAAAAATTAAATGTAATGAATAAAAAAATGACATGATAATGAAAAACAAATAATATAAGAATCATGTTTTAGGTGAGGGAGGTCTGCGAGTCGGCCAGATTGAGAGGAGGGTTCCTCAGGCGAGGATGAGGTCGAGTCCCATTGTAGGATCTAGGCGGTGAGGCTTTCACATCATAAGGAGTCGGAGCATATATGGCCTAGTCCGACCGAGGGAGGAGGATACCAAACAGGTGATGTCATCTGGCAAGGTTTTCTACAGATCCGAGTGTCAACGATGAAGATACAGATGACATCGGTATGAAACATGGTTAAGGTTTCTTTTTCATCTTTTCTCTAACATAGTTTCAGGTATAATGTTTTTATTATATTTGCCTTTTACTAAATTATATTATCATGTTTTTAGATCGTTCTTGATTTCCTTGTCTTGAAATTTTATCAGCGTGATATTGTAAATTGTTGTCCATTTGATGAACATCCATTTCTGTAGTCCATTGTTTTAATTTCTATTTTATATTTGTTCATATGTGAATTATCCAATTTATTTATAATTTTATTTGATAAATAATTCAGTCCATTACAGATTTTTTTTTCATTTGATCCTATGTCATTTTCCTAACCATTTCATATCTGCTTTATCTTTTGATTTTGAACAATCAATTTGGACAGCAAATAATGATTTTCTTTTCATTTTTTATTTTAAAAGTAAAAAATAACTTATATTAAAAATTATTTAGATAAAATGAATATTATATTTGGATAAGGTATGTCGAAATTATCTAATTGTAAATTTTCATAATTTTCTAAGATAGTCAAATTTTTGCATAAAAATTAAATATCGTTAGATTTATAATGTGTTTTATAAAATCATAATTACACAAATGTGATGTAATAAAATACTATAAATCATTTGTTCATCCAATATATGTTTTAAATTTAAAATGTTGTTTTTTTTATTAATTTTTTGGTGCATTAGAAGACACTCAATGACTTATGAATCATTTTAACTTTTTATATAATTTCCTTGAGAGTGTGACTCATCTCCATATAAGCATGCCTAATATTTTATGAACATCGGACATTGGCCTTATAAAATAATATTTTCCACTACCCTTTTGTGAAAACCATGTGAAAAAACCATGGTTTGGATTGTGGTTTTGATTAGTTTAAATTGGGGTGTCCAAAACCTAATCAATAAATAATTGTCAGCTTTTCCTATGTGTACCCACCAAAGCACCCACTTCACTTCACTCAAAACCCTTGGAGCTCGTCCCAACAATGCCTTATTCACTCTAGTATCCTCCCATGGTTTCCTAAGCTCCCATTAATCCTTTCTAACAAGTAATGGATTTCTTCCATTCTCATTTTTTTTTCAAATTTTGTTAGGTTGTTATACCCTTTATATTCAATTATGAATGTTGGGGTATGATTTCCCACCTCCCCCATTCTTCCCTCCTTATTTTTAAATTATTATATACTTCTTTATCTCATTAATTCATCCCATGTACACCCGTCACCATGCTGAAATTTTATAAATAATTTATCTCCTCACATTTATAATTAAAAGATTTTTTTATATGATGCATCTAAATTCCATTACATATGTTTCGATATTATGTTCCATGAACCCTGCCCATTTCATGTATAAATGATTATAGACACATTTATCTCTCATTAACCCATTTTACGATTTCAATTTCACGTCATTGTACTGCTGATGTTACATCAAAATTTCCCATTCCAAATCATCATGTACGTTAATACCATAGCCATTTCTCTATCAGTGGTTTTCAACTTTATGAACATTTACTTGTTTATTGAGGACATACATGTATGTTTTAAATATTATTTAATCACAGAATATATTATTATGTTGAATTATTCTATGTTGTATGGTCCATGTGGAACACTGATTCATGAAATGAAATGATTATGAAGAGTGCTCTTGAGAGCGATCCAATGCATTGGATAAAATTTTTTATCCTGATATGTCAAGTGAAATGAGGGTTTACTTAAGATAATTCATGTGAAATGAGGGTTTACTCATGCTAATTCAAGGGAAATGATGGTTTACTCATACACCATGTGAAATGAGACTTGGCTCATGCTAATACAATGTTAAATGTTGTTACCACATTTTCTTATTAGGATAATCATGATATATCATGCATTAATGTTAATTTTTCTATTGTACTTCATCGATATTCCTATTTCCTAACACGTGTTGTATTCTACATGTTATTCTTTTTTACTCCCTTTTTAGGATTTATATCTTACAATTTTCTTATGCATGTCCTCAGGTTATCCCATGAAATGCTAAGTATGAAAGAGTTTTTGTGGTCATGCAAAATGAGTTTTCAATAAAGAAGGGTAATTCATGTTTTAAGTTGTTATTTAATGTTCATAATCCCTAAATACACTTGACCTATTAATCCTCTATGTTATAACAAGTGAATATTTTATGTAATATATTATGTTTAAGTGTGAAATAATGAATAGGGTTATTATAACCAAACTACAAGTATCTCTATGTCACTAACACTTCATCCATCAGGGCCCAATATCTCCCATGTGGGGATCATTATTCCATATCCACTAATAAAATAAAGTTTCAATTGAAGTATGATGATTCTGATTCCTACCATAAACAAGATATGAAAGACACCTTATCAAAGGTGATTATTCATAATAAACATCCATATTTCAATCCCATCACATAATCCCCACATCGATATTAAATGAAATTGATTACTCGTTATCCCATAATTCCTACATCGATCATCAATCACGTAGGATTAGGTAGATGCAATCATCATATCATTTTCATCTTGAATCTCTGCCAGTAAAGGAAACCTTAGTGTATAATAACTAATCTGTGGAATGATATAAATTTTCCCATATAAGGGTATCTACCTTGTGGTAATTCCTATGGTTAACCACCACGTGTAATAATAGGTGAAATTTAACTATGAAAAATTGAAATCCAACGACAACCAGAATATGCTTGAGACCACCTTAAGGCATGATCAAAATATCTAATGTCAATGTGCCCCCATATATATACTTTTAATAGGACTTAAAACATCAATGGTTTAACAAACTATGTGGGGTTTCCTTCCTGTTATAAAGTTGGCTATGTAGGAAGCCACATAATGTCTCAATCCCATCATTTAAATATTAACTAAATCGTTAGATAACATCAAACCCTGTAGTGCCTAGTTATACGAATTAAATATAAAAAATGATACCCACTAATAGAGAATAAATAAAGGACCCTGTATACATACATATGGATTCACTACAACGATACCCCCTTTACATATAAAAGGATTTAAATTATGATCATTCTATTAGAGTAACTGGTCATGTGTGGGGATTAGGAAGATATTATCATACATATCATAAATATATAAGAATTTCTTGTAGTAGTAAATGATTCCCCTTAAAATAATGTGATAAACTTTGTAACATCCCAAGTAAGTATTTAATAATAGATATTTTTATCTATGTCTATTAATGAATTAGATAGTGTTTTAGAGGCTTAAAATGAAAATAAATCCAATCTTAAGCATGGAATACACTAATATTTTTAAAAGATTGTTTTACTGCCTTTTGATGGAAAACCATTTTTAAATCTATCTTTTGACAATTTTATAATCTATGTTTTTCAAAATAAACTAATTATTTATTATTGGGACATCAAAATTTACTTTGTGTGAATTTTTGGTATTTTTCTGACAATGTTCATTTTTTTATGAATAGTGAAGAATACAACATTTTATATCAAAACTGCTTTTTAATATAATTTATTTATATGATTAGATTATATTTTTAATTGGTTTTATAGTGAAATTAGAATATATTTTTACCATTTAATCTAATATTAGTAATTGGAATTAATTTCACTTTGAAATTGGAATTAAACTAGTGTCAATCTTTTGATACTTATTGTTTCATAAAAACACGCTATTTGCTCTGATAGCTGGAATTATTTATTAATTTAATTAATGCAGATTATATTTTTTTAATTTTGTAAAATAGACAAGATTTTTGAATTCAGAATATCAAATATAGCTTAGGATGAAGTTTTGGTATTTTTTTAAAAAAACTTCAATTTTTTTATGAATAGTGAAACAACTAAGTGGGACTTAAAAAACTGATTATTTGTTTAAATGAAATTTTACCACCTCTGTGTTTTGAATTTCAAAAATCCAACATACATGGTTTTCATTAAGAAGTAAAATTTGGTTTAATGGGACTAAAATAAATTTTTGGTGAATAGTAACTTTTATGTTTTTAATCGCGATTAGTGGTAATTAGTTTAGTTTAAGGTAAAAATAATGTTTTAATAATATAAAATGACCTAGACACATGTCCTACCCTTATTGGATGTGTCATGGCCGACCAAGACAATCGATGGGTCATCTTGGGGACCCCATGGAGCCACATTGGTAGGAAAATGACATTAATATCTTTTTATTTAATGCTAAAGTAAAAAATGACACAAACATGAGTTATTTTACTAAAACAATTCTTACATGGGGTTATAGAAGTCAGATTTTTTATTATAAATAGAAATTGGAAATCTAAAAAGATTTCCTACATCATAGTATTTTTTTATAATTTTTATACTTTAAATAAATTAAATTATTTATGACATCATGATGACGCAATGATTACCTCATTAATATAGATTTTAAATAAAATGAAATGATAATGTAAAATCTATGACGTACAAATGTCCAAAACCTATTGGATGGGTGGATCTCGAACCCTTATCACCTTACCCTTTAATTATATCAATGTGGGACCTTTTGAATCCGAAACTCATTTTAAAATAAAGTAACATTTCTTTACTTTCCAAGAGTGCCCCTCCTCTCCTCTTATAAAAGGCCCCCACCTCTACCTCCTTACCCACACTTCCAAAGCCTTTGGCTCGGCCAACTCCTGCCCATTTTGTCTCTCCACTTCCTCTCTTACTCCTTGAAGCCTCACTTTGGGAAGAAGTCTTCCCAAGGTAGCCTTTGAACTCAAACCAAAGGGAGTTACCCGATTTTAAGGTAATGTCTTCACTTGAGTCCTTTTGTTTTATTTTGCTTCTCCAACCCCCTAAACTCTTTTTATTCATTTATTTTGTAACAACTCCAGTATCTTCAAAATACTAGGATGTTTTTATAAGAAGGGTTCGAGATACACTTACACACACCTACATCTAATTGTAAGAAAACATACTATTTCTGTGGATGGCGAATTTCTGCCTCCCAAAACGATGATTGTTCTACATTCTTTTAACATCTTCAAAGGTGGCCATTAAGATGACACTATATTTATATATGATATTTAATATGTTTATTTTTTTCCTTAAGCTTCTATATTTTTCATTTTGGGCATACCTTTATGGTTTCCATTATGGGTTAATGTGATATCTTCATTTAAGGAAGTGCAGACTACCGCCCCCTAAAAGTAATTTGGTTCGTTAATACCATATGTGGAACATATAAAGGATGGAGTTAGGATATTATATATGATATTAAACTAGAATTATAATATACCTTTATATCATTATGATTCCATTTCATAAAATACGAAATAGAAATGGAAGTAGCGTTCATGCGTATGTACGGCTTACCGTCTCCATGAACGGTGCATTTTATTTCTTACCTCTAAATTTAATATAATATTATAAATGCATGCATGTACTGGATATATATGATATATATGATATCTACATCATAAATACCATTCTGGATATAATTGATACATGAAAATTTTGTAATTATAAAGGGTTTATTTATGACTCAAGTACCAATGATCGCTAAAACGTCCGTTATTAACTTAAATAATTACATAGTGTTCATGACATGGAAATAAGTGATATAAAAGGAATAATGAACTTGAAAAGGGTTCTTAAAAAAGTAGAAATTAACTCAAGATTATTATTCAGGAGATTAAAGAACGACCGAGTCAATTCGATCCCGAGGTATGGGACTTCATCTCAATCTGCATTCATTGAGGCATATTTTATTTTATACAAAACCTTCTTTTATACGGTGTATAAACCACTTTTACTTTTACGTTTATCCAAAAGTAATCTTTTTTATATGAAGAGTTAACTAAACGACAAAAGGTAATGTTTTTATTGTACGTATGCGGCGACAACGACTTCTCCGCCGCCGTGACCATTATTTGAGTTTCGGCTTCCTCTGCAAGCCATGCCTTTTTTTAAAGAAAAATAAATACCATGTTTTACTTTTCTTTTATTTTGGTATTCAAAATGGTTTTAATAATGTTTTTATATCAATGTGTTGTATTGATATCTTGTGATTGAAATGTGGAAATGTTATGTTTCCTTTATGCATGTTTTATGTGATACGATTATGTTGAGGTTCTTGGGCATTATTATGAAGATGGGTGGTTCTGTGATAAAATAAGGGAGAGTGAGCCCGATATAGCTCTACAATGCATTGGGTAACACGAAGGAGTGAAACGTTATGGTTTCTCTAAAGAGATTTAGGGAATATACTGTGATGGGTATTCCAAACGTAACCAAGAGGGTTACTCCCTACGTATGAATGTTATGAATGCCTCAAGATACCTTTATGTATTATGATTTCTATGATTTATTCATGAATTGATGAGGTATGTTAATGTGCTTATGTTTTATGGGTAATGTATGATTTCATTCTTATGTATATATGAACTTATGTTTCCTTTCCATATTTTTATAACCCATACTGAGCTTTTTATGCTCATCCCAAGTTTTTGAAATGTTTTTCACAGGTCAAGGGAAAGGTATATGATATGATGATAGTGTCAAGGATGTGTCAAGAAAGAATCCATGTTTTATTTTAAATATGTTTCCATTGATGGGAAAAATTAATACTATCTTTTATGTAACCACTTTGTTTAAATGTGGAATGTAATCCATGTTTTATGATCTAATTCTCTAAAACTCTAAACCTGAAAAGATCCTCAAGGTGTAATCATGTAATAACTCAAGATTATGTAATGTTTAAGGTTGGGGACTTATAGTTGGTATCAGAGGTCAGTATAGACAACTTTAGGAGTTAGAAAACTGTTAAATAATAAGTTAAATTATGGTATGACTGAAATGATAGAGCATTTATAGATTACCATGTTGCTTCGCCTAAGATATTTCTGTGTTAAGAATGGTTTTTCATTGGGGAAACAGAACAGAGTTTCTGTGAAGGCATACTGAGGGAAATGACCTTTCATATCAGTATCCTGAGATGGTCAGAATCAGAACTAAACAGTTTGTTGCAGTGATGGCTCAGTTGAATCAGGTGATAAATGGTGGTTGTGTTATTGATGATATTTTGGTGTCCTCAAAAAGTAAAGAGGATCATGAAAGACATTTAAGGGTTATTTTTAAAACATTAAAATAAAAGAAATTGTATGGTAAATTCAGAAAGTGTGAGTTTTGGTTACAACAAATTTCTTTCCTGGGTCACATTGTTTCAGAAGATGGCATTACTGTTGATCCTGCTAAAACAAAAGTTGTTGATGAATGGCCATGTCCCACAAATGTAACCGAGATCTATAGTTTTCTTGGATTAGAAGGTTACTACCGAAGGTTTGTTGAAAATTTTTCATGGTTATCTAGTCCAATGACTAAGCTAACTCGGAAGGGTGTTAATTTTATCTGGACAAAAGAATGTGATGATTGTTTTCAGGAATTGAAAATAATAATGGTGAATTCTCCAATTTTGGCACTACCTTCCAGGAATGGGGAGTTTGTTATCTACAGTGATGCTTCATTGAAAGGACTTAGTTGTATCCTAATGCAGAATGATCAGGTAATTGCTTATGCTTCATGACAGTTGAAAACTCATGAGGTAAATTACCCTACACATGATTTAGAATTATCTGCTGTTGTTTTCGCTTTAAAATTTTGGAGGAATCATTTGTATAGAGTAAAGTGTGAAATATATACCGATCACAAAAGTTTAAAGTATATATTCACTTAGAATGAATTGAGCATGAGACAAAGGAGATGGATAGAATTAATCAAAGATTATGATTGTACAATTCATTACCATCCGGGAAAAGAAAATAAAGTGGTCGATGCTTTGAGTCGAAAAAAGTAATTCTTCATTAACAATGTTGCGTTTGGAATGTGATCCTTTGGTTAAGGATTTGATGAAATTTGGCAAAGAAGTTTTTGTAGTAGGAAGTTCTTACGTTTTGTTTCAGGTATCAGTGATATCATCTCTATCAGACAGAATCAAGAAAGCACAAAAGCAAGACAGTGAGTTGAAGAAAAAGGTAGAACTAGTTCAGAAGGGTAAGTTTCCTGAATTCAACATTGATAATGATTGTGTATTGAGATTTGGGAAGATATTGTGTGTGCCTTATGATTCACAGTTGAAGAGAGAGTTGTTATGTGAAGCTCATAGTTCTTCGTTTTCAGTTCATCCTGACATTACTAAGATGTACAGAGATCTGCAGGAGTATTACTGGTGGGATGGAATGAAATGATATATTTCTGATTTTACTATGAAGTGTTTGACTTGTCAAAAGTTTAAAGCAGAGCGGCAGTTACCGAAAGGGATGCTTCAGCCTCTACCAGTGCCAGAGTGGAAATGTGAGAATATATCCATGGACATTGTTGTGGGATTGCTGAAGACCCTCGAGGTAATAATGCAATATGGGTTATTGTTGATCGCTTGACTAGATCTGCTAATTTCCTGGCTATACGAGATACTTTCTCTCTAGATCAACTTTTCCATTTGTATCTTAAAGAGATATTTAGGTTACATGGAGTTCCTATCTCCATTGTATTTGATCGTGATCCCATGTTTACTTCTAACTTTTGAAAGGGCCTTCAGAAGTCGTTGGGTACTGAATTAAATTTTAGTACAGCATTTCAACCTCAATCAGATGGGCAGTCAGAACGAAAAATTCAGACATTGGAGGATATGCTATGTTCTTTCTCTATGGATTATCAGGGAAGTTGGGACCAACATCTTTATTTGGTTTGATTTTCATATAATAACAGTTTTCATTCCAGTATACAGATGGCACCATTTGAGGCATTATATGGGAAGCGGTGTCGAACTCCAGCATTTTGGGATGAAGTGGGTGAAAGGAATTTGATGGGACCAGATTTGGTAGAATAGATGGTAGAAAAAGTTCAGCTGATACAGAAACACATGAGAACAGTTCAGAGCAGGGAGAAGAGTTATGCAGACAATAGGAGTAAGGATATATCTTTTGAGGTAGGTGATCATGTTTTTTTCAAAGAATCACCATGGAAAAGTGTGACGTGATTTGGTAAGAAAGGAAAGGTGAGTCCAAGGTTCATTGGACCATATGAAATTCTGGAGAGAGTTGGATCAGTTGCTTACCGAGTGGCTTTACCTTCAAGTTTATCTCAAGTACACAATGTTTTTCATGTTTCGATGTTGTGAAAGTATATGCCAGATCCATCTCATGTTTTGAGTCCAGAGGTAGTTCAGCTGGAAGAGAACCTATCTTATGAGGAACAATCGATCCAGATTTTTGACCATAGGGAGCAAGTGTTATGAAATAAGTTGATTAATCAGGTAAAGGTTTTGTGGAAAAACCACCTGATAGAAGAGGCAACATGGGAATCTGAAAATGAAATGAGGGATAAGTACCCACATTTATATGATATGTAAATAAATTGCGGGGACGCAATTTTCTAAAGGGGGGAAGGATGTAACATCCCAAGTAAGTAATGAATAATATATATTTTTATCTATGTCTATTAATGAATTAGATAGTGTTTTAGAGGCTTAAAATGAAAATAAATCCAATCTTAAGCATGGAATACACTAATATTTTTAAAAGATTGTTTTACTGCCTTTTGGTGGAAAACAATTTTTAAATCTATCTTTTGACAATTTTATAAGCTATGTTTGTCAAAATAAACTAATTCTTTATGATTGGGACATCAAAATTTTCTTTGTGTGATTTTTTGGTATTTTTCTGATAATGTTCATTTTTTATGAATTGTGAAAAATACTGCATTTTACATCAAAAATGATTTTTAATCTAATTTATTTATATGATTAGACTATATTTTTAATTGGTTTTAAAGTGAAATTAGAATATATTTTTACCATTTAATCAAATATTTGTCATTGGAATTAATTTCCCATTGAAATTGGACTTAAACTAGTGTCAATCTTTTGATACTTATTGTTTCATAAAAACATGCTATTTGCTCTGACAGTGGGAATTAATTATTAAATTAATTAATGAAGCTTATATGTTTTGAATTTTTTAAAATAGACAACATTTTTGAATTCATAATATCAAATATAGATTAGGGTGAAGTTTTGGTATTTTTCTGAAAAACTTCAATTTTTGATAAATAGTGAAACCACTAAGTGGTACATAAAAAACTGATTTTTCGTTTAAATAAAATTTTACCACCTCTGTGTTTTGAATTTCAAAAATCCAACATACATTTTTTTCATTACGAAGTAAAATGTCATTCAATGGGATTAAAATAATTTTTTGGTAAATTGTAACTTTTATGTTTTTAATCGCGATTAGTGGTAATTAGTGTAGTTTAAGGTAAAAATAATGTTTTAATAATATGAAATGACCACGACACATGTTTTACCCTTATTGGATGTGTCATTTCCGACCAATAAAATCCATGGGTCAACTTTGGGACCCCATATAGCCACTTTGGTAGGAAAATGACAATAATATCTTTTTATTTAATGTTAAAGTAAAAATAACACAAACATGAGTTATTTTACTACAACAATTTTTAAATGGTGTTATACAAGTCATATTTTTGATTATAAATAGTCATTGGAAAGCTAAAAAGATTTATTACATCATAGTATTTTTATTATAATTTTTAAACTTTAAAAAAATTAAATTATTTATGACATCATGATGATGCAACGATTACCTCATTAATAAAGGATTTAAATAAAATGAAAAGAGAATGTAAATTCTATGACCTAAACATCTCCAAAACATATTGGATGGGTGGATGTAGAGCCCTTATCACCTTACCCTCGAATTATAACAATTTTGGTCATTCTGAATTCGAAACGCATTTTAAAATAAAGTAACATTTCTTTACATTCCAAGAGTGCCCCTCCTCTCCTATTATAAAAGGCCCCCACCTCTACCTCCTTAACCACACTTCCAAAGCCTTTGGCTCGGCCAACCCCTGCCCATTTTGTCTCTCAACTTCCCTCTATTACTCCTTGAAGCCTCACTTTGGGCAGAAGTCTTCCCAATTAAGCCTTTGAGCTCAAACCAAAGGGAGTTACCTGATTTTAAGGTAATGTCTTCACTTGAGTCCTTTTGTTTTATTTTGCTTCTCCAACCCCCTAAACATTTTTTATTAATTTCTTTTGTAAAAAATCCAGTATCTTCATTATAATAGGATGTTTTTATAATAATTATTTGAGCTAAACTTGCACACACCTACATCTAATGGTTAAAGAACATACTATTTTCGTGGATGGCAAATTTCTCCCTCCCGAAACGATGATTGTTCAACATTCATTTAACACCTTCTAAGGTGGCCATTAAGATGACACTATATTTATATATGATTTATAATATGTTTATTTGTTTCCTTAAGCTTCTGTATTTTTCATTTTGGGCATACCTTTATGGTTTCCATTATGGGTAAACGCGATATATTCATTTAAGGAAGTGCGGACTACCGCCCCCTCAAAGTGATTTGATTCGTTAATACCATATGTGGGACGTATAAAGGATGGAGTTATGATATTATTTATGATATTACACTGGAATTATAATATACCTTTATATCATTATGATTCCATTTCATAAAATATGAAATAGAAATGGAAGCAGCGTTCATGCGTACGTACGGTTTACCGTCTCCATGAACGGTGCATTTCATTTCCTACCTCTAAATGTTATATAATATTATAAATGCATGAATTTACTGGATATATATGATATATATGATATCCACATCATGAATACCGTTCTGGATATAATGGATACATGGACAACTTGTAATTATAAAGGGTTTATTTTTGACTCAAGTACCAATGATCGTTAAAACGACCATTATTAACTTAAATAATTACATAGTGTTCAAAACATGGAAATAAGTGATATAAATGTAATAATGAACTTGAAAAAGGTTCTTAAACAAGTATAAATTAACTCATGTTTATTATTCAGGAGATTAAATAATGATCGAGTCAAGTCAGACCCGATGTATGGGACTTCGTCTCAATCTCCTTTCATTGAGGCATATTTTATTTTATACACAACCTTTTTTTATACGGTGTATAAACCCATTTGTCTTTTAAGTTTATCTAAAAGTAATCTTTTTTATTTGAAGCATTAACTAAACGACCAAAGGTAATGTTTTTATCGTACGTATGAGGCGACAACGACTTCTCCGCCGCCGTTACCATTATTTGAGTTTCGGCTTCCTCTACAAGCCATACCTTTTAAAAAAAAATACCATGTTTTACTTTTCTTTTAGTTTGGTATTGAAAATGGTTTTCATAATGTTTTTATATCAATGTGTTGTATTGATATCTTGTGATTTAAAGGTGGAAATGTTATGTTTCCTTTATGCATGTTTTATGTGATACGATTATGTTGAGGTTCTTTGGCATTATTATGAATACGGGTGCTTCCATGATAAACTAGGGGCAGGTGAGCCCGATATAGGTCTCCAATGCATTGGGTAACGCAAAGGAGTGAAACGTTAAGGTTTCTCCGAAGAGATTTAGGGAATATACTGTGATGGGTATTCCAAACGTAACCAAGAGGGTTACTCCCTACGTAAGAACGTTATGAATGCCTCAAGTTACCTTTATGTCTTATGATTTCTATTATTTATTCATGATTTGGTGAGGTATGTTAGAGTGCTTATGTTTTATGGGTAAAGTATGATTTCATTCTTATGTATATATGAACTTATGTTTCCTTTCCATATTTTTATAACCCATACTGAGCTTTTTATGCTAATCCCAAGTTTTTGAAATGTTTCTCACAGGACAAGGGAAAGGTACCTGATATGATGATATTGTTAAGGAAGTGTCAAGAAAGATTCCATGTTTTATTTTAAATATTTTTCCATTGATGGGGAAAATGAATACTATCTTTTATGTAACCACTTTGTTTAAATGTGGAATGTAATGCATGTTTTATGATCTAATTCTCTAAAACTCTAAACCTGAAAAGATCCTGAAGGTGTAATCTTGTAATAACTCAAGATTAAGTAATGTTTAAGGTCGGCGCCTTATAAGCTTGACCTCTTGTGATCACAACCAAAGTCATTTCTTATGTGACATTATGTTTTACCCCCAAATTGACCACCTAACATTGGAATGTAGGTTTATTCCATGATATGAATGGAGGAACCATTGGGAGTTTCTATGAAAGATGTACATGAAAGGAAAATGATATTTGAATTATTTTAAAATACAATGATCCCCCCATAATCAGATTTTTGGGTCAGAAAAAAAACACCATTATGATGAAGAAAAAGTGAGAAACCTATTTAGATGTCACTTAACTAAGGAATCTATATTTAAAGATACAAATGACATGCCACAAAGTTCTTGTTAGAATATTTTTCACCTACCACATTGGATTTCCTCATCCTTATCTTTCCATTAGAAAAATAATGGTGTACCCATTTTTAATCATTCTAATTAGAAACATATCAATTTACCATGCGTCGGGAATATTTTTGATTATACCATATGAAAACAAATGGCGGAAACTGGAGTTAATGATATAGCTTAACCACTATAGTTAGTGTTCTCATTAAATATTTTCATCCTTTATATGGTAGTTATAATTGAGCTGAATGGTCAAAAAAGGAATAAGAAAGTAAAAATATGTAACTCATGCGTAGTTGATTGAACACATGTCATGCCTATGATGTTTCACTAAACATTGACTTTTATCTTTGTTGTCTTAGTTAATGCAGATACTTCTCTCATAAAAAACACCTAAATGGAGATATGCCTTCTTCTATTAACGATTCTCATAAATTAACTATGTATGTAACTCCTGTTGGACACAAAATGACCTCTATATCCCAACACCATAAATTTCATATGGAAATTCAATGTTATAGGAATACAATTGACATGGTAAAATCTCAACACATTAGGATTTAGGATTGGGTATCCAAATAGTAAAACCAATGGGTCTACACTATCCAAAAATAGTTTTTGAAAATGAAATGGTTCTCATTTCCACATCCAACTACATTGGAAGCTCATCCCCAAAGGGAAATAATATCCATCTTCATGTATCTAATCAAGGTGGATCAGAGAGACAACTATAACTCTATTTTGGTTCATTAGCCACTGAGGAGGAATCATGTCAACCAACATCAGCATCTCTATCCTATTGATTCCCTTCAGTCTCCTTCTAAGGGTACCATTTGACAAACTACCACCACTGAACACCTTATATGGGAAATATGAATTAAAATGAAGCGTAGAATTCTCTGGATGATCATTAGTGATCTCATATAACTAATCTCTTTGATGATGTATGCTAGTATATTTTAGTGAAATCCAGTGAGAAGGAACATATCCCTTCACCATTAAAAGAAGGGTGTAGGTATATTCCTATATAAAGCATGGTGTTGGCACATATTCCAAACCCTATTCAAGAAGTCCAACAACATATTCTGATAGTACAATATGGGAAAAAATGGGATTATATCCCAAAATTAATCCAACATATATTCTAGTATATAGTGGATAAATATAATATGTTGGTTTATATTCTTACACACACCTTTCTAATATTTCATATCATCCTAGAAATAACTAAATAACTACACCTACATATTCTGGTATTGGTAAAAATATAGGGATAGGTGTTTATTTATATCCCTAATCAATGTTTGCACATCATTGGTATTTTTATGAGAAAATGGTCTCTTCGGAGAAAGGGAGCCATTTTTCTATTGTCTAAGAGGATTATCATCATATTCTAGTAAAGGATGTGGTGTTAGATCGTGTTCATATGCTTCTTCCAACCATGTCTCGCTGGGAGAGAGTGTCACATTACACATAATATGAGAACATTTATATAAAAAAAGAATGATCTAATATTCCAAAGACATAGGATTATGTACATATCCACATTCTATCTAGGGATGACTAATTGAGATGGGAACATGCCTTGAGACATGCTCATATTCATATTCAAAAACATAGAAGTTATAGTCCAATGACTTGGGATTGAGCTCATATCACGATTTTGACTAATGATCACCCTGTGAAAGTGGAACATTACTCATGAATGTCTATATTCTTGTAAATTAATCTACTATGAATATTCAAGAAGATTCTGTAATCCATGTCCATATCCTTACGTCCGCTGATGAATCACTACACAAGAATATTTAGGAGGCCATAGCAGAGAATCCTCATATCCCATCTCCACTTCTATAGTTCCATTGTTATATTCTAATAGAGATTTTTTATTAATACCTAGAACATAATCCTATTAAAACAAGGGATCATTAGGTGATTGTGACACATGCCTCCAGACATCATCATATTCCTATTGAAAAAAGACCAGAAGAAAATTTAAATTCCTTGAAACATGCCTTAGGACAAGAGGATATCTATGAGCAATACCAAATTACAATTCCATATATTCTATCCAAGATCTAGAACGAGGTAAATTCTTAGATGCTAGCTCAAGCGAATTTACTTGAAATTTTTTGAGACACATTCTTAACACCCAAAGGGTCCGAATATACATCAACCATAACAGATGGCGATCATTACTATAACAGTCCTCATCATGGTTGTGTAGATATGGAACACCATGACTCTACAAATTACATCCATTGTTGACAACCTCCCAAGGTGATATCTTCCAAGGAAATAGAAATCCCCAGAGTGGTTGTCAGAACATAAATACCACCGTGTATAGAGGTTCTAGAAAATTTGGGGTAAACTATAAATCATTCCTCCATCAACATCCAGTAATAGACCACACTAATTAGCTTGTGTCTCCTAGAATAACAATTTATTTAATGATCAGAAGTAAGAATGTAAGTATGATAAAGAGGAGGCTTACATTGACATATTGGATGATTTTTCTGCAAACAACCTCCCCACAGTGTTATGTCCCCTTACCAATTCAAACTATAATATCCCTCATGATCTAGAGAAGGCGTCAGTGCATTATCTAAACAAAATAATTGTGATAATCCTTAGGGATAGAAATCTATTTATCTCTCTTATCATGGATACGAGGGTCACTTTCAAACCATCAAGATACACTATTTTATTCTAGAAATTATTTTTTATCTCCATGTCTTCAGACCCAAAACCAAAAAAGTACAACACAAATCTATTACATTATTTCTTACATTACATCACCACTCTTAGGTGGTATATTTATGAAGCCTCATAATTAATCTATATTCAGGAATGTTTAATTTATAAGGAATTACATTTTAATAAAAATTCTAATTTTATATCTCATAGATTCAATATCCTCTAATTTAATAGCATCTACCATAATCTGGCGATTGGTAATGCATGAGATAATTTGTCACTAAAATGAAATGACCATGTTTAAATAGTGTAATGGAATCACTAAAAGATTACAAGGATAGCCAAAAGATCTTTCAATAGGTCCCCACAATACAGTAGGAGTGATTTTTGGAGAGGGAAGTTGAATTTTTAATGACACGATAACTTCCTGTGGAAACTGACTCATGTAATGAGTAGCCATTCCATAAAGATCCTATGTGAGAATAGTTGTGAGACATTAAATAATTCATTATAGGAACTTACATAGAATCTATATATGAGAAAAGACTTAACACCATTATTGGGGGTATCTACCATCACCTCTACCCCTTAAATTGTCAATTCGCAAGAGGATTCAAGACATATCAGCAGAATATGCAAGAAAACATCACCCCACATAAACTAAAAAATGTATAACTCAATTATCACCACAAAATTCATCATTCCCCATTAGGTTCCAAGGGAGATCAATAGTTTTTATAGATCAACCCCATCCCACTAATATGGGGGAATTTTTATCTCAATGTCCATCCCATGAATCATAAAATCCATGATTGGAAGCATTAGATCCTCAATAACAAGATCAATCAATTCCAATTGTTGCCATTGATAAACCTCAACCCACCAGGATGGGGGTTTTTCATCATCAACCCCACAATAGAGGGAAACATTCTTCTCCAGGTTGGGAGGTAAATATCAACATTCACCATCCCATCCATTCCACTAGTCATAAGTAAAACATATTCTATTCGGGGCATTCTTGGAAATCATGACAAAAAACTCCCTCAATGTCACCACTAACATGTTGATATTAGAGGATTCTATAGAGAATGTAATGAAACCCCACTGTGTTATATAGACAAAGAATCTCATTAATACTAACCATTCATGAAAGACCCTAATGTGGGAATTGAAGAATCATAATGTTGTGTTGTAAGAAATGTGAAAAATACCATTATCTGGTATTATGAAAATTTCATCACCAATAAAAAATAATTTATTATCAATATATAGTTTCAAAGGGACACAATATAGATATAATACCCTATTAGGACGCTCTAGATGCACCTTTTGAGGATTCATGTACCCATAACCCGAGAAGGATCCAAAACATAGAACCTACAAATATTGAGTTTATTCCCATATGGAAGAACACTTCCTAGGATAAAGGGAAATGTGTGGATACATCCAAATCACTAACTTTAAGATTTTATGTTCCATCCATATAGGAACAAATAAAATAATATGATAATTAGATTCAAAATATCACACAACTCATTGAGGATTTACTCAATGGAAACATTCCAATAGAGTATCATCTTATGGTAGATGTGAATATCCCTCCTATATTATATCATGAAAGAGATGATCCACCTGTAGGAGGGGAAAACATGTGTTATAATAGATCTATATATAAGAATCTATTATACATAAATGATAATGTCAAAATTGATCACAACTTCCCTCCATTATGAAGATAGCTCCATCACTAGAGAAATTAGTCAAACCTTTTTATCGAATTGAAAATAAGTTTAAGAAGGAATTATGACCTCCTAATTAGGCCTCAACTACTCCCTATAGATGGGAGGGATCATAGACTTATATACATAAGAACATAATCAATGAAATTTTTTAGTGTTGGTGTCCTGAGATCCAACTATTTGTACTTTTATTACATGAATGTACACATATTATATATTGTTCATTATTCAACATGACTATAATATAATAATTTTGTGGACTATTTGTTGCATTTATAAGGTCATGGAAGATCCCCACTATGATGAAAACCTTGAAATACTATAACAATATTATTGAATAATTTTCTACGGTAGGTGAAATACTATTATAGGACACATAGAATACAGACCGTCATGTGCGAGTACATGTAAAATGACAAGACTCTCTCTCATGGAGTTCGCACTTGGGAATCTCCAAGAGGAAAGATTATGAGAACATACCTGCCAGTAGTAATTCTGCATGTCTTGGTGTCATCGGATATTTCTATCTACAAGCATGTGTAATGGTCCATAGACTGGAATATTATCATTAACTCATGTCATGACTCTCGCACTTAGATTTGCTAACAAAAACTGTCACATAGACAGTTGGCGGGAAGTATGGTACGTTGGGTGTGTCACAATTGAAATGTTGTTAATGGATAAGTCAATGAAGTATTTTTCCCTTCCATATTTATGGAAGTAGATATCTTGGGCCCTTTGATTTAAATAGAATTGTTGCCCAAATTCCATGGTCATGGTGTAATGACGAGTTTATTTATAGAAGTCAAAGAATGACAGATCAAGCATATAGGTTTATGACACTACCATGAATCCTTCTTGACGAGATATTGAGACAAAGCCATTAAATTACATAGTAATCATTTGTATGAGGTGAAACATCAATGTGGTGTCAAATTTATTTTCTTGGGTGCGTTTACCCGTTTCTAGACAGTAATCTTGGACTTTAGGCATGCCTGCCTAAGGCCAATGAGAAAGAGGCCTAGAGGGTCACACACTAAGTGTATCGAAGAATCTCAAGTAGAATAAACATTATTCCCATACCATGTTTAATAATTATTCAAGGAAGCCTAAATCATTTTAATGTTGGGGGAAGAATAAAATTAAAACAAGTACATGCTATGTATTAAAGATTACATGCCATGTAGTTTTTATTCTGAAAAACAAGTACAAGTTGTGTATTAATAATTACACGCTGTGTAGTTTTTAATTTGAAATAGAAATGTAAAACAAGTACTTTCCATGTGTAAATGATCACATGATGTTTAGTTTAATGAAAATACAAGTTCATGATGTGTATTAGTAAATACACGATGTGTAGTTTTTTCAGTTGGGATTTCAAGGATATAATATTGTTTTATTAAATGATATTTATTATAATTAGTGTGGGCGCATTTCAAAAAATTAATAATTTGACATGGGGGGTTTTCAATAAGAGTTAATGAAATGAATAAAATATGTAACACATTTATTTATTGTCATAACTCTATAGCCTCAAACCCGATTATAAATATCCTCACAACTCCAAAACTTTTCCCCAATCGTTGTGATCAACAATTATGGAGAATTATTTCAAGACCAAAAGAAACACTTCCTATTATAACTCTCTCATGATCGAGAGAGATCCTCTTCCATCAGATCAAGATGATCAGAGGTAGACAATGCAAGAAAAGGTTTCTCAGTGCTAGCACTCAGAGACTCCTTTGGTGACGTCCAGAGATACGAGGTGTGCACATGGATCACCGATAGTGGAAGTCTACACTTGGATTCTACGAAGAAATGATGACTCACTTCGGAACATGATCAAGAATATCAACGAAGAAAGAACACAGAAAAGTTACTTCTTTCCAATTAATTAAATTAATTATAATCAACCTGTGATGATCCACTATTGTGGTTCCAGGAGCTTTCTTCTTCTTTGTCTGTTTCTGTGAATAGATCCGTGGAGACTGGCTTTTATCACTGATTTCATCCTAGATTGATCATTTCTAATGAAACAAAGCCAAGTGGGTACATCTACCAATGAGCATCTGCTACGCTCGGAACCTTCAAATGGTATCAGAGAAATGATACAATGTTGATTATATTTATTTAGTTTTTTTTTGATAGTTTACACATTTATATTTGATTCAATTCAAGATAAATTGTTCTATAAAACCGAATGAACGAGATCTATTCTTCCTCCTTCGTTTCTCGATTCACATCACAGAAACGACCTTTTAATTTTAATTAGGACTAAATTAAAAATGAGAAACATATCCGGTGGGGCCACTCTTTCTGTCCATACAACATAAAAATACACAGCCTGTAATGAAAACAACACGTCGTGTACCAAGGTTCAATGAAGTGGTATTGGCATACCAAACCACGCCATGTGAATTGATTATAACTGAGTTTTATTACACCGTGTTTAATGAAATTGAATAGCGTGTGGAAACTGGAAAACACGGCATGCTTGTTGAATCAAAACATCGTGTAGTTCGATCCGGTCCAGGTGAAACCGTGTACAAGAAGAATCCATGTTCCTTGTACATGAGATTTCAAGGACAGTAACTGTGTAACAAGGAAGTACACGCCATGTTAGATTAATCTACATGTTATTTACTACAACATTTCCAAAGTATAGAAAACACTCCAAAGCCTCTGGCGTGCACTTTGGATAAAGGGTGAAAAATACATGCTGTGTAATATATTGTACCTGTCGTGTACTTTCTAGAAATACGATTTAACCAAGTTTACTCCAAAAATAAAATGACCTGTAAAAGGAATATGAATGATAAGAATCTCAACAAAATTCAAAAATTAATTTAAGATAAATAATTGATTAATTATAAGATCATAATTAATTGAATTCAAGCATGACTAATCTTGAATAAATAGAACGGTTAAAATAATTTGAATACCAAATATGCGTAAATATCATTGCATGAAATGGATGATCATGAGCTAGACCAAATAACCTTTGTATGTGTGTATGGTTTCATTTAAATTTGATTAATTTGAATTTGTTGGCCTATGAGCCTTCTTACAATAAACTGTAGGGCCTACGTGCCCATGGTTTCTTTAATGTAAACCCCATGTAATGGAGGATCTCCCAAGCACAAGGAGATGGTTCAAAACCCGAATCTGAGTCCTAACCAAAACAAGAAGATACAAATTTGGACTGGTGGGAGTTGCAAAACATGAACCATCCATTCAAGGTGTTTTTCACTAGGTCAGGGTTAGCATATCAAACCACAAGATAAGCTAACCAATAGAATCACATGATCATGGTATCTTATTTCTGTCTGATTTCATGGTTTATTTATTACATATGTGTTGTCACGATCACATAATAAATGTAATAAACAAACATGAAAAGATGGAATAAAATAAAAAACCAGACTATGCGTAAACATTATCAGAACAAGGTTAATCACATAATATTAACAAGGATGTGATAATGCAAAAGTACTCATAAATAATAAAATCCCTCAAATACCATATTAAGTCAGAACAAGCCTTTCACTACTTTATTAAGGTAAAGTTTCAATAAAACTATTTGTTTGACCAACCCTTCTTGGGACACTTAATTTTATAAAGGAAGTTCCGATGAATGTTTCGGGTTGATTTAAACATTTTACATCAAGAGGAGTAGCCCTTTCTAGACTTGTTGTAAAATGGAGGCAAGTGTTGAGGAAATACAAGTCAGTATTTTAGGATTGGGAGACCACTCAATAGATCAAGGAACAATAATCTCATAGTTGGAAACGACCTGCCTACCTAAAAACCTTCAAATAGCTTGACCAACCTTTGTTGGGGTTATGTGAAGGGGAATATAGATCCTTGCCACTAGAATGTCAAAGAAACTGCACATTACAAGTTCAATTAAGAGGGCCACTGGGACTTGATAAAATAGAGGGAGACTTAATAAGTTCATTAATTATTTTTCATAAAATTTAATCAAAATGTAATAATAAATCTGCTCTTTTAATTTATAGAATCAATATAACAAGATCGTCAACCACATTTTCTCTACGATCAATTCTGGATAAAGACAATATCCTCACCCGTAGTAACTTCCTATAATGTTATAGTAACATTCGGGTTATCCTACAACATGAACGAAAGTTTTATGTGATGGATTCCTCACATCCTGATTCACCTCTCTAAGGGGCATGTGATGAGGATTTCCTTTTCTATGATCAAGATTTGAACGATGCACTCGATGTTCAATGTTTGATGTTGTCATCAATGTCTAGTGAGCTCATGAAGTCTAATGAAGACATGGATTCCTATAGAATTCTCGAGGACATCCATGGTCTATATCAGGAGATATCAAGATAGTAAAGGTTTGAAATATCCAAGGCTCTCTTTCAGAGAAAGCATGGAGAGGGCGCCCCATCTGGGCCTTATGTAGTCATGCTCATTGTCTAAATTGAGTGCTTAGAGGTTCTAGGGTTTAAACTCCCCAAAAAACTGGGTACTGATCTCATTCTTGCATCACTTATGTAGAGATTTTCTAACATTGTTGTAAATTTCAACATGAACAACATTGAGAAGTCTCTATCTGATCTTCTCAACCTTATTCACCAAGTGGACAATGATATGAAGTGTGAAATGACTTCTATCCTGATAGTTAATAAAAGGAAAGGTAAGGAGAATATCTTTATACCCAAATAATCTTCATGTACTTTCTAGAAAATGAAGATAAAAGAGGAGGCAAGAGAATAATAGGCTGTTTGTTTCGCATGTGGGAAGAAGGGACACTGGAAGAAAAACTGCACCCAGCCAAGAAAGAAATGGGAAGATTCAGGTGAATTTGTTATCAAATGAAATATCTCTATTTCTACCAATTGGGTATTAGATACTGCTTGTGGTTCTCACATTTGTATCCAAACACAGGAACCAAGTAGATTTAGAAAGATTGACTGATTTGAGGTGGATCTGCGAGCAGCCAATGGAGCCAGACTAGCTGATGTAGCTATCAGAGACTACCACTTCACATTGCCTACTAGGATAGTCTTGGTTTTTGAAAGTATGTTATTATTTACCCTCTATAACCCAAAACATTATTTAAATATATAAATTAGATACTAATAGATTCATCTTGATGTTTGGATGTGGATGTTTCTACTTTTATAAAGATAGCATTTATTAAACAGGGCACATTTATATAACGACCTTTATTTGTTAGACTACACAAACCAAGTAATTGAAATCGATGAAAATATTTATTCACTTGACTCATACAACACCCAACTTTGGTATCACCAACTATGTCATGTTAATGAGAAATGTTTGACAAAATTACATCAAGATGGGAATTTCAATTCTTTCGAACTAAAACCACTGGGTGTATGTCATGCGTGTCTACAATACAAAATGACCAAATCCACATTTAGTTTGAATGGTTAAAGGGATAAAGATATTCTAGAATTAATTCACACATATGTGTGTGGATCATTTCTAGTTTAAGCAAGGGGTGGGTTCTTGTACGTCACAAATTTTACTGATGATTTTAGTAGATATGGATATATTTACACGATGAGGTATAATTCAGATTCTTTTGATCGGTTCAAATAATACAAGAATGAAGTTGGGAACTATCATGGTAATAAAATTAGGAAACTCCACTCAGAAAGAGGAGGAGAATATCTTAATCGTGACTTCATTGATTTCGTACAGGATTTTGGGATTCTATCTCAACTCACTTCTCCTTACACGCCTTAGTGTAATAGTGTGAGTGAATGGAGGATCCACACCATGTTGGACATGGTAAGGTAAATGATGAGTCATGCGATTCATCCATTATTCTTTTGGGGATATGAATTACAAACTGCAACACTCATACTAAACCATGTACCAACTAAATCGATAAATGGTATTCCATACGTGTTATGGAGTGGACGCAAAGCCATGTTATCCAATTTACATGTGTTGAGTAGTGAATCATTTGTTAATTCCTCTTCAGGTAACACACTTACACCCCGAGGCACAAAGTGTATCTTTATAGGATATCCCAAGGAAACAAGGGGATATTACCTATACAACCCCTCAAAGAAAAATGTTATAGTGGGAAGACACACCATTTCCGTGATAGGGAAAACATCTCTAAAAGATATAGTGGGAGTAAGATAGTCTTAGATGAATTAAAGGCTCATGATACACATGAGTTGGTATAAGAACATATTCAACAAATCCCCATGGAAGAAAAATCTATTCCAGAGACACAAGAACTGCGTAGGTGCATGAGAGAGGTGACAAAACTAGAAATAAATGGTTTTCTTATCACTAAGGATGGTGAATCATTATTGGTTGACAATGATGATTCTCTTGCCTACAAGGAAGTTGTTGAAGGCACAGATGTTTCCATGTGTTAGGAATCCATGAAGTCTAAAATGGATTCCATGTACCAAAACCATGTCTAGATTTTGGTAGATCCTCCAGTTGGTGTAATGCCTATTGGTAATAAATGGATATTCAAGAAGAAACTGTACTTGGAGGGAAAACATACACCTATAAGGAACGATAAGATGCAAAAGGATTTAGACAGCGTCAAGGAATTGACTTTGATACAACATTTTCACTGGTTACAATGCTAAAATCCATCATAATTATATTGGCCATTGCCACTTACCGTGACTATGAAATTTGGAAAATGGATTTCAAAATAACATTCTTTAATAGGAACCTCCGGGAAGATGTATACATGACACAACCAATAATGACCCATACTTTAGATACATTGTTAGTACTTCAAAATTTAAGTACACTTATTACAACATATAAAAAACCATGAAAGGACAGTATAGGTATAGTGTCTTTAGAAACTGGGAAACATAAACAATTGGTTCATAAAATCGTCTACACTGTCTCCCATTCATTTCATCATATCTATTGTCCCTTTTGGCATATCTTACATAATAACCTTCTTCCTGACCTGGGGAATGAAAACATACAAAAGGGTGAGCTCAAATGCTCAGTAAGGGTAAACAAAAGAAATATCAATCACATCATATTCATAAGAACATAACATTTTGGAAATCTTACCCTGCAAAAGAGAACATAATTTCATAACATGGGATAAATCATGGTATTGAAATATAATCACAATAATAATAACTTAAAACATGAAACTTTGTGGCATACACACATAATCATAGAGAATCATTTCTTAGTAGTCAAGTCTCATAGCCAAGACTATCTTAGTAGACAAAGTCCATTTCTGAACCGAGCAGACTCCTCGTTTCAGTCCTGTTTCACTGAACTGGATTATCCTATCATTCCAGCCATGTCTATATCATGAGATATAAATCTTTACCCAATGAATTGGAGGGAGATATAGGTCCCACCCATCTCATCATGAAACCATTCTTATGTGTGCCACAAAAATCATAAACCATACATCAGTGCATAACCCATGTAATAAAAATGGGAATCTTAAACATCATGACATCATAAAACAATTCATATAAGATAAATGAATTCATAAAAATATTTCCATCACAACATAATCAAATCAATGTAATAATCGGGATAGAAACAGAACCCTATATTATCTTAGATGGAAAATAATTTTGATAAAACACCTGAACTCCATTCATGAGGAAAATCTCCTTTCTACTTCAAAAACATTTTACCTTTCATAACATGTCATAAAATTTTAAACTAAAAGAATTTGATTAAAAATAAACTTGAAAACATGTAAAGGAAGATTCTTGGAAATAATGTTTTACAAATCCATTCATGCCGTATATGTTAAAAAAACATTCTTCTCGTACTTTTGTCGAAAAAGTCAAAAAGTACCTCGTACGAAAAACGACAAAAGATTCCTTTCATATATTTTAATAAAAACTCAACGAAGGGTAAAATTGGATATAAACTATTTTAGAAGGATATAAATATTACATATTGAGGAAACATGGATATGGATGATAAATATTCCCCAGTAAATTCTGAAATATAAACAATCTCGGATAAAAATTGAGATTGAATGATTTTCCCTTACCTTAGGTCTGATTTGATTTGTAAGTGTCCGAACCTCCTATATAATGATTTAAATAATATCATTGACTTATTAGAGAATCATAATCATTGTTATGATATCATATATGGTTATATTCTTAGCTTATTATTAGTAATATTTCATTGCTACTTGTTATTCGGGTGTTTATTACTTTTTTTTTCTTATCCGTGTTTTTTCGAATAAATTCTTATTCTTATTTTTAGGTTGTAGATACCTCATTTAATGAATGGTATTAGTGTAAAATATATCATATTTATTCACTCAATTCATTTATGTAATCATTATGAAATGAAAATCATGTAGAACGAGTCGCATCACATCGTGGAGACGGTATTCCGTACGTACGCACGAGCGATGATATCGTTCCCATGATCGTGGAATTGTATTGGAGTGTATGTATACTATCATACAATAAATATAATTTTTCAATAATCATATATATTCATTCTTTACACCATTATACCCATCCAATTAAGGAAAATAGATTACACCACGGCATGTAGATGATATTCTGTACGTACGCACCCGCGGTGATTTCGTTTTCCGTAGGATGGATAGATGGTGAAATAGGGTTGTATCATACTTATAATAACATATCAGTATATTAGTGATACTGATGTTAATAATTCATAATGAAACAACTAAATATGAAGAAGAAGAAGAAGAAATAAAGATGAAAGAATCGGTAACAGACATTACCTCTTCTTTGAAGCGCTTCTTGAGACCTCTTTTTAGGGCAATAAAATTGGTCTTTGAAGAAGACCAGGAACTCTAGGATGTTTCTAAGGAAGTGGAGAGGATAAATTTTCTGGGTTTATCCGAGCTTGAAGGCTCAAAGTGGTGTGAGGAAGAGAGGGAGGAGGTGCCCTTTTATAAGGGAGGAGAGGGGCACCTTTGGAAAAACTAAAAATATTATTTTATTATAAAGTCGTATTCGGTTTTAAATAGCTCCAAATTGATTTATTTCGAAGCTAAGGTGGGTATGGGTCAAAATACTCTCATCCAATAGAATTTAGAGAATATTAGGTTCCTATTTTAACATTATCATTTAGATTTAACTTTAAGTTAAATAATTTTACTTTTACCGTGTCTTCTTGTGTTCTTACACTATAAGGTTAATAAACATACTATAACAAGCCAAACTAACCCCACGTTGTTTATTATTAATATATATAACATTAGATAAGTCATTTGGCTGAACCGTATATTTTTAGGAATTAAATAAAAATTAATAATATAATATTTGTTTTAGAAACTATTTTATGTTAATTTTGACACTATTTAGTAATTGATTGTTTTGAAAATCATAACAGAATTATTAGTTCGCAAAAAGTTAATTAAATCAATAATAACATGTCATAGTAATCTAGAAAATTATCGTAATTCATTAAAAGTCTCAAATTACATTTATTTGGAAATTTATAACATCAATTATGTCAATACTTAATTAATAAGATAATTACTGCATCATATTTGTGTCATAAATAAATTAAATTATTTAATGTCTAAAAATTACAACTAAAATACCATTATGTAGGAAATCTTTTTATATTTTTAATGAATATTTATAGTTGAATTTATCTTATGTATAACCCTATCTTTAATTTTTTTACTAATTAAACATTGATTTAAACTATTTTAACCCTTCTTTAAATAAATTAATAATAAATGTCCTAATCTAATACAAGTGGGACAAAATGGTCATATTTTATTCCTAAGGTTGTTTTTGGTCAAATTACACTTATCAAATAGAATTTGGACATGTGTTAGGGTAATAATAATATCATTTTTACCCTTAATTACCCTATTTACTTTTAACCGTGGTAAATAAAAGTAAAAAGTTACTATTCACCAAAAATTATTTTCATCTAATTTAACCACATTTTACTTACTGAAATCAACCATGTCTCTCAGATTTTTGAAATTCCACTCACAGAAGCGGTAAAATTATGTTTTATGTAAATTTTCAAATTCTCCTAGGAGGTGGGTAAAAGACGGTGAAAAGTTCAATAAAATTTGTATATATCTAAAATTATTATAAAATTACTCCAATGAATTACATTGAACTTATATAGGTATTATGTATCAATTTTGACCTAAAATAAATTTAAATAAAATAAATATTTATTTAAATAAAAAGTCGGTTTTTAAATAGTAACCCAGTGTTTTCACTATTCATCAAAAATTGAAAATTTCGAGAAAAATAACTAAATTTCACCCTAGGCTAATTTCGATATTCTGAATCCAAAACCGAAGTCCATTTTGAAAAATAAAATTTACAAAATTTCAAAAAGTGGTTATTACTATTCATAACGGCTAGTTTTAATAATATTTTAATAGCATATCGTTGGTTAGTGAAACTCGGTATTGCGTACGACGCAAGCTATCAAGGAAGGTCGTGATTGCATGCAAAGCAAGCCAAGCTAGTGTTGTGTGTAATGAATGATTACTTTGAGGATTTATATAAAATAAAAACAAAATATTTCTTATAAAAGTCTCGGGTGTTACATTCTACCCCCTTAAAATGAATTTCACCCTCGAAATTCGTCACTTGTAACAAATAGATGAGGATACCTCTCCCTCATCATATCCTCAAGCTCCCAACTAGCTTCTTATAATTGGTGGTTCCTCCATAAAACATTCACCAAGCGAGTGGTCTTGTTCCGTAGGACTTTTTCACTACGATCGAGAATCTCTATCGGCTGTTTTTCATAAGAAAGATCTTGTTCCAGCAGTATAACTTCTGAGCTGAGTACATGTGAAGGATCAGGTATATACTTTCTCAAGAGAGATACATGGAACACATCGTGAACTTGAGAGAGATTCGGTAGAAGCACCAATTGGTACGCTACCTTCCCAACACGATCCAGTATTTCGAAAGGACCGATATACCTAGGGCTCAACATTCCCTTCTTTCCAAATCTCATTGCTCTCTTCCAAGGAGATATTCGTAAGAACACTTTATCACCCACTTCAAACTCTAAGTCTTTTCTTCGGTTGTCGGCATAACTTTTTTGTCAACTCTGAGCTGCTCTTATGTTTTTTTGAATAGATCAGACCTTTTCTGTCATCTCATCAACAAGATCATGTCCTAATAGGTTTCTTTCCCCAACTTCATCCCAGCAAGTTGGAGTCCTGCATTTCATTCCATAGAGAGCTTCATAAGGAGCCACCTGAATACTATAGTGAAAGCTATTATTATAAGAAAATTCCACCAAAGGTAGGTTTTGATCCCAACCACCCTTAAAATCCATAGAGAAAGCTCTCAAGATATCTTCTAGAGTTTGAATTGTCCTCTCAGACTGACCGTCTGTCAGAGGATGATAAGCAGTGCTGAAACTTAACTATGTATCCATAGTATGCTGAAGACTTCGCCAGAACTTTGAGGTAAACCTTGGATCCCGATCATATAAAATAGAAAGTGGTACTCCATGCAATCTTACCACTTCCATTACATATATACTGGCAAGCTGATCCAGTGAGAAATCCTCTCTAATAGCAATGAAGTGTGAAGACTTTGTAAGACAATCAAATATGACCCAGATAACATTATTGTCTTTGGATGTTTTAGGAAGTCCTGTGACAAAGTCCATAGTGATGTTTTCCCATTTCCATTTAGGCATGAAGAACTTTGAGCCTCATCAAGCAGCTCCTTCATTGATTTGGGGATGGGAGGAACACAAACCCAATTCTTGAACTTTATTATCCCATCACAATCAAGGTTGAATTCAGGAACATTTCTCACCTTCATTTGTAACTCTACATCTTCTTTCTGTGCCTCTTTAATCATTACATGTATAGATGGTTGAACATTAATTTGAGAAAGATAAGATTTTTCCCCTTCCATTATAATTCCAAGATCCATCCTTTGTAAATCCTTAAATATTGGATCTTTTGTGATCCTCATCATGGATAAACTGGTGTGGTCTTGTCGACTTAATTCATCTGCCACCTTGTTTTCTTTCCCAGGGTGGTAATGAATTGAGATGTTGTAATCCTTAATCAGCTCCGACCATCTTCTTTGGCTCAAATTCAGCTCCTTTTGTGTGAAAATATACATTAAACTTTTATGATCGGTATAAATATCACACCTGTCTCCATAAAGATAATGCCTCCAAATCTTTAATGCAATGATTACCGTAGCTAACTCCAAATCATGAGTTGGGTAATTTTGCTCATGGATTTTCAATTGTCATGAGGCATAAGATATCACCATATCATTTTGCATGAGAACACAACCCAATCCCTTCTTGGATGCATCACTGTAGATCACAAACCTTTCTCCACTACAAGGAAGTGTGAGTACAGGTGCACTGGATAACCTTCGTTTCAACTCCTTGAAATTCTCTTCACATTCCTCCGTCCAAACAAACTTAACTCCTTTCCTAGTCCACTTGGTTAGTGGATTAGATAATCATGAGAAATCTTTCACAAAACATCGACAATATCTAGCCAAACCAAGAAAACTTCCGATCTCAGTTACTGTTGTTGGTCTCGACCATATTTCGATAACCTTTGTTTTTGCTGTATCCACAGATATCCCCTCTTTTGAGATTATGTGACACAACAATGCAACTTTTTGATGCCAAAATTCACACTTGGTAAATTTGGCAAAAAGCTTCTCCTTTCTCAGGGTCTTCAATATAATTCTCAAGTTATCATCATGTTCTTCCTTGCTCTTTGAATATACAAGAATATCATCTATAAAGACTACCACAAACAAATCAAGATAGTCTCTAAAGACTCTATTCATCAGATCCATGAAGATAGCAGGGGAATTACTAAGACCAAATGGCATCACTATAAATTCATAGTGTCCATACCTTTTATGGAAAGATGTCTTTGGCATATCCTCCCTTTTGACACTTAATTGATGATACCCTGAATGGAGATCAATCTTGGAAAAGTATTGAGCTCTGCGTAGTTGGTCAAATAAGTCATCAATGCGCGGGAGATGATATTTGTTCTTGATAGTGATCTTGTTAGTTCTCGATAATCAATGTAGAGTCTCATTGATCCATCTTTCTTCCCAACAAACAGAACAGGTTCTCCCCAAGGTGACGCACTAGGGAGTATGAACCCCTTATCAAGATTCTCTTGGAGTTTCTTCTTCAATTCTTGCAACTCAATTGGGGCCATTATATAAGGTGTCTTTGAAATAGGTAAAGCACCCTGTATGAGTTCTATTGAAAACTCAACTTCACGATTTGGTGGAAGACCTGGAAATTCCTCTGGAAAACATTGTCAAACTATCGTTCAACGGGCATCTTCTTAATCGTGAGTTTCTCACCAACCATTTGAGATAAATAACCTTCATTTAGTGGAATCAAGACCCATAAGATGGATGAAATTTCCACTGGAAGGTTATGTTCATCATTTCATCGATAGACGATCATAGATTGATCTGGAATATGAAATGTGACTTCTGTTATTAGGAAATTGATATGAGCTCCATATAGAGAAAGCCAATCCATGCCATGAATCACATCAAATTCCACTATAGGAAGGATCACAAGATTTGCAGGAAGCACTTTCCCACAAACTTCAATCGGAGAAGAATTATAAACATTTGATGCGACAGTTGTGCCATTAAAAGTTGTCACAGCTAACTCAACATCTAATTGTTGAGGTAATATGGTGATACCCTTAGAAAATTCTTCAGAAATAAGAGAGTTGGTGGATCCAGAATCAATTAAAACATTTACTACTTTAGATTGGATGGTATGTGTACCTTTCACCACTTCATTATTGTACTCCGAATCACTGATAGAAATTTCATGTGACTTTCCATTGGATTTAGCCTTAAGAGTTTGTTGACGTCGATCATTATCAACAACCCTTGGATTAGGGCATTTATTGGCATAATTCCCTATATCCTTGCACTTGAAACATTGAAGTATAGTGGATTCATTCTGTGTATCCCTTCCTTTGTTTGCATCATTATACATCTTCTTCCCATCATTGTGTCATTCAAATGCTCGATTACCTTCCTTTACACATTTGAAACATTTACTTGTCCTTTTAAGACAACTCCCTCCATGTTTCTTTCCACACATTGAGCATAAGGGGAAACTCATCTTCTTTTCAGTGTGCTCTTTAGATTTTCCTTTGAATTCCATTTTCCTCTTCTTATCAAACCAATATGACTGATGGGTTACTCTAATCTCCATCTCAACTTTCATAGCACATCGAACGATTTACTCGTAGCTATTGAATTCCCTTATGGCTAACACCCTTCAAAAACTTTGTTTTAAGCCACTAAAGAATGGATCGATCTTACTCTCAGGTTGGATAATAATACCAGAAGCATACCTTGCATGTCTTGTAAAATTTGAGTCATAGATACCAACAGATTCATCATCCTTTTGCTTTAGTTCAAGAAACTCCTTCTCCATCTTTGTTCTGAGAATACGAGGGAAGTACTTATTGAAAAATAAGTTCTTGAACTCATCCCATTCCATGGACTCAATTTTATCTCTTGGCCTCATATTCTTGATAAGATTCCACCATTGATCAGCATCACCTTCCAAAACATACACTGCTAAGATGAATTTATCATGTTCAGAACATTGATGAACTGAAAATATCTTTTCAATAGTACTAATCCATTGTTCAGCAACTAATGGATCAGTAGACCCGTTGAATGAAGGTGGACACTGCATCATGAAGGATTCAACAGAATGTTTCTCCTTCCTTTGCTCTTTTGGAAGTCCTGCATGATTCATAGCTTGAGAAAGTTGTGTGAGAATGGCTACAAGATTTTTCATTCCATCTCCCATAACGTTTGGTTGCTCAGGGGGACAATCATTGCATTTCCCGTCGCATTCCACATTAACACAGTTCCTTCGGGTTCCATCCATTGACTAAAACCAAGAAGAATAGTGTGAGAAACACTAATTATAATAGGAAAACCACATAATCATGAATAAAATTTCACACTTAAGGTCTTATCATAGGTTATTCATGGCCACTTCTAAAACACTAAGATTGTGTTCAATGCTTAGACTTATCCCTAGGGTTCTTACTAAGGCCTTCACATCCTAGTTTCCAAAGGTTGACTATACCTTTCCTCTGATACCAACTATAACAACCCATACTTTACATACATTTTTAGTACTTCAAAATTTAATTACACTTATTACAACATATAAGAAAACCATGAAAGGACCATATAGGTATAGTGTCTATAGAAACTGGGAAACATAAAAAACTGGTTCATAAAGCGTCTACACTATCTCCCATTTATTTCATTATATCTATAGTCCCTTTTGGCATATCTTATTTAATAACCTTCTTCCTGACATGGGGAAAGAAAACATACAAAAGGGTGAGCTCAAATGCTGAGTAAGGGTAAAAAAAAGAAATATCAATCACATCACATTCATAAGAACATACCATTTTGGAAATCTTACCCTGCAAAAGAGATCATAATTTCATAACATGAGATAAATCATGGTAATAAAATTTAATCACAATGATCATAACTTAAAACATGAAGCATTGTGGAATACACACATAATCATAGAGAATCATTTCTTAGTAGTCAAGACTCATAGCCAAGACTATCTTAGCAGACAAAGTCCATTTCTGCACCGAGCTGACTACTCGTTTCAGTCCTGTTTCACTGAACTGGATTATCCTGTCGTTCCATCCATGTCTATCTCATGAGATATAAATCTTTACCCAATTCATTGGAGGGAGATATAGGGCCCACCCATCCCATAATGAAACCATTCTTATGTGTGCCAGAAAAATCATAAAGCATACATCAGTGCATAACCCATGTAATAAAAATGGGAATGTTAAACATCATGACATCATAAAACAATTAATATATGATAAAGGAATACATAAAAATATTTCCATCACAACATAATCAAATAAATGTAATAATAGGGATAGAAACAGAACCCTATATTATCTTAGATGGAAAATAATTTTGATAAAACACTTGAACTCCATTCTTGAAGAAAATATCCTTTCTACTTCAAAAACATTTTTCCTTTCTTAACATGTCATACTATTTTAAACTAATAGAAGTTGATTAAAAATAAACATGAAAACATGTAATGGGAGACTCTTGGAAATAATGTTTTAAAAATCCATTCATGCCGTATATGTTAAAAAACATTCTTCTCGTACTTTTTTCGGAAAAGTTAAAAAGTATCTCGTACAAAAAACGACAAAAGTTTCATGTCATATCTTTTACTAAAAACTCACTGAATGGTAAAATTGGATATAAACTATTGTATAAGGATATAAATATTACATATTGAGGAAACATGGATGTGGATGATAAATATTCCCCTATAAATTCTGAAGTATAAACAATCTCGTATAAAAAATGAGATTGGAAGATTTTCCCTTACCTTAAGTCTGATTTGCTTCGCAAGTGTCTGAACCTCCTGTATAATAATTTAAATAATGTCATTGACTTATTATAGAATCATACACATTGTTATTATATCATATATGGTAATATTCTTAGCTTATTATTAGTAATATTTCATTGCTACTTGTTATTCGGGTGTTTATTACTTTTTGTTCTTATGCGTGTTTTGTCGAATAAATTTTTATTATTATTTTTAGTTTATGGATACCACATTTCCAAAATGGTATTAGTGTAATATATATCATATTTATTCACTAAATTCATTTATGTAATCATTATGAAATGAAAATCATGTAGAACGAGTCGCATCACATCGTGGAGACGGTATTCCGTACGTACGCACGAGGGATGATATCGTTCCCATGATCGTGGAATTGTATTGGAGTGTATGTATACTATTTTAGAATCAATATAACTTTACAATAAACATATATATTCATTCTTTACACCATTATACCCATCCAATTGAGGAAAATAGAATACACCACGGCGTGGAGACAGTATTCCGTACGTACACACGCGCGGTGATTTCGTTTTCCGTAGGATGGATAAATGGTCAAATAGGGTTGTTTCATAATTATAATAACATATCAGTATATTAGTGATACTGATGTTATTAATTGATAATGAAAAAACTAAAGAATAATAAATGGACGAAGAAATAAAGTTGAAAGAATCGGTAACAGACATTACCTCTTCTTTGAAGTGTTTCTTTGAGACCTCCTTTTAGGGCACTAAAATTGGTCTTTGAAGAAGACCAAGACCTCTAGGATGTTTCTAGGGAAGTGGAAAGGAGAAATTGGCAGGGTTTGGCCGAGCATGAAGGATCAAAGTTGTGTGAGGAAGAGAGGGAGGAGGTGCCCTTTTATAAGGGAGGAGAGGGGCACCTTTAGAAAAACTAAAAATATTATTTTATTTTAAAGTCATATTCGTTTTTAAATAGCTCCAAATTTATTTTTTCGAAGCTAAGGTGGGGATGGGTCGAAATCTTCTCATCCAATAGAATTTAGACAAGTTTAGGTTCCGATTTTAACCTTATCATTTAGACGTAACTTTAAGTTAAATAATTTTACTTTTACCGTGTCTTCTTGGGTTCTTACACTATAAGGTTAATAAACATACTATAACAAGCCAAAAGAACCCGAAGTTTTTTATTATTAATATATATAACCTTATCTAATTCATTTGGCCGAACCATAGATTTTTAAGATTAAAATAAAATTTAATAATATAATATTTGTTTTAAAAAATATTTTCTGTCAATTTTGACACTATTAAGTAATTGATTTTTGTGAAAATCATAACAGAATGCTAAGTTCTAAAGAAGTTAATTAAATCATTACTAACATGTCATATTAAGCTAGAAAAGTAGTTTAATTCATAAAAAGTCTCCAATTACATTTATCTTGGTATTTATAAAATTAATTATGTCAATATTTCATTAATAAGATAATTACTGCATCATCTTTGAGTCGTAAATTAATTAAATTATTTAATGTCTAAAAATTACAAATAAAGTACCATTATGTAGGAAATCGTATTAGATTTCTAATGAATATTTATAGTCAAATTTATCTTATGTATAACCCTATATTAAAAATTATTTACTTATTAAACATTGATTTTAACTATTTTAACCCTTCTTTAAATAAATTAATAATAAATGTCCTAATCTAACCCAAGTGGGCCTAATTGGTCATATTTTATTCCAAAGGTTGTTTTTGGTCGAATTACACTTATCCAATAGAATTAGTAAATGTGTTAGGGTAACAATAACTTCATTTTTATCCTTAATTACCCTATTTACTTTTAACCGTGGTAAATAAAAGTAAAAAGTTACTATTCACCAAAGATTATTTTCATCTCATTAAACCACATTTTACTTACTGACATCAATCATGTCTCTATGATTTTTGAAATTCCACTCATAGAAGCGGTAAAATTATGTTTTATGTAAATTTTCAAATTCTCCTAGGAGGTGGGTAAAAGACGGTGAAAAGTTCTATAAAATTTTTATATATCTTAAATTATTATAAAATTACTCCAATGAATTACATTGAACTTATATTGGTATTGTGTATCAATTTTGACTTAAAATAAATTTAAATAAAATAAATAATGATTTAAATAAAAAATAGGTTTTTAAATAGTAACCCAGTGTTTTCACTATTCATTAAAAATTGAAATTTCCAGAAAAATACAAAAATTTCACCCTAGGCTAATTTCGATATTCCGAATCCAAAAATTAAGTCCATTTTGAAAAATAAAATTTACAAAATTTCAAAAAGTGGATATTACTATTCATAAAGGCTATTTTTAATAATATTTTAATAGCATATCGTTGTTTAGTGAAACACAGTATTGTGTACGATGCAAGCTATCAAGGAAGGTCGCGATAGCATGTAATGCAAGCCAAGATAGTCTTGTGTGTAGTGAAAGATTCCTTTGATGATTTATATAAAATAAAAACAAAATATTTCTTATAAAAGTCTCCGGTGTTACACAACTTGAAGGGTTTGTGACTCCAAAGGATGCCAATAAGGTATGCAAGTTGCATAAATCCATTTATGGATTAAATAAAGCATAAAAGTCATGGAAATTTCGTTCTGAAGAATCCTTAATGGAATTTGGCTTTGTTAATAATGAATGTGAGACTTTTATCTACAAAAGGATTAATGGAAGTGCAGTCGTTTTTTTAATAGTATATGTTAATGACATATTACTAATTAGAAATGAAGTGTCTGTCTTATAGTCATTTAAGGCATGGTAAGATAAATGATTCTCCATGAAAGACTTGGGATAGGTAGCATATATTCTTGGAATCATGATCCATCATGATAGATCCAAGATAATGTTGGGCCTGAGTCAAAGTACATACATTGACAAGATACTAAACAGATTCAATGTGGAATAGTCCAAGAGGAGATTGTTGCTAGTGTCACATGGCATTCATATTTCCAAGAAAATGTGTTCTCATACACATGATAAAAGAAAGAAAATTGAATGGATCCCTTACGCATCTGCGATTGGGTCAGTCATGTATGATATGATTTTTACAAGGCTAGATGTTGCTTACGCATTAAGTGTGGTAGGAAGATATCAAGATGATCTAGGAGACAACCATTGGATGGAAGTCAAGACTATCATTAAGTATCTGCGGCGACTAAGGATATGTTACAAGTCTGTGGATCAAATGAGGAACTAGTCATCAGAGGACATATAGATGCTAGTTTCCTGATAGATCAAGAAGACATGAGGTCGCAGACTGGATACATCTTCAGGATGAATAGAGGTACAGTGAGCTGGAAGAGCTCAAAGCAAAGTGTGGTCGCAGATTCTACAGCATATTCTGAGTATATTGTAGCTTCTGAGGCAGCTAAAGAAGCATTATGGATGCGATGCATTGTCCAACAGCTAGATTTAGTACCTAGTAGTAATGATCCTATCACACTCTATTGTGATAATACTACAGCGGTGGAACTTGAAAAAGAGCCAAGGTCACATCAGTGGACAAAGAACATACTTCATAAGTATCATCTCTTGAGGGATTTTTCTCAGAGAGTTGAAGTTGCAGTGAGTCGTATTTCCATGGAAGACAATGTGGTAGACCCCTTAACTAATGCCTTGACTCAGCAGAAACATGATCATTATGTGAGTTCTAGCGAACTAAAAGTCATAGAAAGTTGGCTCTAGTCCAAGTGGGATTTTGTTAGAGTTGGTGTCCTGAGAACCAACTTTTTGTACTTTTATTACATAAATGTACACTTATTATATATTTTTCATTGTTCTTCATGACTATAATATAATAATGTCGTAGAATATCTGTTGAATTAATGAGGTCATGTAAGATATTCGCTATTATGAGAACCTTCAAATGCTATATCAATATTCTTGAATAATGTTCTACAGTTGGATGAAATACTATGATTGGACACATAGTATATAGACCGTCATGTGCAAGTAATCGTAAAAATATGAGACTCTCTCTCATGGAGTTCGAACTTTCTAATCTCCATGATGGGAAAATATGAGAACAGATCTTCTAGTAGTAATTATTCATGTCTTGGTGTCATCGGATATTGCTATCTTCGAGTGTGTTAAATGGTCCTCAGACTAGAATATTATCATTAACTCATGTCATGACTCATGCACTTAGATTTTCTAATGAAAACCATCACGTGGAAATTTGGCAGGAAGTAGGGTATGTTGGGTGTGTCATGAATGACATGTTGTTAATGGATAAGTCGAGGAAGGATTTTTCTCTTCCATATTTATGGAATTAGATATCTCGGGACCATTGATTGAAATAGAACTGTCGGCCAAATTCCATGGCCACGGTGTAACGACTAATTTATTCTAGAAGTTAAAGAGTGAAAGATCTAGCATATAGGTTTACGACATTTCCATGAAACATGATTGATGAGATATTGAGAAAAATGGATTTAATTACACAGTATGCATTCGTATGAGGTGACACATCAATGCAGCATTAACTTCTTTCTCTTGGGTGCCTTCACCCATTTCTAGACAGTAATCTTGGACTTTAGGAAAGCCTACATAATTCCAATGAGAAAGAGGCCTAGAGGGTCACACACTATTTGTATCCAAGTATCTCAAGTAGAATAAAGTTTATTCCTCTATGTGGTTTAATAATTATTCAAGTAATCCTAAATCGTTTTAATGTTGGAGGAATAATAAAATAAAAACAACTACATGCTATGTATTAATGATTACACGTCCTGTAGTTTTTATTTTGAAAAACAAAGTACACACCGAGTTTTAATGATCACATTCCATGTTGTTTTTATTTTGGAATGGAAATGTAAAAAAAAAGTACAGTTCATCTATTAATGATTACACACCATGTAGTTTTATGAAAAAACAAGTAGACACAATGTATTAATAAATACACACCGTGTAGTATTTCCAGTTGGGATTTTGAGGATCTAATATTTTTATATTAAATTATATTTATTATAATCATCGTGGGAGCATGTCACGGAATTGACAATTCGACATGGGGGATTTCAATAGGATTTAATGAAATAAATAAAATAATTAATGCATTTATTTTTTTTCATAAATCTATTTCCTCAAACCCAATTATAAATATCCTCACAACCTGGACACTTTTCCCCAATCAGTGCGCACAACAATTTTGGAGAATTATTTCAAGACAGAAAGAACCTTTTCCTCCAAAAATTCTCTCAAGACTGAGAGCGATCCTCTTCCATTGGATCAAGATGATCTAAGGCGGATAATGAAAAAAAAGGATTCTCCACGCTGGAACCTGGAGACCGCTTTTGAACCATCCAAAGACACGAGGTGCCAGTGTGGATCACGGCTAGTGGAAGTCTACACTTTTCTTCTATGATGCAATGAAGAATCATATAGGAATGTGATAAAGAATATCAAAAAAGAAAGAACACAAAAAATGTACTTCTTTTCAATTAATATAATTAATTATAATCAACCTATGATGATCCACTATTGTAGTTCCGGGACCTTTCTTCATCTTTTTCTATTTCTGTGAATAGATCCGTGGAGACTTGTGTTTCTCGTCATACTGGTCCCAGATTGATCATTGCTAATGAAAAAAAATCCAACTGGGCACATCCACCAATGAGCTTCTGTTGTTCATGGAACCTTTAACATTGAGTCCACGTCTTCGTGAATGTAATCCATGGATGTGAGATACACAGCTATGCAGCCTGATAAGAAGCCATATCCCAAATGTGTGGATAACAATTTTTCCCCATCAAATTTTAGAAATCAAACATTCTATACCTTTGATGGTAAGGTTGACATCAAACAACATATCACTCACTTATTATTCAATATCTTCTGGTTAATTTCTATTAAGATCAATAGGGGAGAACAAGATGATTTTTTTAGTAATTTTATTGGGATATCCTTTTTTTCATACAATTTTTTTATAGTGGGATCGTTTTCGGTATGGGAAGACCTTTGTCATGAATTCCTTTACCAGTTCATCTTACATGTGGGAAAATAATAATCATCAACCTAGAGGACTATAGGAAATAATAACATGAATGATTTTATGGATTCATAGATATATGGATGGTTTAAATCTATTCCTACAACATCTCTATGAGGCAGTAACAATTTTTCGAGATGTACCCTAAAAATATTGATGATGATCTAAAGAAACCTATGATACCAATGAAATACCCACATAGGTTTTGGGATTAAAAAATAACAATTATTTGAAGATGAAATTTAGTGAAAACAAGAAAAATATAATATCATGACTTCATCAAATGGAGAAATTCTCATCATGTTGTAGATTATCACCCTTAATCTCAAATTAGAAACAAAGCTCGCCTAACACCAGAGTAGGTCCTGTATTTCCCAGGCCCTCGTATTGTGAAAAAATAATGACAATATCAATATTTAGAAGAAGAGAAAATAGACCATTGTTTTTTAAGATTCAATTAATGGTTGAATAAAACATACTTCATCAAAAATGAACATGTACCTAATTATGTTGTTATATTCAAGGACAATAACTTGCACAAGCATCAATAGTACATGAATCCCATTGAGTTCCGCCTCACTATTTATCCAAACTACTTCTCTTTCCCATGAAGTATGGGTGGTAAAATACTGGACTGATTCATCTTCAATGATCTTATCCAAATCAAGGTCAATTCTAGACAGGTGATGTTGCCTAACTCCCCAATATAGGTAACTTGTGTAAATATTTCACAATTAGAAGAAGATGGTGATTGGAAAAAAGTTTCAACCTGGTGTGGGAATAATATCATCAACTAGATGAATTCAATGTAAATTGACTGATCTAGTTCCACCTTGAGGTAAGAGATTTAGAAAATAAAATAGTATCCCTTACTAATGAGGTGAAATAGGACATGCCTCCAGAATCTTAATGCAAAAATCAGACACAAGAAGATAAAAAATATGAAGAGTCATGTTTGCCTTTGGTTCATGTTGTGCCTATTGAAATTTTGTTCATAATAATATTAGACATATAGAAAACACCACAGAAAATGGAACACTAACTAGATGAAGATATTGTCTCTATTATTGTTAACATGAAACACTTTGAAGAACCCTTTTCTGATGATGAGTGAGTTTCTTTGTATGAGTTACTGACACCTAATTGTTAAACATGAGTTCGCATGTTTAGTAATCAAGGATATAGGGGAACAAGCATTGATATTTGGACCTAATATTTCTACCATGTCCACCCATATGACATATATGTAGATGAGGCGAAGGAAAATGTATTCCAGGTATCCCATAATAGACATGGAGGTGCCTCAAACCCCATTAGGGGTCACCTACGTCTTGTGATTTTACATGAATGCCTAGATGGGGTGTGACTCTATGATCATCCCTGGAAATGAGGAAGGTTTACATGATCCACATCACCAGTAGAAGAGGACCCCTCTACTATCACATAAGAGCCCAGAATTGCTACATAAAATTACATAGATCTTGAGATCTATATTAAGGAGTGTACCTACATCCGAAAGCACAGACCTCTGGTACAAAAGTAAGACATTCAAAAAATTTGGGTTGTTGTCCCAGCCAATTTCCCAATCCTGGATGCACACCCCCTTTCAAAATATCTTATGGAGGCACTCATTAAAGCCTCCATAGCCCAATAATGATCAATATTTAATTCATTGTATCCTACTTCTATCAAGTGGATACTTTGAATGTTGAATTCAATGTAACCATCACATTAATTGATCCTAATCATAAAGAGGTAATCTAGGGACAAATCATACCCATGTTTGTTTCAAGTCAACTTGATAATGTTGAATTTTGATTGGATGTGATTGAAAATAGTTCCTAGATCAAACAGCATTCCGACTCAAAACCATAGATGATTTTTTTATATATAAAAAGGGATTTTGATCCCACTAATATGAAAATTAAAGGGTATCATAAGCAATATCAATGTCCTATAGGAATATCAAACTCAAATATATGTTTGGTGATCTCACATCTAATGAGATTTTATGGTAAACTAAAAATGAACTTCATATAATTTCCCACTCTAAGTGCCAAAACATCATAGTCACTTAGTGGTACCCGAATATTCTATTAGTGTTGGAAATAAGAAATCAATGGGAGGGTCGAAAAACTGCATGATCATAGTTCCCCCTTCGATAATTTTGAGGCCACATATTCTGACGTAGGATTATGTGATAGGGAAGGAAAGAACCAATGATGGATAATGATATAATAGTGGAAACCCCAATGGCCTAGGGAGTTTTTCTAAATCTTCCATGATTACCCTCAACAACGACTATGTTCTCCCCATGAAACTAGTTACGGTTACAGACCAGATACTATTTTTCAAATCCCATATTGACCCAAGGAATAGTATAAAAGAGAATCTGCCTAGGAATCTCCATGTAATGAATCTAACTATATGGGATGATAATTATTTTTTTCATGGCCTATCTTTCATTTATAATGAAATAGATTCCCCCATATTGTCAACTTCTTCAAAAAAATCCCTCTACAGACTCAATGGTAGAAGAATAATAGGATGAACTAAGGAATGAATTTCCCATATTTGAGTATGGTGCCTCCACCACCTTAGATGAGATTGGGTTGGTAAATCAAGGAAAAATGATTCTTGTGACCAGTGCTTATTAATGTTGTCATAAATCTCAAGGAACAAAATATATACATCACATTTTTAAAGAAACATTAATATGTGCTAACTTGTAATTAAACAAAAAATTCCCATATTGAATCCAGATGTTAATATTCACTATCTCGTGTTACCTAATGAACATTAAGGTTTCAACCATGCATCCAATAATAATAAACCTTCTCATACTACAAATTTTGAGGTAATTATTTAAAATTTAATCAAATCCATCTTTTTCGAAGTAGTGAATTACCCAAGATGGCTCACCAACATCATCCCAATCCGGATGAAGAAATTGACGATTAAGGTCTATATCATCTTCATATAAATTAATAAACAATTCAAAAAATATTTATTTTCATTCCCAATCACATTAATTTTGATTGATGCGACCACTAGCATCCTTGACCTCTCTTTCATGGATGCGTATTTGGGGTTCAATCAGATAAAGATGTCTCCGAAAGATGAGAGAGTCACTAACACTAGATCAAATCAAGGAATATTCTGATATCTATCCATGAACATTGGTTTAGTGATTATTATCTCTACATACCATTGATCCATGTATCATATCATAAATCCTTTCTTTAGAAGAATAATTTATGTTATATCGATGACCTGGTGGTCAAATCCATACAGTGATCTGATCACTTTACAAATCATCCAAATTCAATGACATGATGTGGCTAAACAACCTAAAGATGAATCTACACAAATTCTATTTTGATTCAACATCAAGTAATTTCCTCGGAATTTTTTTATGCCACTATGCCATCCCATTCGACCACAAAAATACTATTGTTATTTTTGTAATGTCAAACCAATGAATCCCATGAACCTGAGGGATGTTGAAGGGAACCTCTCTTACATTAACAATTTTATATCCAACATGTATAGAAAATATCTCCTTTTCACTGAGCTATAAATGATGGTAATTTATCATCAAAGGGACAAGAACTGCTAATAAGCCTTTCAATGTCTTGAGAAGAACCTCTTACCCCCAACTGGTTCTGATGCCACTGGTGGAAGAAAGGCTATTATTATTATATGGGAATAGCATGGATTACTCACTTAGTTCCTTCATAACATTCATAACTAATGAGGGGAGTGATAATAGTCTCTATTAAATTGTCAGAATTATGTTATTTACTGAGACTCGATAATCAAATATCAAGAAGACCTTCCCTCAACTCATATTTGAAATGAAGAACCTTGATAATTACTTGGAGCACCCCCAAAATTCATTTGAACTATTATATTGCCCCAATAAAATACATAGTTGTTCCTACCATTATGATAATGCTTTTGGTCCGTGACTGTCATTATAAAAAGATATGACAATCAGTTCATATCAGATATGGTTGTGAAAGGGAAATCCCTGGAATATTTCCTTATGGCGCATCTGGGCTTGGAAAGTGGACCGGTGGACACCAAACTCCAATATTATGAATTCTTCTTTACCTATGGAACACCCTAGACATGGGATATGTAATTTTATAGTGCCTCCCAATATCATCTTGGTGAAAGGATAAAAAACACGAAACTTAATAATGTTGGCTTATGGATTGTATTTGTTTTTAAGGACAAATAAATTTTAACCTGATATTTCCAAATATAGGAATTATACATGAATAAGTAAGAAGAGTAATAAGACTTCATTATTGTATTATATTTGGATTTATATCTATATATATCATACCATAAAATTAATGGGGACTCTTATTTAGTGATAAAGATGATCAATGGGAAATTCTCTATCCAAAAGAATGATTTTCCCCCTCATTGGAAACACCATGGGACTAATAATAGAGTAATATTTTAATCCCACATTGAATAAGGTTCCCTGATCAAAAAATGACCATTCCAATATATTTGATAATGCATAAATGGTCCTAGATAACCCTAGTTGGGAGGAACAAAAATTATGTATCATGCAATGTAGAATGGTTTCATTTATCATCATTTCTGAAAAAGAGGAAATCAATCAGGTCAACACAACCCCGAAGAATTACGTAATGATATCCACCCCTATGTGAATAGAACCCATAATTATTTATCTCCATAATGGGACTCTCCAAACAGAAAAATCAAGAATGGTATATATTCGATGTTCAATATCTATCATTACCCTATGAGATGGTCCAAATGAGCAATAATCCCCCCGCAAGATAGGATTTGAGGGAATCCTCCTCCCATGAAAATCAAAAAGAGATAATCTTTTTTTCATGGAATAATTCCATATAGGATCCTGTATCACTCATTAGTTCAGGTGTAGTCTCTCTCCCAAAATAATGATGCTAGATTACTACTGGAAAAATGTGACATAGGAATGTGTATAATTCACCACGAATTTTCTCGCATGCCAGATCCATGAAAACTCCACCCATAGACCACCCTGATTTCTATGTATAATTATATATTCATGTTCAATTACATATAGGGAATGTATATTGTGGGGAAATATCTCCCAACCATAGCTAATTAGTTTAAGTACATATTTACTACTATCATCTTCTTCTCTAAATAGGACAAGACAATACCCCTCAATGAATTCCGGAAGAAGAATATCAACAACTTAGTAATGTCCCATAGTATCTCCAGGTTTGTGGAATTTCACACAATATTGATGGATAGTCACACAAACATATGTTATATTGATTTGATGAAATTATACCATGATTACATTATGGAGTCCAATAAATCATCCCAATATCATGTAGTAGAAAATGGTAAAATAAAGGTATTTAATAAAACACAATAATATATACTATATAAAATGGTTATAAGGAAAGAAGTCATGGCTGGAAGATCTTCTATAATATTTATGGTCCTACTGTACCACCACACATACTACTACACAAGAAACAATGTACTATTTATTATATGGGACTAAGGAAATATTTCCCATGTTGTTCCAGTTACCCACACATTGAATTTCCTTCTGAAGAGAACTCTGAGTTGATTGGAAATTACAAAATTGAATTGATGGTATGAAGAGGAATGATGAGAATAGTTTTGGTACATTTCCCGAAAATGATTTCCATCAGAATATGATCACACAGGACAATAATAAAAATGTTTTCATATGTTCATATATTCAAGGAGATCTCATATTTTCTCTCAGAAACATAATTATACAAGTAAAGATGATTACAATGATGGAACCATAATTGGATGGGCCTTATATCATATATAACATCAATCAAAATGGGTATACTCATTGGCCCTAATAGATGGGGAATGTTTCACTACCCCCACCAATGAAATATTTCTTATAAACTAAATTTATTAAGATTAAATCGAACAATCTCTTCATAACCATGTTATGTTAAATTGTGAGGAGATCATCCAAGAAACAAAATATTAAATTGTATAAAATCTATTATCATAATCCCATGACATTGGACTACACAAAATAAGTCCATGATGAAACATGATAAATTGCAAAACCTCACATGTTTCGACCACATGAAGTTAAACTATGTAGAGATTATCTTAGAAGGAATATTTTAAAATGAACAACGTATCCCATCTAGATCACATGATGTTAAACTAAAAAATAATTTCATCTTCTAAGACATTAAATATGTACATTTTCTATACTCTTAACCACATTGTGTTATACTGTATAGATCATGTCCTAACAAATTGCTGTTAACTATAAAGTGCTCATCCAGTAAGTATGATGATAAAATGTAATTGTCTTTTTTACCTACCGCATGATGTTAAACAACATTTCTATAGCATCCCCATCACAGAAGCCACTGAAAGGGTTATACAAGTCGAGTTGGAAACATAATATCAAGAGCATCTTCTTGAATGCCAGAGGTAGCCGACTAGAAGTTTGGGATAATTTTAATGTGTATTTGGGGGAGACTATTCCCTCATAAGTAATAGGTTATTTAAAGTGAAAGAAATGCAGTTGATAACAAATTGTGGGAGTATATAAATTATTCAACTGCAACAGAAGAAAATAAATAACCCCAACTGAATAAATAATAAGTGTAGAAGCTAATAAATAAACAAGATACACAATGAGGTCATTCTATTATGTCTGTACTAATGTTAGAGTATGGAAAATAGGAATAAAATCATGAAACAAATGTTAAAATAAAAAAGGCACAAGTGAAACAAATTCATCTCAAGAAAAAGATCAGTCTTCTTCACACAAGCTTCATCTTATGCAGCAAGCAACACTCAAGCATCGGAAGCAGAATGCTTACCATTATCCCTACCTATGAGAAGAATTTCTAATCTAGTACCAAATGGAACCTAAGTAGTGAGTGAGATAAAATCCCTATAGTCCAACACCCACGGAGTATAAAAATTTCCATTTCATGATGTAATACAAATAAGTGGGCCAATATATGATAAAAGTAAGTTAACAAATAAAAATAATAAAATAAATATATCTTTTTCTAGGATATCTATGGAATGATTCAATATCATATTCTTTAGCCTAATCCTAGAATCTGAATAAGGTACCTATAATAAGTAGGATGTATATATATATATATATATATGAAGGCTAGAAATAAAAGAAGACAACAAATAATATTCCCCCAATCTAGTGCTTTAAAATGGGGCCTAATTTATTTGTCAATAAATTGTGTTTTAAAACACCGTAAGATAACAAAAATCACACACAACTCAGGATTAGTCAACAATAACCTTCCATGCATTATATTTACAATTATGTTCAAATTGAGAGTTAGAGTCCAATCTCGTACACAAGGTATCGCTATGGTACATCATTCTATTTATCCAATATCACTAACCCTATCCAATTCAATCATTCAAAGGATAATGTATCACTCGAGGCATTGCTTTATCAGGATTCTATCACAGTATCTCACATAAGGGGTCATGTATCTCCTCAGGCATGGCATGGCCACTTTCCCAATGATTCCATCCTTGAATGTCCCTTTGGGATAATGTATCACTCAAGAGTATTTAGAATTCTAGGGAAACCCTCATTTGGAAAATCCCAAGATATTTACTCCCTGGCATAATGTGCAGCTAGTCAGAAATTGGGACTGTGTGTGTGATCCTTAAAATGGATCCCAAATTGTCTTGTCACCCTGAATTTAATAAGATTTCAAGGAAACAGATATCAAAGAGTATGCATTTTTAATTGCAATATAATAATTTTTTCAACAAAGATCTACAAACTTCCTCATCACTTATTCCAAGAAGTTCCAATCAAAACACCTTATCATAAAATGCATAAAAATTTCCATCATGATAATATTTGTAACATGAATATGTCATTAGGCATAACTTAACGAACAAAACCCAATGTTCATGGTTCACAATAATATGAAATAATTCATCTAATTAAAAATCCACAAAAAGGGATCACACAACACATGTAGTTAACTAATTTAACAATGCAGGACTAATGTAAAATAGGAAAAAAAATTCAAGAACACCCAAAGGGGTGTCCACAAGGTTGAAATATTTTAAACAAGCTAATTGATCTTAAAAAAATATGAAATGATCAAGCCAAGTAGTTTAAATAAATTATAACACTTAAAATTTAACCTCACCAGTAGGTAATGATAAGAGGCCCAATATGACATGTAAAATACACAATGAAACAAGTGTAAAGAGAGTATACTCCATAACATGTACTCATTAATTATACTATACTCAGTGGTGATCTTTGAATTTACTTATAACAGATGAAAGAATACGATTTTTTAAAAACCAGATTATTGGATAAAATCCTTCCATGACAGATTTCATAATGAATTTAGAAATAGATAGAATGTTTCATGGTTTTTGATGTAAGCCTTAAAGAGCAATTAACATCCCACCAAATAATGTCGAAATCGTAGGAGAAATAAAACTGCAATGGTCTTCGGAAAGAGAGGGAAGGGAGGAGGCACAACACCAAGGGGGTGTTATCGGGGAGACGCACAAGGAAATAAAGGGGAGGAGGAGAGGAGAAAAGGAAAAAAAGAAATGGAAGGATGAAAATGAAGGAATAACCATAAAAATTAAAAAAGGAAATAAATAATTAAAATGTTGGATGAAATGAATCAATTAATTAAAATTGATTTACCTAATTTTATTTATTTGAAATTTCTCTCCAATCATTTTTATTTTTTTACTTATTTTTTACCCCTCTTTAAATTTCCTTAATTTCATTTATGTTATTTTTATTCCATTTTAACTCTTTTAAATTATTTTTGACCAAAATTCATACTTAAGGCATTATGTAAAAATTATACAAAATTTCAGAGAAATTAAAAACATATTTTTAATAGCTACCTCGTAACCTCAATAGGGTGCTAAGGTATGCACCCTGGTTTGACCTAATGTTTTGGAATAAAAATATAAATTTTTTACACATTGATAAAATCTAGGAAGTTATAACGCCCCCTTAAGACAACTCATCCATGAGTTTCCCTTCTAAGGGTAGTGGAACGTCATCTTAGAAAAGGTTTTGGCCACTATGAACATACATAAGTCTCCCTCTCTTAGGTCTCATCATGAATTCATCTGTGTGTCCTTAACACCCGGACCAAAGTGTAATGGCCCGGACCTCCCCAGCCAATTCTTTTGTCAAAAAGAAGGTCATGAAGTGTTCTGGAGGGTAAAATGAACTTTTCCCACACTTTCCAGAATTTTGTAAGTACATGCCATGTATTTTGAGTACACGTCATATACCCCCTCACTGGGTATACCTTGTGTTGAAGGTCGTGTACTTGCGACATGAAATAAATGAGTACACTCCATGTATCCCATACTACACGTCGTGTAGTCCCTTCCCACGTATGTGTTACCCTTAAACCGTGTGTTGACCAGTCAATGGCCGCGTTCTGCGTTGAAGGCCGTGTTGGAAGCCGCGTGGTGACCGTGTGAAATGGCCGAGTACACGTCGTTTACTAGGAAGTACATGCCGTGTACTTTTGTTTTTCTCACCTATAAAAGGAGGGGTCCCCTCTTCCTTTTCAACTCACTCCACTCCTCCCCATTCCCTCAAGAAGATCTCTTCCAAGAGACTCGAAGGCTCTTGTCTTCCATAACATCTTCGTCTGAGATCCGATTTACGATCCGTCAGCGGCCACTGGATCGTACCGATGAGGTGGAACTACTGAGCTTGGATCGGTTGTCTTCCCTTCGGTCTTTCCTTCCTAGCTTCAAACCGAGAAGGTTTTTCCTTGATTTGACAGAAGCGACGGATGCTGACGAATCTCTTCTAAAGTTGATCCGAGGTAGCGTTTTGATCAAAACCTGTAGGGGTAGGGATCTTACCTTCGTCTCTATAAATTGTGCATCATGCGGGGTGGGTGTCCTCTTCTTTTTTTGAAACATAGTTGAACCGGTTTAATAAAGATAATTACTGGATTATATAACGAGGAAGGGATGTTTGTGAATGCAGTTACATTATCTATATCCTGGGATATTATGTTGTGAATTGAATAGGCTTATGCCTACTATAAATCAAAGTCGTTGGGGGACTTTGCTTGTGAAATTAAATGTTACCCAATATTTGTAGACCGTTTATGGATAGAAACCTTGTGGAATGTGGGGAATTGGTTAATCACGTAAAGTTGGCTAATTAAATGAATAACCAGAACCCTAGTGTGATCACCCCGGTTGAACAAAACTAAAATAATAAACATGTGAGTACTGGTTAGGGTTTATTTATGTGAATGGTGTGTTTTGTGTGTTGTTGTGGATTGGGTGAGCAGAGGGGCTATGGTTGTCTTGGTTGTGGGTTGGTGTGTATGCTATTTTAGGAGATAGGCAGTGGGGCTGTGATAAATGGTATCAAGGGTTGATGATGTACGGGCTTCAATGTGTTTGTGGTTATGGTAGTTGGTAGCGGGGCTACAGGGGTGGGTTGTGAATAAAAAATAAAAGTGGAAGAGTTAATGAATGCTGGGGAATGGTAATGGAATGGAAATAATAATCAATGAGGCTGGTTGGTTAATAAGAAGGGACTTGTTTGTATTGCTTGTGTTTTCCTAACATGATTTGTGAATGAAAGGGATATGTCTTACGAACGATTGATATGGTTTGTTGTGGATAATTTCCTATTAGTTAAGGAACTAATAAATTAATTCTGTTGATACATGAAAACCTAAATGGGGATGAGGTTGTTTGTTGTATGCATACTTTGATATAGCAGTGTCAAGGCACGTGCTCAGTTTCTCTATTTAGAATCCATAGGTTGAGCTATGTGTTTGGTATACATATATATATATATTTCTATCATTGTGTTTTTTCGCACCCACCCATGTTGAGCACTTAATACCAAACACTCCCATTTAATGGGAGAGGGCGTTTTCCCCTTAATTACTAGCTCCTTCCTGTTCCTTCTTCCATAGGCTGTGATTGCTTGAGGTGACCCTACACCTAAGACTCTTCAAATAGGTTTCAATTGGGGTGGTGTTAGCGAAAGACTCTTCAGGAAGGTTTACTTTTTCCCAAGAATCTTCAGGATGAGGCCCAGGTGTGTGCAGGCGGGATATGTGGTTGAGAGGCCCTGGTCTCTGCGGGAGGGATATGTGGTTGTGAGGCCCAGGTGTGTGCAGGAAGGATATGTGGTTGTGAGACCTAGGTGTGTGCGGGCGGGATATGTGGTTATGAGGACCAGGTGTGTGTGGCCGAGAAGAGTGTGGTAGCGTCAGGATGTTCGCCATTAGGAAGAGCATCTAGTTAGTGGGAAATGGTGCGTTGTACCCAATACTCTTGTTCTTATATACTACTACCTGTTGTTCATTTTTTTGGTGAGCGTGGCTGGTGAGGTTTGGTGGATAGAATTCCTTGTTAGGTTTTTGGTTTCCTCTTTTGTTCTCACAGGACATTAGGATGTCTCCCCACTTGTGGAATAGAGCTTTAGGTTTCCCTACTGAGTATACTTGTATTATCACCCAACGTTTACATTCAGTTTTCCAGGAGGAGTGCCAGGGCCATGTGGGACCTTACTAGTTGGGACAGTTGGAGTTTTTGCAGTTGTTGTACTCTTGTTTCTTTTGGTATTGTACTTTTGAGCTTTCTTGTACTTGTACTTTGTTTCAAAATTGTTTAAACATGCATGTGGGGTTGGTTTGGGTTTATTTCCATTTACTTGTTCCCTTTTCTTTTTGTGTTTGACTCAACCTGTTTCCCGATCTTAAGTAAATAAAAAGGGTAATGCCTCCCATATTATGAAAAACTCATACCTTTGGTGATAGTCGCCACACTGGGGCCTACTAGAGGCGGTTCACTAGGGTCATTATCTACCTTTCTGCATTCCCATCTAAGGAGGGGCATCTTTGGTGGGAGGGGGTCATGACACAAAGGAACTAACCTTCCTCCTAGATCCTTTAGAATACGGTCAACGTTATGGATCACACACTCCTCAAATGATTTATCTGCATAGAGATTGATGTTGTTAGGGTCAGAAGAGTGATATGGGAATATATAATTCTATCATTATTGAGAGTCAAGAAAGATTTCATGCATTGTGTGGTACCTCAAAGGTAGAAATAACCGATATACCACCCACCTAACCCTTTCCATTATCTCGAATGGCTGAAGGTATCTCGGTGATAACTTCTTGTATCTCTTGATCATATTTTGACACAACCTTAAAAATACATACAAAAAGACTCACTGTCCAACCTCAAACTCAAGAGGCCTACAATGAAGATCAAAAAATGATTTCTATTTGGACTAAGCTATAGTCATATGCTTCTAAATCAGTTGAAAATTATTAGAAATTTATTGAACGATATGAGGACCCAAGAGAGTTGTCTTGCCTGTATAGTGCCAAAATAAAGATAAAGTAAATGGTCTACCATAGAGGTCCTTATAAATATCCATTTTAATTTTCACTTGAAAGCTATTATTATAGGTATACTCAACAATATGAACATGTTTCTCCAAGGATCCTCCAAAATCAAGGATAAAATCTATTAGGATATCCTTTAACACTCGTATGGTCTACTCGAACTTTCCATTGATCTGAGTGAGATATGCAGTAGTCAAGAGTACCTTCGAACCCATCGCTTTCATCAACCCTTTCCAAAGATGGGAAGTATATATGGAATCATTATCTTAGAAAATAGAAAGAGGGACACCATGAAATCGCACTATCACCCACATATACATCCTCCCCAAATAGTTAATAGAAAATGTCTCAGGAATAGGTATGAAATTCACAAATTTGTTCAATCTATCGATAATAACCCATACATCATCACTACCTTGAGGATACATTATCATTCCTATAAAAAATACCTGGTGATTTCATTACATTTCCACTCAGTAATCGATAATGGCTATATAATTCCAGCATTTCCTTGGTGTTATGCCTTCACCTGTTGACTGGTGGAGCACCGAGTGATGGAACCTGATATCAAACATTTGATACTCAGCCCGCAGTACCGATGAAACATGTCTCTGTACATCATGGAAAGTCCGGGATGAACTTCCCAAACTGAGGTAATATATTCCTTCATCAGTTCCTATAAAATATCAGAAGGTACCCATACACTTCCCCTAATAAAAAATAGTTTTACTACCATCAACAATCCAACTAGGAGGAGGGTTCTCTACCATGATGCTTTCCCTCAAAATGAGTCTCTTTGGATCAATTCATGGTCGCATATGGACTCACTCTTGAAGAGAGTTTATCACTATATAAGATATTAGAATGGTTTCTTATGCTATTTTTAACCTCTAGATGCTTTTAAAAAATAAATACATCATCTTCCAGTCACTACTAGATACTCAGATTACTTGTGTCTGCATCTTGTGGCTTAAAGTGTCATCCATGAAATTTCCCTTACGAGGGGTATAAGAAGGATCAAAATAATAATATTGAAGGTATTTGACCCCCTATGTTTCTTTAAATTCATGTATCATTTTGTTGAGCTATATTTCAAGATTTTATGATCCGTGTAAACAAAAAACCTCTAACCAAACAAGTAGGGTATCCCGCAGCTTAAGGAATAAACCATAGCTTATAACTCATGGTCGTCTGTAGGATAGTTCCACGCATTTGGTTTCATATGGAAGGATCCATCAGTCACCACTCATTTTCCCTGCATCAAAATTACGTCTAGACCCATTGCTCAGGCATCAAAATAAATATGATAGCTCTTACCTGGATCAAGAATAATTAGAATTAGATCCAAGGTTAGTCTTCCCTTTAACTCTTGAAAATATTTTTCACATGATTCTGACTAGATGAATTGTACACCCATATTCTTCAGGGTCATAGTAGGTGATTCTAAGCATGGGAAATCTTTGATTAAATCTTTTTAATAGCTATAAATATTAAGAAATTGCATATATTGAAATGATTTTTGGGATATTCCCCTGAAACTATGGTGCTATTCTTTTTTTGGGTTGACTGACATATTAGCCTTGGATATTAAATGAACCAAAAAAATAAACATTATCAATATAGAAGTGAAATTTTTAGATAACCTCATGTTGGTGATACTCTCTCAATGTACTTAGCACGATCTCAAGATGGGATTCATTGTTTTGTCTGGAAAGAGAATACACCAAGATGTAGTAAAAAACCACAACAAGGGATCAAAGTACTAGTGAAAAACCTTATTCATTAGATCCATTAATACATTTGTTGAATTGGTGAGGCCAAATGGCATAACTATATAATCATACAAGTCATACCTGCTCTAGAATTACATAAGTTGTATATCAGATGATCTTACACACATCTAGTTATATCTTGTCCTCAAATCAATATTAGAGAAAATTGTTCCACCACAGAGCTGGTTGAAGATTTTGTCTATATAAGGCACTGGATATCAATTCATTACCATAAGATGGTTGAGTCAATTGTAACCCATGCACAATCTGAGTGTATCATCCACCTTCTAGCTGAAAAAATGGTTAACCCCGTAGATATGTGCTAGTTCTAAAAAAACCTTAACCTCAAGGTCTTTAAGATGCCTTTTGTCTTCATGTTTCATAGAATGTGTTTTCCTATAAGGATGAATAGACATTGGTTCCACACCTAACACTACCTCATTAGTGAAATACACATCCCACATGGGAGGTAAGATAGATAAGTAATTAGGGAAGATGTCCCAAAAAGGATCCACCATGAGAGGGAAGTCCACTGGCTGTCTTCCCGGATCGCTCATGAAGGGACTTGCTAATTGATCCATCACTCTTCCCAGTCAGGTACATTTATGTCCAGCTCATATTCATGCATATTCCATTCTACATTGAATAGATATGTTTCACCCTCAGCATATTTTAAGGACACATGATGAATATAGAAATCCATTAGGGTAGGATAAGGAGAGATCCAATTAATGCCAGGATGTATGTTGATTCCAGACATATTGAGAAAGTAAAAAATATGGAGAAAATGGTACCCACATATCTCTAGTGTGACCTCATGGGACTGGCATATCTCTTCTATCCTAACCTCTAATGGAGTGTCGTGATACATTACACTACAATGATACTCAATTAAAAAACAAAGTCTTTCATCAAATGTTGTAGATAAAAAGTAATGTGAAGAACCAGTATTAAAAAGGGAGGAAACTAAAGTATAGGTACTAGAATTGTAACTATAACTATATATGTCCCTACAATGTATTCCTCACATTCTAGTTTCACTATATACATAGCACCTAAACCACTACCCTGAGATGCAGCCTGACTGGCCTGATTAGGTTCTCTTTGCTGAGGCTGATTGTTTGGGACTTGATTTCCTTGACAACAGAATCCACCATTACCATGTCCTGATCATCCCATGGAAAAAAGAACTTCTAGACTTATATTAAGTTATATATCCCATACATTATATAGGTGCTATTATAGACCCTATACAACTAGATTATGAGGATAAATAATGGATGAAACGTTGAAAGTAACCCATCTTGCTGCAAGATTAGCACTCTATTGTGTCTCTCTTGTATTGGGGATTTTTATTGACAACTCAATTTCACTGATAACCTGTGATATATCTATAAAAATATGTTTCTAGGATAATATTTCATATATGTTCAATTTAAACATAGTGGTTCTTATTGATTGAATATATGTCACCCTACCTCGAAACAAAACCGCCCTAGATCATAGGTTTAGATTCCCTAACATTTCATTTCCAAATGTGGTCCTGATTGACGATATCTGTAATAGATGACTAACAAAAATGTTCACCATTGAGAGGATGGTATATCAAAGACCATCTTTGAAGCATCTATCAGTTTTCTTTGCTTCACTATTCAGATATGGGACAAAACACTAAAGCTCTATGAAATGAGTAGTATACTCTAACACTGTCATAAATCCCTACTGAAGATGTAATAATTCTTTAGAACGGTCATCTCTTAAGGTCTATGGAAATAAGTTATTATTGTATTCACTTTGGGATTCTTCCCAAATAATTACACTAGTGTTATCCACCTATGATATAACATCCCACCAACACTTGGTGGAGTCCTGAAGCATTTAGACTTCATGTTTCGCCCTTTTCTTTGAAAGAATATCATGATGGTCAAAGATATAATTCATGGGTTCTATCAATGACTCTGCAGAATGTGGGAGGCTACTGTTATAGAAAGTCCTATGTAACATCTACCAAAGACATGGTATATTTGGGAACATTCTGTGCTAACTGCATAAACCTGAGGAGACTATCACTGAACTGAGAGTCGAGCCCATCAGAAGATCGATGTAAGTTGCACCTCATGAGGCACAAGAGGTAACAATATTGAAGGCACTTCAAGAACCACTTATAGGGTTTCAGAACCCATCATCCTTCTATTGTGTTCATCACCACTCTTACGAAGCATGGTAAATAGATGTTGTGGTGGCATTGGTCTACAATAGCCAAACACATACTAGTCGATAGAATTCATAGAAGATAAAGAAGAAAGAAAAGGGTGAAATAATGAGGGTAGGTATATATCTTCCCTCATATCACTATACAAACAATATCCCTCTCCAAGAGCCATGTCAAGATAAAGAAGAGATGACATACAAGGATCACAAAAATGAGGCATACCACCTACTTCCCAAGTAAGGTAAAGTTAAAATCTAAAAATATATCACAAATTTATATTTAAAAAACATGAACATCATAATTTTATAACTAGGAACAACAAAACTGACATAAAAACAAGCATATTCACGTTGAAAGTTGACATGGCATGGAAATATTCATGCTGTTTTAATCCATATGGTGCCTAATATGATGCATATAAATGAATTTCCCCCATATCATCATCTTGTAATGGTAAATATAATTATCACATTAATACTAATTTCAATAATAGCATAAAAAAAGTGTGTTACCCATCATTGAAATCATATCAACAAAAATTAGAATAATCAATAATTGCAATCCCAAACCAAGAATTTGGGTTTCCCCTTTATAAGGGTTAGCTTCGTCCAAGCACAATGTAAGTTCAAAATACCTATATCCTAGTCTCATGCCTAATGAGAATAGTAAGAAAAATCGAAAATAACCCTTTAATACCACAATGTAGCATCCCAATCTCAGAATCCACAGGAAGGGTTCTCTATCCCGGGTTGGCGGTATAACCAGAAGGACATCTTCCTAAATGCCAGAGGCTACCGACTAGCAGCGAGGGACATTTTTAACATGTCTATGGGGAATAATATGCACTCATGTGTAATAGGTAATATAAATTAGTAGAAAACTAGTTGATAAAAAATAGTGGAAGCACATAAATAATCAATCTATAATAGAATAAAATAAATAACCCCAATAGAATAAATAGTAAGTGTGGAAGCTGACAAAAAAAAAACAGATACACAATGATGTCATTCCATGATGTCTATGCTAAAGGAAGAGTATAGAAAATAGGAATAAAAACATGAAATCAAAGATGAAATGACAATGAGAAAAGTGAAACAACTACATCTCAAGAAAAATCTTGGTCCTCTACCCCCATGGTCCGTCTTAAGTAGCAAACAACACTCAAGAATTAGAAGAGGCATGATTATCATTATCCCTGCCTCCAAGCATAAATACAACTTGGGTATCAAAAGGTTCCCAAGATGGGAGTGAGATAAAATCCTAGTAGGTTGACACCAATGTTGTCTATACAATTCCATTTCATGTTGCAATAAAATTTAGTGTTCCAATATATGATAATATTATGAAATCAATTAAATATAATAAAATAAATATATCTTTGAACTGGTTCCAAATGGCACCCATCCCATATCACCTGCTTTTTCCTAAGCTGGTAATCTGAATAAGTTAACTGTAATAAGATGAATGTATGTATATATATATAATGGATTGAAAAAATAGACAAAAAGGACCATACCACAAGCTTGTACTTTATCTTGGGTTATAGTTTGTGTATCAACAAAATATATATCAGAACACTAGAAGATATAACTATTCTCATAGAACACATGAAAAATCAATAATAACCTACCACACATTATCAATATTATTTTTTTCAGGTTCATATTTGGTGTCCAATCTAGTCCCCAAGGTATCGCTATAGTACAAGCATAAATTTATCCATTTCCACTTATCATATCCAAGTCAATCTTTCAAAAGGCCAAGTATCAGTCAAGTCATGGATTTATCATGAGTCCATCTCGGTGTCACACGTAAGGGGCCTTGTATCGCATGAGGCATGTTCTATTCTATTTCCTTAAAAATTCATCCTTGAATGTCCCTTTGGGAATAGGTTTTACTCTTAAGTATGTAAACCCTCATTTGTAAATGCCTAATACATCACATCCCTTGAATAATGTGTAACTGTTCAGAAATGGAGAGTTCATTTGTTGTTCTTAATAAATAACCCACAATGTCTCACCACCCTGAAATTAATTATATTTCAAAGAAACAAATATCACATAGAACAAATTTATAATTTCAATAAAACATTTTAAAAAAAAGAGCCATGTGTTTTTTAATCATTTAATCCAGGCAGTTATAGTTAAAACACATTATCCAAAAAACTATAAAAACACACAACATAATGAAAATTTTTACAAAAAATGTAATTATAAATAAATTAACCAAAAAAACTAAATGATCATGGGTCATAATTATCCTAGATAATTTATTTAAATAAACATCATAAAAAATGAATCATGCAACACATGCAGTTTATTAATTTAATTATACGGGGATAACGAAAAATAGAAAAAATACTTAGGCACAACCAAATGGGTTTCCATGATGTTTAAACATTTTATCAAATCTAATTTATCTCAATGAAATGTGAAATTATAAATCCAAGATATTTAATTAAATTACAATAGTTAAAATTTGACTTAGTTACTAGGCACTGATGAACAACAAAAATTGTGATTTAAAATAAACAATGATACTAGGGGAAAGATAATCAAATCTCCGCCTTGTACTTTTAGAGGTTCTTATGCTCATCAGTGATCATATATTTGACCTAAAATGGAAGAAATCAGATGACTTTTTAAAAACCCAAATTTTGGGTAAAATCCGTCCGAGACAAATTACATGACGCATTTAAAACAAGATGGAAAGATTCTTGTTGATTAAGGTTGGACATACAGAGATCTTTTATAGTGCACGATATGACATTGAAATTAGTGGTGAAACATGACTAGAGCTTAATTTTGAATGAGGGGGATGAGAGGAGGCACAATACCTAGGGGAACTATGGGGGTGACACACATGGAGTGAGAGGAGAGGTAGAAAGGGAAAAATAAAAAAAAGAAAAAAAGAAAAGGAAAGGGGAAAAAGAAAAAGGATAAATAAATAAAAAATAAAATAAATAAATAAAATATAAAAAAAATGGTGGAAAAAATGAAACAATTAATTAAAATGATTTTACCCAATTTTTATTATTTTTAATTTCTCTATAACTGTTTCTATTTTATTATTAATTTTTATTACTCTTTAAATACCATTAATTTCCTATAAATTATTTATATTCCCTTTATCTCATATAAATTATTTTTAGACAGAACACAGTGCTAGGGTGCGATGTAACAATTTCACAGGAATCCTGAGAAATTCTTTATTTAATTTTAATTGTTGTTCATGACATATAATAGGTTGTGCAGGCGTGTGCCCTAGATTGCTACAAAAATTTTAACTAAAAACATAAATTGTTCACACCTTGATTAAATATGAGACATTACAATGTAAGATTTCCACACTAAATTATGTTAAACTATGCATGATGTATTGTATCACAAATGTATCACCCCACACGAGCATGATTTGTGTGAAATAAGGATGAAATTCCCATGTATCAGTGTGAGAGTTAGATGAACATAAGAAATCCCCCCATCCATGAAATATGTGTGTCTTAATTCCTACCGTCCTAGGATATGTTGTGACACCAAAACATTTATTCATTTGACCAAGAGTAGTATTAATTTATTTCTACATCAATTGGCCCACATACTTACTCTAATATTTTAAACTGAAAAGCATATGTCCTCTTCTCATGATAGTAAACTATACCATCTCCATGAACTATGTTTTTATTGATTCCTACTGTCATGGGATACATAGGGGTTACCATACCTCTATTCATGGGACCTAACACATAACTCCACTTATTTCATAAGGATTCAGAAACATCTATACCCCATGAAATTAAACGGCATGGTTGATGTCGTTGTTTTATGACATTAAACTGCACCGGTATCTAGAATTACAGATGGATTGATACCCATTATATTAAGATACTATGAATACATGGATCTCATATTCTAGAATATCCACCAAATGGTTCAAAATTCCATTATCTTTCCCCAAATTCAAAAATTTCTTAAGTAAAATTTTTCATATATTGTTTTTCAGAACTAGAATATATAACATGGTATAGGATCTTTGGTGAGTACTTCCCCACCCAAAAAATATTATTATCTCACTACAGGGTTATCATGATAAAGATTTTTCAACTCATGAAATTAAACATTGTGGTTTATTTCTATTTAAATACATGAAATAGTGTATTCCTATTGACCACACATAATAGGCCCAATGTTGTTGGTTTTGGTCTCCCTACACGCCTTTATTCATGAACTATATGTGAATTGATTCTAATCATCATAGGATATGATGTAATGACTATATATCCAAACTTGTATCTGATAATAATAAATAAATATAAATATTACCCTCTCTAGACATATGGGTTAGACCTAATCTAGGAGGCTCCATTTATGTACTATGTGGGGCATCATTATTGTCTTAATTATATACATTGTGTCATGTAGATCTCTAATCATAGGTTCAACTACATCAACCAATATAAACAATTCCCCCTTCTGAATATGGGTTAGACCAGCCTAGATATTTTCCCATTTAAGAACTATATGTGGGTTTATTCTTTCCACTACATGAAACATAGTGTCTCATAGGATTCCATTCCTGGGCTTAACTTCCAGACTCCATTTTCACATCGAGGAGCATATGTCTATACTGAATTACATTAAACTATATGGTCTCCCTTATGAACTATGCATGGCTTGATTTCTATCATGACATGGTAAGTGGTGATGTCTAGATCTCCAATATATGGCCCTATATATAACTACCAATGAAATAAATACATCCCTACCTACACAGGTTTGAGTCATACAAAATCATTTTTCCTATATATGTTTTATATCTTTGTCACGACACGTCCTCGGGGCCCGTGCCATGACTACCCCAAGCTCGCATTCCATAGGCCAGGGGAAGGCGACTAGCACCAAGGCGTAAATCCTGGTAAAAAGGGAAGGCATTGTCTTTGTATGTAAAAAACACTACAGAGCAAGAAAGCAGAAGAAGTAAACACTAAGTAAAAACTGAGTACAACAGTAATTGCCGAATGTAAGTGGGCAAGTATACAAACCCAAACTGAAAGTAAAGTACAACTGGAAAGGAAAAAATAGCAACTGAAAAGTAAAGCCGCAACGCTAAGCTGTCCACTAGAAATCCCACCTGAAGGGTGGGTACAGATAGCCTCCACTGCTCCTCGAGTCCAGCCGACCACTCCAAGTACATCTCGCCCAGTGGTCCACCTCCAGGTACCGTCCTTCTACGCAAGCCTCAACCACGATCATCATTGTCCGTCGTCTGCAATCCAACACAACGTAGTACGGGCATAGCCCGTGCAGGGGTGAGTATCAGCTACTCAGTAGGGACCCCGAGACCCCCGAAGGTCTCCTAGAATCCACAAAGGATAAACCAAAAAGGAAATATACAATCACGAAGTAACATCAAAAACGGCTTAGAGATATGCCCATACATATACCTAAGTCATCAATTCTCATTCGGCTCCAATATCCGAACCCAAGTACAACCCAGTCCACACAGGAAAGCAAAACATAAATCCACACAGGATAGCACAACACAATCCACAAGGGAATGCAAAACAAGATTCAGCTCACACAGGTATACTTATTCATATGACGATAAAGATGACCAGATATTGCCACTAATTCATCTAAGTCGTCGTACCCACAAAGGATTGATAGGTACTAACCCCCGCAATGACCCACAAAGGATCTGACCCACAAAGGATCGATAGTTAACAAACCCCTACAATGACCCACAAAGGATCTGAACCACAAAGGATCGATAGGTAACTAACCCCCGCAAAGACCCACACAAGATCGGACCCACACAGGATCTGTAGGCGCTAGCCCACACAGGACCGCTGAGCGCTGACCCACACAGGATCGGACCCACACAGGATTGGTAGCACTGACCCACAAAGGATCACTGCGTGCTGTAGTCGTCGCCGTTGAATCCACTGAGGATCTCTGCACAGTCGTCATCGTCACATTAGCAGTCGCAGCCAGCTCTAGGGTTCCCGTACACATCAAACTCATTCAAAAGGGTCCGCTCCATGACCCGAGAGGCTGATAAATAAACTGACACCTAGTCCATAGTTAATGTATCCAAAAGTTCCGTATCGTCAACAGGAACTCAATGTCTCAGACGGCGCGTCAATCGGACACCCAGTCTGAGAGTTATTGGCCTTTTCGTCCCAGGGGCCCGGTTGGTTTTTATGTCAAAACCAACCTGACTGTACTCCACCTGCATCCAAACCTCGGGCAGAGTAAGCCAAAAGATCCGTCTCACTTAGATGAATTCAACAAAAATGGTTTCACGTCAATCGGACGTCCGAAGCTCAAGATATGAGCGTTTGCGCTCCGAGGGCCCGGATGGTTTCGTGTACGAACCAACCCGGCCGAACCCAAAGTATTCCGAAACCTTGGGTGTAGTATACCGAAACGACCGTCTTGATACAAGGATCGCATCGCTGCTGTCAGCGCGTTGTTCGGGGGATTGTAGCTCATGCTATGAGAAAAAGACCAAAAAGGTCCGAAAACAGGGGGTCTGGGCCCTGACTGACCTAGGTCCGGGTCCGACCCGACCGGCGCGGCCCGACCGGCATGGGCGCAGCCCAGCCGCCAGGGTCGGCTCGGCCTGCTAGGGCCGAGTGACGCGGGGGTGTCCTGCCTCCCCCCCCCCACGTGAAGGAATGTCGCGACCCCGCGTGGGGCCGCCCTCACCAGCGGAAGTGGTCGGGCCGCCGTGTCCCGCTCCTCTGGTCCCGCGCAGTCGCGGGACTCCGCTGCTGTCGCCGCTGCATCAGCCGCAGCAGGTCTTCCCGGCGGCGCGCCCGGCGCCGCCGCTCCCTGGCAGCCGGACGTTGTCGGCCGCTACCTCCGGCCGCCGGTGGGGGGTTCCGCGGACCACCAGACACGCTTCGGTGGTCCGATTCGCCTGTGGTCTTCGCCAGTGATCGTCTCGGGACCCGACCTTCACTGCAAAGCCTTCACAATGCCCGAGTGGCTAGTTTTATTATCGTCCTCCAATCCGCGCATCAATGAAAATCTGCAGAGGGTTGTCGGGCCGTGTTTGTTTGGCCCGCACCCTCCGCGTTAGGTGATAACAATTGTGAATAAAATATTCAAAACATGAAAAACAAACAAGGCACAATTTTAATAAAACTAAAATTGATCTTTGATCCGGGTTCATTGTTTTAGATGAAACAACCATGGGAATAAATATTGTTCTCAAATAAAACCCCTACCTCGTAGTTGTCGTCAGACGAGAGTTCTTCGCAGAATTGACCGTCGCAGAAGAAGAGGATCGTCACGTCGCGGAAGGGCGTCGCGTCGTCGCGGAATGACGTCGCGTCGACGATCTCCGAGGGTTAAGGAAATCACACGGATTTAATTTCACGTATTAAATCCATGTTAAGGATAAAATCCACAAAGGAATTTAAAAGATTTGAAATCTCCTACCTCAAGAAGTTGATCGGAGATTTGTCGTGGAAGAAGAACGTTGCGGAAGAAGCGTCGGCGTCGCGGTACTCGGCGTCGCATCGTCTATCTCCGAGGGCTCGGTGTTCTTCATTGCCCTTTCGTCGGAGGCTAGTATTCTTCGCGTTCTTCACGTTCTTTGCGTTCTTCGCGAAGGAGGATGAAGATATTTAGAGATTCTCCAAAGGTTTAACACAACAACCCGATAATAAAATAATTCCTCATCTTATTTTATTATCAACTAAAGAATATAAAAAAAAAGTTAATTAACGAACAATTAATTTAAATGCCCAATTAAATAGGGGCGTTAAGAATTTAGAAAAATGTGTCAGTTGACTTTCATTAAATATGAGTTTTCGCAGGTGCATTACTTAGAGGAAAAGATACGGTGGGGCTCGTGCGGGACCCACCTCACAAATATCCTACTAAGAGGGTAGGATATTTTGGATTGCACCCTATCCACTTCAACTCAGCTTAAGCATCTTTAATTGGCTTTTAAGTGGCTTTAAGTGAAATAAAAATAATGTTTTCGCACCACTTTATTTTATTTCTTAACTTAACCCAAAAGAAATTTAAAAACCACACCCGAGTAAACGCAACTCCGGAAGGGGCGTTTCTAAGAAAATACCGGCACTGCGATTCCATTGGTGCCCTCAGAATTCGATTCTGAGAACAGGTTCAAAAGTTAGAAAAACATGCTCGTTCGTTCACTGAACGTACCCGATCCAAACTTCGGAAAATGTTTCCGGGCATACCGAGCCTCGGAATCAGGTTCCGTTAGAAACTGTGTTCTTGTAAAATTCCAAAGATAATTAAGAAAAAAAATTTCTTGAAATTTACGGGTCCTTACATCACTCCCACCTCAGGGATTTACATCCCTGTAAAGATACATCATAAACTAGGGAAACAAATGTGGGTACTGAGCACACATCTGAGCCTCCTGCTTCCAAGTGCTCTCCTGGAGGTTCTCGTGCTGCCATCTAATGTGCACTAGAGGAGTCGACCGTCTACGTAGGACCCGCTCCTGTCGATCCTCGATCTCCACCGGGACCTCCGCAAAAGTTGCCACATCATTAACGTCTAGCTCCCCATGGTCAATGATGTGCGTCGGGTCGTGCACGTATCTCCTTAGCTGACATACGTGAAAGACGTCGTGCACCCGGTGCAACTGAGGTGGTAGAGCCAGGTGATAGGCCACCTCGCCAATCCTGTTGTGGACCTGGAATGGTCCGATGAATAGTGGAGGAAACTTGCCACCTCGTCCAAATCTCCGTAATCCACATCGAGGTGAGACATGCAAGAAGACTTGGTCGCCATCCTCGAACTCTAGTGGCCTCCACCTCCTGTCAGCGTAAGACTTCTGCCGGCTCTGAGCTGTCCTCATACACTCCTGGATGACCTGGACCTTCTCTGTTGTGGCCCGGACCATCTCTGGTCCCACAAGTGCTGACTCCCCAGGGTCTATCCAGCACAAAGGAGATCTGCAAGGTCTGCCGTACAATACCTCGTATAGTGCCATCCCGATGGTGGAGTGGTAGCTATTGTTGTACGCGAACTCCACCAAGGGTAGGTGGCCCTCCCAACTGCGACCAAAGTCAAGGACACATGCGTGGAGCATGTCCTCAAGAGTCTGAATGGTCCTCTCCATCTGACCATCCGTCTAACGGTGAAAGGCGGTGCTCAGATGTAGCTACGTCTCGAACGCCTCCTGCAACCCCTTCCAAAGTCGGGAAGTAAAGCGAGCATCTCGATCGGAGATGACAGATGATGTCACTCCGTGAAGCCGTACAATTTCTTGAATGTAGAGACGTCCCATGCTCTCCACTGATCCCTCCTCTCTGATGGGTATGAAGTGAGCCGACTTGGTGAGTCGGTCGACAATCACCCAGATGGAGTCGTGACCTATGGAAGTGCGTGGAAGTCCAGTCACGAAGTCCATAGATATCCCGTCCCACTTCACTCCGGGACCTCGAAGGGTTGTACCAAGCCTACTGGTACCTGATGATCTGCCTTCACCTACTGGCAGGTGAGGCATCGTGAAACGAACTCTGCCACAACCTTCTTCATGCCCGGCCACCAGTGCTGTCGTCTGATATCCCTGTACATCTTCACCACTTCAGGATGTACCACCAAAGGAGAAGTGTGAGACTCTCTCAGCACTCGTCCCGTAATGCAACTGGTACCAAGGTACATCCTTTGAAAAGGACGTTGTGCTCTGCTCTAAAGTAGAAACCATCAGGTGCCCGTCCTGAGGATATCTGTGCATGTCGCGTCTCACAGTCAGCATCCCCACGTTGTGCCTCACTGACCCGCTGTTGTAGTGGAGGAGAGACTGTGAGTGACTGAAGGAAGGCTGATCCATCTCTATCAACAAAGGATATCCGTAAAGCGGCTAGCTACTATATCGCCTCCTCAAGTAGCTGAATGCCCGTCTTCCTGCTGAGAGCATCGGCTACCACGTTCCCCTTCCCAGGAGTATAGACTATCTCAAAGTCATAGTCGTGGAGGAACTCGAGCCATCACCAATATCTCTGATTCAGTTCCTTCTGCGATAAGATATACCTGAGACTCTGATGGTCAGAAAAGACTCTAAAGCGCTCACCCATCAGATAGTGTCGCCATGTCTTCAGAGCGAAGACCACGGCTGCTAAATCCAGGTCATGGGTAGCGTAGTTCTGCTCATGCAGCCTCAACAGACGTGATCGATAGGAGATCACCACCCACTACTTCATCAGGACACATCTGAGTCCGGTCGTTGATTAATTGCAGTAGACAACGTACCCTACTCCCTCCTTAGGCAACCTCAATATAGGGGCGCTGGTCAATCTCTGTCTCAGCTCCTGGAAGCTCTGCTGACATCTGTCTGTCCACAAAAAGGGTTTCCGATTCTTAGTAAGAGCTGATAGTGGTGCCGCAACTCTGGAGAAGTATGGAACAAATCTGTGATAGTATCCAGCTAGTCCCAAGAAACTCCGCACCTCCATTACGCACCTGGGTGGCTCCCAAGCTAGCACTACCTCGATCTTCGCAGGATCCACTGCAACTCCTGCCTCGGAGATGATGTGTCCCAATAAGTGGACCTCACATATCCATAACTGAAACTTCGAGAGCTTTCCATAAAGGTAGTGCTCTCGAAGTGTATCTAGTACAACCCGTAAGTGGTAGGCGTGTTCCTCCTCAGTCGTTAAGTAAATCAAAATGTCGTCGATGAAGACTACGACAAATAGATCGAGGTACGGCTGAAATATCCTGTTCATGAGGCCCATAAACACTGCTGGAGCATTGGTTATGCTGATTGGAATAACCATGAACTCATAATGGCCATACCGGCATTTGAAGTCCGTCTTCTGCACGTCCTCATCCCGAACTCTAAGCTGGTGATAGCCTGACCTGAGGTCTATCTTCGAGAACCACCGTGCTCCCATGAGCTGATCGAAGAGGTCATCAATCCTCAGTAGCGGATACTTGTTCCTCACCATCACCTGGTTCAGGCGATGATAGTCGACACAATGTCGCAAGCTCCCATCCGCCTTCTTGGCGAACAGTATCGGGGAAGCCCAGGGTGAAACAATGGGTCGGATGAATCCTTTTCCCTGCATGTCCTTCAACTGTACCTGTAGCTCTAGAAGCTCAGCGGGGGCTATCTGATATGCTGGTGTCGATATCGGGGCTGTCCTGGGGTATAGGTCAATATAAAAGTCTACCTCTGTGTGAGGCGGTAGTCCTGGAACGTCGTCGGGGAAGACGTACACATACTGATCCACCACTACAGGAAAACTAGGACTTCGCACGTCAACTGCTCCTAGGATGACGCTAGCCAACTGATGAGTGATGGGCTATCCTATCCTCTGCGGAAGTCCATCCTGTGCTTCAAAGGCTCCCTTCTTGCCGATGAAGGTAAACATGCTCTTGTCGGTGCGTACACATCTCACCTTGCGCCTAATATAGTCAATCTGTGCATGGACTGTAGATAACCAATCCATGCCCAAGATGACGTCGTAAGCCCTCGACGCCGCTACAAGAAGATCCCAGCCTATGCTCTCGCCTCCTAAAGTAAGATCACACTACCTACACAAGTGCGTGATCGTAGAATCCACTCCTGTAGGAGTCTCTAGCCGTAATGATTGAGCCAGCGGCTCTGTCGGAATCTCCGAGCTCCGAACAAGGGCAGCAGCTATGAAAGAGTGACTCGCTCCTATGTCTGTAAGAACTGCAGCAAGGGTGGAATAGACACGGATCGTACCTCGAATCATCTCGGGAAGGCCGTGGTTGTAGGCCTCCGCTGCCTGCAGCTGTTCCTGTCTCTGCCCGCAAGCTCCCTGTGGTCGGGGTGGACCTCCTGGTGGTGGTGTTGGTAGAGCCTCAAAGCGCCGCCCACCACCTACTGCTCGACCATCTCCTCTGCCTCATCCGCCTCCTCCTTGCGGACCGCCATAGTCGACCCTCTGCCTCTGCCTGGGTGGCCCCTCAACTGTCTGCTACTCCTCAGCACGGTGGGTCAGGCAGTCACGAGCCATGTGGCCCTTCCGGCCACATGTGTAGCTCTGCCTGCCTCTCGAAAGACTGGGTCCACGCTGTGTGCCCTGCACTGTTGAGCCAGTGTCCTGAGGTCATCTGTGTGAGGGTCTGGTCTGCCTGGACCCCTGAGTCATCCGTAGACTGCCTGCTGCAGAAGACTCTGCTACGTGCTGCCCTGCGGTAGGTCTCGTTGCTGATGAAGTCTCAGTAAGGAAGCTCTCGATCAAAAGGGCTCGCTCCAGTACTCCTGCCTGAGTCAGAATGCTGAGGGAGATTAGCGATGCCCTGATCTCATGTCCCAAACCCTTCTCAAAGGTCCGAGCCCAGAAGATTGGGTCCCGTACCATGTCTGTCGAGTAGCGCGAGAGATCGGTAAATCTCGCCGAGTACTGGGCGGCCGTCAAGCTACCCTGCCGTAGCTAAAGAAGCTCCTGGATGCGTACCGCATGGAGGGTGGCCAGGACGAACTCTGAGCAGAAGTGGCCCTCAAAGTATGTCGAGAGGAGAGATGCCTCATCGTGCACCTGGAGCATCAAGCTCCACCATCGGCCCGCTGCTGCGTGTAGTAGGCTCGCTGCGAGGATCACCATGAGGTCTACTGGTGTCCTCACTAGCCTGAAAACTCGTACAACTACCTCCAGCCAATCCTCGGCTGCCTGGGGGTCTGTCTCCCCACGGAGCCTAGGCGGTCTCTGGCACTGAAACTCGTGCAGTGCTTCAAGGCGACGTGCATCGTCAGTGGCTAGGGCTGGAAGCATTAGTGGCTCGGCGGGTAATGGTACCGGCGGTGCCTCAGATGTCAAAGCGCCCTGTACCGAGGCCTCGTTGCTCGGCGGGCTGTCGTCACGCTCAACTCTCGAAAACCTAGCTGGCTGCCATCGTGGGGCCATCCTGAAAAGAATCAGGTGCACCACGGTCAGAACTGTATACCTGGTGAGCTGACATATAATAATCATAAAGAAAACTTGAAACACACATGCAATCAATGTTTTCATTCATTAAGTTGGAAATCAGAAGTCAGGGTCCTGGTGTACGTATATGTCGGCCGCCGCCCCAAAACTGGACTCCCTGGACTGATAACCACACCCAATACGCTTAACACTATTGCTTCACATAGAAAAAGATCAGAGTCTGTGGTAGAACCGAACACCTCTGATACCAATTTTTCACGACCCATCCTCGGGGCCCGTGCCATGACTACCCCAAGCCCGCCTTCCATAGTCCAGGGGTTGGCGACTAGCACCAAGGTGTAAATCCTGGTAAAAAGGGAAGGAATTGCCTTTGTAAGTAAACAAACACTACAGAGCAAGCAAGCAGAAGAAGTAAACACTATGAAAAAACTGAGTACAACAATAAGTGATGAAAGTTAGTGGGCCAGTATACAATCCCAAATAGAAAGTAAAGTACAACTGGAAAGGGAAAAACACAAACTGAAAAGTAAAGCCGCAACGTCGAGCTGTCCACTAGAAATACCACATAATGGGTGGGTACAGATATCCTCCACTGCTCCTCGGGTCCAGCCGACCGCTCCGAGTACGTCTCGCCCAGTGGTCCACCTCCAGGTACCGTCCTGCTCCGCAAGCCTCAACCACAATCCGCATTGTATGTCATCTGTAATCCAACACAATGTAGTGCGGGCATAGCCCGTGCACGGGTAAGTATAAGCTACTCAGTAGGGACCCCGAGACCCCCGAAGGTCTCCCAGAATCCATAAAGGATAAACCAAAAAGTAAAGATACAATCACGAAGTAACATCCGACATGACTTAGGTATATGCCCATACATATACCTAAGTCATAAATTCTCGTTCGGATCCAACATCTGAATCCAAGTACAACCCAGTCCACACAGGAAAGCAAAACATAAATCCACACAAGATAGCACAACACAATCTACAAGGGAAAGCAAAACAAGATTCAGCTCACATAGGTGTACTTCTTCATATGACAATAAAGATGACCAGATATTGCCACTGTTTCATCTAAGTCGTCGGACCCACAAAGGATCGATAGGTACTAACCCCCACAATGACTAAAAAAGGATCTGACCCACAATGGATCGATAGGTAACTAACCCCTGCAATGACCCACAAAGGATCTAACCCACAAAGGATCGATAGGTAACTAACCCCCGCAAAGAACCACACAGGATCGGACCCACACAGGTTCTGTAGGCGATGGCCAACACATGACCGCTGAGCGCTGACCCACACAGGATCAGACCCACAAAGGATTGGTAGGACTGACCCACAAAGGATCGCTGAGTGTTGTAGTCATCGTCGTCGAATCCACTAAGGATCTCTGCACAGTCGTCATCGTCACAGTAGCAGTCGCGGCAAACTCTTGGGTTCCCGCACACAACAAGCTCATTCGGGAGGGTCTGCTCCACGAGCTGAGAGGCTGATACATCAACTGACACCTAGTCTAGACGTAATGTATCCAAAAGTTCTGTATTTTCAACAGGAACTCAACGTCGCAGACGGCGCGTCAATCGGACGCCCGGTCTGAGACTTATTGGCTTTTTCGTCCCAGGGGCCAAATTGGTTTTTAAGTCAAAACCAATCCGACCGTACTCCACCTGTGTCCAAAACTCGGGTGGAGTAAGCCAAACGATCCGTCTCACTAAGAGGAATTCAACAAAGTCGACGGCACGTCAATCGGACGTCCGAAGCCCTAGATATGAGCGTTTCCACTCCGAGGGCCCGGTTGGTTTCGTGTACGAACCAACCCGGCTGAACCCAAAGTATTCTAAAACCTTGGGCGTAGTATACCAAAACGACCATCTCGATCCAAGGATCAATCTCCGGTGACGGCGCATCGTTCGGAGGCCCGTAGATCTAGTTATGAGCAAAAGACCGAAAAGGTCCGAAAATGGGGGGTCTAGGCCCGGACCGACCCGGCCCAACCCCCTTGGGTCTGCCCGAAACGGGTCAACCCGACCTGGGTCTGAGTCCGACCCGGCCGGCACAGCCCGTCCTGGCCGCTGTGGCCCAGCCCGGCCTGAGCGCGACCCGGCCCGGCCGGCGCGGGCGCGGCCCGTCCGCCAGGGTCGGCTCGGCCGGTTACGGACGAGCGGCGCGGGGGTGTGATTCCCCCCCTCCGTGAAGGAAATCTGCGGCCCCGCGTGGGGCCGCCCTCACCAGCGGACGCAGCCGGGCCGCCGCGTCCCGCTCCTCCGGTCCTGCGCAGTCGCGGGACCGCGTTGCTGCCGCCGGGGCTTCATCCGCGACGGGTCTTCCCGGCGGCGCACCAGGTGCCGCCGCTCCCTGGCAGCCGGCCGCTGCCGGCCGCCGCCTCCGGCCGTCGGTGCCGCCTTGCCAGCGTCGCGTGCCAGCGGGTGGTTCCGCGGACCACCGAATGCGCTCTAGTGGTCCGATTCGCCTGCGGTCTTCGCCAGTGATCGTCTCGGGACCCGACCTTCGCTGCAAAGCCTTCAAAACGCCCGATCGGCTTGTTTCGTCATCGTCCGTCAATCCGCGCATCAACAAAAAACTGCGGAGGGTTATCGGGCCGTGTTTGATTGGCCCGCACCCTCTGCGTTAGGTGATAACAATCGGGAATAAAATATTCAACACATGAAAAACGAACAAGGCACAATTTTAATAAAATTAAAATTGAACTTTGATCCCAGTTCTTTGTTTTAGATGAAACAACCATGGTAATAAATATTGTTCTCAAATAAACCCCCTTACTTGTAGCTGTCGTCGGATGAGAGTTCTTCGCGGAATTGACCGTCGCGGAAGAAGAGGATCGTCGCGTCGTGTAAGGGAGTCGCGTCGTCGGGGAAGGGCGTCGTGTCGACGATCTCTGAGGGTTAAGGAAAACATACGGATTAAATATCACGTATTAAATCCGTTTTAAGGGTAAAATCCACAAAGGAATTTAAAAGATTTGAAATCTCATACCTCAAGAAGTTGATCGAAGATTTTTCGTGGAAGAAGAACGTCGCCGAAGAAGCATCGACGTCGCAGTACTCGGCGTCACATCGTCGATCTCCGAGGGCTCGATGTTCTTCGATTCCCTTTCGTCGGAGGCTGGCGTTCTTCACGTTCTTCGCATTCTTCATGAAGGAGGATGAATATCTTTAGAGATTCTCCAAAGGTTTAACACAAAAACCCGATAATAAAATAAGACCTCATCTTATTTTATTATCAACTAAAGAATTTGAAAAACAAAGGTAAGTAACGAACAATTAATTCAAAGAATTAATTGTAAAATTTAACAGCCCAATTAAATAGGGGTGTTATGAATTTAGAAAAACACGTCATTTTAAATTTATTAAAGATGAGTTTTCGCGGGTGCATTACTTAGAGGAAAAGAAACGGTGGGGCTTGGGCGGGCCCCACCTCACAAATATCCTACCAAGAGGGTAGGATATTTTGGATTGCACCATATTCGCTTCAACTCAGATTAAGAAGCTTTAAGTGTCTTTTAAGTGGATTTATGTGAAATAAAAATAAAGTTGTCGCACCACTTTATTTTATTTCATAACTTAACCCAAAAAAAATTAAAAAACCACACCCGAGCAAACGCAACTCCGGAAGAGGCATTTCTAAGCAAATACTGGCGCTGCGATTCCATCGGTGCCCTCAGAATTTGATTCCGAGCACCGGTTCAAAAGTTTAAAAAACCCGCTCATTCGTTCACTAAACGTACCTGAGCCAAACTACGGAAAATGATTCCAGGCACACCGGGCCTCGGAATCAGGTGCTGTCAGAAACTGCGTTCTTGTAAAATTCCAAAGAAAATTAAGAAAAAAGAAATATCCTTCAAATTTACGGGTCTTTATAATCTTTTTACGGGTTTGTTTTCACATAATAGATTTTTGAAAACAATTATCATAGGTTCCCACATCCTTATCAAATGATTTTAAAAATCATGTAACCAGATTTGTCTTTACGAAATGATGTTACACTATAAGGAAATTATCGTTGTCATAAGAAATTAAAACATGTAGAAAAATAAATACCCAATATATAAAATTAAAATGTGTAGGTCATCACCCATTATCATCATTTATCAAATGACCAAAATATTTTTACCCAGTTAAACTAGAGTATGTTTTTCTTCTTCAATCCTTTAAGAACCTCAATTCAAAAATTACACTTCATGTCTTGAGTGCCTGGAATAGCCAAAAACCTTTATCAGGACTTGGAAAATAAAATATATGTTTCCGCTAAACCATTCTATCGATGAAGAAGTGATCAAAAATTCCAAGCAAAGATATCTTGGCTCTGTAAGGATTACGTTTTGATCCTTATGAGCCTAACATCACAAAGGTGAAAATCAAAAATTGATGGTGTTCAAGGTTATTCCATGTACAATTGTCCCATATCATTACTCATAACCTGAGAACCTAAAACTGTGATATAAAAAATATTCAATTGCCCCTTTGAAGGATGTTAGAGTACTCTTGACACTTGAAACCCTATTTAAGCTTTTATCTATCATTTCCCTTATATTAGGTCCATGTGCGTCAAAAAAATAAACATTCTTAAATTCAATCAAAGTTGTACAACCTAAAAATGTATCCTTTATGGTAAGAATCTCAAGACGACAATATTCTATAGAATGATACACAAAAACATATCAGGATGAAAAATGTATTGAACAGATTTAGTAAAAATCAATTATTCACTTGGTAAACTCATTATCTCAAGAGTATAGGTGATAATTAGGGTGTTAATAAATAAGGAATAAATATCATAGTGCATACATTGTATCCCTAGTTATATAAAATCTATTCTTACAATACCCCTGGTCTAGTAAAAAGTTATATTAATGAATTATTCCACCTTCTAGCTGCCATAAAATGTTCACTAGGCATCAACACAACCATTAGTGTTCTCAAAACATTGTTGAAAATTATTTTTTCTATAATTAATACACCAGGATTTGAATTCCATGGGCCACTCCAATCCTTCTATGGCCCTTGGATAGGAAAATAGATATCTATAGTTGAACATTCTACTGATTCATAAGTTATTTGACCTTCCCATGAGAAACATATTGTAGCTACATTAAGGTATTTAAGATCGTTGTGTGCCTAGACAACATTGTGGTAGAGCTCAGCACCTTGGAGTGGTCTGGGTCATTTATGGTATAATATTACAATACCATTATCATGACCTTCCAATTTGATCATTGATCCCCAATCCCCAAAACATGAATATTCTAGAAGATTTTACATCCTCAATGTTATGCCACCCTATTAAGTACCATTTAATAAAGAATGAATGTGACACTCCATTCTCTATCCTTTTATTAACCCACACCCAGTGATTCGAAACCATTGGGCATAGTGCTCTGGCATCACATAAGAGTTGTACTACCCAATGGTTCTAAACCCCTTCCTAGATAGCCATTCCTATATACCAAAAATTATAATTAATTTTTTTTATTCTTTATAAATCATTCATATCTCTTAGAAAATTATTGGTACACCTTTCATTGACCATGATATCAATGGATAAATGATTTGACCTACTAACTAAAGGCATCACCTAATTATAAGAAATAAAATATGATCTTCGTGAGTGATATTAACATCATGGTTGTATGTGAAACCTTAGTGTGTTATTAGCCATCCGAAATATGTCTTCCCCATCCCATATTCCTTGACTGAAATTTTTTTTATGCGTTACACATCCCATTCTCCAACTATCTACGTGGTCCTAACATCCTGGATACTTTCACTATCTTCTTATACCACCTCCATAATCTTCAATGGTTCTTGAGAAATAGTGGGGACAACTTTATTTGAACATTCTATCAATGCATATTGGTTTTGACCTATTAATTAGACGTATGTACTCCCTTAATGAAAGGAAACACAATACTCATGAACCCAAGGAACATCACAATAGAACTAGAAAATCTATGGTCACGTGGGTCATCCCAAGAATGTATTCGCTATATTCCATATTCAAAAATAATTGATCCATGATATATGAACATAAAAAATAACAATAGCATATATGAGCTAAAATTCAACACACTATATAAATATATGTTTTGAGATAAAATAAAATAAATTATATCAATAGAAAGTCTCACCTAAAAGATGCAACACTATTTCGATAGAAGGTATGAGGTAAAAATACCTAAAATACATAGATAAAAGTTTTGACTTAAAAGACCCTAAACTAAAACAATATAAGGTTCAAGCTACAAGTCCATTTCATACAACAAAAAAAGTCTAAATATTAAACACATTAAAAAAATTTAATATAAGGTCTAAGCTAAAAGACACTAAATAATAACAACATATGGTCTCATATAAAAGACTATAAATTATAGAAATAGAAGTTCACAAGATAATTATTCATAATCTACAATGATAGAATTTCAAAGAAAATAGAAGCTAAACTATTGTTATAGAGGTTCTGAGATAAAAGTCCCTAAAATACAATGATAGAAAGTATGATCTAAAATAACCTATAATACAATAACATAATTTCTATGAGAAAACTCCATAAACTAAAATAGAACAACTATTTAGTCTTCAATAGTGGAAAAAGTACTAAGCTCGTGATTCCCATCATATGGCTTTATAAAAAGTCATGTTATTCCAACCGGGTCCATCATCTTCGATAATAGATAAAGAACCCACACTTTGAGACATATATTCTTCCCAAGATATCATTTTTTGTATCTAATAATATTAAGATAGTTGAAGAAAATATTATATTGAGGAATGTCATATTGGTAGGAATTTGAGAGAATGTTTTTAAAAGATCTATTATAATTTAAACATTAAAATATTTGGATTTAGGTTTACCTAATATTATTGAATGATAGGGTATCATTGATGGTGGATGTAACATAATATCAATGAAATATAATGCAAATATAAAATAAAAGAAAACTAGAAAACAATATTGAATGATTTTCAAATACATTCAAATACAGTGCACATCAGGAGGAATCTCAACATATCTTTATCTCTCTCATAAATATATGATCGAAGGAAAATTTTCCAAATTAAAATTCTATCATAGCATGTGATTAGATGATTCCTTGTAATCACAAAGACTTTTCTCCAGGGAGATAATGGATTTCCATAATGGATAAATAGATTCAGTCTCCACCTTCATAGTCATCTGCCACTCCTCAAACATGGAAACATCATCAATTATAGACTTCTCCACAATGCCAATGAATCTATGTTTCTCCACCACCGTTTTTTCTAATACATGAAGAGAATGATGAAATTAGAAATACTCTACTGGATGACGACCAATTATGGCTAGAAGATAGTCAAATTCATTCTTCCCAACACAGACCATGTCTTGGTGAGTTTCTGCCTCCACCTAACACCAATAATCTCCATTTAATCATTTTTTCATCTTTGCTTCACTAGAGAGGAAGCCTTATTTTATACCACCCTCAATTCAAGGTTCCACCTCTCCTCTATCAAAGAGAAGACCTCATTTATGTACTAATGAATGGTTGAATTGTCATAACCCTTGGAAATAAGGGTGGTAAACAGAAATAAAAAATGACATAGATATTCCATCATCCCTTCCAAATGGGTCACCAAATATAAGGTTCAGATATCTCTTTATATTTTTTAGGGCTACATCTTGTAAAATAATTTAGTCCTCGGGGCTTCTTCAATGTCAATCCTATGAATAGGGATATATTTCAAGACTAGATTTCTTAGAGTATGTGTTTTTCTCACAGTTTTTAATGAATTTGGAAGGTATTCAGCATGTTTGTTTTACAATTTAGTTAATGGAATACCCAAGAGTTTAGGGATAGGAAACTCTATGATTGTAGGTGAAGATAATACAATAAAGGAAATATGGGTATATCATCCAAATGATGAATGATATAATATCAACAACTAACCAGTGGATATGAATAACATTAAAAACATTCCTTCCTATATTTCATTGCTATAAAAATCTACATCCCTAACCCCATCCATGGGTGAAGAGGAAATTCCCTCTTATTATAATTGACTTCATAGAACATTGGGTGACTTCCCTGAAGATGTGTTTCACTCTTCACCCTTGAGGGCTATAAGAATAAAAGGTAATGACAGGAGACATGAAAAAAATAATAAAAGTGTATAGTTTTTTAGAAGTATTCAACTTCTCTAAAACACACCTCCATCAAGGATAACATAATAGTTAAATATCTAATTATACCTCAAAATGTGGATTGAACCCTGCCACACCAAATGGCATGAAAAATGGGATATTTGTACTAATAAATGAGAATAACTAGGTTGGCACCTCATCCATATATGATTTTCAAGGGATGGGATCGTATCAAAATTTATGGTAATGAAACTAAATTCCCACCTGTATCCACAAAAATTGACACATGATTCTCTACATGGGATTGGTGGGGGACTATATACTTTTGAAATAATAATATGTCATACCAGGATAATCTATAATAAGAAAAGAGTCAAATTTCACTTATTTGAGGATTTATTAGGATAGTACTCTAAAAATTCGAATTTTTTCCATTTCCTATACCCTTTTATGGAATCCCCTACCCAATGGTGCTAAATATAGTGTCACTTCTCTAGAAATATATATCTCATCTCACTTCTAGGATAGTTAACCTTTTGATACCTCATTTTCATTCCCCCAATCACTACCAAATTCATCTCCAACAACCATCCAATATGGTGAATATATAGAGGATGGTAGGACTGGATGGTATTTTTATGCTTCCCAGTGTATCAAAAAAAATACATATAACTTCATTATATTTTGAATGGAATTACAACACTAAAATCTAGAGAGTATGTTTAGCCTTAACGCTAGCTCAATAATGAGAAATCCATTTTAGTACATAGGAATTTACTATGTTCCTCAAACCACCAATAGTGAACCATAAGAAAATATAATTCACAAAATATTATTCCTTTAATCATTATGTATAGGTCTCAAAAGAATTCCTTGATCTCTATAGGTTGGATATTAAAAACGTAACCCCATTAGGTCATGACTTGGGTGAAACCCTCCAATGGATGTTCTTCTTTAGGAAGTATGTTTCAAAGCTCATCGACTAAATTTATTTTCCTCTATGTTTTCCTCTATTAAGATACAACCCAAAATAATAATGTTGACATGGATAAACCCTCTAGAACCACACTCAATGTGGCCACATTGGTTTTCACATATACTCATAGTGAGAGTAATGGTAAATTTTTCACCTCTTAATGAGGTCCTAATTAGTTTATTGGCCCTCCCAAAACCTATTGATTTATAATCCTAGGATTTTCCTCATTAACAAATGGTACGTAAGAATTTTTTTTACCAGTTTGGATAACTAAACATTATGATATGAGTGGATCTAACAATCATAATAAGGTTGGGACAAACAAATTTTTACATCATGGGCAGGATGGTTTATCTTGGCCAAGCTCTTCGACCTACTAAACATCATCCAAAACTGCGGATCCAACCATATATACTACATGGATCCAACATGAAGTGGGGGAAGAAAACTTGACTAAATACAAAGAAAATGATGGGTAAAACAAAATATTGTGTACCATTCATAGAGGAGATCCCCATCAATGTAAGTAAAATGGATTCCCTCACAAAGTGACATCATATAGTCTTACACATTTATTTTTCCATCATATCTTAGATCATATTATCCATGTGTAGTATCCCATTGGGTTTGAAGATAAAATAATCATAGAAGACCATAAAGGCCATAACCCCCCCTCATTCCTTTAGTGTAAAGAGTATTACCCTTATAATTCATAAAAAATGGTTTTAAATGGACATTGTGGATACTTTATATGTTTATATATTCATACCCCCTTGTTGATCCCCCATCAAACCCCTTAAGACATGAATGTGTCCTCAAATTCATTGGGGGTATTTTCCCTAATAAATATTGAATAGAGGGTGAAAATGTTTGTTCAACATAGGGATGGATGTCCCACAGATATCCACCCCTACTATATAAGTCATCATAATGAATGTGGATACTCTAAATCCGCCTTTTTAATTTTTACAATGTACGTTTTTCCTCTGTTACATATAAAGGATGCCATCCTAGTTGAATTTCTATTCAATATCAGAGACAGCCTCCCCTCCCTTATCTTTGAATTTTCATTCTAGAACTATTGGACATTAATTTCCCTTTTTTACTATGAGATTCCATCATAGAACCAGACATTGGATTCTATTCATCTAGATCAATATAGTTTTTCTTGATGAAGTAGCATTACCATGACCTAAAAATGATATCTATCTTGGGAAGGGGATCCTTCTGGAGCACATTTTTGGCCAACCAAATAATCTCTTTGGTGAGGGGAGGATTCCTATATCCATTACCTCACATAGAGCACGGAGTGGAAACTTTTTATAAATCTCTTTCAATGTAGGTGAAATTCATATCTTTTCAATGTCCCATTGGTTGATACTAACCTCAAAAATAATTAGGTGGAAAGTGTTTGTGTTTCAACTCCAGCGACTGAACAATTCTAATATGAGTCCCTTATTGCAATAAAAAAATCATGGTACATATAGCCTCATACATATGGATATTTTTCATCTTTGAGGGAAACAAAGACGTGATGTATTACACCTAGAAGGTCCATCCCCAACCCATTCCACAGTTTCCCCCTAATCAAATGTCCTAGTTGGGAACCCACCCAATCTTTTAGATGTTAGAAGACTTATTTATTATCGAATGATACATATGAACATCTAAATGAGGATTATTAATATTCACATCAATGTTTTTGGTCATGAAATGAAATATATTCTCTTACGTGTTCCCTGCCTTGGTAAGGGAATGGGAATGTCATTGGTAATACCAAACCCATACAGGGTCTGAAAATATGAAAGGGGATATTCCTGATATATTTTTCTCATCTTCTCTACATGAATCATCTAAAATAACCCAACAACATAGGATAAAGTAGAATCTTCACATTCTATGATAGTGTCACTCATACCATATGAACTTTATTTAATGGATTTTGGGGATGATTATGAGTGTCATAATAAATTTGTATTAAATCAATATGTTAAAGCATGATGATTGAAATCCCGTTAAAAGAAATTCTTAATTCTAGCAGCCTCATACACATCCTATGAACCTTCATGGTATTCACAATCGCATAAATAAATCATTGAAAACATGGATTAAAAATATTTCATGGGGTGCATAAAACACCATAAAATCTTTCTTCTTCACAACCATTAATGAGACTCGGTATATCATCATACCAACATGGTCAAACAACATCCATAATTGTCATGCGATCACGGGATTGAGCCAACCAATATTGTGACACCATCAATGAAAATTGTGTATCTAAATGTCCAAGGTATGGATAATTACTAAATATGGATTCATGGTTAGTTTGAACAGGTTCTAGGAAGGAAAAATATTTTGAACTGGTTCCTGAAATAACAATATTGATTATGGATCTGATGATTGGTTCTTGAGGAATGGTCTTGAGAAGGAGTCACATGAAAATAAAAAATTGAACGATGTCTAAAAATTGGGAAGCCAGTGAATTTTAAACCCTCTATTTACTTATTTATAGGGACTTATGTAGAATACCAAATGTTTCATACAAGACAAATCTTCTCCCAAGACAGTGATTATTATTATCTCTTATGCATTGGGAGGGAATTAACTTTTCTGTGAACCTATCCCTTATCCACGCAGACATCGTTCATGACGGGGACTTTTTTTATTAACTCTAAATGAGAATTAGGATGTTCACAAGGGAATAAATTCATGAAATATAGGTTTTATTTAGCCTATGTATAAAAGTAATAAAAATGTGGAGAATACATGAAGATTGCAGAACCTAAAATTGGACACATGATCGCATGAACTTCATAGGGTGATGAGAAAAACTCATGCATAGTGCATAACCTACAAAAATATAAAAATATTCCCCATTGAAAAAGGATACCTATTTCTAAATAGGCATCCATGATATTTAATAATCATACGATGACTGCCTGGTGAGTCCGTCGAGATTAAGTGAATTGCGAGTCAACGAGCGCCTGGAAACCCATAAAAAATCCTTGAAAAATATGGAGAAAATATCCCAATGGTAAAAGCCTATTGCAGTTATAAATCCCCATGTGATGCGCTCATATGGTTCATGAGACTCCAAAGAATCCCTAGAGAAATTCCCTAGTTGTCATTGATGGTCACACTGACATGTCAACCTTTCCATGTGAAGGGTCATGGACATGTCCAGGCGATCCCGATCTCCCCCTCTAGATGAATATACAAATAGATAGGTTTTCCATGACAAATCTCAGTCACACCAACAAGACCCTTTATTGGTTTTACAATGCATCGAATATATAGAGATTAATTTTCATAGACAACACCCTTAAAGACATGTGATATCCCTAGACTTTTTCAAATAAACAAAAAAATTAAAATAGAAAATGAAATGAGATTCTTCTGGGGGAAGATATGATGAACATATTCCAATGGATTTATATAAATAAGTAGATCTCTATTGATCAAATGATACCCCCTTGAAAAGACATCTTGATCTCATGAAGGCCCATTTAATATAATCATTGTCTCATGGAATGTCAGAAACAAAGCATCTTAGATCACGTGAAATCCATTTGAAAGACATTCTGATCTCACAAAGGTCCCAATAAATGCGGTCCTAACAATATAAAACCCCTCATGGAATACACATTTGATTAGGAAATACACGTTTCATATTTTGAGATTTGGTTGATAAAGCGCAAATCGTATGGTCTTTTCATCACTGAAAATCTTGTGATACCAACAAAAGGATTTCTGGAAGCACATGACACAAAATCCCTCCACTGACTCTAGCCTATACATATGAGAAGAATTCCGCACAAGGAAACAAATTATAAGACTGTTTAAGAATTTACTCCCCCCATTATAAGAACCTAAAATACTTGCAACCACATACTAGTGGAACCCAATAATCGAATATGACTTCTCAAAACGACATTTCAAGTTATTGAAGGGTCCTCTATTTGGTAATAATCTAAGGAACGTCCAAGAGGAACATGCGACATGCATATATACTTCACATGATCATCCATATTTCACTTGAAGTACTTTCGTTGGGTTATGTGAAGGAAATCCAAAAATCTAGTGCATCAAATGAAATCTAAAACAAGATGACAATAAAATAATCTAATTCACATATGCAATAGACTGACATAATTACTAAATGATAGGACTCTTATATGGGGAATATATATGTGGAACCTCTCATGCTTCTTATAACTTAATCAAATCATGAGACAATAATAGGTAAATTCTCCAATGTCATCTCAAGGACATTCAACATTCAATTTAAATCAATCAATGTCCTATAGAAAATTTATTCATGTAACTTGATGCCCTTTGTACATGTCACCTAAGGCTCATGAATCCCTCAAAGCTCACCATCCAAATCGTGAGATATCCCCTATACATGTATCTTAATATACATGGTGACACAAGATTATGTCAGTTGGGTCTCACAAAGCCATATGGTCATGCCAAAAAGATCTTGTGACAACTTTCAATCATGTGAGCCAGGTATTGCGATGAAACCAAGACATATAAATATAGGTCTTGCAATGTCCTTGAGAAAAGTGGGCCATGCTCAAGTTACGTCCTTCAGGAATGTCAAACTGGATCATGCAAAACCCTCTAGTTATACTAGCTAGATCATATAGAACCCTCAAAGAATAAAATTAGAAATCATTTAATGGCCTTCAGGACAACTAATCTAGGTATTTTGATCTCCTCCATACATGTAAAGCATTAACATATGAGGGTATACACACATTCTATTCAGATTATGTTGTGTACCACAGACAAGTCAATCAGGGCATGCTACTACCTTTGGGATTTTCCATGATATAGCCAAACATGTCCCAACATCCTTTTACATTCCATGTAGACAATCAAGAATGAAAAAAAGACAAGTAGGTCAGGTCCAATATGATTTCCGGAACATGATAACATATTCTAGCTTCCACATAATTGAAGACCTAAGTGTATGATGGAAAATCAAATTTAACTATGATTACTCTATTTCCTATAATTACTAGGATACATAGGACACCTTTATCTGGTTCATGATCCACGATAAATATCCAAATATTTCTCCCAACATGTAATCCAAAAATCCATATACAATGAGACTAATTATTTGTTATCACATGTTTCTCACACCTTGAGCATCTCACATGGACCTAAAATGTTTCAATGATCATTCCATTTTCATAGGGAAACCATACTATGTCATTCATAATCAGAATATTAATATAGTATGCCTCTAATACCATATAAAACTAAGTGGGTAATCATCCGTAAAATTAAACTACAGTGACTATAATTCATTTCATAATTTGGATATGTCGAACACCGTCATAATTCTCCTATCTCAAATGGGAATCCACCTTAGTTTTTGTCCCACCATGTCTCTAACACTACAACCATTAAGACATAATCTCTCTTATGGTCTAATCATTATTCCTCATCCACTGATGGATTTAGATGTCAACTGAACATTGATGACTCTGATTCATTCCATGATTAGGATACAAATGATTCCTTCGTAAGGATCAATATATATACCAAACATCCAAATGGATGTCCCATCATGCAAGCCCTACATTTCAATTAAATCAGACTTATTAACTTCTTTCCCTTATTTACTTTATAGATCAAGGATCATGTAGGCTTAGGTAGATGCAATGATCACATCATTTTCATAATGAATCTCCACCATCTGGGAAAAAATTAGTCTGTAATTCCCGATCAACGGTATGATATAATTTCCCCCATACAAGGTTATCTACCCAGGGTTAATTAATAAGGGAAATGTCAGTGAGTAATACCTGATCATATTTATCTATAATAACTCAAATTACTTCCATAACGAGGATATGTATGACACCTCCTTGAGGCTCAACCTAAATATTTTGTTGCATAGTTCCCATGTGTCTTTCTTTTTTGTATGACATTAAGCATCACTAGTTTAATGAAATACATGTTTAGTTATTCTTTTCATAAAGCAGGATATGTAGGCTTCCACATAATGTCGCAATCCAATCCCAAAAATTTTAACCACCTCCCTGGATCATAACAATCTCAGTAATTATTGGTTATATGACATAAACAAATAAGTAGATACCCACCAATGGTAATGGATAAATAACCTCGTATACATTCATATTGATTCACTAACAGGATCCACACTTTTCATATAAATTGTTTTTATCTATGATCATCCTGTTATACTAACTATTACAATATAGGTATTTAGAATAGATTCTTGAAAAAATCATAAATCATGAAGGAAGTCCTAGTTTTAGAAGAAACTCCCCCAAAAAGGGTGTGAGGATGCATCCCTATTGAATAATTCATGTTTTTATGTTTCAATGGGGTTGAAATTCTAGTCAAATGCATCCCTTAAGAAATAGGTATGTTCAATATTTTGGATGTGGGAACTATTGAATTTTTCAATGAATGTTGAATATGATTGGAAAACCAAACATGAATGATTGTACAAGACATTGAACCCCCAAAATCAATCCATAAGGACAATCCACCCACACCATTCAGACAAATAAAACATCATAAATTCGATGTGAGTTAATTAAACTATGGTATATACTTCAAAAGCTAAAAAAGATGGACTACCATATTCTCATCAGACAATTTTTCTCCAGTCACATGGGTGTCTTTATCCAGCTCTTTCTATTTAGACACCAGTATTCTTCTTGGGAACAATTTCAAAAATATGACATAAACCTAATAGCGTTTGTCAGATTTGGAAATAATAAACATTAATTGATTATCTGACCTATAATCCTCTAAACCTCAATAAACTATAAAATTTATTTTTCTAAAATCAAAATGAATTTAGGCATTTGGAAATGAGTCCTACCTCTGGATATAAGACATGTTTATGAATTCATGGGGGGAGTAAATAATGCCACCTTAAATAGTTCACAATATGTATGGAATATCTTAATGATTAGAATCATAAAATCATTTGGAATATTCACTGACTGAAAAAAAAAATCACAAAAAATCATAAAATTCAAATCAAATTTCCAAATAAATCTATAGAATAAAATTATCTTACGATATAAGGTAATAGTAACCTTATAGAAATTTTATCATATAAAACTATAAGGATCCCTTTGTCTAATCAAATTGATTAATAAACCATGTAATATTTACCTATTATATATAATCATTTAGTTCATTCTCTTAAAATCCATACATAATTCTAATAATCCCTCACTATTATTAGAGAATAATATTAGTGTTCCCTATAGTGAAGTGTTATGTATAGTAATCCAATTATACTCAATATTCCTAATATATATCTTTAGATAAGTCAACTCAAAAGTAAATAGATTATTTAGAAATATTTATATTGATTAAATACTGGTAAAATATAAGTGATAAATTTAATCTCCCTCTCTAGTGTAATTGATGAAAAATTACATAGAGAATAAATATTCAAAATAATTGAAAACTAGAGGGAATATAATTGGATATATTCCTCTACCTACTCCAAAAATTATACAATTTCATTGATAACTGATGTCTTCAAAATTACTAAGTATAATATTTAACGAAATTATTGTAAATAAGTATATAATGAATTTATAACGATAAGCTATTAGATAAAAACAATACCTGCATCTAGTTGTAGTCTATAAAATCCTAGGTGTGATTCAACCAATCCATGTAAATAATAATATGAAATAGGGAATATTTTAGGTGGTAAATTTAAATATATTTCTATATCTTACCATTAGAACTCAGATCATAATAACATTCTCATACCCTCTGAGTTTTTTCCTAAGAAATCATCATGGGTTAGTATACCATCTATGTATTCCATAGCCGACCCTAAATAATTCACTAACCTTCCATATATAAGTGTGTATATTTAACTAAAATTTAAATAAATAGAACCTACTAGACTAAAATTCACAAAAATAATACATTGTGCTCCAGATATCTTTTCGAATGTTTTAGTTGGGATCTTGTTAATTTTATAATTAGTAACTCATACTAGTTCTATGGTCTAACCTATGTGGATCAAAACTCACCTCTAGACATATGCCACAAAAATTTCTATTTTTTTTAAATTTCTACCATTATTTATGGAAAAAACAAAATAATAAAATACTCAAACACTATTAAAGCCCATCTTTCCAATAATGAGATGCCTTATTCTATATCAATCCTCTTCAACCACCTCCAAGAGAAAAAATCAACAAAAAATCAGTATCCCTATATAAAAATAAATCTCTTATCAAACATTATAAAAATATTATAATGGTTTCCATTTTATCTATGTTGATAGAAGACTAAAAAAACCCTTATCTAAGGAGGTGTGATATATTAATTTAATCCCTAGAATACCTATTACTTGATACCATATAATACATATTCAAATAACCTACTCATACTGTAAAAGAATCTACTATTTTAAAATATAATTAAATATGATTATTTTTACCCTTAAACGTCTTTTAATCTCTTCTGTTTAATGAGGGGTTTAATTAAAATATTATAGGGGATGAATATTGTCCCTAAATTGATGAAAAATAATAATAAAATCATAAAATAAATAAATTCATATATACATTTCATATTTAATATATCAATAAATAATTAATTTAGTACATTTCTCAACATATAAGTAATATCCATATAAATTCACTATTGACCACTAAAAAGTAGTAGAAATAACAATTCCACCAATGGTTTCTATATGTATCACAAATGTCTCGACTCTATGAAGGAATATCCCTTATTCCTTGATATATTTGATCCAATATTTAATAGATATAGATAAAAAAGATCTTAATAATAATCTAAATATTCTTTTTATAATAAGAATATTAGATAAAATAATTCAATAAAATTATATAATGATATAAAAAATTTATATAGGTCTCAAAATTCCTAAATTTCCTATGAAATATTAATTGGATAATTTCATAAATAATCCATACATTTCATCCCTTTAAACACTCATTCAAAACATCACATACATTATTAAATATTTATAAAATATTATAAGTCATTCAAACTCATCAAATTCTTAATCGTATGATTAATAATATAGTGTGATAGAATTTTAGTGGATGAAGGTTTCCATTCTATGTGTTATCTCAGTAAAATACCCAAGCATAATCACCACAATATTGTGACTTTCACAATCCTGCAGTTCGCTCTATAATAGACCGAACATAATCTAAATTATTATTTCATGGTTAATAATTTTAATATTTATTCCCATCCATTTTATAAATTCATTAAAAGCTTATGGACTTGTCAATCATTATCTAAAATTCAAATCATAAGTGACTTTTTTTAAATGACATCAAAAACATATATTGGTTACTTTATAATAATTTGGATATATTTTTAAACATTTTAACTATATTTTAAATAATATTTAAATAATTAGAAAAAAACTTCTTGAAATCCTTCTTGATATCAACCAAAACACTTTTTGGGTATCTCTAAATATTTTTTAAATATAATTCTCATTTAATCAATTACAAAGTGTTGCATATCATTAAAAATACTGTAATTTTAAAACCATAAGTGTTTGAAAAAAGAGTCCACTAGTAATGTAACTCGCATATATCTTAATATATGAATTCCTTTAAATGATCCAAATTTGTTTGACATTATTCTCTATTTGCAACTCTAAACAAAAATAAAAATATAATATATTTACATAAAAATATATAATTATTAAGAAAGAAAATTAAAACCTTGTTGATTAATTATGGGGAATGAATATGAATAGTCACATTATGAAACCATTATAGAAATTAAAAAAATGATTTTTTTAATTTGAATGAAATTAAATTTATAAACCTAAAATAATTATATGATCACATTATATATAGAAATGTATTTTTCGTAATATTTGAAATTGTATGTAACATGAATTTTTATTTTTTGAATCATATAATTAAATATTATAAAATATTTTATTAATGGATAATTTGTTCATATTGATTTAATTTGTAAATAATTGGAAATATGAATGAGAATGGTTAATATTCTAAAAAACATTTTCCAATAAAATCAATTTTTCACTATATCTCATCAATTTCATTAAAAGTTGAATTTATAAATTCATAATTTTAATTTCACGAAATGAAAAATATTTCATGATTTATAATAGTAATATTTTACTAAGATTTATTTTTGGGATTTTTCTAAAAAACTGATTTTTAGTGGAATAGTGATATTTTTTTTCAAATAACATTACCTTTATGAAATTATTAATATATATTAATATCATATATATTCATGAAAGATTTATTTAAGACAATTATATATTTTATATGCAAATTTTACATTAAAAAATATTCGTTTCAATTTATTAAACCATACTTTTTATTTTACATCATAAGTAATATTTTCTCATAAATAATTTAAAATACCTTATACATTTCAATTTTTTTAAATATTAATATTAAAAATTAAATTAAATTAAATGGATTTAAGATTTTTAATCATTGTTTTATTATTACTAAATATGTACAAAATTATTTTTAAGCATAATGATTGTGTTTTTTCGGTAAAAATGGTTACTACATTAAAATATAAAATATGAAAAATAATATTTCAATGGATGATGGCCTTGAAAAATGATTACAAAAAGTATATAATTGAGTGTATAAGGTTTGGATTAAACCTATATATTTCCCCCACTATAATACTTAATAAATTTGGACACACATTACCTATTTAACTTGTCCACCATTTATATTTAGTTGAAATATATACAAAAATACCATTCTAGGTGTTTATAAAGTGGGAATCTCCCCACCTCTACAAGGAAATCATATAATATTGGATTCATCCTAACACCCTATACATTTTCATTCTATTAGAGTATTATTTCACTCAATTAAGACAAAATAGGTTCTGTTTTGGTGTACAACTCTCCCAATAAAATGATAATATCTTGGTATTAGGCCATGAAATCATGTTTTGGATGTCTAGTATTATGAATTCCATCAACATGAATTTTTTATTATTATTATCCATGGTTCCATTTAGTTACAATGATACAGAATCCTCTCATTTTAATGTTTATTATGTCTACATTTTAATTAATTATTCCTACCATAATATTTAACCCTTGTTCATTCTATAATTTCCCGAATAATTATTTTCCCATACTGGGTATCTGAGATCATCCATTCTTTTGTTTCCATTTCACTAAGTTAAGAAGAAAAGTGTTACACTTGAAATGTTTTTACCGATAGATTGTGTACAATAATTTATGGAACATATTGAACAATCATTATGGATTAAGTAGTTTCATATATAATTAAATAAAATTGATGCAAAGAGTAGGGGATCAGGTAGTTATTATTTCCCGTAATTATTCAATGCACTAAACCTAAGACGATACTTGAGATATAAGAGATGTAATATTGTTTATTGACATATATTTGTGTATGGTTTTTCCCTGATTTATCAGATGGTATCAATGTCTATATGTAATGTATTAATTTATGTAATTAGATTATAGAGTGTGCATCTAGGTCATTGTGATTAAGGAATCAGTTCTTCTCATGTTATGAAGGGATATATCATCATCTATGTTCATTTTATTGATCTACTAAATTATTTCCATTTTATATATCACATTCAGGTATACATAATCACATAATAATTTTTCAAAATATATAAGGTGGCCATGGAAAATAATTTATTCCAATCTCATATAACCATCTCATTAATTATTGATTCTCTAAGTATAAACATTCCCTGTTTATTAATATATCATATCTCAATTTTCTATGTGGATGAGAACATCACATTCCCCTTATCGAAGTATATATGTGAATCATATTTACCTAATATGCATGTATCAAGAAATTTCCCTAAATCAACTTAATCCATATCCCCGAAATCATAAAAATTATATAATAGATTATATATCATCTTAACAATGAGTAAAGAGATGAAATGATAAAAAAACATACAAAAAACCTCTTTATTATCTAATACATAATTCATGTATAACAAATTTGTTTAATTATGATATTTTTATACTATTTATCTTGAAAGCATAATGTATATAGATTCAATATGAAACACACACCTCTTGAATTTAATAGGCATTATATATTGGACACTAATTGGAATACTAATTGGGTCACCTAGAATAAAAACTCATTTAGTTCCCTATGGGTCTATTTCTCTTCAAAATTGGATTTAGATAAATATTGGAGGGGGTATAAATTTACTTCTTAAAAATTTTATGCAAATTAGAATCATCACTCAAATTCATTTATACCCTTTTCCACTAAAATAAAAAGAAATAAAAAACACTAAATAAAAGAAATGAACATAGATAATCTATAATCATTCAGTGCATAGTGTTCTACTAGTTCGCTTTATCACTACTATCTCTCTCTCTCTGATTAATATGATTTTCACTATTCAGGTCCTTTTCATAGTGGCCTTTAATGTTTTGGGAAATGAAACTATAACATTCTATAAAAAGTTCCATGTGATTTCAATTGGTAACTCCTTTTTATAATTCCTTCTTCTAGACTTTCCATACACAGATGTATGACTTCAGACATTACAAATAATCATGTGTAGAAATATTTTGGTTCATCAACATAGTTTCAATAAGAAAATCATAGTTTAATAAAAAACCCTTTCTAGGAAATGAATAAAATAATTAGAGGATCTCTGAATTATCATTATTTTTTAAAATATAATATTAAATAATTCAACATTTTAAATATTATTCATAACATCCTCTAATTTGTATATGTTGAATTAGAGTATACATGTTCTTTTCCTATTTCATAAAATTTCCAAAAAAACATTATTTCATACGCAACTCTTCTTCTTTTTTAAATTTGAGCATCCCACTCTAATTATTATGCTCAAGAGTAAATAAAAAACATTTAGAAGTTATTTTTAATGTTTATTTTCATTAGAATTCATTAAGAAATTAAAAAATAAAGGTATTATGTTGGTACAACATGCATCTTCCTTAAAGAATTACTCTTATTAGAAATGGTACAAATTATTACATAGAACTTTTATTTTTATACATCACAACTTTTGATAATATCGTGGTAGGATTTAACATTCCATGGTGAAAGAACCATTTAACAAAACCATGGAATAGTGTTAAAACACAGTAATCATACATTAATATATTCTATATTATTTTTCTTCAATATCATAAGATTTTTGTTAATAAGGATTTACATGATGATATGACTTTTCCATAAATCATAGGACTTTATCAAAATATATTAACATTCCCACACCATTATTATTTTTTATGATTATAATACTTTAGAGTCTTGTTCTTTGTTTTTTTGAAAATTTCTAATACTACAAAATTATTTATCATAAGGTATTCTTGTGATTATAAGAAATTACAATGACAGCAAGGAATTGGGATGAATGTATGTCTATAACATATAGCTGCATTGGGATATTTATTTCCCTGTATAAGTATTTAATTGATAAAAAAATTTATTGTAACTCCATAAATGATCATAATACATATACATAAATGATGATAAGATTAATGGATTTTCAAACATAGATAATATTTGAAAATTTTAATTCCTCTTAAACATTATTCTGATAAAAAATAATAAGTGTAAAGCATATAAAAACTTATACAACTCAAATGTGAGGCTTCAACAATTTTAAAAGCATCCAATAAAAATATAACATAAAAATACAAACATATTCAAAACATTATTTATTGGTAAGTTTACATTATGAAAAATAGTAAAAATACAATACTGAGGGTTTCCTTGATTTTTGAAACACACAACAAAAAGGGTTATGTGAGATAAAAATTAGTATATGGAATAAACTATACCATTTTTTTATCATAAAACCCTTGATACATGAAGCATTGATTTTTTTTAAATTTTCATAATGAGAATTATTTTTATCATATTACTATAATTACTAATTAGAATGGTATGAATATCAATTATGAGTAAAATTTTTTGTTTAATCCATTATATGAAGTACATTTTTTGAAATCAAAAACAATACTAAAATAATAGATGTAACACATTCAATATGATTTATTGAATTTCCCAAATATAAAAGTAGATTACTATAAAGGAATAAAATTTTGAATTGAGGGGTATAAATAATTAAAAACAATTTAAAAGGAAGATAAATTCCATCACAAATCTACATTAGATGAAATTTAGAGAGTAATAGACTAAAATACATTAAAAAATAACATGATTACAAAGAGAAAATTTCCATAGTAACATAAAAATTAAGGTACATCTACCATTTGGCTCATGATGTATTTTGGAAGAAGGTTTGGGATGGGAAAATTGTGTACTCTGTATATTATTTATAAGAATTACATTATTGAATAAACCAAGACTAGGAGTGAAATGCATCCTAACATTTTTTTGGATCCATTTATTTCTTTATATTTTCTCCATAATGTGTTCATTGATAAAATATGATCAATAATCCTATTATTCGTTTCTTCATCAACTTTAGTTAATTTAGAGTACACAATCCTAGGATGTTGAGTTTTTGAGACAGATATCTGAACAGGTTTACTCTAGGTAAAATTGTCATCCTTGGATTCAAAATTAGGGTGTATTATAAGAGGACCAAAACTATACTCTAATATTTGGGGTGGGGATTGATATATATATTGGTTGGTGCTACACAAATAGATCAACTAGTTATCATTTAAAATAATGATTTCCCATGCATACCCCACCATCTTATAATCCCATCCCAATTTAAATAATGTATCATTGTAAACCCTCCTTTAGTCCAATTTTTTTATATTTATTAATGAACTCGTCTATAGGTTATAGAGAATATTTGAACCATATCTTCAATAGTTTCTACATTCCACTTATTTGTATAGGAATATAAATTAGCATATTATATGAGATAAGAAATTTTTTTGAACTACCCATAAAGAAACTATAGAGTTGGGTTCTCGTTGGGTGGGGGAGCTTAGTACTAACGAGGAATGTGAATCCATGGAAGAAATTCATAGATTAACTTTATCTTATCATTTTATAAACTATTTTTGGAAAAAAATAAAAATTGAGTATTTCTCTAGAATTAGTGGTCTGAATATTTTTGATCATTCAACCCTGATAATAAACGAGGTTTCACCATGAACCATTAGCTACTTTAATAATTTATATTCCCATTAGGTGATTTGAATTTAAATTCCCTTCCCCATATCAGCTTTACCTACCAAGTTTGGATGAGAGAAAAAATCTAATATTTGCATCTTCAAGACTTCCATTTAAGATTCTATCAAAAAAGTTAGTGATACAGATGGTTTATCCATAGAAACTACAAAATGATTTACCTTGGATGTATCAATTTACAAAACATCATTCTTTAGTTGGGATTACTAAAAAATATGTATAGGTATTGGAATAACTAGAGTGTTTAAAGTATTCTTGTTCAATTTATATTTAAACCTTGGGATTTAAATTTTTTAATCAAATTTTATTACCTTCCTTTCAACAATATAACAAGATTTCTATTCTATAATGATTGTTCCATTATCACAAGAATGATATCTTGTGAGAACTATTAATTTTGATCAATATATATATCACATCATATTGTTGATATTTAACCCTTAATTTTACTAGAATAACACTACAAGAACTATCTTTAATTTATCCCTTACATTTTTAGTTTCATTCTATACATTATTGAATGCTCCCAATGGGAGTTGTGTCACTAATATTGATTTAATATACAATTTTATCACCAATCTTATTAACTTTTCAAAATTTTAACTAGAGTTGGGATTTGGGGGAGTGGAATAAATCCTTATAAAAAATACTTATTGAGATATAATTGTCATATTTTTTGTAACAATATTATTTGGGAATAAAAACATCTTTCTACCACTTAGTGATTCTCCCATTTTATATAAATATTATATAGGATAATTTTTTCCAAAAAATAGAACATTGAACCCATTAAATATATAACTACTTCTAGAAAAATTAATTAGTCACCTAAACTATAATATTATAATATTATAAATCAAACCAAGTTAAGTCTTTATGAATTCTTATTGATAATCAAAATTAAACAATGAAACTTAAATATAATAAAATTCCCTCAATTAACCCTTAAAAAATTCAAATTTCTTCTAGATAATAAATAATTAACTATTTGATAATTTTTATGTTTTTTTTAAAAATTAGATTTATTTGAAAATATTTCCATTTAGTTAAATAAATTAGTTATGGAAACTTATTTCTTATTTATGCTCAGAATCTCACACATGGAATAATTAAACATTTCCTTGATCTCGTTGACTTCCACCATAACACTATAAAAATCATTGGATACTCTAATATAATTTTCTTTAATTTGGAAATAAAAATTATAGTCATTTAAATTATGATTTATTAGTTATTATAATTATTATTTCTTAGTACCAACCAATAGTAGCATCTTATTACAGCCTACTGAAAATAACCAATCATCATGTGCATTAATGATTACTAAAGTAGAAATATCTGATCGAACGAGATTGATTCTCTTGATATGTGATATTTTATCATACACACATATATATTTCTCTAGGTTATCTCTATCAAATTCAGCAACATATTATTCAATTCTTGTTTCATAGCAATCATTCACTTAAGGTTCCTGGTTTTGTGCAATGGTAACTTGTTTCTCTCAAGTAAAAACCTCATTAGAACTACTAAATTCCATAATTTTATCTTCAAAAATAGAATTAGTTAGTGAATAAATATCCATATTTGACTCCCTCTAAATCGTAATTTATCTTATGGATTGGATTACTAAATTAATATTGCTAATTAATAGTAATGATATCATTATCGTCATCTTCTACAGACTCCCCACCTTTCTATTTAATAACCAAATCATTTCTAGAAACATCCCCAAAAAAGTTTCATATTCATTGGAATACCCTTTTATAGGGTGTGGTTCCTCCAAAATATGGCCTCTTAAGAATCATCCATATTAATAACAAACCTTTTAGAGAACAACATCAACAAAATATATAAGGGTAGAACATCAGCATCTACATAGGCTTAAAAAATAATTAATATTGTTATTCATAAGCCCAAAAAGGCTTCCATTCACATAATTGAGAAAAAAATACAAAAAAATATGTATTGAAAAATAATTTTTTAAATTCCATAGATCATTATGCTAAGATTCTTTGAATAAACATAAAGAAGACACTAGGGACCATCCCTTAGTCCATTAGAGACTTCTAAATTTCTGAAATTCTAAAAAAATGATTCCATTTTACATGAATTTATAATTTCCAAATAAATTATTATATAATGGTTTTATATATACACACCTTCATGAATAAAATAGAAAACATCAATTATATCCTTAGAGGAAATAGTAGTGTCTATTTCAATAAATTTTGAAAATAAAATATCCCAATTTTGGACATAATAAGAAACCCCATTTTCATTAAATTATTTAACATTATTTTCAAAAATATAAATAATGTTCTTGTAATAAAAAATGAAAACTCTTTATTTAAAAAAGATACCTTTATTTGACATTATATTTGACGAACTTATCAAACCATGACCGATAGCTCACCCTTGCTACACACATTGACCATTTCACCTCTCCTTATATATCACTGGACATCCAAATTCTCTATCAACTATACACGTTGACTTCTCCATTCTTGTGATAAATTCAAGAGTTAAGAAAGAAATTTATTTAGGATTAATTCAGAATAAAGGATAGAGATAGATAGAATTCTATGGCATGGGAAGTATTTATTTCGAGCTAGCATGCAGTTCAACATGAAATTTATTTTGGAAAAAATAGTAATCCATAATTTCATGTTTATTGATGTTTTAGTTTATATCATCAAATGGACATAATAAAACAAGATATTTATTAGTTAAAATAATAAATACACTATAATATAAATGGAGTATATATCTAGTATATACATAAATAGAATTATATAAATAAATCGGAATAATGTCACATAAATTCAGATACTCCAAAAACAATTTTAAAATAGTCAAAACTATTTGCTTGTATAGACTTCTTTATTATATATACAATTTTATTGTTGATATAAATTAATTATTTAGGTATAGAACTTTTTTTGTGTGATTTGTTATGAAATTATTCCATAAATCTATGTGTTTGAATCTCTAATTGAATATTGGTTTTTTTATTTTAAAATGGTTAAAGTGTTATCATCTTTCATTAAGAGTGGTCAAAATTAAATCCAAAATCAAATAGGTTGTGAATCATAAATGAAACATGTTCACACAAAATTCCAGCTATAATGTACACATATTAAGTACTCGATAATGAAAAATTTTGTTTCATCTTACTCTAAAATGAAACTAACTATTTTCTTAACATGTGTCTAGTTATAAGTTTAATCTTCCAATATAACCTAAAACCTCTGAAATAAGTATTAGAATATGAAACCAAATTAAAATCATAACCTTATGGAAAAAATAATGTCAAATACATTCTTTATTTTATGTATGTTTAATATTTTTTTACATCTATCAGATGTTTCTCTTTCGATCTTGATTTTAATCATGAATAAATATATATAAAAAATAAAATATGTCATATTCATAGTTAGATAATATAATATCCAAATTATTAATCACATATTTTTTTTCCAACATGTTTCCCAACATCATCCTAATAAATATTTTTGTTACAAAACATAGTATATGAATAATTCATAATGCTTTCATGTCAAAATTATTTAAGTTATGTATGTATTTACATTGATTTAAGATATTAATAAAATATTTTTGGTCAAACTAAAAACAATGAAATATTTTTAATTCAACCATAATGAAAATTATATAGTTTTTTCATTCTTCCAATAATATCTACATTTTTGGTTTATTTAATGAAAAATTATATCCTCAACCAAAAATGTAAATGTAATGTACATTTTGAAGATGTTATTCTAAAACTAGTTTGCTCTGTCAACCCAATAATAAAAAAGTTGATAAATGAAATGAACCCAGAATTTCATATTAATAACAAGTCAATTGTTTATGAAAATATATAGTTTTAAAATATTTTAAAATAGAATTTAAAAATGATGTATGTTAAAACATGGAGTTGGTTAAAAATAAGGTTACTCCATTAAAATATGTTCAAAAATGTAGAATGTACATCCTTTAGAAATAAGTTAAGAAATATATATGATTCATATATTAAGAGGATCAAAATAGACTATATTATTAAAATGGGGCCATGGGTTTACTCATAATATATTCTTTACTCAAAGTTATAGCCATTGACAACTTCTCCAACCTAATTTCTATTTTTCACTCCTTCAACATCCTTCTTATTTCAATATACCAATTTAGTTTCTCATAAATATTAATTATATATCTTATTAACAAAATATTATAGCTTTTTAATATTTAATGGGTATAATTATTAATTCATATAAAAAACCCAAATCTTTTCACAGAAGGCTTCTTCTTTGGTTTTAGATTTTATCTGGTATAGGAATGAAGATAATTCAAAATGTTTTCTTACACTTAATTTAGTCCTCATAATATTATCTAATAATCCTATGATTTTCTATAGGGGTGGTTATTAATTATTATTGGATGTATAGGAAGAACACTTTCAATTTATTCATATTTAGTTCTTTCTGGACTAGACTGGCTGTGATCAAGTTCTATATAATCATCCATTTATCATAAAAGATTGATTCAAATATGGTTTTATCTAAATCAACACTTAATTCATAAACATGATTTTGTTTTTGATTGCTGAAATAAAATTCATTAAATTTGGAATTATTATATTTTTCAACAATCCCTGAATTCTTATTTTATACTCTATATGATTTATAATTACTACAGTTTCTTTCAAGGATTCCATTACCATATTTCGGATGAAACTAACCATGATTTTCTTTCTTGTTCAAGATGTACACATTTCATCTAAAAATATTTATGTATCCAACCATTGGTTTTATGTTATTTAATATCTCATATAGTGTTTTCATCATGATATGACTCATTATAACTCTATTGATAACATAAAATGATATGATAACAGAATCATCCCATACATAAGTACACATTCCATATTCACAAAACATTATTTTAACAATCCCATTCAATATATCATTATTACTTTTAATAACACCATTTTGATTATTTCTCTTTGAGTTAGTGAAATTTTATTTAATGCCAGCTTTTTTTTCCAAAATGAATTAAATTTAAAAATCATAAATTCTGATTCATTGTCACTTATTAAGTAATTAATTTTATAATCCTCTTTATTTTATATTAAATTATATATGTTTATAAAAACAACACGAGCATCACTTTTAAGTATTAATAAATAAACCCTTTAAAATTAAGAAATATCATAAACTAGTGGATAAAAAAAGATATTCCATGTAGGCCTTCGACTCTAGAGTGTACAATTATATCCATATGAATAATTTCAGGACATCTAGGTGATGAACCCAATTTGATCAGTCTGATAGATATCTTGTGTTTATTTCCCATTTGAAATTCATCACATAAATTATTTCTATCTAATTTAAGATTATGATAATCATGAAGTAATTCTTTTAATATAATTTTTTCATGAGGAATATAATTTACAACCTCTAAGAATTCTAATTGAAATCCAAGATTCAAAAATTTCATCATTAAAAACATTAACATTCAGTTTATTGAATGAATAAAAATAAATATTGTGAACTATTTCAATTCTTGGTGATATAAACTTAAGATATCTATCATTTTACATATAATATGCGTTATTTAGAAATCAACTGAAAATTTATTACTAAAATTTTGGAAAATACTTATTAGTTTCTACTCTTCTAAAATATATATAAAGTACATTATTGATGAGGTCTGAATTTGTATCTCCACTCAGATGTCTTTAATAGATACTATCCATAAAATATTTTTCATTACTACTCTTGTGGAATTTTTCTAACAAATAATTTCAAAAAGAAATATTTTTATCACAAAAAATCTATCAGTTCTAATAGATTTTTCATTCAAGGACCTGGACAACCATATATATGCACATATAACAAAGAATCCATATTTGACATCAGGTTCTACTCTAGTAATGTGACTATTTTTTATTTTATAATTTTTAGTATTTCTATGACTAAGCTGATTTTTAGAGTTTCCAGAGACTTCACAATAAGACTATGAAATATTGGACAAATTTCTATTTTATAAACTAGAATGAAAATAATTCATTTATATTTTTGGTTTTCTCCTTATTTTTGATTCAATATTTTTTATGTCCTTTGATCAAACATATAGATTGTTTTTGGTAATTATACCAATTATTAAAACATGTAACTTTATTTTTTTAATTCAATTACTTAGCCATTATTTATAAAATATTCATCCATGAGTGATATGAGTATAATTGGATTTTGTTTATAAAATATCTCAAATCTGAAATATTATGGGTATGTTCAACTTTTAATTTTGATACAATTAATAATAAACTTCTTATATGTTTTCAATTATTCCTGTTTATATTATAGAATAACAAATTATTTATTAAAATCATCAAAAAATAGTTTTTAGATTTAAATTTTTAGAATCAATAATAAATAGGTGGTTCCAAATAAGTTTTTTCCATGATGCATATATCCATCACTAGATTACATACTAATTCTTTAGAATTATAAATTGATTCATTATTTGATTCCTATAAAGAAATATTCTTATTTTATTTCTTATCATTCTTATAGTGTGATCTATTCATATACTTATTTTTATACCATTTCAACTTCTTAACCTAAGATAAATCATGCTTGATATTCCCAAGAATCTTAAACGCATAGAATAATACTTCTTTGGTATTATCATTGTATATTTTATACATGTTAATGGATTTGAAAAAAAAAATCTTTTTCTCTAAAAATTCTATATCCTGTTAGAAAATTTAGAATACTCATTACTTTGATATTAATTTCTTAATCTATTTTCATCAGATGGTTAAGAAATTTATTTCTCTTTATTGATATTTGAATCTTTGGAAGTAGTTTATTTTAATGCATCATCATCCATGTTTACCATATTAAAATAATTTATCTATTCTTCCATTATAGTCACATACATCATTTATATTATAGTGAGACTATTCATCAAAAACATTTCATAGTAGTACACTAAATAATATTACTTTAAATTTTACACCATTTTTGTGGTAAACTTTTCACTGATTTGATATCCTAAAAATATTTTGGAATTGTAGTTTCTAAGGATGCTTCATGTTTTATATTTTTATCTAATCATTAAGTCTCATGAGTAATACTATAAAAAACAACCATTCAAAATGTATCAAAATTTAATTTGGAATTGTTATATATTTGTATCAATACATTGACAACACCATCATAACAATTAGATTTAATTTTCCGCATCACATGTGTTTTATCACATTATGAAACCTAGATAAACTCGTCAAGACCTAGTATAAAAAATTTATAATTCATTAACATGGATTTTATGTCTTATTTTTCTTCCACTAATGAATCTCATTTCACATGTTCAACTTCACAAATTTTATAGGGATTTAGTTCTTTCAAATAAAACATTGGGAAATTATTTTCAGATAAATAATCATTTGAGACTTATAACCCCCATAGTTATATCCATTGAAATAAATATCCTTCACTATAAATATTCCCTCTCTATTTTCAACCATTATATCCATTTCAAAATTATAATTAGGAAATTATCATAACAGAGAAAAAATCTCACGAGTCTTAATCTCTGAAACATTTTATTCCATGTTATAGTTACACTATGACTCAAGAGGGGTGAATTGTGTTCTTAACATTTCACTCCCAAAAAATAACTAACTTAAGTTATCTTTATTATTATACCATATAGTAAATGGAAATAAATTTACATAAATAGAATGTATAACATATATGATTTTTTTAGATGAGTGACCCCATATTTCCCCCCAACAATGCTCCCACTTCAAGCATATTGATATTTATGTGTATTTCCTTTTCCCATGGACCTAAAAATTAAATACCAGTAACAAAAAAATTAAAAATAATCAAAGATAATTCAAATAAAATATCCAATTTCATAACACCTCTACATTTTAATTACTCAAATAGAGTAATCAATGTAATTTTTTTAGTGAATAACAAGTAGAATAATTACATGTTTTCTACACAATTTCAATAAGTATATAATGGTAAAAGAATAAATCATCAATAAAAGGAATGAATGAATTAAAAATGATAAAAAATATATTCATTTAATATATATATATAACTAGAAATAACATAGTATTACACGATTTCTTATTCTTGTATTTTCAGTAAGGATAACATGAGCATAAAGAGTATATTCACTCTTATTATGTTTCTAATGATCACTAAAAACATTATTTCATGCATGATACTTCTAAATTATTTATTCCCAATATATCACTCTAATTAAAACAATCAAAAATAAATAATATATTATCCATATATTAATTCCTTTTTTCATATAAATTCCATTAAAAATATAAAAAACAATGGTTCATGTTGGTATAACATGTTTCTTCCTTGGAAAAATACTTTTCCTAAAAATTGAAACATTAATTGCTTTATTTTTTTATTTTTTATCCATCATTAATTTTTTAGAAACAATAATTGAAAAATAATTTTCATTGTATACTACAATTTAAATAAATCACCTTGAATAATTATTAAAATACCTTAAGGATACATAAAATTTATCCAACGTCATGAGTCATTAGCATTCTAATACTTCATATCATAATTCATTACTTTATTATATAAAATTTATTTTTAATTTAAAGATTATATAAATACAATAGAATTCACTAATTATGTAAATGATATCCAATTATAAGTCCCTATTATCGGATTGCATTTATTTGATGTATTCTATCTGATCATACTATATTATTGACCGTGATAGTTTTTTTAACATAAAGCTTCACTATGAATCTAAAGAATTTAAATGAATGTAAGTTTTTAAGATAGAGTTCCACCTCTATAATTTTTATGGTAATAATATTTTTATTTATTTTATGTATATAAAATAATGAATTAATATATCAAAATACATTAATGTAATTATTTAATTGATTTTAATACTTCATAGTATAGGAAATCCTCTCATAGTTGGAATTACACATTAGCTTTATTGTAAACTTAAATATTTAAATATTCATATGACATGAATATTCAAGTTAAATACACTAAAAAACATTGAATTTAATTTTAATAACTTACGAAAATAAATATTTATAATTGATGAAATTGGTCTCAATTATTTGAGAAAAATCATCATAAAAATTTAAGTTTTTTTGTGGTTATTAAAACATAGGATAAAATAGAATATATTGGAATAAAATTATAGTGTCCAACATATATAACATCATAAAACAAAATCTTACCCATGTTATATATAAAATTCCATCAAAATTAACAGTACATTATGTAAAACATTCATTAGGGGTTACTCAAAGTCTTACTTTGAGAGGAATGTAATAATTGAATTTCATTAATTATATGTATCGAGTGTGAAAGAATGTTTTTCATTAGAATTACTATTATATAACATCATAAATTGTATGTCCTTAATCTATTTTAGCAATACTATTAGACCTAGGCATAAGCACATATCTGATCATATCCAATATAAAATACCACCGTAGAGGCCATATATTTACTAAAATTTTTCGGATTATTGAAATAATTATGTATGAATTTAATTACTCTATCATATGTAATATTAGGAATTATGAAAGATAAAAAACAGTATTTTTATATAATTTATATGTTTTTATGGGAAATTACATTTATCAATAAAAATAACTTAATAAATGATATAAGGGATTTATATAATGTTACAATCATAGTTGACAACATAAAATTTTAAACTAAAAATTTTCAATATTAGGAACTTAATTAGTTAGAGATTAAAATACAAATAAAGACATTTTTCTAATGGAAAAAAATATTAAACATATTATATTACATGTGAACAATTTACTCAAAACAATTGAATATCTTCCAAATACTACATTATATGAGAAAATTGAGAATAATTTCATGTCAGGAATGAATTTTATGCTTGAGATGGGGTATAACATTTACAAACATCAAATGTTTGACCACATCAAACAAAATAACACCATTTTTAAAGATAATTATTTTATTATTCCATTTTTTAAATATTAAATGATTAAGATATCTCAAAAATTATGTCATATAAGAAATTGGATATAAAGATTAGGTCTTGAACATAGGGTTTACCCTAGGTGGGTAAAAAACTTATCTGTGTTAGGTGTTTCGAAACCTCGAATGGGATAATACATTTTTTGTATTTAAGTATATTATTAATGTAATTTTAATTAATATATAATTTAATATTTATACAATTTTGAGTTGAATTAGAAATCTAAGACAACCATTATGTCCAAGATAAGGTGATTACCATAGATGGGACATAAATTAAATTACCATCGGCCGTTTAGTCGGATCAAACATGATAATATCATTTAAAAATATATTTAATTAATTATTAATGTTCTAAATAATGAATTTTTTTACTACATCTTCTTTCATGTTCAAATACCCATAGTTACAAGAACATAATTTCTAAAAAATTCATTTTCAAATAGTGTCAATCTGTTTCAACAATAAATGCATTAGTGAAGAGAATAAGATAAATTTGTAAGGAATTTTCCTTTTAAAACTTATTCAAATCAGTTGTTTTATTTTAGGGTTTTAAATATCAAAATATTCGGCCCATAATGTCACAACCTATCCATTGGGGCTTGTGCCATGACTACCAAAATCCATCATTCCATTAACCAGGGTCTGGTGACTAGCACCAGAAAGGAAAAACACAAAAATCAGAAGGAATTTCCATTAAACGTCAACACACGTAGATAGGGAACACTGAGCAAAAGTAAAACACAACATGAAAGGAAAAGTACCACCACTACAAGAAAAACCACAACTAAGGGTCGAAGTACATACTGAAATCAAAAGGTGGTAGTATACAATCCAAAATTAAAAGAAAGTACTATATAAAGGGAAAAATGCGCTCTGAAGGATGTCCACCAAGGGCCCTACCTGAAGGGTATGTAAAGCTTGTCGCATGTCTTCACAACAACACAGCACATCTATAAATCACCTTTGATCACCGCCTAGGCCTAGGTCATCATGTATTAGTGAAGATATATTTCTTCTACACTAGAAACAACAAGGTATTAGAAAATCCTGTCTAGGGGTGAGTAAAACAATACCAATTAGGGACCCCAATACCCCCGAAGTAATCCTAGATTTTGACCACCGAAAAAACAGAAATCATGGTCTCAATCAAAAATAATAATGTAAAAGGCATCTTACACTAGGCATACAACTTAGATAACATGAATAAATATGATTAGTCTTACGATATATCATTCTAATATGATGTGTGGCATTGATACTGATCTGAGAAGGGTTACTCTAATACTGATCCAAAAAATGGTCACTCTTCAACTGATCCTCAATGGGTCAATCTATTGCTGGTCCATGTCAGGTTGTGCTACTGCAGATCCATAGAGGGTCTCCCAACTATTGATCCACATAGGGAGAAACTACAATTGATCTATGGATGGTCACTCTCATGAGGATCCATGGAGGTTCACACCATTTTCGATCTATAAGGGTCACACTTCTTCTGATCCATGGAGGGTCACTCTCATGCCAATCCATAGAGGGCCACTCTTCACATGATAGGCAGCCACATGATTCCCACAGTTATAATGATTGAGTTCTGTAGATTATGATCCTTGATATATCGGTTTTATCTCAAGCTAAACAATGTCTCGTGATGATGTAAACCAAAGGGCCATCTTTTTGTAAGGGTTCCAATGCGACAGATAGCAGGTCAATTAGACGCACAATTTGTAAGATATAGGTAAAATATAAATATGGCCCTGTTTGATTCAAGTTCTATACAACCTAGGTGTATGTAATATTCTTTCAAAACATAGGTAATGGATCTGAAAATGATCGCCTTGTCGTAAGGGTCCTCATGATGCAGAGGGTGTGTCAATCGAATGCCCGGTTTGCGAGTTATGTCTGTTTTTGGGAAACAATGATTGTCGGGTATGGGTCTTCTAGAGGTATGGTCTAGGTGGACTGTTAGGCCCGTGGGTTGATCCAGGATGGTATGGGTGTTGCCCACATTGTGGACCCGACTTGGATGGTGATTCCATCTCTCCGAAATAACCCAGCATGCGTGGATGCGGGATGGTAGCACCGAACCAGATGATGGGTGTTCAGTTTCCAACAGCTGGTGGTGCCAGCGTGGCACTACTCCATCTCTCAAAATGGCCGACTATATTTGGACGATGTGAATCCAGCCAAGCGGCCTGATCGGGCCACCTTGTTCCTCATGTGGAGTGTTGGAACCTCATTCTCCACTCGCTACAACCGTTCAGCCACGACATCTCGTCATCCTCGTACCTGTGGGTGTCGCTTCTTCCTATAGATGACACGGGCCGGCCATAGGTGGTTCACATAGACCACTTCTTCCTTGGTCCATTGAAGATTCTCTAGTGGTCCTTTTTCTTCGCATCTTCACCTAGGGACCTTTTGGGTCGTTACCTTCACTGTGAGCCCCTTGGATTCACATTGCTGCCTCTTTGCTTGGTCACCCATGAAGAAAGCACAACATCCAGGATGGTTCTAGGTCTGGGCCCTATTAAGATTGGCATGTTCCCTCCCCATTATCATTTCATCATGGGAGTGGTAGAAATCATCTCAATGAATTAGAAATACCCCAATATGAAACCATGCAATAACCTCTCATAGTATATAATTAATTTGCAAATCAACCCATTAGTCGGTTGATCTGTGTTCTTTATATTATTCAAGAATGAGAAAGAAAAATTATACACACGGAAATAAATTAATTTTCCCTACATGTATTCGGTGCAATCAATTTCGGGTGAAGGAAGGTATTCTGTTTTCATTTTCCTTCAATGTTCTTCGCGGTTTTTCAATATTCAGATTGATTCCACCAGTGGTTGTCATTCATTCTATTTTATTCGTTGAAGGTTGATTTTTCCAACACTTCATCAGATTTTTCTTACAATTTCCAATCCATTCACCAATGTATTGATTAATAAAAAGAATCAATTTTCTTTTTTTTGATTAATATGGTTCATTAATGAACATTAATTAATGTACCATTAATTGAATGAGTTTTTGGTTTCCTACCAAAATAGAAAATTCATTAATTTACACTTATTTAATTTTTGTTGTTACATTGTGGTTTTTCTAACTATAGCTCAATGGTTGAGGAAATGAATAAAATAACTCAAAGGGTTATTTTATTCTTTTTAAAAAAATTCTTAAATTACAATTTTCCGTCTAACCCATTTCGGCCAAATTTAAGATTCTCCTAAGCAAATTCCTACACTACAAATATAAAGGTTCCCTCAACTTTTTGAATATGACAACCGGTTCAAATGATATAGAATCTTTCTTGCATGTTTACTGAATGTACCTTAAAAAAGTTAAAACAAACTGTGACAAGCTCTCTCGGCCTTGGAATCACGTACTGTCAATTTTCCAGTCTTGTAATAATTGCATAAAATTTTGAAAAAAATTATACTGATTTTTCATGTCATTACATTCTCCCCACCTTAGGTTGTTACTTCCCTGAAAGCCACAACTAAAGATAAGAAAAAAATGGGGGTACTATGAACAAATAAGATCCTTTGGCTTTGATGTGCTCTATTGGAGATTCATGGGATTCCACCGAACTCACAGCAGAGGAATAGACCGTCCACGAAGGGCCCACTCATGCTGACCATTTATCTCCACTAGGAACTCTATAAACATTTCCCCATTGTCAATGTCCACATATCCTGAGTCGATGACGTGTGATGGATCATGCACGTATATCCTCAACTACGACACATGGAAAACATTATGCTTCTGGTGTATCTCTGGGGAAAAAATCTAGGTTATATGCCCCATCGCCAATTGTGATGAGAAACAAAAAAGGTCGATTATCCTCATAGATAGCTTATCGCCCCATCCAAATATCTATAGTCCTCATCGAGTGGAGACCCGTAGAAATACATGGTACCCCTCATAGTACTATAGGGGTATTTGACACTTATCTTCATAAGACTTCTACAAGATCTGTGTTGTCTTCATGTGCTCCTAGATGATCTACACCTTCTCTCTCATAGCCCGTACCAACTGTGGACCCATAAGTGTTGATACCCCTTATTTTGTCCCACATAAAGGTGATCTGCATGGTCACCCATAAAAGTGCTCAAACGGTGTCATGATTATGGTGGAGTGATAAATTTTATTGTATGCGAACTCCACTAGTGTCATGTGGTCCCCCTAATAGCGAAAAAATTCAAGGACGCAAGTATGATGAATGTCCTCAAGTGTTAGTATAGTCCGCTCCGTCTGACTATTTGTATGATGGAAAAGGTGGTTCTTAAGCTTAAGTGAGTCCCAAATTCCAAATTTAATCCCTTCATCTACTTGGATGTAAAATGAGCATCATGATCTGAAAAAATCTTCCATTGTACCCTATGAAGCTGTTCTATCTCTTGGATGTAGAGGCATCCTAGGCCCTCTACTGATACCTTATCTCAAATGTGTATTAAATGGGATGACATGGTGAGTCAGTCAATAATCTCCCAGATATAGTTGTATCCCCTTGAAGTGTATGGAAGCCCAGTCATTCAGTCTATGGATATACCATTCCACTTACATTCTAGTACTTCTAATGGTTGTGTTGAGCCTATTGAAACTTGATGCTTGGCCTTCACTTTCTCATAAGTGAGGAATCACATAACAAACTCTGACACTGCTTTCTTTATCCGTATCCACTAGTACTGATGTTGGACGACCTCGTACATCTTATCCACTTCAGGATGTACCGCTAAAGGGGATGCATGGAACTCCCTGAAAACCTCCCCATGAAATGTCATTAGTACCATGGTGCATCCTCTAAAAAGGATGATGTGATCCCCAACAATCGAAAATCTATTAGGATCATGTATGAAGGATTTCTAGGTATGTTGGTTCTCACAGTAAATGTCACCAAGTTGTCCATCCTGAACTCACTGAAGGATTGGGGGAGTGACATTCATTGACTAGAGGTATGTTGCTTCATCACTATCTATGGAAGATATATGCAACGCTGCTAGCCACACCATTGCCTCACTCAGTAACTATAGACCCGACGTCTGGGTGAGTTCATCTTTAACTATGTATCCCTTCATATGAGTGTATATTATCTCAAATTCATAGTATTGGAGGAATTCCATCCATTTTCACTACATCAGGTTCAGGTCCTTCTATTAGAAGATATAATTGATACTCTTGTTATCAGAGTATACAGTAAATCGTTCACCCATCAAGTTGTGTCACCTCATCTACAATGCAAAGACCACTACTGCTAACTCCAGGTCATGGGTCTCGTATTTCTACTCATGTTTCCTCAGCTATCATGAGCCATAGTTGATCACCTCTCACTCCTGCATTAGGTAACATACCAATCTGGTCCCTGATACGTCCCAATAGGCTACATACCCAACACCCTCTTTAGGTAGCTTTAAGAATGGGGAAATCATCTGTCTCTACCATAGTTCCTAGAAACTCTACTAGAATCTTTCTCTCCATATGAAGGGATGTAGCCACATTTTCAAAGCTTATAGGGGTGCTGATAATCTAGAAAAGTTGGGAACAAATCTCAGGTAGTACCAAACAAACCTCAGAAATCTTCGCACCTCGGTCACACTCTTGGGTGGAACCCAAGAAAGAACTACCTCGATATTTTTCTGATCCACTTCAACTACAACCTCTGAGTTAATGTGTCCAAGAAAGGTGACCTTTCATATCCTAAACTGGCACTTCAAGACCATAGAATATATATGGTGATCTAGAAGTGTAACTAGAACTATCTTCAGATGTGTGGCGTGCTCCTCCATCGACACCGGGTATACAATTATTGATAATGAAGAACACCATGAAGAAATCGAGGTAAGGCTGGAATATCCTATTCATAATTCCCATGAACACTGTTGGGGATATGGTCATGCTGAAAGGATTCACCAAGAATTTTTAGTGGCCATACCTGCATCTGAAGGATATCTTCGATGTGTCCTCATCCCAAACCTAAAGCTGATGATATCCTGATCAGTGGTCTATCATTTAAAACCATTAATCTCCCTTCAACTGATCGAAGAGGGAATTAATGTAAGGTAGAGGATACTTGTTCTTCACGGTCACCTGGTCTAGGCCCCAATAATCCACACAAATCCTTAAGCTCCCATCAGATGTCATGGAGAATAAAATAGGGGCTTACCTAGGAGAAACACTAGGCCTTACGAACCCCTATCTCTAAATTTCCTCCAATTATAACCTCAACTCATGATGCTACATGGGATCCATACAATATGTTGGTGTAGATATCAGTGTCGCATGGGGTACAGGTCATTGTAGAAGTCTTCCCCTCTGTGAGGAGTTAGTACCAAAACATCCTCAGAGAGACTTTAACATAATGGTCATCCACTATATGATATCTTGGACTCCAATCATCCACTACACCAAGGGTGAGGCTAGCCATCTGATGAGTGATTAGATACAACCTCATCTAAAAAAGTCCATCCTATTCAACCAAGGTTCCCTTATCATCAGTAAACGAAAATATGGTCCCATCCTTAGGTAAGCATCCCACTTTTCACCTAAAATAGAAAATATGAGAATTGACTGTGGATAACCACTCCATAAACAATATGACATCGTAAGGAATCAACACTTATACATGGAGATCGTAGATGAATATTTGGCCTCCTATAATATGTTCACATGGCCATCACCACTGTGTACTCATTTAATCCTTTCACGTATGAGTCTCTAATCGTAAGGATCGAACCTATAAATCCACCAGAATCTCCAATCTTCGAATGAAAGATGTGGAAATGATAGAGTGACTAACACCTCTATTTATATAAACTACATCTAGAGTGGAGTAGACATAGATCATACATTGAATCATCTCCGGAGCACCATGGTCATGGGCCTCTACACCCTGAAGCTGAGCTTGTCCATGTCCATCTACAATCTGAGGATGGGGTAGACTACCTGGAGGTGGTAGTGGTAGTACCTCATACTATCATCCACTACCTACTACACGGCCCACCTCTCTGTCGCGTCCTCCACCCTATGGACATCCTTTCTCAAACCCCTGATGTTGTCTCAGTGGTCCCTCTACCATATTTCTATCATTTTTACGGTGGGTCAGGCAGTCGCAAGCCATGTAACCAAGCCCGCTGCACAAGAAGCAGAGTCTAATACTCATCTAACCTCATATTCCACAAGATCTCTACACCTCAGACCCTATATCATGGGGTCTTTCAACAAAAGGTCTATCTCGTTATGTCCCCTCCATCATCTAAATACTACCTAATGCATAGTAAATAGCTACTTTTTATCTAGTGGTGGATCTCATTGTCGGTGCATGCTCACCTAGGAAGCTCTCCACCAATAGTGCTCTATATATCACACCATCTTAGGTTATAATGTTGAGAAAAATCATCAATGCTCAAATATCCTTTCAAAGACCCTGCTCTAATGATCGGGCCCTGAATAAATGATCTCATACCATTTCGGTGGAGTAGCGAGATAGGTCAGTGTATCTCGCCCAGTACTGGGACACCATTAGGTTTTCCTGCTGTAAGGGTTGTAGCTCTTGAATATGCATAGTGAGTAGAGTCTCTAGTACAAACTATTCCATAAATAGGCCCACAAAGTCTAACTAGGAAAGAGTCATATCCTCTTCTATGTAGAGCGTCAGGATACACCACCTCCATGTGGTGCCCAGAAAGAGACTAGATGACATGATTACCATCCGGTCTTTTGGGGTCTCAACCAAGCAGAAAACTCATTCCACAGCCTTCAGCCATTCCTCAGCTGACTGTGGATCTGTTTTTCCATGAAACATCACAGGCCTCTATCTATGAATGTCATGAAATGTGATCAATCAGCCTGCTCTATCTGTAGGTGGGATGGTGTGTACTGCCACCCTTACATGTGGTGGTGTTGCAGGTACACCACCCGTAGGTGTTATCACTTTATGAGGACCCTACATAGATGCCTCATCACATTGTTGACTATCATCGTGACCTCTCACTAGAATCCTAGATGGTTTTCCATGTGTAGGAATCCTATAAAGAAACATATTTGTCATGGTCAATAAGTTACACAATGTGAGATGACTCAAAAGAGATCAAAATAATAAAATTTCCAAAACACATGAAAATAGTTTTTTCTTGTATAGATTCAAAAATAAAAATTCAGTGTCCTAGTTTAGGGATAAATCAACCACCAGACAAAAACCGGACTCCCTGAATTGTAATTCTAACTCATGACACTTGACACTATTACTTCATTAAAAACATAGACTCTGAATTATTTTGGTAAAACCTCCCTTTGATGACACTTTGTCACGAGCTGTCCCCTAAGGCATCTTCCATGACTACCCCAAGCCCAACTTCTATAGTTAAGGGGCTGGTGACTAGCACTGGAAAGGTGAAATTCCAAAATTGGAATAAATTTCCTTTAATCATGTACAGACACACATAGGGCACACTGTGTACAACTAAAACAAAATGAAAAAAAAGTTTCACTATGACTAAATCCAACACAAAGAGTAAATGTAAGTACTGAAAATAAAAGGACCCAGTATATGAGAACTGCAGAAAAAAAGTTCTAGAAAAAAAAGAAAGACTTGCTCTAAAAGACCTCCACCAAGGACCCTATAGGAAGGGTAGGTACAACTCGTCATCTGTTGTCACAGCTGCTCACCATGTCTATCAATCACCTCTGAGCACCATCTAGGCATGGCTCCCCATGTCTCAGTCATGTTGTCTATAATCTTCAAAAGACACAACAAGGTGCAAGAAAATCCCATGCTGGGGTGATTATAACAATAACTAGTAGGGACCATGAGTCCTCCGATGGTCTCCCAGAATTTTACAAATGAAAAAACACAAAACATGATCTCAATCATAAAGCATAAATTACAATACGCCGCAAAAAAATAATTACAACTTAGAGAATATGAATAATGATGATTATTATTAAGCTATATCATTTTATTCTATTGGGTGTCTTGGATACATATCTGAGAGGGGTTACTCAGTTGTCGATCCTCAAAGGACCACTCTACCACTGATCCTCGATGGGTCGCTCTACTGCTAGTCCACATCTGGTAACACTACTGCTGATCCATAGAGTGTCTCCCTTCTGCTGATCCACAGAGGGTCATACTACTTCTAATTCATGGAGGGTATCTCTAATGTCGATACACTGAGGGTCACACCATTTGTGATTCATAGAGAGTCGTACTACTGCCGATCCTTGGAGGCTTTCTCTCATGAAGATCCACAAAGGGTCGCTCCTCACATGACAACGAGCCATATGATTGAAACCTTAAGCATGCTTGAGTTCTGTAGATTATTCCCCTCAAGAAATCAGTCATACATATACTACCCTGAAGGCTCAGGAAATAGAAACCCAAAAGATGTTCTTTTTATAAGGGTTCTAATGCAACATATGGCACGTCAATCAGATGCACAGTCTGTAAGATATAAGAAAATAGGTAAATAGGGACCAGTTAGATTCGAGTTTGATCCAACCTATCCATACTCCATCTTCTTATAAAACTCATGTGGGGTATGATAAAATGAAATTATCATTGCATGGTTCCTCTGGCGGTAGAAATCTTGTCAATTGGACACCCAGTTTGCGAGTTGTGTCAGTTTTAGTGGAACATGGCTGGTCGGGTACATGTCTAGTAGGTGTCTAGTCCGGCCGGCCCATTGGGCTCACGAGTCTGGCCAAGAGGGAAGGGGTCTGGCCTACCTAAAGAACCCTTCGCGTGGAGATGTGGGCTGGTCACACCAAACAGAACATCGGCTATCCGGTTTCCAGCAGCTGGCGGCGCCCACGGGGAGCTGCTCTATCTCCTGAAATGGCCAGCTAGAGCTGACCATTGTGTGTCTCGTCCATCATCCCATGATATCCACTAAGTTTCTCTAGTGGTGCATCAGTTACGTGTTCTCCACCATCCATGGCTGTTCAGCTATGGAATCTCCCCACCATAACACCTACAAGAACTGCTTCTCGAAATGGCCGGCATGGGCCAGCCACCACCACTAGTGGTGTCGCACCTACAGTGGCTTCCACAAGACATAGAGTATGCTCTAGAGGTCTTTTTTCCTTATCGTCTATCCCTAGTGGCCTTTCAAGTATCCTACTTTTCTACGAGACCCTTGGATTCATCTTTCCACCTCGTTACTCAGTCACCCCCAAAGAACGCACAACATCCCAGGTCGGCGGAGGGTCCGAGCCTTGTTCGGATTGGCCCGTGCCCTCTGCCTTAGAATTTCATCATGGGGGTGGTACCAATCATCTCAATAATTAATAAATACCCAAAAGAGAAACCTCTCAACAAACTCCCACAGTGTAGATTTAGTTTTTGGATCAACCCATTAGTCATTTTATCAGTGTTCTTCATATTATTCAAGAACGACGAGGAAACATTAAAACCTAAGAAAAAAATTAATTTCCCCTACCTTGAATTGGTAGAATATGTTGCAGATAAAGGAAGGGATTCCCCATTCATTGTCATTGGATGTTTTTTGTCTCTTGTAGATTATTAGATCGATTCCACCAATAGTCGTCATTTGTTCTCCATTTTTTATTGAAGGGTGACGTTGCCAACACATCATCAGAGGTTTCCTATGATTTCTAATCCATTCTCCAAAGGATTTATTAAAAAAGAGAATAAATATTCATATTGTGTTAATTAATATAGTTCATTAATGAACCTAAATTAATGAACCAGTAATTGAACTGTTTTTCTATTTCATACCAAAATAAATGAGTCAATAGATAGACCTCGATTAATGCTCATCTTTACACTGTGGTTTTTATAACCGTCACTCAATGGTTGAGAAAATGAATATAATAACCCAAGGAGTTATTTTATTATTTATCCAAAAATTCACCCTTTTTATCTATTCCATCAGACCCTTTTCGGCTGATGTTAAGCTTCACCTAAGTGAATCTTGGCTCTGCAAATCCAACAGTGGCCTTGGATTTTTGAATATGATAAATGGTTCAAAAGATATAAAATCCCACTCACATGATTACAAAACATACCCTAAAAAAGATCAAAAATATATTCTTGTATTTTCGGGCATGAGAATCAAGTGCCGTTAAATTTTCTAGTATCATAATAATTCCTTCAAATTTATATAAACACTATTCCGAATTTTTGGGTCTATAAATTCTCCCCATATTATGGGGTTACATCATCAAGAGCCATAACAAAAGCTAAGAAAATATGGGTGGAATGAGCACAAATATGATACTCTTACTCTTATGTGCTCTCCCAGAGATTCTCGTGATGCCAAAAAACTCACACTAGAGTAATCAACCATCCATGAAAGTCCTGCTCCAATCAATCCTCTATCTTCACTAGGAACACTACAAATGTCACCCCATCGTCAATGTCCAGCTCGCCCCAGTTGATGACATGTGATGGATCATGCACATATCTCCTTATATGTGACACATGGAATACATTATGAACCTAGTGCAACTATTGGGGAATATCTAGGTGGTATGGAACCTCTCTAACTCTAATGAGAATCTAGAATGTTTTGATGAACCTCCGAGGTAGGATGATGCCCTAACCAAATCTCAGTAGTCCTGGTCGATGGGAGACCGATAGGAAAACATATTCACCCACCTAGAACTCTAGGGGTCTCTTATTCTTATCGTAATAAGGCTTCTTTCATCTATGTAGAGTATTCAAACTCTTATATATGATATTAATCTTCTCAATGGTAGCCCGTACCAACTCTTGACCAATAAGTGTTGACACCCCTGGGTCTATCCAGCATAGATGTGACTAGTATGGTTTCCCGTACAAGGACTCAATTATTTTCCTACCAATGGTAGAGTAATAACTATTGTTTTATGCGAACACCACTAGTAGTAGGTGGTCCTCTCAACTACAACCAAAATTATGGACGCAAGCACAAAACATGTCCTCAATTGTTTGTATGGTACACTATGTTTGACCATCTATCTGATGGTGAATGGAAGTGCTCAAGGGTAGATGAGTCATAAGTGCCTCATGTAATCCCTTTCACAATTGGGATGTAAAATGAGCATCACGGTCTGAAATGATCATTAATGGAACCCTCTGAATATGTTCTATCTTCTGGATGAAGAGGTGTCCCAGACCATTTGATGAACCCTTCACTCAGTTGAGTAGAAAATGGGCTGACTTTGTGAGTTATTCATTGATCAACCAGATAGAGTTGTGGCCCTAGGACGTGCATGGTATCCCAGTCACGATGTCCCATGGAGATAACAACCCACATCTATTCTGGTACTTCTAGTGGTTGTTCTGAGCCTACTAGGACTTGATTCTCATATTTCACTTGCTGACAAGTGATGCATCGTGAAACAAACTGGGACACTACATTCTTCGTCCCTGGCAACCAGTAATTACGTCAGAGTTCCTAGTAAATCTTCACCACTCATGGATGTTTTGGAAAAGGGGATGTATTGAAATCCCTAAAAACTACCTCTCAAAACGTCATGGGTAGCATGGTGTGTCCTCCCAAAAGGATGAAATTATCCCCACTTATTGAAAATCCATCAAGAGAATATCCTGTGGATATTTCAGTAGGTCGGGTCTCACAGTCAACATCCCCAAGTTATGCCTCTCGAACTCTCTGAAGGAGTGGGGGAGTAATAGTCACTCACTGAAGGTATGCTACTTCATCACTCACTATGAATTATAGATGCATCATAGATAACTTCTATGTCACCTCAATCAACTGTTTTAGACCTGACATCATGATGAGTTCATATACTTCTACATTTTCTTTCCTTGGAGTGTAGACTGTCTCAGAGTCATAGTCCTGGAGGAACTACATCCATCGCTTATGTCTTAGGTTCTTGTCCTTCTATGAAAGATATACCTGAGACTCTTGTGATTGGAGTTGACAGTATACTTTTTACCCATCAAGTAGTATCGCCACATCTTCAATGAAAATACCACTTTTGAAAACTCCAGGTCATGGATCATGTAGTTCTACTCATGTTTCCTTAGATGTCATGGGCCATAGTCGATCCCTGCTCGCTCTTAAATCATGACATAACCCAGTCTAGTCCCAGATGCGTCACAGTAGATTGCATACCCAATTCCCTCTTCTGGTAGCCTCAAAAAGGTGGAACTCATCAGTCTCTTCCTCAACTCTTGTAAAATATACTAACATCTCTCTATCCATACTAAGTTATTTCCTTTCATTGTCAAAGATAATAGGGGTGCTTCTAATCTATAAAAGATGGGTACAAATATCGAGTAGTACCCAGCCAACCCAAAGAAACTCTGCACCTCTGTCACACTCTCGGGTGGATCCCATGAAAGCACTACCTTGATCTTTTCTGGATCCACTAAAGCTCTATCCTTTGAGATAACGTGTCTCAGAAAGTGGACCTCACATATCCAGAACTGGCACATCGAGATATTACCATATATCTGGTACTCTCTATGTGTATCTAAAACTATCTACTTATGTGTGGTGTGTTCCTCTACTGATGCTAAGTATACCAAGATATCAACAATTAAGACCACCATGAAGCAGTTGAGGTATGTATGGAAAATCCTATTCATGAGTCCCATGAACATTGTCGGGGCATATTTCACGCCTAAAGGCATCACCAAGAACTTGTAGTGGCCATTCGAGGATATGAAGTCTATCTTCGATACCTCCTCATCATGCACATGAAGCTGATGATATACTTATCTAAGGACTATCGTTTAAAACCATCAAGATCCCTTTAGTTAATCGAAGAGTTCATAAATCCTAGGCAGAGGATACTTCTTTTTCATGATTACCTAGTCCTTGAGCTGAAAGTCCATGAAAATCATTAATCTCCCATAGGCCTTGTTGGAAAAAAATCTGGGAAACCCAAGTATAAACATTGGGGTTTTCAACCCCTTTCTATGAAAGTCCTCCTACTGTACCCTCAACTCACAATGCTCCATGGTAGCCACCCAATATGCTGGTGTAAATATCAGTGTCATCTTGGGGTACATGTCATTGTAGATGTCATCCTCATTGGGTGGAGGTAGTCTCTAAACATCCTCAGTAAAGGCATAAGCATACGGGTCTACCACTACAGGATAGCTCTGAATCCTATCATCCACTAAACCAAGGGTGAGGCAAGCCATATTATGAGTTATTGGCGGAAACTTCCTCCATGAAATTTCATGTTGTGCTGAAAAGGTTACATTCTCACCGGTGATAGAAAATTGTGTCCCATCCTCACAGACACACTGAACTTTATGCCTAAAATTGATAATCTGAGCATGGACTATGGATAACTAGTCCATACCCAAGATGATTTCATAAGTACTCAACGCTGATAATATAATATCCCAGCTGATGCTCTCACCTCCTAGAGTAAAATCACACCGCCGACACTAGTTTTTAATCGTCAAATCCCTTACCGTAGGAGTCTCTAATCATAAGGATCGAACCAATGGCTCCACTGAAATATTCATGCTCTGAATGAGAGCAATGGAAATGAAGGAGTGACTGGGACATGTGTCTATGAGAATTATAGCTTTGGTGGAGTATACATATATCATACCTTGAATCATATCTAAAGCATCATGGTCATATGACTCTACCACCCGAAGCTTAGCTCGTCCATGTCCACCAGCTCCCTAAGATCTGGGTGGACCACTGAGAGGTGGTGGCAGTATTACCTCAATTAGTCATCTACCTCCAGGTGGATGGTCTACTCCTCTACCATGTTTGATACCCTAAGAACAACCTTTCTCGAACATTTATTGATATCTTAGCAATCCCTCAAGCATCTGTTGATCATTAGTATGGTGGTTCTGGCAGTCGCAAGCCATGTGAACCTGCTTGTCGCACGAGTAGCACATTCCGATCCTCTGATGACCTTGGAATTCTCATGAGGTCCACACCTCCGACCCTACATCTATGGGTTGTTCTCTAGAAGTTATAGCCTTCTTGGGCCTCTGTGTCATCTACCATATTCCTATTATAGAAGACTTAACTAACTGTCGTCTGGAGTGTTAGGCATCACCACCTCCACATTGTGCCCAGAAATATACTAGGTGCAATGATCACTATCTAGTCTTCTAGGGTATTGACCAAGCAGAAAACCCATGCTACAGCCTCCAGCGAGTCCGCTGCTGCTTATAGATCTATCTCTCCTCAAATCCTCAAAGACCTCTATCTCTCCTCAAAACCTCATAGGCCTCTATCTCTAGAACTCGAGTAATTTATTTAATTGGTGTGCACTATCCACAGGTGGGTTGGTGGCCACTGCTTCCCTATACATGGGGGTGTTTTTGGTACCCCACCTGAAGGTGATATCACACTAAGAGGGCCTTGTGCCGATGCCTCATCGCTTGGTGGGTTGTCATCATGATATCTCCCTGGAATCCTACCTAGCAATCTATGTGGAGGAATCTTGTAATGAAACAGATGTGCCACAGTATATAAGTTTTACATAGTGTGTTGACTCAAAGGAGATCAAAATAAAAACATTTATAAAACCCACATAAACATTATTATCATGTATCAAGATGGAAATCAGAATTAGAGGTCTTGGTGTATGGATACATCGGAAGCCACATGAACACTGGACTCTGCGAACTGTAATCTGAACTCATGAAACTTAACACTGTTTCCCAATTGAAAACATAGTCTCTTAGCTCTTCTGGTAGAACCTCCCTTTGATACCACTCTGTCATGACCCATCCACTGGGGTTCATGTCGTGACTACACCAAGCCCACCTATCATAGGCTAGGGGCTAGTGACTAACACTGGATAGGTGAATCCAAAAAATGGGAAGGCATTGCATTTAAACGTGTACACACATTGACAGGGTACATTTCTCACAAGTAAAAGACAACAGAAAAAACGTTTCACCACTGATAAAACCCACCACTATGAGTAAAAGTAAGTACTAAAGGTAATAAGGGCCAGTATACACGCCCAAATGAAAAGAATGGACATCAAAAAAGAGAAACTTTTCTCTAAAGGTCATCCACAAAGGACCATACTTGAAGGGTAGGTACAACTTGTCGTCTGTCATCATAACCGCTCACTAAAATTATCAATCACCTCCAAGCACCATTTAGTCTTGGCTCCCCATTTCTCTGTCAATATATTTGTCGTTTCCACAAGACAAAACATGGTGTAGGGGTATCTTATGCAGGGGTGAGTATAACAATACCTAGTAGGGACCCTGAGACCCCCTAAGGTCTCCTAGAATTCCACAATGGAAAAACCCCAAAGCATGATCACTTTCAAAAACAATAATGTAAATGACAACTCACACCAGGTATACAACTTAGAGAACCTGAATAAAGATGATTAGTCTTAATCTATATCATTTTATTCTATTTGGTCGCTTAATAACTAATCCTAGAACAGTTTCTCTACTACCGATCCCCAAAGTTTCACTCTTACACTGATCCTCAAGGAGACTCTTTATTTCCAGTCCACATTGGGTTGCGCTACTACTGATCCATAGAGTATCATAGTACTATAGATCCACAGAGGGTTGCACTACTACATATCAATGGAGGATCTCTCTCATGAAGACCTACAGAGGGTCGCACCCTGCCAATACATGTAGGGTCTCAATACTTCCAATCTAGGAAGGGTCTCTCTCATCTTGATCCATAGAGGGTCGTGCATCATTAGACAGTCGAACACCAGATTCCTGCACTTAGCACACATGACATACAGAGATTCTACTCCTCAAGATATTGGTCTTACCTCAACAGTCTCGAAGTCCCATGAAGATGTTACCCAATAGACCATCTTGACAAAAGGGTTTCAACACGATAGACAACATGTCAATCTGATCACAAATCTGTTAGATATTAGCAAAAAGGTAAATAGGGACTGGATGTATTCGAGTACGATCTGAGCTTTTAATCCTCCAACATCATCCAAAACTAATATAAGATATCCAAAATAGTCCTCCTCACCACATAGTTCTTCATGCTGCAGATGACGCATCATTTGAATGCCCGGTTTGCGTGTCATGTCAGTTTAGTTTAATAGGGTTGGTCGGGTCCATGTTTGTTAGAGGTTGAGATCGGTTGGCATGGTTGGCCCACGAGTCCAGCCCGAGTCCAGCTCGGCTGATAGGTCTGGCAGGTCTAGATCGGTGAGCAGATCCAGCCTAGCCAGCAGACCCGGACCGACTTGCGGGTTCGGTCCGACTGGCGGACCCAGTCTGGCTGGCAGGTCTGACCTGCCTAGAGAACCCATCTCACGCAGATGCGTGCCGGTGACACCAAATCGGACGTTGGGTATCTGGTTTCCAATTGCTATTGGTGCCAGTAGGGGGCCACCCAATCTTCCGAAAGGGCCGACCAGAACCGGCTATTGCACTTCCAGCTGAGCGGGCCGAGTGGGCCACTTTGTTCCTCACATCGTGTGTCCACGTCGGGATCTTCACCTGTCGGGGATGTCCGATAGCAACATCTCTCTGCCGCAATGGCTACGGGCTCCACTTCTCGATGTGGCTGGCATAGTCTGGCCCCCACTGCCAGTCACTGCTGTCATTGCAGCGGTGTTGCTGCGCCGGTGGCTACATTCACAGACCACCATTGATGCTTCGGTGGTCCGTTTTCCTTCTTGTCTGTGCCTAGAGTCCACTCGATAACTATCTTCACTACTATCCCCTTGGATTCCCCTTGTCTCCTCATTTATTTATCAACCACGAAGAACACAACACATCCAAGATCAACGAAGGGTCTGGGCCTTGTTCGGATTGGCCGGTTCCCTCTGCGTTAATTTTTCTTCATGGGGGTGAAAGAAATCATCTCAAAGATTAAGAAAGACCCCAAAGAAAAACCCCACAACAATCTCTCATAGTATAGAATGAATTTTTCGATCAACCCGTTAATCGGTTTATCCACATTCATCATATTATTCAGGAACGAGGTGGAAATTTTATACACTTAGAAATAATTTAATTTACCATACATAGAATCGGTGGAATCTTTTGCGGACGAAGGAATGGATTCCATGTTTTTTTTCATTCAATGTACTTTTCCACTTGTCGATCTTCAGATCGATTCCACCAATGGTTGTCATTCGTTCTTCATTCTTTGTTGAACAATGATTTTGTCGGTGCTTCGTAAGGGTTTTCTCGTGATTGCTAATCCATTCGCCAACGGATTGATTAATAAAGGGAAAAACCATCCATGTTGTGTTCATTATTATAGTTCATTAATGAACCATAATTAATGTTTCTGTAATTGAAGGATTTTTATTATCATACCAAAATAAATGAGTACGTAAATTACAATCATTTATTGCTCGTCGTTACGTTGTGGTTTCACCAACTGTCGCTCAGCAGTTGAAGAAATGAATGAAATAATTCAATAAATTATGTAATTATTTTTCCAAAAATTAAAAAAATTAACTTTTTTGTCTAACCTTTACTAGACACAGTTAATCTTTGCCTAAGAAAATACCAGCACTGCAAATCCAACTGTGCCCTTGGATTTTTAATTCGAGTACTGGTTCAAAAAATATAAAATTCTGCCCGCACATTTACTGAATGTACCTTAAAAATTTTAATAATCGGTTTTAGGATCTCAGGGCCTAAGAATCACGTGATTATGAATTTCACAATCTTGTAATAATTCCATAAAATTTTAAAAAAAATTATGAAATTTCCAGGTCTTCTCAAATAATAATTTATTAACTGCCCTGTATTTTGTGGTGGTATTTGTTGAAATAATTATAGTGATAATGATCAATATTTTGTAAAAATAAATATATAATATTGTTACTATTGTTATTATTTTTATTAATAAATTGGTTAAAATAGTATTTATCTATGGAAAATTAAATTATATATATATATGGGAAACATATATATGTGTTTACAAGTGTTGGTGTATATACAGATGTGTATATATATAGTGTGTATATATTAGATTGAGAAATATATATATGTTGATATGAATGAGTAATATATATATATATATATATATATATATATATGTATATACATGACAGTTAATATATTTTTAAATATATTATCAAATGTGATTTATAGAATTTAAAATAAAAAAACCTTGTATCAATCATGGGGGTGTTGAATGTAATGATTTTATATAGGTTTTTAAATATTTTGAGTGTAATGATTGAGGAGAGAGAAGAATACTAATTGAGGAGATAAAAAATATTCTTTAAAGGGAAGGTGCCTAGAATGTTGTCGATGCATTTATCTCCCAACTTTTCATTTTCACTCACATTCCTCTCTCTTTCGTTCCCTATCTCTTCTTATAATTTTATTTTATTTTTGAATTTCTCTAAATTTCAAATGTCAATATCTTCTTATATATATTGGATTGATGCAAAATTTATGTTGTTGGATTCATCTCAGTGATTAGAAATTTATTCCTATGTTTTTCTTGATGTTATAGAGGTAACATGTTTATAAGTATTTTAGTCTTTTAAATTATCATAGATATATATAATAATAAATAATATAAAAATTGGGATAGTTCTAGGATTCATTCATATTTTATCATCATTCGGTTGGATTCAAGCATGGTTCAGGTGACGACATCCTTTGAAACCTCAACATTATCTTAGAAAACCATGAGGCTTGAATTTCCTTACCACTAGTTCTCTTTTTGCGCATTTTTTGTATTTGGTTTATATATTGGATTATTTGACACTCTAATTTGTTGTGACCATATGTGGGGGTGTGTCTGTAGGCCATGAGACATGTTGTGATTTAATGAATGATATTATTTATCCTTTTCCATGTTTGATTATTATCACATGATGTTTTTATTTCTTCTTTATTTCCCCTACTGATATATATTATGATATGATTTTCAATGTATGATATACCTTGTTTGTATATTGAATTTAATTATAGGTACCATTCTTTATGCATGAAACATGTGGATTTTTATATAATTTTAACACTTTATAGGGAGATTATGGTTGGATTTCATTGTTTTTTGATGACAGACCTGAGTACATGGTAGATATATGACGTAATTCCATATTGAGGAGATACTCAATGCCAAAAAATTGAAATGCTCAATTCATAGTTGATTTATGAGTGACATAGTCAATTCATAGTTATTTTTAAAGATGTATTTCATACATGTGGTCAGATATATATTGATACCATAGAAAGATTTTTGATTATGAACTCTGGTCACTGGAATCCATGTATCTGGTTTCTCGATGTCTGGTAGATTTACAAGTAGAGAACTCAATTCCCACTTGATTGGTGAGAAACATGCTAGATGCCTTGTAGATTTTAATGGTCACACTCGATGCATATATTCCAGAAAACTTGTTTTAATTGTCATCTAAGGAGAACTATGATTCATGTATACATGATTCTATGAGTTTTTCATGCATCAAATGTACAATCATGATGAATAATTTTTTCACCACAGACTTTTCTGCGGGATGGATTATAGTCTCCAAGAACTATTTCATTTAGAGATTAATATGAAACATTACTTGGTCTATTCATATATGGACTTCAAGTACCACACACATATCAATGAACATAAATACATTCTATGGTTATATTTCCAACATAGATTCGAAGAAGCTATGGTCATGGGTTTGGCGGCGCCTTGGTTAGTTCACCACCATTCGATTTGGATTTTATGCTTATATTCTTGTTATGAATTGGTCATTATTTATGGAATACACATTTATATTTTCAAATATTAGGTAAGGATTCCCTGGTAGTGTCATATTGATTTATATACTCACACCCAACTCATACATTTTGATGTTCTTGTGGATTCCATGAGAAACTAGGTGAAGGGGAGGGATATGTTGTGGATGACTGAGTTGGTGGACCATAGAGGTAGAGAGGAACCTGAATTACACTAGAGGACCCATAGGTATTCTATTTATTTTATACATTAATTACTCTAGGGAGCTTTCTCCTTTGAGATCTCATAATTGGATACCATGCATTCCATCTTTAGTTTTTGAATTTACACTGATTATTAATCCATTGTCATATTATTATTATTTATTTTCCTGATTGATGACATGATAGGTCGGGTGTAGAGTCCCCCCTATTAGATTTAGACCCTCACTATTAGTTGGAAGCCTCTTGCATACGGGGAGGCTGGCATGAGTTCATGTGGCCTTCTTTATTGTACTTGATGGTTCGGGATGATATGTTATAAAATGGAATCGGAATACCATCATTAACTAACATTATCTTCTATTTTCCTTCAGATCGGCAAGATATGACAAAAGATAAGACATCATGGCTCGGGAATAGTGCTATGTTTGTGTCTATCAAGCACTGTTTAGTGGACCACCGAGTTTCCAAATGGTTCGGCTTATTATGTTTCTATGTTATTATTGATAATATTCTAATGGAGTGATGCTGATGATGTTGGTACAAGATTTATGGGATTTAGGTTGCATTAGTGTATCCTAACTAGGCAGCTATGTTCACCATCCTTAAATATAACAATTATTATGCTTCATAGTAGTTACTTAATTACATGTCTTACTTTCACTATCTCTTTGGGATATTTTCTTTAGGTGATATATTAGATGACATGTTGTGTGATTTATCTTTATTGGCTTTAATTAGTAGAACCGTTTATGTTGTGCTATTAGTATATATATGATGGTTGTTAATAACATGTAGGGATTGAGAAAAGGGTTAGTGGTAGGAGGTTATACATTTGGTTGAGGGTATACCCCTAGGGAATACATTGTGTGATCCAATATACTTGTTAAGAGATACCTGTGTAGTCCCTTATACTGGTTGTAATGGGGACATGTTTCCACTGTTCCTCCTATTACGGAGATGTGAGAATGTGTCTGATGATTGAGCATAATGGACATAGTTGTTATAGAAAAACCACTATAGATACATCTCATGTAGGAGAAGATGATAGAGGGGGGGGGGTTTAATATCTAGGATTTTTAATGAAAATTAAAACCCTCACTATTTATTATTGTTTTCTATATTTTTTGTGAAATTATAGTTTCTTAATAAAAATAAATTAAAAATGATATAAGGTATTTTTGTATGGATAAAATCCTTGTAAAACATTGGAATATTTTGTGGAAGATTGTCAAATATTATCAATGAGTTAGTTCAAGGTTATGATAATCATAAATCCTTGTTGAATATGTAATAAAAATATTAAATATTTTTTTATGCACGTGCGGTTTATCCAAAATTGTTGAATATTTTACAAATAGTGAATCATATGAGAAATTTGAGATTTATTTTCGGTTCAAAATGTTGGGTTTAAACTAGGTGAGGAATTGCATTTTTAAGCATCATATGTCTGGAAAAAACACACATGATAATACCCTTTTATAATTTATTATTTTATTATTCAGTTTTTAAAATAATCGATAATTAATATCTCACTAACAGTGTGTTGTATGAGAAAATATGAGAACATTTTTAGGTCTATAATGCGAGGTTTACCCTAGGATAGGGATAACATTTATGGTTATTGGTTGTTTGGAAAAAAACACACATGATAATAAATTTTTAATATTTAATTATATTAGTATTCTGATTTTAAGTAATAAAAAATTGAATATCTCTCAAAAAGTGTGTTATATAGGGAATCATATAGAACCGTTATGTCTGGGATATTGGAAAAAACCTAGCAGGGACATTTATTTTGCATGCATCCAGCATTTAGTCACATCTCATCTGACAATAACTTTATAAAATTTAATGTTTTAATTGTTTTTTATTTTAATTAAATAATGAAATTCAAAAAGATATCATCTTCTTCTACGGTTTAAACTTCAGTGTTTCATAAAAATAATTCCGAAAACCTTCTGTTTCAGAAAATTATAATATTTTTAGGCTTTTAACACATTACTAATGAGAATTAAATCACTTTTCATTGAATTTTATGTTGAATCACGGTTTGAATTAGGTGTTATATCTTTGGGTTTTGAATACCAAGAATTTGTAGATAAAATAAATTTGTTAAAAATCCTGTATTTATTGGTATTTCTAGTTGAAATGTTTGTGGTGATAATGATACTAATTCTTTTAATAATAATAATATATTTTTTAATTATATTTATTATTAAATAGGGAAAAATAATATTTCTATGATTAAAATTAAATTATATATATGGGATATAAGTATATAATTAAATACATATGCAGGTGTATATAACAATTTGTGTATATATAATTTTTATATATGAGTTAAAAAAATATCTGTTGATATTCATGAGTAATATATATATATATATTCCATTTAATATATTATTAAAATTTTCATTAAATTTGTTTTATAGAATTTAATAAAAAAATAATTATTTAAGAGGCCATGGGAGAATTACACGGAATTTTTTATAATTGTTCTAAATTAGGATGACTGTAATGATTGAGGGGATATAAGAATATTAAATGATGATAAAAAATATATTCATTAAAGGGGGGTTCCGAAGGATGTGCATATGAATTCATCTCCCCATTTTCACATTCTCTCACGTCCCTCTCTCTTCATCTCCCTCTATCTTCTTATTTATTTTATTTTATATTATTTTATTTTTTCTCAAAAATTCAAATGTCAATATGGTCACTAATATTGATCATATGGACACACCGTCAGTGTCGTTGGATTCATCTCAATAAGTAGAAATTTATTTCTAATCATTTTTTTATGTTGGAGATGTAATATGTTCAAAATAATTTAATCTTTTTAAATATCAAAGATAGAGATAATTCTAAATAATGTCGAAATGAAGATAGTTCAAAAATTCATTCCCGAGTTATCATCTTTCGGTTCGGTTTGATCATGGTTTTTGTAATGAAATATTTGGTAATGATCAATGTCGACATGGAAAACCTTGATATAGGAAGTTCTTCACCTATTAGGGTCTCATTTACACATGTTGTGAAATTTGATTTCAGTGTTTCTTTATTTGATACAATGATTGATTATGATAGCATTTGGGTGTGGGTGTGTGTATCCCATGAGAATTGTTGTGATTATGAGAGTGAAATTGTTGTATCATTATCCATGTTTAATTGTTACCACATGATTTTCTGTTTTCTGCTTCATTTCTCATGATGATATATATCAACATATGCTTTACAATGTATATTACACCATGTATGTTTGTTTCCTTACTTAAGAGGTACCATTATTGGTTCTAATAATATTTGGATAATATTTAAATGATTACCCCTTATAGGGGGAGTATTCATGGAATGTGTTGATTTTTTAGGATGGACTCGAGCACATAGTAGAGATATGTTGGAATTCTGTGTTGAGGATGTACTAAATACCTAAGTATAATGATTCATTATTCCTAGTTGATTTTCAAGTGATGTACAAGATGTCTTATTATTTTAAGAGAATCAATACAATCATGATTTCAGTGATTAGATGATATCATAGATCAATTTTGAGGATACACTAATGGAAATAGAATCCACCTATCAGGTTTCTTGATATCTAGTGGAGATTGGAGTCATATACTTTATTCCTAGTTTATCTATAAAAAATATTCTCAATTCATAGTAGATTAATGAGTGGCACCTTTTATGCCTATATACTGAAAGGAATTTGTACTTTATTCTTGAGTTGAACCAATCTATATATACACATGATTCTACACAGTTTTTGAGATACAAATGTACTAGCCTAGTGGCTAGTTTGGTCGCTGGCAACTTTTTCGAGTGATTGAATCTTAGTGCAATGGGATGGTTCATTCAGATATAGATTCCCATCACCATGAAATATTCCACACAAAGATGGATTTTTATCTCCATGTACAAGTCATATCTCCTTAAAGCTTTCAATGATTATTATTCATGCATCAATCCAAACCAGGTATAATCAAGGGTTTGATGGTATCTTAGTTAATGAACAACAACATAGTTTTGATTTTTCTTATTAAATTCTTGTTACAAATTGATTATTATTATATAATACACTTATATAATTTAGATCACTAGGTAAGGACATGTTGGCAGTGTCATACTGATTCTTGTACTCACACTATACTTGGGAATTTCGATGATTATGTAGATTCCCTGAGAACCCTAGAGAATGGTTAGGCCCCTATGGGTGGTGGCTGAGTAGGTGGAGTATAGAGCTATATCTTATCAAGAGAGCCACTAGAGGACCACACAGTGCTTTAATTTATTAACTAATTTTATTACCTTGAATAAATTTCCACTTTTATAGCTCTTATTTTTAAACCATATATATTATCTTTAGATTATTCATTTACTCTGATTATTTATTCATTCTCCTTTTATTTTTATTTATTTTTCTTCTTGATTACATGATGTTGAGGTTAATGTCACCCCACTACGAGATTTATACCATCACTACTAGTCAAAAGCCACTTGCGTACAAGGAAGCATGCATGAGATCACGTGGCCATCCGACTCAGACCCTATGGATTGCATCAAAATATATAAAAGATATAAATGTGTCCATATAAAAATACTCTCAACATAAACTCCTTAATCAAGTAAATTATTGGATGATTTATTTGTGTAATAGTGAGTCTTTGGAATAATATTCCTAATTATAATCCGCCAAAAATATTTGTTTCACTTTAATACATTGTAACATTAAATGTTCTCATGTTCAAAAATTATTTTGCCTATATAAAACACTTAATATGTTCATCATCATTATATTTTATCTTTTCATTCAAATTTTCATATGATATCATTTGGTAAAAAATATATAACACTTTATTTTAATGTCTTTTTGTATCAATATACCATATTATCTATTTCTGATATAATATAACATCCACATAATTATAGTAATGGAGTGAAAAAATTGTAATTTCCTTTTATTAATATATATAAACACTTTTAGGATATTATGAGAAAATTAAATTTAATGTAAATATTTTAATCTTTTATTTATTAAACATTAAAATTTTTTAAGTCCCAACATAATCCAACAAGTCTTTCAGAAACAATACACACTCCATAATATCTTTTAATATACCGAAAATTATTTGTGTTTTAGAGATAAAATTTATTCCTATTTGTAAGAAATAATTTTTCATAATTTTTTGTATTAATATCAATATGATATTTTAGGAGTTCAAAAAATATTTCAAAAAGAAAAATTTTATTATTTAAAATATTCTATTACTGGGTTGTGGGATGGAATCCTTCATTTTTTTAAAAATTTATTGGATAATTTTATTTAGAATAGATAGAATAATTTTACATATCTCATTTCCTATATTTTTATAAACTATCATCAAACAAACCATTGTATAACACAAACATGAACTTCTTCATTGAAAAAAAATTGATTACAACAAAACATCTTATCAAATAATGAAAAAAAAATATAAAAATTAAATAGAATTTGTTTTTATCAACCCGGTCATTAATGTAATATACTATATCTAACTCTAAGATATAGAGACAAAGTTCTCTAAATGAAGAATGAAAACATTAATCTCTGAATATCCATCCTTTATTAGTTTTAAACTCCTATATAAATTTAGAACACTTGTATGTTCTGTAGTTCGTATCATTTAAAATTCAAAATTTAATAATTTAATTTTATGAAAATAATACTAGAAATGGGATATTTATAATGTTTTTTTGAATCCCTTCTAGTATTTTAGATATCTCCTCCTTCAATGTCTAATTTTTTTCATTGTGAAAACACTTTTTATAAGGACCCAACCTTAGACATTACATAACATTGAGTTTAAAGTAAAGAATTAATTTTCCAAAATAGTATAAGTGTTTTAGGTTTATAGTAATATTGAATTATGAAATAACCTATACAAAAATAAATATTATATCACAAATTTTAAACATCAACTTATTATATATTCTTCTCCCAAAACAAAATTTTTATCACATACCAAGAATTTGTTTCTACACATATAATCAAAATATTTTTCTCCACCACATCAGTTCCCCGAATAATCCTTAAAATCCCATGAGAAAGATTTTAAAATGTGGGATGATAACAAAAAATATTTTAAAGGGACATATAAATAAGAATAAAGAAACTATTTAGTTTATGAATACTTAAAGAAGATATATATTTTCCCAAATAGAATTTTCTTCATCAACATAAACATTTTCTTACACAAGAAATTAACTTTTTATCATATTATTTTCATAAATAATATCTTAATAAATATTAATGAGAAACGCTCTTAGTTGTTTATTTTAAATCATGAAAAAATAAATATGATTATTTACAATGTTATTATTTTTAATATTAATAAGTAGAAAAAACATTCTTTATACATAATATCTTGAATACTCACCTGGGAACATAACATTATGAAAATGGTATCATAAAATCATGGTTAAATAGGATATTTAAAATCTAAAAAACATAAAAGAAGAATAATTAAAATTTTACCACCAAAATAATGTCACTTGGTGGATATAGTCCCAAAGTGGATTAGGTTTACTCCTTAATCTCACACATAATGTCTCTTGATAAGAAATATTTATAAAATGTAGTAGATCAATTTATAGGAACACCCATCATAAAACATTTAGGATAATTTGTGAAATAAAAACAAAATCAATCATATAGTATAAACATAGCAACAAACCTTGGAAAGAAAATGGATTTCGTAATATTTCCTCATATCAAAATAAAAGGAAATTTCCAAATCAATACATTTTAAAATTAAACATATGGCATGTAATACCCCATCAAATGAAGGTAGAATAATATAGGAATATTTGTGAGATACAGATATATAGAATTTAAAATCATTATATAATTTTATAGAGATATTGAATGTGATTTAGAGAAAAAAATTTCATAACCCAAAAAAGATAGTTTAGATATATCTCTTACACCTTTAAGAAAAACACTTCTTGATATCATAGTATTTATTCTACAATAAAAACATTTTTGAAAATATATATAGTAATGGTTGATATAATTTTATTTACGGAAAATGGGAATATTATAGTGAAATCCAAATATAATGAAAAGGTTATTATGGTGGTAAAACTAATGGTTGATTTTGTATGTGTTAAATTATAACATTTTTTCTTTTAAAAACATAGTCCCAAAAGTCCATATAAAATCATAGAAAGATAATTTTTAAAATATTTCCATGAAAGTTAATATAAAATAACATTTATATTAAAATTGAATTATTTAAATATAAATTCATCAATAAATTAATATTAATAATATGTAAATATAAGACAATGATCTAGAAAATAAGTCTTTAGAACTTTTTAAATTGTGTTTTTCAATTAAAGGGTCCCTCACATAAATAATTAAAAAAATACGTTTAAAAAATACTATAAATAAAGAATTTTATTTTAAAATATGACATATATCATCCAATTAAATATAGACAATTATTTTATTAAATAATTTATAATGACATGTACTTTTAAGAAAAATAGTTTGTAGGGAATCTTAAAAAGAGTATTATTTCTAATTGAAAATCGCTTAACTCAATTCTTACTAATCACATATTATCTATATCTATCTTATTTATAAACTTATGTAAATATTTTACATTATAAATAATTTTTTTCAATTTAATCATCCGTTTAATTTATTTGTTATGATGTTATACTCAATTACATAATTATTCAAGTTCATATAAGTGGTTTTGATGTTTTTTGGTTCCTAAGTCTACAATGAATTCTGTAGCATGATTTTGATCAAGGTGGTCATGAGTAACGTTTCTATTTTAAAAATACCATGATGGAATAAAGTCAATTATTTTTTATATTTAATGAATGATAAATATACAATTTAAAACATATTATTTATTTAAATTCATTTATATATATGATAAATGGGATGCATTAATGAATAATAAAACACATCACATGGTTGAGGTGGTATTACATACACACACATTAACGATGTTATTATCATTCAATGATTTAAATGGTAAGAAATTATATGATATATAAATTTTAAATAGAAATAATTTTTACCTGAATATTTTTTATATAGACAAAATGCTTGAATATTATTTAAAAAAATAGGTGACTATCTAAAATTAATTACATCAGTTCAGGAAGCTCTAATTTTCTATACACGTGATCAAGGGTTCTGTTTCTCATTTTATAGAAGATTATATGGATATATTTAATACCATAAAGATAATAAAATTTCATTATATGTTATATATTTATGTTATTATATCATCCTGGTTGAATAATATTTTAATGAGTTGAGTAATGAAATAAAAAAAATGCATAGTTACAATTGATACCTCTCCATCAGACAACATATTTTTCTTTACACCTTAACGATTCATGGGTGGGTTTTATAATGATAAAATTTTTATATAACTAATTAAGATAATTGAGGAAGTTATTTTTTGTAAGATTTTTCGGAAATAAAATTCTTTTCTATGTATGAAGAAAAGAGGAAAAGAGTTTTCCTTTTATAAGTGAAATAAGGATAACATTTATAATTTCATGAAATATTAAATTAATATAAAATAAATCTTGGGAAAAAATGATAAAAATGATATCATAACATGATATAATTATTATGGGTTTAAATAATATCATCTAATAAAATTTGGGCAAGTTCATTTTATTTTTTTACCCTTATCTCTTTGGTTTTACCCACGTTAACCTATTTTGACAATTACCATGATAAAAATATTTATATTCATTGTGGGTAATGATAGTTAATATATAAGGAAAACTAAAAAATAAATGGACAATGATGTATATTTTATACTATACCTAAATCTATTGGAGGATGATAGGATTTTTATGAAATGTAATCATTTAACAAAAAATTATTTTTTATAAAATATAATTTATTATAATATTAGAAAAAGTCATTTAATTTGACATGGAAAACAACATTAAAATAAAAGAATTAAAATATATTAAATTTTAAAATTTTTCAATATTATATTTAGAAAAAAAATGTTTAAGATGAAAATAAATCATTCAAATTATATTCCTTTTAATATTTTTAGTGTAATTTATTTTATTTTTATATTCATTAAATTATTGTTTTATAAGTGTTGTACAATAATTAAAGATAATAATTTAATACATAAAAACAAATAAAATTACACAAAAAATATATTTTTTATTTAAAATAATTATATATAGTATTACATAGTTTTTATTTTTCCCTATAACAAAATAGTATTGTTTTTAAAAGTAAAAAAGTGAATAAAATTCCTTGCCTTTTCAGAAAATATTATATAGTTAACATTCATTGGAAACTATCTAAAAAACAAATTAATGTTGATATTAATGCCATAATGTTTTAAATAACTTCCTAGAGTAATATTTAATATGAAAATAGGTGGCCTTATTACTTTTTCTTATCCTAGGTTAACGCAATTTACCCTTTTATTGTGGTGTTAATTAATTACTTTTTTTAATATCCATTATGATCAAAACAAAATATAACCATATTAAATAATTTTGATTGTGAAATATTTTAAATGTAATAAATTTTAACAAATTCAAATTCTAAAATGGAATCATTAATTTTATAATAATCCCTCAAACCAAGATAAAAAATTAGATCTTATGAAAAAATCAGTTTTCATTTAATATATTATCTTATATTAGCAAATTGAATAGAAATTTTTTTTATAAGAATTTTAATTCATATGAATATATTTATATTATATAAATTTAATTTAAATATTTCCCTATTATGGGTTATTAAGATAATTCCTATTCATATACTTAATGCACATAAAACAAAGTCAGCAAACTGTGTTTTTAAGAATAAAAACAAATTTATAAAAAAATCAAAGGTTATTGGTTAAAATGAAATTAATTATATTATTAAAAATTCAATGGTTCATATTAATCATTAATAAAAAATAAAAAATAAAATAGAGCTCTTAAATAATGTGATTTAATGAAAAAAAAGACTCAATCTAAAATATAGGTAATTTTCATTATTAATTAAAAATTCAATCATTTCAAACAAAAATCACCCATAATTAATTTTAAAATTAGGATGTTAAAATTAGGTTCATTTTTTCATAAATAATTTTTATATGTTATATAAATTAAATAAAAAAAATTTCTCACAAGAACAAATAATACAAATTTTTGAGAAAAATAATTTTTTTGAAGAATAATTTGTCTTCATTAAATTTGAGATATTATTTTATTTGAAATTAAAATAAATTTATATTGAGTATATCATTATATATATATATTTTTTAAGTAATGTAACTATATTAATACCATTCAATTTAATGGATAGGTTATTATAGTCATATTTAAATAATACAATTTCATGATCTATTAAGTATTGGTGTTGCATTTTGTGTACGATATCAAATATAGTTTCATTTTTAATATATCATTGTGTTAAATTATCCCAGTTTTTAATAATTATCATCCTCACTATTTGAACATGAAATCAGTAATAAAAAATCTGATATTTGAAATACCTTTTCTGAAATACCAAATTATAAAAAATATGACTCAAACATCCTCCTGAATATTTAGAAAAGGAAATATGAATGTCCTCTAGGATGAAACATAAATAGGATTTCAAAATAGGATAACAGTTGGAGGTAGTAAATATATGGACACTTAGTATAAAAATAACAGCCAATGTTTTTGGATATTGAAAAAGATCATTGATCAAAATAAAATGAATTTTAAGGATATATTTAATGACTGTAAGTAATTTAGGTGTGAAATGACACTCAATTCATCATAAATAAAGGTAACTCAATAAATTTTTTATACATTACATACCTTATAATTAAGTAATTCATTTACAATCTATAATAAGATAATATATAGATATGTTTATAAGGAAAAATCGATTTTATAATTTAATCAATTTCTTCCATAATTTTTCTTTTTTATAAAATTATGATTATTCAAGATTAATTATTCATTCCTGAAGTACTAAAATATCAAATAGATCACATAGTCCAAAAAGTGATACAATGTTATTTCAGATATAAATATACACTAAAATAATCAAAATTGGTAGCTCATGGAAATATTATCCCACCAAAATAATAATCCTTCCTATGAAGAAATACACTATTGATCTCTAAATCCTCGTCAATAACACCCAATGTTCAGCTTCGATATATCCTCCAAAGTCTTTAAATTACTCAATCAAAAGCATGAAAACCAAAAATTACAAAATATGTGATCACATATTCATCCAATATAAATTTAACATTTATCATAAAATAAAAATAATTTCTCTTAATATCTCATAATAAAAATATAAAATAAAAAGTCATATAAACTCAATGATATGAAAATTATTTCCATAAACAACCTTCATCACCATAAATAAAAATAAAAATCATACAATATTACAAATGTTAATTCAACCTTTATTCTCAATACTAAATAATTTAATGTTCTCTTCAGCATAATAATATACGGATCCAAAAATAGTGAACATCTTCAGAAATACTATTATTGACATTAAATTATAATTAATTAAAAAATCAATAGGGGTGTATTATAATTTAAAATTATTATTTACCTTAAATAGAGAAATGCATTATAGTATCCATTATTGTCATGTTACTCTCGCATGAAGAAATTTTAATATCTCAAGTTATCTAAACCTTTTCATTAATACCGATTATAAGGACCCAACATCAAACATTACATACGAATGAATTTATTTTCATACACCCCAATTATATTTTTTATATATAATTTTTTTTAAATTTATCCATCTTCACAGCAAAAAATAAATATTTCATCATAAATTTGAAACATCAACTTAGTATCCATTCTCCCACCAATTTTTTTTAATATATAATAATCTACCTTTTCTTGTATATCTTCACAATTATCATATTGACCTCCTCTTTGACCTTACTCATCATTAAGCCCAATGAAATTAGTTTCCAAACATTATATTGGAAAAAATAGGTTAGAAAGGGACATGAAAATAGAATGAATATAACTTGTTATTTTATGAGTACTCATAGAAGATTAATTTTTTCAATAGTAATTTTTCCTAAAAATAAATATTTTATTACCCAAGAAATCATGTTTTCTAAAAAAATATTTTCATAAAACATTTAATTGGAAATATTAATGGTAAAATAAAAATTAGAAAGGTTCTATTTCAATCACTAAAAACCTAATAAATATTTTTAAAAAATTTATAATTTTTAACCTTATCAACTAGAAATTAATTTCTTTTAAACAATAACTCATGAATAATCCCATGGGACTATAACATAATGTGCATGGTGGCATAAGATCATGGAAACATATAAAATTATGAAGATACATAAGAAAAACGTAAGTATAATTCATGACTAACATTGTAGGAATCATTTCATGGTTGATAGATTCCCATAATTAATTAGCTTTACATTATAATCATATACATAATTTCCTAGAAGACAAAAAATTTATCTAATACATTGGAGTGATATATGGGCACAATCATTATTAAATTTTCATGATAATTTGTGCTATAAAAATTAAATTAATTATAATGTATAAACATAGGAATTACCCTTTAAAATAAAATGGGTTATATAATATTACCTCATGTCATAATAAATGGATATTTAGTAATGAAGGAATTTTAGAGTTGAACAAAACTCATGTATTTCTATGGAAAAGGATGGTAGAATTTATTAGGTATAAATGTGAGAGAAATATATTCATAATTTAAAAAATATCCCATAACTCTATAAAGATTTATAAATTAATTTAGATAGATAATGTTCAATACAAAAAGAAAGGGTGTTTAATGTGATAACCCATACAACCATAAGAAAAACTTTTAATGATTTCAAAATATCCATTCTATTTAATTTTTTTATATAAAAAATAGTTAGTGAATGATTAATTTTATGTGAAGAAAATACGTAATTCTATATCTAAATAATAATTTAAAATAATTTTCATTAGGGTAAAATAATTTTTTGATTCTATATATGTTAAAATATTATATTCTTTTTTTCTTTTAAAAATAATGTCAAAACATTTTGTATAAAATACATAAAAAAGAATCATTTTAACAATAATTTAACTAATGTAAAAATAGGTGGAAGATTTACCTTATAGTTTATTTATTTTAATATAAAAACATCCATAAACTATTTTTTTGAATATGTACTAGGAAGAGAAATATTAGGAAAATAAATCATTAAAACATTTAAAATGAGGTTTTCAACGTAAATTCACACTTATATAAAACATTGAAAATATTCCTTAAAAAAACAAAGTAAATAATCTCAAATATGGTCAAAAATTAACATTATCATAAATTTGAGACTAAATGATAATTTTCTAGAAACATTTCAATGAAAATTGAAATGGAGTAAAAATTAGTGGACGGGAAACTTTAAAAACGAGTTTTTATAAAATAATGTCTCTTGTCTCGAGTTTTTCACTTCATGATTCCTTTTTATCTTCCAAAATAATAATAATATGTAATTATGAAACCAACTATTTTAACAATTTTACCAAATTAAATCTCAAAAATTGGAAACAAAATTCATTTTATAATTATCTAACAAAGCCTAATGAAAATCGATTTTTCAAAAAAATGGGGTTTTGAAGGTATTGACGATCATATATTAACTATATGACTAAAAATAATCATTAAATTAATATAAATTCACAGAAATAAATATATATATAAAAAATTTAATTTAAATATAAATTTTTTATGGTTTTTTAGTAAATTAAAATTTATAACGTTTATACACTTAAAAACTGTTTTCTAAAAACTATGTTTATAATCATAAAAATAAACTTATGCTTAAATCATGTAAATATCCAATGAAAATGAAATTAATTATATTATTCTAAAATAATGGTTCATGTCTAAATTTAATACCAAATACAATATATAAGGTTACTTTTAAATTAATTTTTTAATGATAAGAACAATAGTATTTGAAAATTTGGAAATATTCATTATTTACTAAAAATTAAAACATATCATAAAAACCCCAACTTTTCAACCTATGAAAATTTTAAAATTATTATTTAAAAAAGGATATAAATTTTATCAAATTTATTTTCAAAAATATCTATAAATTATTATAATATTTTCTCACAAAAAAATTTAAATTTTTTATGAAATTTTATTTTTTACATAAAAATGCCTTTATTAAATATTAAGTTCCTATTTAATAAGAATTTGCCTATAAATTTTATTGAGTAAGATATATATATATCATAAAAAATTAATCCTAATAATACCATCAAATTTTATAACTATGTCGTAATATAAATAATGAAATAATATTATTTTATTATTCATTTAGGATCGGTGTATCTTGTCATATAATCTTCAAACATAGTTGTATTTTTAAAATATCACATTATTACACTAATCCCCTTTTAAAGTTTCTTTTCCAGTATAATATAAAGTTTTCACACTCCATTTTCTCTATTATTCCCCAAATAACCATAATTTTAACATTTTCATTTCTATACCATCATCGTATTCCTGGGATTGGATCTCACATATCTTATTAGGTAATCCTCAAAATATTTTATACGTCTGGAAAAAAATTGAATCCATTCATGTTTTAATTCACCATAAACATTCATATAATTTCCAAAATTGATTTACAAGTTAATTCGATAGAAATATCAGGATAAAGTAATAGCCCTAGTCACTCTAATTCATTTATCCATCTCAAACTGAAAGACTTATTTTGATGCCTATGAAACCTCATATCTACATCACTATTAATATGAAATATTTATGTTATGTGTCATATGTAAAGAATCCATATTGTCATCTCTGTTTTATAAATCCAGATATTACCAAATATGATTTAAGATAGATAATTCAAGGGAATATTTATTTTACTTACTGTTAATGTACTTGCCTTATTTATTTAATTCACCAATCAAAATATTTAAATTTTCATTACTCAAAAATATTGGACATTCTTTATTTCAAGAGAGTAATTATTATGTTACTAATCATTTCATGTAAATTTCTTTTAATGTGTTCTTCATTTTTTGGAATAATCTCATTTTCTTGTTTGATTATGATGATGTCATTTTATCTCATGTATAATCCTTTATGAAATTAATATGATTTTCTAAATTTGTATAATATATATTTTTAATAAATATTCTATTAATAAAATTATGTCTATTTTTAATAACATCATATCCATTAGTGGGATAATATGGTTATTTCACTGTGTGATGAGTCTAATTTAGTTTTCATGTCATCACTTATTTATTTAGTTGTTCCATCATTCCAACCATATAATATATGACTCCTGGATAGTTTGGAGGATAAAACCTTTCTGAGTACATAATATGGATAATATAAAAATTAGTCAACGAGTATTCTTCTAATGTTTTTCACAAATTTAAAACCAAATAAATTGAAAAAGGCACTAGAATATTAGGGACGACTCATTACATTATTTTATTGAACATTATAAACATTGTGAACCCAAATTTGGAATTAAATTACTTCTTTATTTAATCAATGTCTTGAAATTTTTGTTCATTAGAATGAATATAACATATCATATTTTAAAAGTGATTTAATCTCATTGGCTTATATAATGTTTAAACTTGATATATGCATATTTATAATTATTATTGTTATTATTTTGAATCCATATTACCTCCAATAACAAAATATGTTCAAACTATATTTTTGTGTAACTACTTACACAAACACATAAGTTGTGTCAACAACCCATATAATAATCTAGCATTGTTCAAACACATAAAAAATCTATCATATGCATAAGGAACTTGAAACCATTTATAAAATATAATAAAATCCGAAAATAAATCATATAACCTAATAAAATACAAATAAATCTAATATGAAAACAATATATATTATTATTCCTAGAATACAACTCCTTAAATGCATATATAACCATTTAAATTAGATATTTAAAATATTTATTCAAAATCATATAATACAATTCATGAATTAACCATTGTATTCATGATTTATAGAGGGAAGTAATAAAAAATAAGTGAAAAACTCATTATGTTATAGAGTATTTTAAAATAAAATAGTAAATAAATTTGAAACACCTTATAATTCATACAATGAAATAAACAAAACTTTTCATTTTTTCATCTATTATCATTTAATTTTATAATATTAATGGTTTTATATTAAATCCTACATATTTAGATTTTGATATATCTTAGGAAATAAATTATTAATAAATTCATTTCATAAATTAAATAAAAATATAACATAAATTTTAGATATTATATTTGAAAAAACATTGATGAAATTAACCAAACTCCTTTTAGAATTGATTATATATTCTTCAAAATCATGTATCATAATATGAAATTATTTTATATAGTTTTATGGAATGCTCATAAATAGATATAAACACGTTTTAAATTCAAATTATTTTAATTTAAAAACATTCACACATTATTCACCATATAAATCAACTTTAACCCTTGATCACTTTTACTAAAATATTTTTAGTTCAGTTTAATGTCCCACTTTCCATTTATCACTGGACATCATAACCAATTCTAGTAATGTTTTGTGACAAAAATAAATTCACTAAAACTCTACACAAAACACCATATCACCCTGGAATAGTGAATATATGTTCATTGCAATAATACAATCATAAACCATGACCATTTTGGAATTCAATTCAGGTTTACCCATGGAATTTTGGGTAACCATTTTGGGTAAAACCAATTATGGAGATCTCATTTCATCCATTTAATTTCAATATACCAAGGAATTTTATATAGGACTTCATAAATTCCCAATGAGGCTTCACATTATAATCTATATAATAGTTTATATTCATTTGGATGTCCACCATGACATTATGTCAAGTTAACCATGTTATACTAAATTACTCCTTTGAAACTCTACTTTTCACATTTCTTCTTTCTCCTATAAAAACTATTTTTAATTCTATTATATCAAATCCCTATAAATGTTAGAACCAAAATTAAAAATTTGGCTTCATATATGTCATGATGAGGGAAATCGAGAAGAATATATGGAGATTCACACCACGTTATCCCATAAATCATATAAAATCAATTTTATAGTTTCTTCAACAATTCGAATAATCGAGAAAAATTTATTGAAGGTGGATATAATAATAATAATGTGTCTTGGATAGGATAATTATAATAAAAATATAGTGTATAAATAATAAGATAAATATAAAACCATCCAATTGTAATCTTCTGTTTGATTTAAAGAATGACAAAATATGTCATATATTTCTCTATTTTTATATATTTCCCACATGAGAATGAAATATACCTGTTAGGATCAATCAAAATATAACTTCGTCCTTGGATGACCATGTGTTTCTTGAATATTTTTTATAGTTGGGAATAATATCCCCCATTATGTTATATTCTAGAACGTTTTGTTAAATATAATAGAGAAACAATAGTATAATAATGATATTGGTTTTGAAATTTCAATAAAAATATCACTATATGGAATAAAAGACATAAATAATATTTAAAAATATTTACATAGTACTCAAATAACCTTAATAGATCAACCAGTGTAAATAACATTTTTTCTGTAAATGTTTAATTTATATCAAAACCTTAAACTCTCAGTCAAATCATTACATTTATTGTTACACATTTAACTAATAACTTATATGTTCAAGATCATCAAATTTATCATTTTCTGATGAATAATTGTGTATAATAGTAATTTTAGTGGAATAAATATTTTTTTTACTTTATCCAATAAAATTAATCATGCTTGATCACTATGATATAGTTTCTTTATATTTTTCATGAAGCACATTGACATTGACTATGACACTATTAAAATCACCATGTCAATCATAATTAATTTTTTCATATTACGCTAATTAGTCAACAATTTCTTTTACATTATCCAGCTAAAATGACTTACTAGATTCATAATGATATGTCATAGACCATAAAAAAAATTATGAGATGAATTTTCCACATATCCACCCTATATGGGGGAAAATTTTAACTAGTTTGTGAAAGATATTTCATTGACCATCACCAAAAAATATGGTGAAAAAGGTTTTTTTATACTAGCATAACTCATTTTTGAGTTTCAAAGTTCTTGGTCTTTAAAATGTGTAAAATTTTAAATTTTCCCTATAATATTAAATTAAAAAAAATTATTTTCTTTGGTTGAATTTGGGATCTGATAGTTAGACATTGGATAATTTCAGTGGATTTCATATCTAATATGATTTTAAAGGATTTTTTATATTTATAAAATATATAAATATTCATCATAAAATTAGGAATGTTGATATCTACTAAGTCTAAGCTCATATGAAACATTGGACACTATATTTGTGTCTAGAATATGGATTTTTAACTTAGTATGGTATATACTACATTCTCAGTTAGATCCTCTCTAAACTATTTTTTTGTAAATCATTTCAATTAACAAATTGATATATAACTGTTTTTATGAATATACATTTATGATATTTCTTCTAATGGGGATATTTTCACTTGGCATGAACCATATGATGGTTTAAAGATGTCCTGGTAGTGGAATTTTTAGAGTATTGTGGATAAGATTTTGACTCGCATTGAATCAATGAACAAATATTAGGGTTTCAACAAATATATAAACAAAATGACATTTTCTCTGTGATGTAGGTCATTTGGATTAATATAACTTGACTCATCTCTATTCCTAGCAATGTGCATATTGATCCCTTATGGTTTAAACATGACTAAAATATTCAGATATATTAATTAATAAAATATTTTATTAGGTTATAATTAAAAAATATTTTCATGATGTATGAAATGTTGAGTTTCCCACATTTTTTATTCATGACATTATTTCCATTATTTTTAATTGATCATTTCTCATACCATGTCATTATCAAGATTTTGATCCTCTCAAATAATTATGTTCCTAATATTGGAAATTCTACATTAGTTATTCTTGATCCAAGGAAATTCTTTTTATTGATTATAAAAATGCTTTTCTTGTGTTTTATGGGTAATTTTTTTATTATCAATGTTGAAAATAAATCCGTTGTTGTTTTTTTAGTATTCTTCCTTCAACGATTTTTTATATTTTTTATTTTACACTTTTTTATTTTTAATTATTTTTATTGTTATTTTTTTATTATTTATGTATATTTAGATGAAATATAATCCATGAAGTCCAAGTTTTTATTATGATGTGTTATTTAGATGCTATGTGTCTTATTTCAGGATTGAGATACATGATTTCAATTTTAATTAAACCTATAAGTTTGTTTTTAGCATTAATAATTATGGGACATTTAATATTCTAGTTCACTGAATCAACATTAGAGATATAATACATCATAGCACTGAGGAATGAAAAAATGATTCTTATACAAGTTTTAATTTTCAACACCTTTAAGAATATTTAGTATTTGTCATTCCTATTTTAATTTATAGAAAGATTTTTTAATAGAATTAATTTTTAATTATTAATTCTTGATCATTGAGATTCCCAATGGGTATGTTTATAATAACCCCTACTGGATCCTTCATCCCCCATGTGTTATGACTATAAAGACATTACATAATTTGGAAATGATTTGGAAAATGTGAATCTTGAAAAGTAGATAGTGCGGGTTCGTGGTCTCATATTTTGAAACATTATTGAATTTTTTTCTGTTGTTCTTCTCTTATTAAGAGTTCTTATATCATATAATTGTTCATAATTATTTCATGTTAGTGGTGATCAAGATATTATGAATAGAATATTTACTATTTTTCATTGTTTCATTATAATGGATATTTATTTCCTCATGCATTCATTATTGTACCATCCATCAATTTATATGTGTAAATAATTGGTAATTTTTCAATATTTATATGTTTGTGTGTGTGTGCACTTTTTTTACATGCATTTTTTTTATTACATGATTTTTTCTATGGCTCCCATGAGTATTATTGTATTAGGAAGCTATTTGTATTCCATGTCCTATTGGACAAGGGCTTGGGTTATCACACATAGCATACCATCTGTCCAAGATGGGGGGTCAATAATTTAATTATGATTGGAATGATATTAGATTAGTTCTACTCATATAGATGAAATATGGTGTTATTTTTATTGTAATTATTAGTTTGAGAATTTTTTTTCGTGATGGTATCGAGTATCTAGATTTCTTGTCAGCCTTGTTAACCCAATTTCTGTTTGATGGTTAATATATATGTTCACTAGGAATTTGGTAACCTATTAGTTTATCCATAACATTAAGGAGCCATTTTTATGGTATATGTTAGTAAGTACAATCACCATAGTTTTTTTATTCTTGATCCTCTACATCCATTATAATTTTGAAACTTATATATGATCAATTAATTATGTATTGTTGTATCACAATAGGATTCATGCGACTTCCCAGACCAAGATTCCACTTAATAGGTTCCCCATGCCTAATTTTCCATAAATACTCTAGGGAATCTCCCCAAAAAAAAGATGATACAGACTAGTAGTGGGGGCCTATGGTTTGTTGATGGGGAGACTTTGACCTCATTACGAGTGTGTAATACAACGATGAATTAATAATAGAGAAAAATAGAAAAATAAATATAAGTAAATAGTGGAGGTATGAAAAATTATTAGATAGACAAGGTTAATAAGAATTGAATCAACAGGAATAACTGATGATGATATTTTATGCCTCTACAAAGTAGAAAACATGGATACAAAATAGTAGGAATAATAATTCCCTCCAAAGTAAAAAAACTAAAAATAATAAATCAAGAATCATGATCTTTGTCTCAGTCATCTCTAATCAAGATACATCATAAAGAGATCTCAATCACATGATGAATTATGTATACTTTCCTTTATCAACCCCAACATTCATGTTATCTTCCCCAGCTACCAAACAGATCCTATAGAGACTATGAGATTAATTTCAGTTGGCCACCAGCAAAGGTGTGTAAAACATTTGGTACATGTAATAGAAATGTATCAGTGTGCAAGGATACATATATAATGTAATGTAGTACAATGTAACTAAATACCAAATTAAATACTTCATCCATTAACTCATATTAGAACACGTAACCAATTCATTATTTGATTATTACCTGTTTATAAATAAGTCACACTGTAGTAATAGTGAAGGTTCCAAGATGTAACAAGGAAAGATATAATGATATTAAATAATTAAGTTATACAATAATAAACATAAACAAAGACCTCATGGGTCAACAACTCAGTTATGGATGTATCCTACCTAAGGGAAATAGTGTAATCCAAGGATTATAGGTCAAGGAATTCAACATTACTACACCTATCAAGTCCACATAGTATATCTATAGTAAAATGGGGATATGAAATGACTGGGCCTAATTGGCTATAACCAGGAACCCACTTGTCAATGTTGGATACAAGGAGTTTATCCAAGGAATACTATAATGTTATTTATGGAATTATATGGTGTCATACCAGGAAACCAACAATAGAAAAGGATCGGGTTCCATGTGGGTCTCAAGAAAAGAAAGAAACATCTATGAGTTTGAATACAGTTCTCAACTGCTCAAGGCATTCCCTAAGGAACAAAATGTGATCTCGAGTCAGACCACTGTTATATGATAACTAAGTCAAATAATATTCTATTTGGGTCAATCATTTCATTTCTTTACAATCATGAGTCCTACTATCAGAAAACACGATAATCAAGTCACAATTAATCTATAAAACCATTTGGATCAATCCATGCCATTCATTAGGGTGACAAGTCCAAGTAGCCTGAATCCATTTAATCGAGTTAAAATTAACCAATAAATCCACTTGGTTCATGCTTGGCCTATTATTTGAGTGACAACTGAACGGAAGCTGAAACGTGTCAAAACACTAAACAAAAATTATAGAAAAATCATATTTTGGATGGATTGAGTTGTCAGTGTAACCAATAACAACTAATCACATATTTGGAAAATGGAATAACCATACTGTTCAATTTATTATAATTACGATGTATAAATTCTAAAAATATCACTCGATGAAATCAGTGGGCCCCACACTACAATTTATAAATCATGGAACTTAAGGGATGAGTTATGGAACACCCACCTTATAATTGTGTTGATCTCCTTCTCCAGTATTGACATCTACATTGTATTGTAATGGAGTAGATATAAAATAAGGTAAAAACACTCAAACCCTAATAATGAGGTCGAGAGAAAGATCGATGAAGAATGGCTCAAAATGACTAAAGTACTTACTGTTTCACATCCAATGTGACAAACTCAAGATTGAAAAGATCTAGGATGAAGGAGATCTCTGGATCCCTATGTTAGAAATTAAAATTATACAAAATGGAATAAAATATATGTTCTATCCATTGGAAATCATATTAGGAATGATGAAGCCTTAATAATATCATTAAGGGTAAAAATGTAAAATTACACAAAATTTACCCTATGCAAGTGTTTTCTGCTTGGGTGCCTAAGGAAAGGGGTGTACCGCATGGTAAGACCAAAAATTTAGGATCATTTTCCACTAATAGTCTGATATGTCTCAAACTGAAATTACAACGCTTCTAAATGGTTAGATCTAATGGTGTGGCATACCCGCACTATTCCCTCTAATCATGTGACATGACAACTTATCCCAAAATATGGGGTTTGAGACCCAAATGAGCCCTGAATAACCCTGATGCCTTTGGTAAATCATTAAACATCCATAATATGTCCAAAATAAATAATTATACTAAAATTTAATCATCTATAATTTGGTGAAAACCTAGGATCGCAATGTCTTCCACAATTAAGTGAACTCATCCTCGACTTCACCATTGAAGGTTGGTGATACACTATACGAGAACAACTCCGAAAACCGGGCACATTTTTTCTCTTCCTGCTCTTATGTCTCATTCTATACGCGGTAATTCTACCACATTATATGTATTGTAGGGGCAAATAGGCCTCAAATATACTACGTTATCTAGTAAATGTTGTGTACTATATACTCATCAAAGGTAGAATCAGAATCTAAATCAACAACCTCGTGATCAAAGGTATGAGATATGATGACCTAATATTGGAAACATTTTAAAACATGGAAGGCATCATGCAATGCATGGTACCTATAAGGAAATAAAAACTGATAGGATACCATCAAGACTCTTTCTAGAATCTAAAATGACACTATGTAACGAGGTGACAACTTACCTTACTTATATAATAGTATAATCTCTAGCCTTCGTGATACATGAAAGAAAACATAAACCAATTACTCAAACATAATAGGTATTAAGTGACGAATGGATAAGATTTCATTCTACACTAAATAGTATTCATATACTCACTGATCAAATGAATCTCTAATGAAGTATCCTATAAATGAAGAGGACTCAGTAGGTCTGACTAACCTACCTGTTTCCAATATAGGGATGAATAGAATGAAATAAGATATATTTCCTTAAAATGAGTCATCTAAATTATCACCTGAAAGCTATAATTATAGGCCAACTAAATGAGAGTTATATCTTTCTCCCCAGAACTGTGGAAATTAGGGACACATGCAAGGATTATGTCCTCTAAAACATGTATCATCTGTTCAGAGTGTCCATCATTTTTAGGGTGATAAGTTGTACTTTTATGTACCAATATACCCATAGACTTCGATAAGACATTATATAACAACGACTTGAAATTAGAATAACTATGAAAATGATTGTACGATTGGCCCCATGTAGTCAAAGGATCTTTGGTCATACATTCTCCCCATGTCCTAAATTGATACAAACTCCCAAATAGAAATGAAGTGATCCACCTTCACTGATCTGTCAATGAAAACCCATACAATGTCGCTACCTTTAGGTGAACTATGTAATCCTACTACAAATACCATGATGAAATCATCCCATTTTCATTACAGAAATGTAAGTGGATACACAAATTATGCATGCCTTTGGGAATCCACCTTCACCAACTAACATTTGGTATACCTAGTAATAAAGCATCCTATATGAAGTTTCACCCCATACCACCAATATAGGTGTCACATTTCTCAAAACATTTTGGATATTACTGGATGATCTTCTCACTGATAATTGTCAGACTCTTTAATCCACTCCTCTATCAATTTTTTAGTAACCAAGAAATGCCCATGAATAAATAGGATGTCATTTTTATCCAAATACCAATTCGGTTGTGGTTTATTTCATAATATACTATCATGGAGAACTAAGCGCTCTAAATCATAAAAGTTTCTACCCATAACCATCTCATGGGGGGAGAGAACTCTCAAAGATGAGAGGTAATGTTACTCATGAATATCATGAAACTCTATATGCATCTCATATAAGAGGGAATTTTATTTCTATACATCACTGGCTTCACATATGGCATGTTCTTGAGTATTCTGACTCAATTCATCTGCAACTAAATTTCCCTTCCATGATGTATAGGAATGCTCAATGTCAAAGTATTGTAAATATTTTACCCACCTATGTTGTTTTCATTTCATGTCACATTATAAAAATATATATTTGATTCACTTTTTTCCAATGTACAACACATATCCCAAAAGATAGTTTCTATAGTAAAATTAGGAGTAGACAAATGATGTAAGGTTGAGGTCACGTGAAAAGTAATTTTTATCATGAGGCCTCAACTGTCATGATATGTATGTAATGACACTATCCCCCGACATCATAACCACTTATAGACTAAATCTTGGTTCATCATAGAAGAAAATAAAACAACTTTCAAACTCTTGTAGGATCAGAACATGTGTTGAGACAAGCTACCCTTCTAGCACCTAAATGGATTTCTCTCATGCTTTATACCATAGGAAGTTAACACATTTATTTTTAAGGAAATTTATATCTGAATACTATAATTGGATGTCCTATATGAAACACCTGTAATATCCAACAATCCCTAATAAAATTCATATATCAATCATTTTCTTGGGATACTTCGAGGAAACTATAGCACTATCCTTTTATATGTCAATAGATACACCTGATTTTTAAATTACATGACCTAATAAATGAACTTTTTCCATCCAGAAGTGGAACTTGTCAATATTATAATAAATTAAATGATATTTTTGTGTACTCATAGTGATCTCAAGGAACATGGAATGGTCAGTGCGAGTGTTAGAATACACAATGATGTCACCCAAAAATAGTATGAGAAAAGAATCCAAATATGGATGAGAAACCATATTCATTATATCCATAAAAATAGAAGGTGTGTTATAAAGATAGAATTACATAACAAGGTACTCATATAAAACATACATTCAATAGAATGTTTTTGGGGGTATATATGATGGCCTTAAACACACATGGTGATATCTTGTCCTTTAGTCGATAATAGATAATACCCTTGTTCCTCATATCTATTGGAAGATATCATCAATTGTAGGTAGTGGATACTAGTTTTTCACAATATGTTGGTTCAACATTCTGTAATCTTAGCATGGATGTAAGGCTCCATTAAACTTCTTGGAGAAAAGCATGGTGAAATCTCAATGGTATGTATTGGGATGTTTAAAACCTATGGATTCTAGATCCTCTAACTACTTATAGAGTTCCTGGAGCTCTATTGGGGCCATGCTACATGGGGGAATGGACACTAGAGCTACTTATGAAACAATATCAGTCTTAAACACAACCTCTCTTTGAGGAGGCAAGCTATAAAAATTATCAGGAAAAAAATCCCATAAAAAATCTAATACTGAAGGAAATTCAAAATTGCCTAATACTCGATCTTTAATTAGTATAATTTTTGTCTGGGAGGTCACTAAACATATCCCATGATACTCGGGTCCTTCTCTACCAGCTCGGACATCCCTCACAAACTTATGTAGATCAATTTTTCCCTCTTCTGAAAAAAATGATATTCAACGGTGATAGTAGTCTAAAAAGCATGGTATTGAACTGAACAATCTATCCTGAGAAATACATAAAATTATTTCATGTCAATAATAAAAAATTTCTATTAGAAAGGATAATTTAACATCCCAAGGGGACAATCCCTACATTTCCATATGCCCTCTAACTACACTTCGAATGGCGTATCTAGGGTCATTACACCACATGAATACTATATCTCCAGTTTGAGACTTTACAAAATAGAATTAGAGAAAAATGTTTTCGATTCACATGTATCAAATAAAAAAGATACTATAGTATATTCCACTAGAATAGTACTTCGTACAATATATTTTCCCACAACCCTATCCATGTATATCAGTTATAGTGCATGAAATTGTCCTTATCTACATAAATATGCAACAACTGGACTTCCGTGATCATAATTGCTTCCTGGGCGTTGTTGTTGATTAGTGGTTAGCATACTATGGAAATAACAAATTCCTCATCCAATCTTGTAAATGCTATTCTAGATCCCTACCTAACATGGAACAAAATAACTCACTCTTTATGGTTGAGATGGTTTAGATCCTTTTCCTCTCAATAATGATGGAAAAGTCCATTAGAATATCTAACGATTCCCCATGTGTCTTGTCACATTCGTCCTTTTTATATTATTTTTTTTATTTTTTTTATTGGGAATAAGGTGGCTCAGCTCGAGGCCCGAATTAATTTTTTTTTAGTTCTTATTTAAAAATGGATGTTTTTCCCTTGGTTGTATCTAGCACACCACGGTCGAGGCCGGATGGCCTCATCTGGGTCACCGTGCGACCTCGCCCGATTAACTGCACGACCTGCCCGATGCGCGATTAATTAAATTAGTTAATAAATTAATTAAGTGAAATGATCAATGTAATATTGAAATTTAAAGGTGTTAACGATGATAATTTTATTATGTTTATTATTATCATCAGAATCATTCTATAAAAAAAATTTAAGGGCTGCGTTGGGTAACCGTGCAGTTGCCCGAAACATTAAAAATAAAAATAATCAAACGAAGATTAAAGAATATTTTTAATTATAATGAAAATATAAATTATTATTATTATTATTCCAATTGTTGTTATTATTATTATGTTAATTATTATCATTAGTATTATTATTATTATTACTATTTTTTTGGTTTTCTATTATTTATTTATTTTTCTTTTCTTTATATATGTGTTTTTTCTTCTTTGCAGTGTAGAGACCTAGCCCCCCCACACCTGTTTCTTTTATTCCATCGAAGCCACCCCCTTCCAGGGTATTTCCCATTCTTCCCCCTCCCTAGACAACACCTCCTCCGATTCCACTCCCCTCCGGTGCTGCACACCCCTCCGGCGAGCCAGAGTCGTCGTCCCAGCCCTCCTCACACCACCTCACGCCGCCCCTTTGACCTCTCTTTGGCTCAAGCCTCTGCATGGACCAATGTGTGCCCTTCTTTTCCGGCCGACCCCCTGCTCCTCCCGGCCGCTCCGTCCTGCTCTCACCCCCGACCGCCGCTCCGTCTCCCTCTCCGGCGATGCCTCGCACCGGTTAACTCCAGTGTGTTTCCCGATTTTCCTCGCGTCGAACCCCGCTATGTTGTACTCCTTCATCATGTCCGATGATCCCCAGCCGCAGGTCCCCTTGGCTTCTCTTCTCCCTCAGCCGCCGCCGTCCCCCTCACCTGGTCCAGCGAACCCAATGCCCCCTTCCTGTTTTCCCTCCATGGCTAAAAACTCCATTGGTTAATCCCCCTTCCACATTCTTTTTCCTTTTCTTTTTTAGAAGTTATATTTTTTGTCCAATAGGTTTATGGTCCAATTTAGAGGTTGTTTTTGATTTATTTTGGTTAGAATTCTTGTTTTAGGGTTCAATTGATCTTTGTGCGGTGTGTCCATGGTGCGATTGAAGTTTCACACTCGTTTGTGGGAAATTCAGCCTCAAAGGTAAGTGGTTCCATGACTTTGCATCGTTTAGATAATTTAATTTGTTTGTTTAGTTAAATTTAATATGTTTTATGATTTAGTATCATGGTGTGATCTATGTTTATAATGTTTTGGCATGCTCATTTGATGAAAAATGGGTTTCCGAAATAGTATGCTTTTTTTTTGTTTATATGTGTGTTGCACAAATGATTGTTTGTGTTTAATAAGTTGTGCAAAATGCATTTTAAAATTTTATTGACATGTGTGCGTGATGAAAATTCCACTCTCTTTAGAAATAGTTATGTTATTTTTTTCATTTCCATCCCGTTGTGGTAAATTTTAGAAGTGTTTAATAATTTTTTATAGAGTGCCAATGAGGTTTTAGAAGGGTTAATTTTTGAAATTGATTTTTAATGGTTTCTTTTGCATGTGATATGATTTATACATTGAGGAATTGTTATTTAAGTGGTTTTTTGAGTGCGAAACATGGTTGAACGGTTTTTAAGGGTTTTTTGGTAGGTGAAAAGGTGTTTTCAGGTCACTTTAAGTGTTTTGTATTTAAATAGATATTTTCAAAGTAAAATGAATCACTTTTGGTGTGTTTGACATGTTGTGTACTTTTGAAATTGAAATGAAAGATTGTTTGAACAATAAAAAACAAGTTTTGATATGGTTACCTCACGTATCAAGTTTTTATGTGATGCCTCTATATAGAATCAAGTGGGTTTTGGTGTAAAGCCTTCTTGGTTATTTTTTGAAACGATTTCATTAATAGCTCAAATGATTCTTTGGTGCATTTATATGATGTGAAAATGGTATTTTGAAGGAGTTTAATATGCGTTCATTTTTTTGAAGTGGTGTATTTTTATAAAATGAGACATGTCCTTGGTGTGCGTGTGTCTTTGAAATAGTCCTTTGGTATGCAAGTGGTGACCTTTTTTTGTGTAATTTCATGTTTGGTTTGTTAAATGTGAAAGTGATGTGTTATGTGAATGCAGAACATGTTTTAGTACAAGGGAAAACCCTGGGTATCTAGGTGGGCAGACAGGAACTAGTGTGCTAGTGGGTCGGATGGGTATCGTCCCTGTTTCACTTAACTGGATTGACAATTTCAACACTAACTAAACATATAATGACTGAGATTCTTGGCCTTCTAAGCCACATTTTCTGAGGGTCGTGGTCTTCTAAGCCACATTTCTGAGGGTGGTGGTTTCTAAACCACGTTTCACCGAGACACGAGGTTCTAGGGTCCCACTGGAGCTAGGTGAACCTTAGGGGATTTACCCATAGTGCTCTACCATCAATGTTGCGGTGCCTTCCAATGGCATATGGAGGACCACCTGTGTGTGTGTGTGTGTGTGTGAGTATGTTTAAGTATTCCCTTAAATGAAGTTTTCTTTTCCTCTTTCAAATCGTGTTTCTAAAATGGGTTCTCTTAGTCTTTTCTTTTATAATTTAGCTTGTAAATGTTTTCTTTAAAAACTTTTTTTGACAGTATAATTTTTAATAAGAACATTAAATTATCTCTTTGATGTTGTGGAATGGAACCTTTTTATTAGGTGAAGTCCTACTGAGCTTTTGGCTCAAACCTTACATACACCTTTGGGTGTATGTAGATTTTGTTTCTTGTGTGTTCCAGGTTGTGACATCGTGCTCAGCGATGGTGGTTCTGGTCATTGATGGTCTTCTCGTGCAGGTTGGGGGGTGTGGCGTGTGGATGATGCATCTCCCTTGTTTCTTAGAGGTCTGAGTTTGAGTTTCTTTTTTTGTCGCTTATTTTGGTTGTGGGTTCAAGTTGTAAACCCCTGATTTTGTTTCCAATTCAAGGCCCTGTTTGGTTGTATATTTTCAGTTTCAGTTTCTTTATCTTATCAGTAGTTTTGCATTTACTATTTCGGGTAAAATCGTTCCCATGTGTTAATTTTGATACTCGGGCACTTTTTCTAGCCTGTGGGGATCGGGAACGCCCTTTAGGCCTTGCCGCAGACCGGGTTGGATGGAGACCCAGCCTGGTTTATGAAAAAATGGTATCAGAGGGCAAGGTTTGCTCTCTTGGGTGATTTTCTTTTGGGATAGAGTCATGGTAGACTTGAGTTAAAGTTGTCGGGACTCGACGTCGTGGCTACGAGTAAGGTTCCTGGCCAACACACCTCGTGGCGAGACTCATGTTACCAATGTATGTTGAGGTTTGTCTGAGTTTTGATTATATGCGGTTAATCTTGTCTAAGGGGAATGAAAAGGGAGTAAGTTCAGTGGTCTTAAAGAGCTCGTAAGGTCTGGAAAGCCTTGTGAAGTCGGGGACACTGTCTTAAATACTCTCTATGGACAATGGCTTGATTGGCATATGGCCGCCAACCATATGCTCCAATCACCCGATGACACTAGTTTCCTTCTGCATTGTTTTTCGTCTCATTGTTTTAGATTCGTAGAAATTTGGTTTTTAAGTTAAAATGTTTTGGTCTTGGAAAATATTTTCAAATAAAGAACATTAAAAATAAAATGATGTGAAAGGTTTGGAATGTGTTGGTTGGATGTTTTGGTTTTAAAAAAAATGGAACGATTTGGTTTTTATCCTTGGTGTTCTCGTGGGAAACCACATGCATGAACGTATATGGAAATAGAAAGGTTTAATGGCACGAGCGGATGAGTTACTGGATGTATATGAGGTGGGTGCTGGTGTGGCACGTGAACATGCATGTGAGAGGCCCATGGGACACCATTGGTGTTTGTGCAACACACTGACATTGCATATTTTCAAAATGTTTTATTAAAGGAAAATTTGGTGTTTTTAAATAACTTGTGATCATGTGGTGTGTCATTGTATTTTTGAAAGGTTGGATGTGAGGTATTTTGATCCAAGGATCCCTTCTGGCTGGTTCGTGTCATGATTTTGAATTCTTATCTCTAAGTTGGTATAAAAGCATGTAGCTAGTTAATTATTTTGAAAAGTACATCGGGGAGCCCTTGCAGTGGATTCCCCTGTACGTTTGGTGTTCGCTTGTGGTATGTTCTATCCATTGGACCAGTTCAGTTGGGTCCATGGTTTTCTTTCTTGGCTAGTGTACTCCCCCAATAAAGAGTTAATGTGCGAATGACGTGCGACCATAGATGGTTCGCCATTGGCTTACCCTCCAGTTGACTAAAGTAAGGACTCTTCATTTTTAGTGACAATTCTAAGTCTATTACTTTTTTTCCCTTCTGTTAAGTGGATCCTCTTGCAGTGGAATGACAGATACGAGGGGAGTTGAAGGGAGTCTTGTTCGTTTTGAGTTTTCTGACTAGTCGGGTATGAATTTGGCATCGTTGTGTCTAAAGGTTCCCCTGGAAGTGGTGAAAGAAATTCCAGTGGGGAAAGTTGAAGGCGGTTAATAATTATCAGTGTTGACCAATGTCTTGAAGGTCTTTGTAGTATTTTCATAGGCCTCAACGGTCATGTCCGGTGACGTCTTGTAGCGTGAGGTCCCTTTGATAGTCAACAGTTGTTTGGAAGTGGTAAATGAGACTCCAGTGGTGAAAAGGTGGAAGCAACCCTATGTTTTTGGTGAGGTATATTGTTTTAAATGACTCCTTGTCTTTGGTTTGTTTCTTTTAAGAAAATGTCTATGTTAGGCTACAAGTTTGGCAGACCCAATCGTATGAGGCAGCTATGGTCATTTGCAAGAATCACGTGCTGTTCAAGACGCAGTTTAAAGTCTTTCTCAGCATAAAGTTCCTCTCAACAGCAATGGTCATGTTTAGGTGATGATTGGTGGTGTCGTGTTCTCATTCAGTGTGACAAAGGGTGATGCGCATGCACCATTTCAGCTCTTGTGTTGGTGAATGTTCCGTGTATGATCAGTTGGATGTCGTAATGTGTTGTGTTTGATGGTGTTTCCTCGGTTGCAGTGTGGTTGCATGTGACACAAAAATGAGAAGCTTCTTTCAGGAGTCTTCAATGCCTGAATGCGAGGTAGAAGTTGCTTCAAACATCAGGGCTCCAGCCATAGGCCCTGGAGTGAAGCTGGCGCGTGGTCAGGAACCTCAAGAGTGTATGAGACCTCGACCTTATTTCTATCATCAGTGTTAAAAGTAGAGGTGGTTTAAATTGTTTATATGGTTGTTCCACTCCGAATGAGCCGTCTGGTTGCGTAAGGTTTTCGTGTCCATGTGGAGGCGTGTTCATATCGTGCCTTAAAGACTTGGGGGTTGCGTTCTACTAGATTCAATCTCTTTAGTGGTCCTTATGAGAGTTTTTTGGGTAACCTAGTGTCAAATTTGAATGGTGTTCATCCAGGAAATTTTGACATGTTGGTTTGTGGCCGGCCATGGTTTTGACGCCTGGTGGTCAGGCCCCTTCCTCCCCGCCCCTTATGGTGGGGTGTTTGGTTACCATCGTGATTTTTTTTCAAAGTCCTATATCCTCTATTCATTCTAATGGCGGCGAGACCCATGACGGGACTCACACAAAGGTCTCAGGAATAAATTGGTGTTGGCCTTTACTTAATGGTGGGGAGTCCACCGGGACCTCCCCATGTTGGTTTTCTAGTCTCGCCTTGGGTGTTGGTAGGTTCTTAATGGTGGGGAGACCCACATTGGGTCTCACACGAATGTCTCTAGAATGAATCAGTGCTGGACTTTTCTTTAATGGCAGTGAGTCCGCTCGAACCTCCCCGTGTCAGTTTTCCAGTCTCGTCTCGAGCGTCAGTGAGTTCCAAATGGTGGGGAGCCCCTCGGGCCTCCCCATGTTGATCTATTTCTTCTGTTCTTAAATATGGTTTGGTGATAAGTGATAAGTATGTTCTGTGGATGTGGTTTGACCTTATTTGTTCATTCTAGACAAATGGTGTGGTTTCGGTTTAATAGTGCATGAGGTGTTTTGGCTGTGAAGTTGGTTCCCGTATGTGTGAGAGTCCCCTTCCTTGATCAGTCAACTAGAGGCATTCTATCTCTTTAGGGCGGGAGACACATATCAAAAGGTCTTTATATGAGTTGCCTTTGAGTCACTTGCTTTGAGCATGATACTTTTGCCTCTCTTTTCATGATGTTTGTGGGGATCCCATTTGAGCCTTAAGGTAGGTGGTTTTCTGCTTTGAGGTTTGGTTCTAGTTGTGGCTTTCCGGGGATGGAAAGCTTTATGGTGGGGAGAATTACCACATTCGTCCTTTTTATATTATTTATTTTATTGTTTTTTATTGGGAATCAGGTGGCTCGGGTCGAGGCTCGAATTAATTTTTTTTTGAGTTCTTATTTAAAAATGGATGTTTTTCCATTGGTTGCATCTAGCGCACCACGGTCGAGGCCGCACGACCTCGTCTTGGTCACCGTGCAACCTCACCCAGTTAACCGCATGACCTGCCCGATGCGCGATTAATTAAATTAGTTAATAAATTAATTAAGTGAAATGATCAATGTAAGATTGAAATTATAATGTGTTAAAGATGATAATTTTATTAAGTTTATTATTATCATCAGTATCATTCTTTTAAAAAACATTTAAGGGTCGTGCGGGGTAACCGCGCAGTTGCCCGACACTTTAAAAATAAAAATAATGAAATGAAGTTTAAAGAATAATTTTAATTATAATGAAAATATAAATTATTAATATTATTATTCCAATTGTTTTTATTATTTTTATGTTAATTATTATCATTAGTAATATTATTATTATTACTATATTTTTGGTTTTCTTTTTTTTATTTATTTATTTTTCTTTTCTTTATTTATATATTTTTCTTCTTCTTTGCAGCTTGGAGACCTAGACCCCCCATACCCGTTTCATTTTTTCCTTCGAAGCCATCCCCTTCCAGGGTTCTTCCCGCGCCGCCCACTCCCTGGATGACACCTCCTCCGACACCACTCCCCTTCGGCGCTGCACACCCCTCCAGCACTGCACACCCCTCCGGTGAGCCTGAGCCGTCGTCCTGGCCCTCCTCACACCACCTCACGCAGCCCCCCTCAACCCCTCTTCGGCTCAAGCCGCTGCACAGACCAATGCGTGCCCTTTTTTTCGGCCGACCCCCTGCTCCTCCAGGCCGCTCCGTCCTGCTCGCACCCCTGACCGCCGCTCCGTCTCCCTCTCCGGCAACGCCTCACACATGCTAACTCCAGCGCGTTTCCTGGTTCTCCTCACACCAAACCCCGCAATGATGTCCTCCTTCATCCTGTCTGACGAACCCCAGCTTTCGGCCCCCTTGGATTCTACTCTCCCTCAACTGCCGCCGTCCCCCTCGCTTGGTCCGGCGAACCCAATGCCCCCCTGCCGGTTTTCCATCCATGGCCGAAACCTCCATTGGTTAAGCCCCCTTCCTAATTATTTTTCCTTTTCTTTTTTTGAGGTTATATTTTTTTTTCAGTAGGTTTATGGTCAAATTTAGCTATTGTTTTTTATTTATTTTTGTCCGAATTCTTGTTTTAGGGTTCAATTGATCTTTGTGCGGTGCGTCCTTAGTGTGATTGAAGTTTCACACTCATTTGTGGGAAATTCAGCGTCAAAGGTAGGTGGTTCCATGCTTTGCATCGTTTAGATAATTTAATTTTTTTTGTTTAGTTAAATTTAATATGTTCTATGATTTAGTTTCAAGGTGAGATCTATGTTTATAATGTTTTGGCATGCTTGTTTGATGAAAACTGGGTTTCCGAAATAGTATGCTTTTTTTTTATATGTGTACTTCAAAAATGATTGGTTGTGTTTAATAAGTTGTGAAAAATGTGTTTTAAAAATTGTTTGACATGCGTGCGTGATGAAAATTGCACTCTCTTTTGAAATGGTTATGTTCTTTTTTTCATTTCGATCATGTTGTGTTAAATTTTAGAAGTGTTTAATAATTTTTTATAGAGTGACAATGAGGTTTTAGAAGGTTTAATTTTTGAAAATGATTTTATAGTGGTTTCTTTTGCGTGCATTATGTTTTATAAATTGAGGAATTGTTATTTAAGTGGTGTTTTGAGTGCGAAACATGGTTGAAAGGTTTTTGAGGGTTGTTTGGTAGGTGCAAAAGGTATATTCTGGTCACTTTAGGTGTTGTGTATTTAAATAGACATTTTCAAAGTAAAATGAATCACTTTTGCTGTGTTTTCCTTGTTGTGTACTTTTGAAATTGAAATGGAAAATTGTTTGAACAATGGAAAACAAGTTTTGATATGGTTACCTCGTGTATCATGTTTTTAGGTGACACCTATATATATAATGAAGTGGGTTTCGGTGTAAATCCTTCTTGGTTTTTTTTGAAACGATTTCATTAATATATCAAATGATTCATTGGTGCATTTATATTACCCAAAAATGGTATTTTGAAGGAGTTGAATATGCGTTCATTTTTTTGAAGTGGTGTATTTTTATAAAATGAGACATGTCCTTGGTGTGCGCGTGTCTTTGAAATAGTGATTTGGTATGCAAGTCATGACCTTTTTTTGTGTAATTTAATGATTGGTTTGTGAAATGTGAATGTGGTGTGTTATGTGAATGCGGAACATATTTGAGCACAAGGGAAAACCCTGGGTATCTAGGTGGGCGGACTAGAACTAGTGCGCTAGTGAGCCGGATGGGTATCGTCCCTGTTTCACTTAGCTGGATTGACGATTGCAACACTAACTAAACATATGATGACTGAGGGTCATGGCCTTCAAATCCATGTTTTCTGAGGGTCGTGGTTTTCTAAGCCACATTTCTGAGGGTTGGGGTTTCTAATCCACGTTTCACCGAGACACGAGGTTCTAGGGTCTCACTGGAGCTAGATGAACCCTAGGGGATTTACCCATAGTGCTCTAACATCAATGTCGTGGTGCCTTCCGTCGGCATATGGAGGACCACTTGTGTGTGTGTGTGTGTGTGTGTGTGTGAGTATATGTGTGTGTGTGTGTCTGAGTCTATGTAGGTATTCCCTTAAATTAATTTTTATTTTCCTCTTTCAAATCGTGTTTGTGAAATTGATTCTCTTAGTGTTTTCTTTTAGTATTTATCTTGTAAATGTTTTCGTTAAAAACTTTTATTTTAATGTAAAATATTTAATAAGCACATTAAATTATCTCTTTGATGTTGTGGCATGAAACCTTTTTATTGGGTGACGTCCTACTGGGATTTTGGCCGACACCCTACATACACCATTGGGTGTATGTAGATTTTGTTTCTTGTGTATTCCATGTTGTGACATCATGCTCATCGATGGTGGTTCTGGTCATTGATGGTCTTCTCGTATAGGTTAGGGGTGTGGCATGTGGATACTACGTCTCTCTGTTTTCTGAGAGGTTTGATTTTGAGTTTCTTTTGTTGTTTCTTATTTTGGTTGTGGGTTAAAGTTGTAAACCCCAGATTTTGTTTCCAGTTCAAGGCCATGTTGGGTTGTATATTTTGAGTTTCAGTTTATTTATCTTATTAGTGGTTTTGCGTTTACTATTTCGGGTAAAATTGTTCCCATGTGTTACTTTTGATACCTGGGCACTTATGCCAGCCTGTGGGGATCGGGAACGCCCTTCGGGTGTTGCCGCAGACCGGGTCGGATGGCAACCCGGCCTGGTTCGTGACATGTCTACAACCATAACTCTCCATTTGTTCTTTATCACAATGATTCTTCTAGTGACCTCATATTCCACATGCTTGAAACACCATGGAGTTATCAGAATAGGTACCCTATTTGTAACTTTCCTTATGAGAAACCTCGAGGGAATGTTTCAAACAACCATAAGAACTACTAACATAATACCAGACTAATCCTCTATGCACGGTGCTATTTTTATCTCTCTTGGTTCACTTAGTGATATGATGCCGATTTAATATTTCTGAAAAGGTAGGTTGGATAAATAAATCCATCTGCGTATAAATGGAATAGAGAAGCATTCCCTCATTGAAACTAGCACAAGAAATCTCATCACCAACCACAAATGGTGAAAATCACATTAACACAGTGAAATGTATTAAATACTCCATAGCGGACATAGAACCCTGTTTGAGATTCAAGAGATCTCTAGATCATTTAGATCTCAGCATCTAAGGAAAAAACAAATCATTGAATTTTGACTGGAAATCAACCCATAAAATTCCATACTCATGACCAACCTGGGTAAATACATCCCACCAACACATTGCCTATCATGCGGCATCTAAGTAGCATGTTTGACCCTCCTCTCGAGAGGAATATCCTAATGCTAAAGGATTGACAAGGAGGCCACTAGATATGACTGAGCAGCCTGTGAACCACCATCCCCTATGATAGTGGGAAGATTCTACAACTGAAACTCAAGAGTCAAGTTATCCATCATTGTTGAATCTTTTTAAGAACCATGAATGGACTACATCACATATAGAATACTATTATAGAATTAGGATTTAGTGATCAGATCAGGTACAGTAAGTGGTGCTTCATGTTGAAATCTTGATGGTAATACTGGCATCTTAGGGACAACCACATCTTGATTATGGTCATCACCACCCTCGTGGTATGAAATATGTGGATTGTGTGGTGACATTATTCTAAAAATTCTAAGAACATGAATCAAAACAAGCATAAAGTAGATGTATAGCATCACTTGCAGAAGATGCATGTAAGAAAACTCACTACCCAAGGCATAATACCCCAACTAGCTTCATAGATGTCCAGGTATTGGTAATTTCTCAAGTATATGTTTCATTTTACATTTAATTACCAAGTTCACACCTTTACATTTCATAAAAAATATAAGTTGGGATAAGGTCATGGAAATTTTCATTTTAGATACCATATTTCACTTTATAATGGATATCAATTTTCATTTAATCAATTCCCAAACAATTTATCACAGAAAAAACAACCATATTTCTATATCAAAATGGATCGACTCAGTAAATTACTCATCCCAACCCATGAGGGCCCATACACCTCATAAGTTGAGACTTGTAATCAATCGATCACAAAAATGAAAAATGACAAGAATATGTTAACTCTCACTTCGTCACTCAACAGTCATAGGCATATTAACAAATTCATGTAGTGAAATAAACCTATATGGGATGGAAATATGTTTGACTTGTGAATTCTAGGTTCCCATAATGATTAGTGAACTATGCTCATTTCCCTCATATCACCATGCCAAGGATAAATGAAATCCTAAATCAAAGTAATAATAATATGGACAACCTAACATGTATGTCACCATATGGTGAAATAATGTCTAATAAAATATAAAAAATAAAACAATAATTATATTTTGGGTAACATGGATTTTACCCAGAATCTGGGTTCATGATGTAACAACCCAAAGTATTTCAATAGAAAATTCCATTCTTATATCTATGTCATAAAAACACAAAATAATGAACTAATAAGTGATAAGTGACCTTTAAACATAATTGTGTCACCCCTATGTTTGGAATTTTAAAAATCCGACATACACAGTTGTGTTCAAGATAGTTTTTGGAGTCTAATGAAACAAAAATAATTTTTGGTGAATAGTAACCAACCCTTATGAATAGTAAACTACCCTTATGAATAGTAACATGACCCTTATGAATAGTAAATAAGAGTAACATTACCTATGAATAATAAAATAAAATTTAGACATCATAGAAAGTGATAATTTGACCTTAGTAAACATTTTTGGTATTTTATAATTCATAAATAATTAATTATAATTAATTAATTAATTTAAAAGTATATTTATATCCCTGAAATGTATTCATATATTACATAATCAATTCCTAATAGTTTTTAGATAATTTTATAAGACCCTACGTAATTTTTGAAAGAACTGCAAAATCAGTTTTAATTTTAAAAATTGTTTTTTTTAAGTAAATTGTGATTTTATTTAAATATTAAATTAATAATATTTAGAAAATTATTTTTAAAAAATGGAAATCATTTTTGGATTCTACACGTCGAAAAATGGTTGGGGTAAATTTTTGGGAATTTTCTGAGATACTTGAATTTTTTATGAATAGTGGAATCCAATAATTCACAATAAATGCTAATTAATGTATTAATTGAGTCACCGATGATGTTCTACTGATGTAAGACCACTTGGTTCGGGATTAAATTATAAAATTACTATTATTTGATGTCTAAGACTCACAATTACCTGTCTTAGGTGAAATTAATAAACTAATCAATTTTATATTAAGGAAACCCCTCTCCCCTCCACTATAAAAGCCACCCTTCACTCCTACTTTTCCTAACACCTCTCAAGATCCAAGCCTTCACTTAACTCGGACCAAAAATCTTCCCTAGAACCTCCCCCACGTCTGAAAGCTTCTGGTCTCATCAAAAGACCAAGCTTAGGCCCTTAAGGAGGTTCTCAAGTGAAGGATTCAAGAGGTAATTTTCCTCCCTCTTCTCCTTTAATTACCTTTCATGTTCAAGTTCCTTTCTTGATCTCTCCCTAACTATCTTCATTAAAACTGTCTTGTAACTCCATTATTATACATATAATGTAATATTATGATTCTAATGGTATATTATATCACCCCACACACTTTCCCTCTTCCTTATATTTTATTAAAGAGAATGTTGTTCATGTGGTGATAATTTATAACCTTCAAAAACGACATGTTCTCTTCTTCCATTTCTACCTTCAATCTGGTCATGAAACCATTTTATGGTTGATACAGAATATTTTATATGTATTATGTTCTATTTTAAGATCTATAAATAACCTATGGCCATATTACTAAGTTAAATGTTAAAACAAGTTCGTTGTGATCCAAAAACCGGCCAAATTAACCCAAATAACCATCATTAAAATCTTATCTAATGATTCGTTCACATGGGTCTAATATAACTCATTATAAAATCATTAAAGCTTATTTAATATCATTAATAACATGTAATATAAATTCTGGATGTTTACCCATGATCTACCCAAACATCAATTTAAGAATACAAGTGGACCGCTCAAGAAAACCATGAAAACGAACATCCCCGATCAATGTTTTTAAACTCTATAAGTCATCCAAAGGAACATAATATTAAATAATGAAACAAGAATGAACCCTATTAATGTATAAAAGGTTATGGAATTTCTAATTAATGAATATAATGTCATTATACAGGACATTAAAGAGAAGGAGGCATTCGAAGTACAAGGTAAGGGGAAATCTCGAACCCAATTTTCTTCCTTCGGGTTCTCCCACTTTCACTCCATTTTTGATATGGTTACTCCTAAAAGATCATGTGTTCATCATTTCCTTTACTTATATGGGATATACATTATTTTCACCGGTTTTTATGTCCATCAAAATGTTTTCCAAAGGAACTCTTCTTTCAAGATCTCACCTTTTACCTCTCATTAAAGGTTGATGGTTCTTATATCAAGTATGTTGTTCCCTCTTTCTTTTGGGAACCCAAAGCTTATAAATGTGTTATTCTGAGATGAAACCCATTACTTTCCATGGGTTATTTATGTACATGTTTGATATATATTCTATGTGGAAATCATGATAATGATAATGTTATGATGTGACGGGTGCGCCCGGAATTATATAGCGCAATATGAATGTTTAAATGTGACGGGTGCACCCGGAATTATATAGCGCTCCAATGCATTGGGTAAAGTGATGAATCTCTTGAGTAAATGTGAAATGATGTGTGAAAATGATGATAGTTTTGTTCACAATCATGTGTGGTAGTTAACCACTAAGACATGATGTTTCATTTTTATGCATTTCCACATTTCAAGTTTATTATTTATGCTCCTCTCATGTTCATGATCTTTTTCCTATGTCATGATTATGCTAACCCCATGATATATTGTTCTTATATATCATCTTACTGGGATTTTATCTAACCCCTTTTTATGTATATCCTCATGTGGCTACATGTACTAAGGAGAGGACAAGTGCCCCTAAGAAGCTAGTGAAGAAGAAATTAAATAAATGTTTATGCTTGATGTTGTATTTGTTATGTATTGTCCTAGTTTTCCCAAGACACTAAAACTCTGGATCCTCCATGTGTAATACTATTATGTTGTTCATATTTGAAATTATGTAATAGTAAAGTAAGAAAAGGCTGGGTCGCTATACATGATGCCCAAGAATGGATTATGACCAAGTCCCATAGAGTTTGTAATCTCCATTATATTGTACCCAAATAGTAATGTAAGAAAGAAACAACAATTCTGATACAATGTTTTGACATCCTAGACCTGGATTCCACTTAATAGGTTCCCCGAGCCAAGTGGGATACAAGGAATCAGCCTTATCTCTTTGAAAACAAATGGCTTCCGACTTGTGGTGAGGGCCTAGGGTGTGTCCATTCGGAGACTATTCCCTCATTACCCAAGTGTAGCACAAAAAATTAATAACAAGAAAGGTTAATAACAAAATAAATATAAGTAAATTGCTTAAGTAGGCATAAGTAATATATATACAAGGATAAAAATATCTAAATAAATTGGAATAACATATGATGATACTTCACGTTACTAGAAACTAGAATACCTGGATACAAGATAGATGTCAAAACAAGTTTCATTAAAGTTATATTGAAATCAAAGGACTATCCCAAACATCACAATCTCTAGATCGATCATCTTCTATCAAGATCCATCCTCAACAGCAAGCAACCAAGTGTTCAAAGGAATATACTTTACTTTGTCAACACGTTCATTCATGTATTCTACCCTGGGCACCAAAAACTGCTCGGAGAGGGTGTGAGATAGATCTCAGTGGGACACCACCTATAGTGTCTATAACATTCATCCCCTGTAATGAATGTGTAACCGTGTGCATGAATGCATATATAATGTGATTCATTATAATGAAACTAAATACCCATGTACCGTATTTATCCCTCGGATGGTGTCTGAACATATAATTGATTCATTACATTATTATTAGTATTTTTTAAAAAAATTCTTACAGTAAAAATAGTGTTGATTCCAAAATGTAACAAGGAAACATGTAATGATATTAAATAATTATGTTCCAAGGTTAAAATGAATGAAACATAGAACACAAGGGTTTCTAACTCTATAGTGATTATAGCTCGGCTAACAGTTAGAGTATAATCCAAGGAGAATTGTCCATGGCATTCCACTATAAGTTGCATATTGGGACAAATGAGTTCATCCATAGTAATATGAGGCTAAGGAATGACTGGGTTTCATGGGATTTAACCATGTCACCTAAATTTAAATGATGTATCCAAGTATTGTATTCAATGCTGCTTGTAATACCTTTGAAGGGATCTTACGGTGCCATACCGAGCATCCAAGAGTAGACATGGATTGGGTTCCAGGTGGGTATTAACCAAATAAATATGTATCCTTGAATCAGAATGGGGTTCCTTAGTGCTCAAGTAATTCCATATCAAATCCATAGAGAGCTCAATTTAGTCCACTACTATTTGATAATGATGTGATATAGTATTCCTTTTGGATCAATCCTCTCCTTTCTTTAGTGTGACAAGACAAATTAGAAAGAAATCCTGCAATAAATTCATAATTAATTGATAAATACATTTTGTTCAAGCCTTACCATTAATTAGTGTGACAAGGAAAAGTGTCATGCAACCATTTAATCAAGTCATAATTAATCAATAAATCGAATTGGTTCCATCCTTTACTTTATTAGTGTGATAAGGAGAAGCTGTGTACATAGTATACTTACCAATTTCCATTTCAAATTTTACTATAAAACTGATGCACTTTCCTTATGTGTGTAAAGTGGTGAGCATACATGGTACACGCCATTATGCAATTCAAAATTTAATACAACCCATTTCATATAAAAAATCTTTTCATTAGAAATTTCAAGCTAAGGCATACCTGAATGATGACTCAAACGTGAAAAAATACTAAATAAAAATTATTGCATAACATTATACATGGGATGGATGCCGATTGTGGAATAACCACTAACAACTAATCACAAATTTGGAAACGTCATAACCATATGATTCAAACAATTTTACGAATGACATATTATTTCAAAAAATGAAACCCGATCAAATTATGGTCCCTATAGAAAAATTCCAAAATCAATGATGGTAAGGGATGCGTTATATACCACCCACATTAGGCTTTTACACCTCCTATCCCACAACATTGGCCTTTGATTTGGCTTTGATCAGAGTAGATCTAATAAAAAGGTAAAAAACTCACACAACAAAAAAAATAGGTCAAGAGAAAGGGTGACGAAGAATTGTACAAAATGACTCAAGTACTTATAATTTCTCATCCTACATGATGAACAAAATCTTGAATGGATCCAATATGAAGGAGATCTCTTAATCACTATGTTATTCCTTAAAAAACTAAAAAATGGGAAAAATGGAGGTTCTTCCCAATGGAAATAATATTTTGAAAGACTAAAGGCTTAATTATATCCTTATGGGTAGAAATTTAAAATTACTGAAAATTTAGCTTTTTCTCGATTTTTTCATACATATTTACAAACCGCTTAAAAACCATGAACGACTACCAACGGTAATGGTTGTACTACACGATTAAACTTCATGGTTAGGGAATTTGTGTGTTAATCATGCAAGATGGAACTACCTATAATGAAACCCATCTACATGGAAAGATCTAACAATGAGGTATACCCACATTGTTTCCTCTATCAACATGATAGTCACATTGTTAACCAAAAATTTGGGTTTCGGGGCCCAAAACAAGCCCCAAAGACCCTTGAGACCTTCTCTAACTCATTATGCATCCATAATAGGTCCAATATAATTAATTAGAAATAAATTTAGAGGATATGTACCTAATTCAAAACCTGGTTTCTTAAAATTCAACCTATAGATAGCTATTTCAACTTCAAAGGTATAGTATTGAACATTTCATGTGGCTGTTTGAGCCTTTTTCTCTTAATTATTAATTAGAAATGATACCATTTGGTAAATCGGTGTAATTTATTTTTTAATTTCAGTATATATAAGATCATACCGAAACATTTATTAATGTAGACTTATTATAATAGTGTAGGTCATTATTTTTATATAATGTTGGACTTATTATAAACTCGATGATCTATATGTGTTCTAGTGATAGATTCTCCATGGTTTCATGGTGTGATCGTGATCATCGTGAGTTATAGTATTAGTTTGGTCCTGATAATCTTGTTTTTTAATCTATTTCGGACACCCATTGACAATTCATTTTCTTAATTATTCTTCCCCACATAGTGTAGTGAAATTGTTTTGAGATTTACAGAAAAACATAATGATATTGCCTTATCATATATTGAGTTCATTATTTTTTCATATATATATATTTTAATATATTGAGGATGACCTGTGTTCAGAAATTTTTATACCCACTTTTGGGATATAGGATCCTGACCATGTACATATAGTTGTTTTAAGATTAATTATTCATTAGTCCAAATTCAAGAAAGAACCATTCAGGACCAAGAGTTAGCATAAGACCTCCAAAGTGGGAGTTATGCTAGATATAGAGCATATTACATCAGCACACTAATTAGTAAGATATAAGATACCATTGGATGTCTGGATTTTTCTATTAGAAGTGCACCCTAACTCAGAAAAGGTAATTTTGACCTCTATATATAAATAGGTTTTATGGATAACCATAGACATTAAAGGTAGATTTTTTTATTATATATATTCCTATTGCCATATTTGATAAGATTATGGGGACCTCAAAATAGCCATTTGAATCAAAAGATGCATAGAATATATTTCTATTATGCATGTTAGAAAAAATTATATAGTAATATATAAAACATAAATCTATGTACAACACTCTATCTATAAGTAGAGTTCTCATTGGTAGTGAGTTTTATCATGTTCCCTCAATAAAAATAAATGGGTTTTCTCCACAAATTTTATCCACCAACCACTAGAATCACTAAACACTTTTTAATACCACTTTTATGTAAATAGTATGATGTCAACTCATTGAAAAAAACCATAATCATGATTTTGAGATAGAATTGGAAATTACTAATTCATCATCAGTCATGAACTATGTAGTGGTGTACCCCATTTATATAGAAAAAATATAGCAAATAAAAATTTCCATCACTGTGTAAAACAATTCAAACATTGTGTAACGGAAATTTCATTTTATATCCCCTATATATCTTAATCATAACTTTGATACTCTATGAATGTTCAATTTATATATAGACATTATAAGTTGATGTGTATCTTATTGATAATGAATGATAATAATTCTTAATGATTTAGTCAAATAGAATTTCAAACATTCCCCTCACAACATGATGTGGTTTAAAATTCCACTAACAAATATACACCTTAGAATAGTGAACATCAACACATGATGGTGTATTCATTATTATATATTATCTTATAATATACTTATTACTTAAAATACAGATAGAATCTATCAAGAAACCATAAATCACATCAGTAATTCTTACAAATTATTTTCTATGTTAATATCATCATCACTCTAAAATATTGGGAAAACACATTGTACCAAAATTAATTATGATTTTGGGAATTATGATTAACCTCTACATCTATTTTCCAATTGGAAGAAATTATTAATAACCAAATACAAAATATTTGGAAAATTTTTTCCCAAAGTAAAACATTAGTTCTACTAAAGCTATGAAGGGTTCTTTCATGTTCTTAGTCCAATTAAATCATTTCTCTATATAAGTGGGTTAACCATAACACATATATATATACAACATATTCCTGGTTATATAATCCATTTATCAATTTAATCATGTCGTCACTGTACATAGAACATTTTTATCTTATATAGGCTAACTCATACATTCATGAATCTTTGAAATAGGATAACCATTTTGTATGAATAAATCCAATGTTATTTATCCATGTAGTCGAGAACAAAACATGTTTCTCAATGATGAATGGATAATAATTTCCACATCCTAATTAAATACCCTTTCAATATTTATTTTCTTATTTTAAAAGTGAATGAATATGATTCTAGTTAAAAAAAGTTTGAATGATCAACAAAATCTCCAACCACCATAGATTATAATACCTCAAGGTTGGTGATAGAATTGTATAAGTGTATAACGTTTTACATGATAATAATTTTTCATATCTTAGGTGATTGAGATTAATATTAATCATACAAAACCTATTAAATAAATGATCATATAACATTCGTTGTAATATAATTTCACATGTTATACTAAATAATAAGGCTTTACATATTATACCATGGATATATTTATTAAATCACATAAAATAGTTTTTATTGAATAAAATATTCTACTCATGCAAATCATAAAAAACCATTCCAACTGATAATACTCATTGATGATCATCAATTAAAGACATCTTAATGTCCTAATATGGGGGAATATTATAATTCCCTCGTTCATGTAATATATCTTCAGCACAAATAAATGAATGATATATATATATATATATTTCTTATTATAAAATCATGATATATTCTACAAACCTTAAATCTAGTCCCCTATATGGTTAATATTAAGAGATTCAACACGACCCTTGTTTTTTTCTATGCCAATGATTTAGTTAATGGATTTATGAAAATTTCACACACAATTACCGAAATAAAATTTATATCACCTCTCTATAGGATCTTTCTAATGAGATTTTTATATTTGAATGATGTTTTTTAGATTTGGATGGAATAAGGGTTAATTTTCCTAAGTAATAGATCAATTTTTCTCAATGTAATAATTTATGTCTCTATAAATTCTAAGAGACACCCCATGTTTAGTTGTCAAATTCGTAGTACTATGTGAGTCCTTCAAAGCAATAGTTGTAGTGATGTATTATACCCTTATTCTCATGTCTAGCATTTTGTTTTATTTGGAAATCATCCAACGGATAACTCCACTAAAAAAATAGTGTATTGAGATATCATATACCATTTATCGTAATAAAAACAATCATAAGTGTTACCCCTTAAATTGATCTCATCCTCTTCTATGAGGACAGAAAACATATCTTCACATCCTCAAAATTAAGTAAGGTTATTCTTGATTGAAATCCAATAAATATCACATTGATTTGAGTCATATATAATTTTAATACAATAAGGAAATCATGGAAAAACTCATATGTAACATAGAATACATGATAGAATCTATGACTAGCACATAAATAATCCTACCCATACTTTTTAACTTATTAAAAGTATGATAGATATTCCAAAGATTCATGACATTTCAAACTAATAGTGTCCCCTTATTAGAGTTCTTCTTGCTAAAACTCTATATCTATTAAACTATATATTTGTATTGAATCATTCGAATAAAATTTTTATTCTCATTATATAGATCTTCAATCCTACTATGTAAGACTCTTCATATATTCCATTCACTGAGAAGTATTTTCCAATCCACACTATTATAGAATATAAATTCGTATTATAATTTTTGATATGTATTTTGTAATCCACAAGAAACACCAGAAAGGTGATAACAATACTATTAAAACACATCTTTACACAAGATTTATCTAATATACTATTCAAACCAAACTCATTGATTGAATCGTCAAATTGAATTTTCCATCTTTATGATGTTTTCTTTAATCTGTAAATATACCATTATAATCTTTCATCTTTTAAAGACCCATTTGGTAGTTCATAAAATTTATGTGTTATCATATACATGTCTTACAGTAAACTATTTTTACTGAAAATGGTTTAGAAATTAATTTGATATATATCATATTCATAATTAGTTATTATTTAAATAAATATATTAATAGAATTATTCTACAAAACTAGATAAAAAGTATCTTTATCTTAAAATCTATGATTTGTTCTGAAAAATTTAGTTGTATGATGTCTTATATTGGTAGAAACATTAACATTCATGTCATATTTCTTGAAAAAATACCAGAAACCCAATGGGTATCACCCTTATAAGTCTTTCAACCATGATTTGAATTTGGTTAGCATACATGTATTCTATATTATATTTTATTGCAGTTATCGATTTATTGGAATAAAAAATGTTAATAGCCCATATGTATCTTGTATGCTCATCATCAATGAATAATATACTATCATAACTATCCTTAAGAAATATGTATCTCCTTATTACTAAATGTATTTTACAAAAAAATCAAGGTTATTTTATAATCCATGTAAATTTTTATTCTTCATCGGGTTGTTGTGGATGCGGATGGAGGAGTTCGTGGTTGCGGTGGGGTGCTTCCCATTATGGTTCTGGTGCTTGGGCTCTTTGCTATTGATGGATTTCTTGTTCGATCTCATTAAGTGGATGGTTAGAATTTGAGGCGCGATGAATATTTGGTGAGATCATTTGTCTTGGTGGTCACTAGTTCGTTGTGGGATGACGATGACTTGGTGGCCAGTTTGTGGACGGTCGCCGACGGTGATGGTGGTGAAGGATGCCGATGTAACTCCCTGGTGGCCTAGTTGATGCGGATTTTCAGTGTTGGGTCTGTCAAGGCATGTCATGGATAGTTTTGAATGGACAGTGACAATGTGATGATTAAGGATATTTGATGATGACAGCGACGATGCAGATGAGGCAGATGATGCAGTGGACTCGACGTTCAATGCAGGTTTCTCAGGAAATCACGTGACGCAGTGTTTCCCAGAATGCGATCTGAATTTTGATTATGTTTTGGGTCTTGTGACCCTGAAATTTGGATTTTTAATGTCCCTCTCTCCCTCTGTAGGATGTAATTTGGTCGGTTCCCACTCTACCCTCAAAGTGGATTTTATGAAAATACAAAAAAATGATTTGGCCATAAGAACATTTCTTATTTTCTGGTCCTGAAAATCCCCAAGTTCAAATTTCTTTATGATTCCTCAGTTATGTTTGTGAGTACACTCAAGAAGAAATAAATATAGTGATATATATATATACATTTTGACTAATAGTATTATAGAAATAATATCATATAATTTCCTTTAAATAACTAATAAATAAAATTCTATCTAAAGATATAGTCAATCTAATCAAATTTCAAATTGTGTATGTATACTTAACAAACCCAACACATTATAAAATTAAAAAAAAATTGTATCTCAGTCCATATATTATTGGGTGACCTTATGAATTCTATATAAATAATTTGGTTAAATAGTAATGCATTTATTTATAGTCTATGTGCACAAAATGGAATTAGAAGGACTCACATGATCATCATCGACGAAACCATATCCAACATTGATTGATTCCTTCCCAAAAACATTAAATTACTCTATTGTATTCCATAGTGAGTGAGTTGAGAAATAATTTCATAGTTAATAAAAAATCTTTTAATTCAAGCATCAGCTATTCCCCACCTTGATCAAATGAGATAATTTAAATACATTTTCCAAGCATACTTTATACTTTAATGTTGAACACCTTCATCTTATAAAAAAATATACCATATAAGAAACATATAACTCTACCTACTACTGTCATCAGTAAGGATTATAATGTACGGTTATATTCACATTCTTAACTATTCATTGGGTTTTATACGTATGTATGTATAAGATCCCATTGTCTGTTAGCCCTCTCACATTTTCCTCTTAAAGGTGATTTTTTAATTTTCCATAATAAACAAGTTTAATAATTATCAAATGATTTCTAATCTGATGACTACGTAAAACCATTTATATAACATCTCATAAATTTTTTATCATTTACATATAACATATAATAATTCTAAATAAAATAGTTTCTAGAATCAATAATGGTCATATAATTTTAAATTTTATAGATAGGATTATCCACATATAGGAAATTTAAATTATACATCATATTCCCAATTATATAAAATATTTCAATAATAAATATTTTAAAAAACATTTCAATAATAATGGTAGAAAAAACCCATCTTGTCCAAAAAATTTACATAAATAAAATATTTGTTTGTAAAATGTAAATAATAAAAGCATTCTAATTCCAAATTCCATCTACTAGTTTGACATAGAACATAAGTTTCATCATCCAATGAACAAACTCATTCCCCAATTTCCATTATAGTGATATACATTAATGTTGTAAAATTATATAAAATCTATGACTATATATTTGTCAATATAAATGTGTGATGCAGACCCGGTATACAATACACATGAGTCTAAAATGGATAAATTTATTTCTGTAACATTCACATCATTATGCTCAGAAATTTTCTCTTTGAAACGTCATTCTATCCTTAAATAACAATATATAATTTAATTATTGGTTTTACCTATAAGAAATTATAAAATGATAATCATGAAAGAATATATAATATTTAATATACATAAATACTGGTTTGATTATACTATTTTTTATATTTTCATTGAGGACCTATACTGAATATACACAACTATAGTGAATAAATTGTGTATCAATACATTTATTTGGGAAAATTCATATTTAACTAAGATTTTTTTTCCACATTAGCACTTATCTTCAATATATATATATTTACGTTGTCCATCATGATAGTATTATCACATATAAATCTTTGGTATCTCACAAAAATCAATTTCTTAAATCCATAATATTCAAAAACTCTAATATTTTCCACTTGTATCATATGATATAGATTTTCCAATGTAGGTGTTTCTAATTAATTACAGTTATATTTTATTACCTAACTCACAAGGTAATTTATTTCCATCATTCTATATAAATGAAAATCCATGGGTACCTAACATTAGGCCAAAACTACCCAATTGAATTTTAAAGGTCTTGACATGTTTTTTTACTTAGATCGAATAAAATATGTCTTAATTAAGGGGTTTTCATTTAAATTTTATGTATTTTAATACACATCACATAGATATCATAAACATAAATATTACATCACATTATATCTTCATTGTATCTTGTTTTTTTCAAATATTTGTACAGGAATCTATTTATTTAGATTTTGAATATTGACTACATTCACCAAATTAAAAATTGTAACCCTTATTATCATGGAACTCATTACAAATGTCACAATTTGTTTTACATTCCCAGAATTAGAAGCCAAATATTTTTACACATATCTATATTCATTACTATAATTAGTTAAATAAACCCATTTATATAAAGTCTTAGATTTTTTGAAATACATAATTCACACAAGAGTAATATTTGAATAATAGGTGTCTAAACAAAACATTTCTAAAAAGGTATAAGCAACCAGTCTAGTTTGAAGTTAAACCAAATGTACCTCTACACAATGATACATTACTCAATAGAGACATTAATTCTATCATATCTCTAACACCTCTTATAAAAAATGAAACTCAACATTAATAACATCACAAAAAACTATGTTGAGAATAAATAAAAATAGATATTATATTGTAGTACCATATAGTTTATGAATGTAATAATTTTTTTTAAAAAATATCATTATATAATTTAAAATAAATCAATAAATATTCATATAAAAAAACATTACATACATTTAGATCTAAAGAAAAATAAATAAAAAAATAAATAAAAAAATTTAACATGGGATAAACAACTTTAGGTCATAAATATTAAAAACCACTTTTTATATGGTCAAAATTCATATGGATTTGGCAGAGGAATTTCAATCCCATAATGAAGAAAAAATCATGTTTAAAAAATATATACTGTTCTTTAAAATTAAACCAATAAATGATTACACCATGATATTACACATTCCATTTTTCCTAAAAATATTCTATTTAATGTTCCAATTAAATAATCCATTTTGGGATAACCTTTGTCACTTCATTAAAATGTTTTAGAATACTATACAATTTTTTTAATGATTTCTGTATAGATGATCTGTATATTTAAAAACCATCTATATTTTTCTATTATATGGTGGTCTTTGTGGTGGTGTTCGACCATAAAAAAATACTATCTAACCATTGAATTTAATATCATCCTACGATGTTGTTTCATGTAAATTTTGAATGATAACTGAAATGGTCAATAATTCAAAATATTATAGACAATATTAATATAATATAGAATATTAATCTTAAATAAGGTTACATCAATGTATAGCATAAATATGACCCATAATAGGAATGTTGGATGGGTAATTCCATTGGGCCTGGGATGATTCTATTATGTGTTTTCATGGTAGGTCTTTATCAGATCGATTCACCCACGGTAGATTCTATGATTCCACTTATGGGATTCATATGATTTTATAATTGAAATGTTTTTCGAAAGATAACATAAATTACATATACAAGATCCTCCAAATATCAAATAATTTAATAAATTATAATGTGATAATTATGCATACCTAACTCTCTATGCATTGAATATTAATTAGTAGTGAGTTTGGTAATGTTCCCTATCAAATTGTCTCTGCTTTATTTCCTCTAATGATATCCACAATTAACTAAAATCAATAAATTCATTGGAAGGATGAATTTTATTTAAATTTAAGGTTAGAATAACCTCTATGTTAGATAGATAATTGAGGTATTATGAGTAATTAATCTATTCAAAAAACATATTTAGTTATAAAAATGTTTGTGATCAAGCCCCATTATATAAGTCATATGAATGAAATGACAATACTAATTATAGATTATAATTTTACAAGTATTATATTATTGAGATATCCTTTAGCCTCCAAATTATTGATTAATTTTTATGTTGAGACTAAATTCATGTTTAATTTATGTTTAAACATCATCTCATTGTTTGTATCTACTAAATGATGATTTTTAGTCACAATGATTTTTTTTAAAAACGTTATCTCATACCATTCTCACAAACACCACATTGTGGTGTAAAATTCCTCAATAAAACATCCATCATAGAATTTTTACCATAACCATGAAACGGTCTATGATTTTGTTTATATTTTCAATATTCTTGATATCCTTCTCAGATGTGGTTATTTAAAAATATATTTTTGTTTAGTAGAGGTTTGAGTTCAGAGAAATTTTTGGCAATCTCCGCCAACGACTCCAGAAGATTCTTATCAGTCATAATGTTTTGATATTAATGATAAATATTTTTGTTGATGATATATAGATTCAGGAAATCAACCTGATTAGGTTTGAGGTATGATTTTGTTTCTTCTTTACTGGTATTAATAATCATTAATCGCATCATTATCAATTACATTATTTTTATATTGTATTAAAAATGTTTAAATATTCTAGTGGAGCACCTAAATAAACCTAATGTGTTGGAGAATCTTACTATGGGGATTGAACCTTTTCTCATCTTTATTGAAATATATAATTTCCTAGCAAGTGTGAATGATATTATATAGGATTCCATCACATCAATTTGAGACCCAATTACTACATTATTTGTTTATATTATTTACCCATTAATGGTTAGATTGTTTTGTGTGGTTGAGTAGATAGATTGAGGTTCATATTCAACATTAAATCGGGTTCTCCTTCTGGTTATGTTTGTTAACCTATAGGAAATTTTATCTAATAATCAACAATGTTATTACTTTATTCCACCCACTTGGGATGATTCATTGGATCATTTTACTATATTTTTTAGAAGGAAATTTTAATGATTTTTATATAATATTCTATAATTTCCTAAATAGAGTGACTTGTATTCATATCCCTTTTTTTGGGTTATACTAATATCTTCTATTGTAAAACCCTGAGTTTTAAATAATAGAATTATTTATTTTATTTTTATTTTTATTAATTCTATAATTTTAATTTAGTAAAACAATTTTGTACATAAAAGATAATTTTTTTGATTAAATACTACTTTTCTAAACATTGTATTATTTTTAAAATATAAAATTACTTCTAATTAATATATATAAATACATTTTATTATTAAAAAATAATTTTTTTAAATAAAATTGTATTAATTTTAATTTTGAGAATAATGTTTTCAATTTGTGAAATTTAAAACATTATTGGCGTTTCAGGGATTAAAAAATAAAACATTTTATATTTAATCATAATAAAATTAGGAAGATATTATTTATTTATTTATAAACAGTATTTTTTTAAAATAATATATTATTTGAATATTTTTTTAAAATTTAAAAATTTTATGAAAAACTAAACTTTGATGTTCTTATACAACTATATATATTAATAAAAACATGAATAAATGAAATCATATATAATATGTATATATTTATATATGTGAAGTAATTATTATTAAAATATTTAATAAAATTTAAAAAAAATATAAAATAAAATTGATTATATATATAATGATTGAATTTAAAAAATGGAATAATTAGGTGGGAAAATCGGTTTTGAGGTCGAGGTTGGTTTGTTCTTATTTCAAAGGTAAGGGGGTAGAATGGTTCGTCAAGGTCGAATCTTACCAAGCCGAGAGGAGTCTTCGAGCATGCTTCTCGCCGATCGGGGTACTCCAGGTCATGGAGCGGAGCTGATGTCGATGGATCAACCAGGATCTGATAGCCAGTATGTGAATAATGAGTGTCAAATCCAATGGTGATGAATTCGAGTTTTATGATTTGACTGGGTAAAATAGATCATGTCCACATCTAGAATCATGCTCGTGTGAGGTTTTCAAGGCAATGTTCGAATCACGATTAAGGTTTGCTACTCCTAATTTGTATTATGGTGATGTTTCCAATTAGGGTCTAGGGAAGTTGAAATCCAATTTGTAAATATTTTGAATGATGCAATTTGGATTTTTTTATTTTTGTTTTCATTATCCTAATATTTTAGAGATCTCCTGAACAATGACTTAGTTTTTCAAAATTCATCCACTTGTAGCATTCTTCATCAATGCATGGTACTGTTTATGTACTAATTTATTCAACTATATTCATATTCAATTAGAATTTTTCCTCAGTGATCAATGTTTAAAACAATATTGGTTCGTATGATTTAATATTTTGTATTGGATTGCCAATAATTAATGTTTTTCTTTCTCAATCCTTATTTGATGTCGATATATACCAATGTTTATGTTTAATTCATGAATATTTTTCCAACAGTTTAATTCAACAAGGATTGTTTTAATCCATAGTCAATAATCTATTTGTTATCTGTAGTTCTCATATTCTATTTTCTAGATCAAAGATACAAACAAGAGAAAAAATTCATTTATTCTACTTCATTTTATACATAGAATATTCTTTAGACACTATTTTTATCTACGCCGGTTTCTTTTAATTATGAATCTAGTCACATCTCCAATTTTATAATACTTATATTTTTTAAGCTTTCTATGCAAGCTTGATAGCCCATCCACATTCTCTGTTTATTTATAGCATCTCATTAAAATTGAACACGTCCACTTGTCTTTTGAATATTTTTCTATGTGTATAATTAAGTGGGGGGATATACTTGAAGGCATTTCATCGAGTCCTTATTGATCAAGTTGGAGGACCATAGCCCTAGCCTTATATTTCTTTTTATTTGTGTGCTTACCACTTCTTGAAATAGGAGATATAGGGAAAAAAATTCCACTATAACAAAGAAAACATGTTCTTAAAATTATTTTGGAAAGTGAACATTTATTTTAATCTAAATTTATTTTTCCTTATGAGAATTTTTTTTAATTTATTAAGATTTTTAGTTTTGCGTAATAGAGAAATATTTATATTCAAGTTAATGTTTAATAGAAAAATTATATTTATAGGGGACCATTTTATTAAAATGAGTTGTGTTTTATAATATGAAATCAAATTATATTATTTTAGGATTTAGTTTTTAATTATTATAAATTTTGAATTTTAATTTTGTGTAAGGTAAGATTGTTTTAATTACATATTTCATATTATAATATCTATTTTATGGCTTTACGTGAGGCATTTCATTTAAAGAAATTATGATTTTAAGGTTTTGTTTTTATTAATCAAATTCTATTTTATAGATATTCACAAATGTTTGTATATATATATATTTATTAAAATCAAACATGATTAGTAGTTTGAAAATTTAGATTAATTTTTCGTAAGTTGTTGCTCTGTATTTTTTTGGGAGTCTATTTAATTATGTTAAAATGTCGATTTTTTATTTTGATTAGTCAACTCATTAAAGAAGAATCTTAATATATAATTACATATTTTTTTTAATTTTTTTTATTTATCAATTTATTATTTAAAAATAAGTTTATTATATGTATATACTTGTACAATTCACAAGAATATAACCATTGAAAATAAATTATGATCACCAAAATATTAAGTATGAATAAGTTAAAAATATTATAAATTAATCATGTCATATAAATGTCATGCACAAATAATGCTAATGGATAAATATTTATATTTTTTCATGACACTATATACATATATTTGGATATTTCAATATATACATATACTTGTGAGAATTTAATAATCATTACAAGAACGAATTTTGTGGGATTAATAATGAAATTTTAAATATGTGATTGCTAACTAATCATCCATATGCAAGGATTATTTAGAAGTAGATTTGGTCATACTATGTAGAACGTGTAATTTCCCATAAAGATTAGTGTTTATATATTTATATATATATATTTTCTAACATTTTTGTTCCAATAATGATTATAAATATATTTTCAAATCTAAAACACTAGTGAAAATTATATGTATATAAGAAATGCTAAGACAAAAATGTTAAATAAAAACGGGTACTCGAACTTTGTAAATACAATATGGAATTGTAGAATGAATCCAACCCTCAAGTGGTTAGTCCCAAGATAGCCTTAAATGTTTCAAGTGGCCTCTGTTGTTTTGTTTTTAAGACCTTGTATAATATTTTCAACTGAATCACTTGATTAGTTTTAAAGCTTCTTTGGAGTAGAAATATTTTCAAATAACTATAGTATTTTGTAAATTTTTTTTGAAAATGTATATATAATTTATTTTTTTAATTTATTATCAAATATATATTTTTAATGGATTCGTGAAATGTTTTCAAAACTCCTTAAAGAGAAATTTATTGCTCACCCTTTGTTTTTAAAATAAATTTTTACAGGTATATTAGAAGTTTAATTATAGATGATAACGATTTTGGAGTTAGCATTCTTGGAAGAAAACTATGAAGTTGTTTTATTTAGTTCCCACTCTGATAAATGTATAGTGTTGTATAATACTCCAAACCTAGACCAGTAAAAGGTCCTCATTTGTGTAATATGTTGTCTAATTTTTCAGTTATATTGCACAAAAAATTACACATCATTTTCCATCACTCAGTCCTGAAGAGCATTCTCAGGGAGTTATAATTGGTATCAGAGGAATGGTCTTGACTACTTTGGATATTAGGTGTTGTCAATTAATGAAATAAAATCTATTTTGTAGAGTTTTTTAGATAGATTAGTCCCTTTATAAATTATTTAATTCTCAATATGGAAGTTTAGTATTTTCTCATGTTTGAAAAATAAATTTTGAGGGAACAATTTTTCTAAATGGGATAGAATGTAACACCCTATGTTTTAAAAATAAGATTTTTTATTAGTATTTTTTTAATTCTATTTTTTTTATTTTTATAAAATAAATTTGTGAATAAAATCAAAATTATTGTAATTTATTTAAATAATACCTTTCAAAGAATTTTATTATTTTTTAAATATGAAATTACTATTAATGAATAAATATAAACACATTTTATAATTCAAACATCAAAATATTTTTTTAATAAAACTATTTTAATTTTAGTTTTCTGAAATATTGTTTACAATTTGAGAAATATAGAACATTATTTTTGTTTTACTGATTAAAGAATACACCATTTAGTATTTAATAATAAAAAAGTTTTTATGAAATTAATTATGTTTTTATAATAAAAAATTATTTAAAATAATAATTTATTTTATTATTTTCATAACATGATAGAATTTTATGAAAAACTAAATATTTAGGATCTAATAAAACTATACATAATTATAAAAAAATGAATAACATAATCATATATGTTGTGTATATATGTATATATATAATATAATTATTAAAAAACAATATTTACATAAAATTTAAAAATAAAATAAAATAAAACAGACTATATATATAATGATTGAATTAAAAAAAATGAACTAATAAGGTGGGAAAAAATTGGTTTTGTGGTCGGGGCTCATTTGTTATTCTTTGAGTGGAGAAGTGCAGTAGAAGGGTTATTCGAGATTTAGTTTTACTAAGTCAAGTGGAGTTTTCATGCATAGGTCGGGTCGATCGGGGGACTCCGGGTTACAGAGTATATATAACACCAAGGGTTTGATATAGATCTAATCACTAGTTAGTGCATGATGAGTGTCGAATCCAAGGGCAAAGAATTTGAGATTCATGATTCGTCTTCCGATGATGGATCACGTCCAAATCTAGAATGGATCCCAAGTGAGAGTTTTGTGGAAATGTTTGAATCATGATTTTTTTCTTCTACTCCTAATATGTGCCATGTGGAAGTTTACAAGAATGATCTAGGGAAATCGACATCTGGATTGGAAATGTCATCAATTTTGCAAGTTGGATATGTTTTTTAGAGTTTTATTTACTCGAATATTTTAGAGATCTACTGAACAAGGACCTAGTTTTTCTATATTCATCAACTTGTGGCGTTCTTCATCAATGTCTAGTACTATTTATATACTGATTTATTCGACTAAATTCATCTTCAATTGGGATTTTACCTTAAATGTTAATGTTTAAAATAGTTTTGATTCGGATTCTTTAATTTTTTTAGTATATTTTCAATAATTAATGTTTTTTATTTCCACAATCATTATTCAATTTCGATATATGAATAGTTTCTTGTTTAATTCATGAATCTATTGTCAACAATTTCATTCAACATGGATTATTTTAACCCACTGTTGGTAATCTATTTGTTATATGTAGTTCACATATCCTATTTTGCGGATCAAAGAACCAAAAAAGAGACAAATTTCATTTATTATACTTCATCTAATACACATCACATTCCTTTGATTTTCTTTTTATCACCTCTAGTTTCATTTAATTCTATATCCAATCGTATCATAAATTTTCTAATATATATATTATATTTAAGCTATCCCTACAAAAATGTTATCCAATCCACATTAATTGGTTTTTCTCCAATCTCATTAAAATTGGACATGTCCACATGCATGTTGAATATTTTTCTAATTTTATATTTAAGTGAGTGAGGATATCTCATAAGGCATTTCATCGAGTCCTTATTGAGCAAGGTAGAGGAACAAAGCACTTGCCTTTTCTTTTTTCTTATGTTCTTTCCACTTCTAGAAACATGATAGATAGAGAAAAACATTTCAATGTAATGAATAAGACATTTTATTAACATTATTTTGGTAAGGGAACAATTATTTTAATCTATACATATATTTCCTTCTGAGAAAAACATTTACATTTATTAATATTTATAGTTTTTCATAACAAAGAAATATTTATTTTAAGTCAATATTTAATTTAACTCTTATATTTATAGGGGATAAATTTATTAGAAGAACATGTATTTTATGATATGAAATCAATTTATATTTTTTTTAGGATTAATTTTTAATTATTCTCAATTTTGAATTTTTAGTTTTTGTTAGAGAAGTTTTATTATTTATTTATGTCAAATTATAATATCTATTTTTGGGTTTGTGAAAGGCATTTAATTTTCTTAAATTATAGTTCTAAGGGTTTTTTATTAATACAATTTTATTTTAAAAATATTCACATATATGTGTTTATATATATTTACATATCAAAATCAAACATGAATAGAATTTTTTAAATTGTGATAAATTTTTAGTAAGATCCAGCTTTGAATTTTTTTGGCAGTCTATTCAATTTTTTTAAAATTTATATTTATATTTTGTTGATTCATATTATTTAAGAAGAATCACCTTTTGTAATTACATGTATGTTTTAATTTTACTTCATTAATTTAATTTTAATTTAAAAATTAATTTATTATATTTATATACTAGTATATTTCACAATAATATAACCATTTAAAAAAATTATGATCAACAAAATATTAAACATGAATAAGTGAAGAATATCATAAATTCATCGTGTCATATAAGTGTTGTGTGAAAATAATGTTTATGGATATATAATGGTATTTTTTATGACACTTCATTCATGTATCTTCTTGTATAATTATATACATATATCTGTGATATTGGAATAATCTTAACATGAATGAATTTTAGGGGATTAAGAATGAAATTTCAAAAATGTGATTGCTAAATAATCTTTCATATGCAATGTTTATATAGCGTGGGATTTGGTCGTACCAAGTCGAACATGTAATTTATAATAAATATTAGTATTTATATATTTATATATAAATAAAAATTAGAATTTTTTTCGGGTAATATAAAAAATATATATTCAAATATAAAACACCTGTGAAAATTATATGTATATACGGCAAGATCAGACAAAACTATTTTATGAAAACCAGTACATAAACATTGTAAATATGAGAGAGAATTGGAGATTGAATCCATCCCTTAAGTGGGTAGGCCTTAGATAGCCTTCAATGTTTCGAGTGGCCTCATCTATTTTGTTTTTAAGATCATGCTAAATATTTTCAACTAAATCACTGGATTAGTTTAAAGTCATTTTCAATGTATAATTATTTTTCAAATCATAATAGTATTTAGTAATTGTTGTTTTACAAATGTATTTCTAAATGAATATTTTAATGTATTATAAAAGGGATATTTTTAATGTGATTCTCAATGGTTTTTAAAATGTCTTATCAGAAAAACGTATGCTCACCCTTTGTTTTTAAAATGATTTTTCACAGGTATCTTAGAATTTTAATGAAAGGTGTCACCGCCTTTTGAGTTAGCATGTGTGGAATCATAGTAGGCAATTGTATTATTTTTGTTCAACTGTGTTAAATGTAATGTGTTGTTTAATAATTCAGAACCTATACTGGTAAAAGGTCCTCGTTTCTTAAATATGTTGTGTAATTATTTGGTTTCATAGTATAAAAAATTTACACAACATTTTCAATCACTAATTCCAGAAGAGAGAGCTCGGGGTGTTATATATATTATGTACATAATGTCCTCAGGAAGAAAAGGTAGAAGAGATTGTATTTAGGATAGCTTCTAGAAAATGGTTTTTAGGGCTCTCTAAGATGTACATAACCTATTTAAATGAACTAATGTGTAACATGAAGTTATTACTCAATCATTTTGGTGTGATATCTAGTTTGTTGGAATAATATTTTGTGGATATCATTCAGGAATTATTGGGGACATGTTGAAATACTATAGTTATATCATTAAGTGTAATGACTCATTTTTATATTATTATAACACATTTTGATCATTATGAGTATCCTTCATGATTCCAACTATATTTTGTAACACCCCAAGCTTCCATCATACACTTCTTTTTGATTGATACAATAGCTTGCATTGTACGCAGATCCGAGTTCTAACACACCATGACCTAGCTGTTTAAAAAGTTATTATGAATGATAATACCTACTTTTGGAATTTTTATATATTTTATTTTTCAAAATGGACTTCAGTTTTTTATTTTTAGTGTCAAAATTATCTTAGGGTGAATTTTTTGTATTTTCTTGAAAAATATCAATTTTTGATGAATAGTGAAAAACACTTCATTATTTTTCAAAACTAACTTTTTATTCAAATAATTATTTTTAAATTAAAATATATTTCAAATTAAAAATATAAACATAATAAATATATTATTCTAATTTAATTCATTGGAGACATTTTATAATAATATTATATATATTAAATTTTATTGAACTGTTTAATGTCTTTTACACACCTTCAAGGAACATTTTCACATTTGTAAAAACTATAATTTTACTGCTTCTGGTAATGTAATTTCCAAAATCCAACACAAATTGTTGTAATCATTAATTAAACATTTGTTCAATAGGATGGAAATAATTTTTGGTGAATAATAACTTTTGAATTTTATTTACCATGGTTAAGAGTGAATAGGGTAGTAAAAGGTAAAAATAATATTATAATAATATAAAATTACCCCAAAACATGTCCTAATTCTATTGTATAATTTCCTTTTTACCAAAATAAATCTTATGAAAAAACTAATATCCTTTTCAATCCATCTGGTTTAAATTATGACATATATTATATTTTATTTAAAGAAGTCATAAATGTGTTCACTTCAAAATTTGAATATATAAAACATTTTTAATATAGGGTTTCACATAAGTTAAATTCGACTATAAATAATCATTATAAATCTAAAATTTCTTTCTAAATCATTGTATTTTATTTATAATTTTTATACATTAAATAATTAAATTTATTTATGACACAACGATGATGTAGTAATTACATTATTAAGGAATGATTAAAATAATTGATGTTATAAATATTAAAATAAAATTATATTTAAATTTTTGATTCCATACACAAATTTTCATGGTGAATATGACATATTAGGGTTGATTTAATTTATTTTTTTCTATGTAATCATGTTTTTCTGACTTTCACAAAAACTAAAAACTAAATATTGTCAAAAATGACACAAATGAGTTTTGTTAGAAAAAATACTATTTTGTAAAATTATATTATATTACTAAAAATGTAATATTCGGAAAAATAACTTAGATAATGTATTATATTTCATTTATGATCCACTTTATGTTCTCTTTTAATTTTATTGTAACTATATTAACCTTGTACTATTAAAATAAAAAAAGACATTGTAAAATTTAACTATTTGGCAATGAGTTAAATCTAAAAGATAAGGATAATATGGTGACATAAACTTGTATAAAACCTACTGGTTGATAGGATTTAGACCCATCCCCACCTTATCCTCAAAATAAATCAATTTTAAGCTATTATAAACCAAAATAAATTTATAATAAATAAATATTTCAAACTTTTCCAAAAGTGCCCCTCACCTCTCTTATAAAAGGGTACTTCCCATTCTCTTAAATTATCACCTCCAAAGCCTTTTGGCTCGGACAACCCCTACTCAAATATCCTCCCAAAACCACTTAAATCAACCTAGTTGCCTTATTTTGATCATAATTCCAACCTAATGAGCCCTTTTGTTCAAATAAAAAGTAATCACCCAAAGAAGAGGTAATTATTTCATCACCTGTTTCAATGTTCTTTTCTTATTCTACATCCTATTTATTTTTTTCCACAATAAAATAATTACTCCAAAACCTTCTACATACTAAAATGTTATTATAAATATGGTACAACTTTATAATTATTCTATACATAAAATAATTGACAAAAGTCACCATATGTGCATACATACGGCTTACTATCTCCTCATCGTGGTGTAGTTTGTTGTTAAACACATCATTATTTGGATGGGTATTATAATGAGAATAATTAATGTAAACAATAAATATAAAATATTAATGATTATATATATATAATATACCATCCAATTACATACAACTTTACGATCAATATAATGATATTGTCGCTCGTGCATACATACGGCTAACCGTCTCCCCGACGTGATGGGATTTCATTCCCCATCATACCCATTCAAGAATAATTTTCATTTAATGATTAAATTTTTTTTTTTAATAAATTCATATTATTTTGCCTATGAACCAAATACATCATATCCATAACAAACATTATTTACGTATCAGAACATATGAAGGTTAATGAATAAGTAAAACCTAAAACAATGATACTACAAAAATATTATTATCAAATCAATATTAAAGGATCATATATGATATCATACTTATGTATGTGGTTATTTTATAATTTAATAATAGTGATTTAACCATTATACAAGTGGTTAATGTACAATTGACTAAGGAAAAGTAAAAGTTAAGGGTTAATTTTACAATCTCATCATTATCTGAGGTTGTTTATATATAAAATCTACTGGGACTTTATCATCCACATCTGTGTTTCCTAAAAATGTGTTTAATTTTTTTTCCCTAGACTATTGTTTAAATTCATTTATTCTATTTTCTAAATTTTTATATATTTTTTTGAATGGAATCGTTCTGTTGTTTTTTAAACAAGGTACTTTATTACATTTTCGACATATTAAAGAAAGAATGGTTTTTAACTTATACAGTGGGTGCGGTTATTTTCCTCCATTATAACACCTTTGAAACATCCATTAAAAGCTTATAAAAATATTTTCGAAATAAATCTTTTATTTCAAAATTATGCGGCCTTTAAATGATTTCAAAGAAGAAAAAGATATTTCCCTAAAATAGTTTTTGGATTGATTTCATCTATGTCAACATATATTGTTATATTTTATATCTAATTGATGTTGATTTATTATGATGCAATATTCCATATTATATTGATAGTTTTAGGATATGTCTAACAGTGGATGTTCTAATTTTATTTCATTCACAGTTTATGGTTAAATTATTAATATTTCATATTCTAGTTTACTATGAATGTTTATGTAATGTTTTACACTTTTCATATGAGGAATGCATTGGACATAGTAAGTGATGGGTGTCTCCCTCTATAACCCCTTAATGAATCAGTAGGTCTCACGAGACAAACTACTCTCTTGGAACAAGGCCTTGACAATATTTTTTATTTATATTCTTGGCACGAGGCGTTGACTCTTTTGTTAGGATGTCTAGAATTATACATTACATCATTATGAGTTTAGCTATTAATATTACATGGGATTATTCGTCTATTATAATATCCATGTTAATATGTAAATCACATTATTTTATTTATCATTGTAATTTTATACTAATTTTTATGTTTTTAAATTCTTGTGAATTACTGATACATGTTTCCTTATATTTATATGCTTATTTATGACATTTTATACTATATTGTTATCCTTACTGTGCATTTAAGATCACCCCTTTCTTATGGTATACTCTTTCCAAGAAGTCAATAAGTATATTAGGATTAAACTGAAGGTATACTGTAAGTTATATGGGTGTGTTCAAAGGATAAACAATATTTCTTTTTCATTTCATAATGTAATGTAAAATTTATGTTTGTATCTAGTATATCAAAGGAGACTAAACTGATCAGACATTATAGAATTGATCTCTTGTGATAATTAAAATGTTATGTAATAATACACTTACTCCGGGTAATTGGCGACGGGGTGTTACAGTTAGTATCAGAAGAAGTTTAGTACAAACCATGGAAACTAGATTTGGAAAAACTTTTATTACAGAACATTACTATAAGATAAACATTGAGGATTGGTATGGATGTACATCCAAAAAGTTTTGTAATATAGATATTATGTGGGTTTTCCCACAAATGCATCCCATTTAGGAAACTATTAGTGTACGTGGTTCTGCCATAGTTGATCCTTAGTGTCAGAACTCTAACAAGGAGTTTTAGGCTTCACTCGGGATATCCTACTACTTGACCACTGGCATTACTACGCACCTGGTTTGACACCCTTGGGTATTTTCTTAAGATAATTCAATTTTTCTTTACAAACCATTATGAATTATTTATGAGTAAATACTTCCCCAAAGAAATCATTTTTTTATTATGGATTAAATGCATAAATTGTTCAATTTAGGTTAATTATTTTACAATTTTGGAATTATGTATTGTGATTCATGAACTAATATCATGTAGTCCATTTTTTTAGAAATGGATCCATGTGGAAGGAATAGAAACTGTATCAACGAACGCAATACATGTAGGCATTTCCCTCCTATCAAAGATCATTATAGTGGAGCTGCTGATGCAACTGCTGATGAATAACTTATAACCATACTGGGAAAACTCACTCAGGTTATGAATAGTAACCTTACCCATATGGATCACCCTGATCCACAATGTGGCGGATCAATGTTAGACTATTTCTTGAGTAAACAACCACCAACATTCAATGGGACTACAAAACCATTTGTAGCTGAGCAATCGATAAGTTCCATAGAAAAAATAATTCATGATTTGGGGGGTATTGAAAGATGAAAACAATTTTCATGGAAGTTTATCGGATCTTAGGAGATATAGATAAATGGTGGTCATTAAGTACAAACACAAAGAAGGATGAAGAATTATCAAATATGGAATGGAGGGAGTTTAAAGAGATTTTTATAGAAAAATACATTCCTCATGACTATCAAGGGGAAAAGTAAAGGCAATTTCTGAGTCTGAGGAAAAAGGAGGATTATAATTTCACAATGTATGAGGATAACAAAACAAGGATATCAACGCATGCAGTAGATTATATATGTAACCCAAGAATTAAGATTGATTGATTATTTGATGGGTTAAAACCCCTTCTATAATGAGAATTAGTTTGACAATCCTTCTCATCTTATGATGATAAGGCCTCATGTTCTTTCAACACAAATAATGAATTATCTAAGTCTTATGACTTTAATGTGAATCAAGAGAAGAATAGATATGTTGAACCCTCTAGAAAAGGAAATATGGAGAAGAATGGAAAATATTAATTTCCATCCTATATAAATTGTGAGATGAAACACCCTAGTACAAGCCTAAAGGGGATGGGAGTTTGTTAAAATGTGGGAGAAAAATGCCACCATGCTCATGATTTCAAGGGGAAGAAATAGGTTGTCGATGTTTAGTGATACAATTTTAAAGAAATGGGGAATTATGAAAATGATTTTCCTTTGAATAAAGGAAATACACCTCAGAGAAGGAAAAGGGAGAAAGGACAAGCTTATGCGACCACAACTAATGAGGTTGAATTTCCTATTGACGTGTTGGTAGGTACTTTAATTGTTTCCTCAAAATTATACAATGATTTACTTAATTGTGGATCATCTCATTCTTTCCAATCTTCCTAGTTTTCTAAAAAATTAGATATTTACTATTTTATGTAATAAAGTAGTTTTCAGTCAATACTTATAAGGGAACTATCCTAGTCATAATTATTGGTCAATCAGTTACCATTATGGCATATAAAGGTGATTTATTTTCTCATATTATTATCATAACCATGATTTAATTTAATATAATCATCAGTATGGATTGGCTTTCTTACCATGAAGCAAAAAATTATTTTAAAAATAATGAGGATACAATTTTTGATGATGATAAGGATTCCATTATCTTTAAAGATGAAACATCACTATCTAATTCTAATCAAGATCCACCCTCTATAGCTCTACTAAATTCAATTATTGCGGAGTAAGGGAGTGAAATAACTATGGGTGAGGAAATAATTGTTGAAATTTAGTATGTACCTATTATGTGAGAATATGTTGATGTGTTTCTGGAGGATTTACCAAGAAATCCTCAAGAACAATAAATTGATTTTTCTATTGACTTAATTCATGGTTCATAGCCCATATCGAAGACCCCTTATAGAATTGACACTATGGAATTAGTGGAAGTAACAAAACAACTAGAAGATTTGAGTAATAAAGGATTTATTATCTCTAGTGTTTCTCTAAGGGGGGGCCCTATTCTTTTTGTATCGGAGAAATATTGATCTACCAGTTTGTTCATTGACTATAAGGAGATAAATGGTACAAAAATAAATAACAATTATCCCCAACCTTGAATTGATTATTTATTTGATAAACATTATGGAGATCAATATTTTTCAAAGATTGGCCTTTGATCTGGATACCATCAGTTGTACATGAAGAAGGAATGCTTTCCAAATATAGCTTTTTAAACCACGTATGGGAATTTTGAGTTTATAGTAATGTCATTTAGACTTACTACTGCACCTTCTATTTTCATGGTTCTTATTAATAGGTCTTTCAAGGAGTATCTAAATATATTTGTTGTGGTATTTATTGATGATAACTTGGTATACTCCAAAAGCTACAAAGATCATGAAATTCAATTACACGCTATTCAAAAACTTCGTAGAAGATATGAATTATATGGGAAGTTCAGTAAGTGTGAATTTTGGCATTAGGATACTTCTTTTATTGGCCATATGGCCTTTAAGTATGGGATCATTATTAATGCTTAAATGACAAGGGTAATCTAAAAATGGCCAAGGCCAAAGATTATAACATAGGTATGCAGGTTTATTGGTTTAGCATGTTGTTAATGGTGTTTTGTTTTGAATTTTTTCTGATTGGCTAACACATTAACCAATATCACATTTCAAGGGGTTAAATTTGTTTGTAAAAAAGTGTGTGAATAATGTTTTGAATATTTTAATATAATATTTGTCAATGATCTTATCTTGAAACTACCATCAAGTAAGGACGAGTTTGTTATTTATAGTGATACTTTGATGAAAGGACTATGTTTTGTCCTTATGAATAATGATAGATTTATTTCAAATGTATCATCGCAACTAAGAACTCAGGAAAAATAATATCTTACTCATGATATTGAGTTAACAGCTATAATATGTTCTCTAAATATATGGAGACACTGTCTCTATGGAAATTTTTTTGAGATTTATACTAATCACAAGAGTTTGAAGTATATTTTCTCATAAAAATTACTCAACATGAGGAAAAGGTGATGGCTTCAACTACTCAAGGATTACAATTAAAATGTACACTACCACCCGAGGAAGCCAAATAAGGAGGAAGATGCTTTGAGCAGAAAGGATCAAGGAGTTATGAATATGATGAATGTCGACAGGGATCCTATGATCATGGATCTAGTAAATATGGATATGGGAATAATCATAGATGGTGTACAATCAATACTTTTTCATATTTTTGCCAAACCATCTTTACATGAATGGATAAAAAGTTCATAGACTAATTATGGGTAGATTCAAAAGAAAATTAATGTCGTGAACTATGAGAGATTGGTTGACATTGTATATGAAGATGGAATTTTGAAATTTGGGACTCATCTTTGTGTTACCAATATACCTAAAATAAAAAGGGAATTGTTGGATGGTGATCATAACACTAATTTGTCTATACAACCTTTTAGAACTATGATGTATAGAAATTTGAAAGAACATTTTTGGTGGGACAACATGAAGAGGGATATTGCAAATTTTGTGACAAGGTGTTCGGTTTGTCAATAGGTGATGGCTAGAAGACAACACCCTAGAGGAGTCATACATCATCTTCCAATACCTTAGTTGAAATTGGATGATATTATGACTGACTATGTTATGGGGTAACCAAAGTCTCCTAAAAATAATTTTTCAATATGAGGCATTATCAATCATCTTACCAGTTCAACACATTTTCATTCTATAAGAGAATATTTACCACATGAACGTTTAGAAAGAATATATATTAATGATGTTCAAAGACTTTTTGGTGTACCCCTATCGATTTTTTTGTGATCATGATCCCCATTTTAAATCAAGATTCTAGAAATGTCTTTAGAAATACTTAGATATTGAACATCATTTGAGCACTATCTACCACCCTCCAACCGATGGACAATCAGAATGGACTATTCAAGCCTTAGAAGACATGTTGATATCTCGCTCACTTGACTTTCAAGGTATGTGGGATTAGTATTTACCTTTGGTTGAATTTTTTTATAATAATATCTTTCATTAATGTATTTAGATGTAACCATATGAAGAGTTATATAGAAAGAGATGTCTCATGCCAACATGTTGGGATGGTGTTGGTGAAAGAAAACTCGTCGTCCCAAAAACTGATGAGGAAACAATGGAAAAGGTGAAGAGTATCCAAACCCACAACAAAGAATCTCAAAGTAGGTTAAAGAGATATGAAGATAACCAAAGGAAGGATTTGGAATTTCAAGTAGGAGATCATGTTTCATGAATGTATCTCTATGTAATGGTGTTGTAAGATTTAGTAAGAATTGTAAATTAAGTCCCAGGTACATTAGACCGTTTGAAATTCTAGAACAAATTAGAGTTGTAGCTTACCATTTGGGAATTCCACCATGTATCTCAAGTGTTCATGACGTGTTCCATTTATCACCATTGATAAAATAAATGTCAGACCAAATGCATTTAATCACTTATAAAGAAATAGAACAATAACTCGATCTCTCTTATTGTGAAGAGCCTATCAAGATTTTTGGTACTAGAGAACAAATGTTGAGAAACCAGACGACTCTTATGGTAAAAGTTATTTTAATAAACCATAATATGGAAGTGGTAATGTGGGAACCTGAGGAACTTATGATGAATAACCACATGAATCATTTTATTAAAAAATATTCTAGAAATTTCGATGATGAAATTTTTTGAAGGAGGGAAGAATTTAACACCCCAACTTACACGATACGATTCTCAGTATTTAATACAATAGCTTGGATTGTAAGATGTTATGATTTCTAGCACACCACTACCTAGACATTTAAAAAAGTAGTTCTGAATAAAAATACCATTATTTTGAAATTTTATATATTTTAATTTTCAAAATTCACTTCAGTTTCGGATTCAGAATATCAAAATCATCTTAAAATGAATTTTTTTTATTTTTTTGAAAGCATTCAATTTTTGATGAAATTTGAAAAACATTGCATTATTGATTAAAAATGAATTTTTATTAAAATAATTATTTTTAAATTTAAAATTTTTTTGATGTCAAAATAGATACATAAAAATTATATTTTCCCATTGTAATTTATTGGAGTGATTTTATAATAAGATTAGATATATAAAATTTTATTGAACTTTTTAATGTTTTTTACCCAACATCTAGGAATATTTCCAAATTTTCATAAAATATAATTTTACTCCTTCTGTCAATAGAATTTTAGAAATCCGACAGACACAGTTTTCATCAGTACGTAAAGTGTGGTTCAATAGGATAAAAGTATTTTTTGTGTTAAATAGTAACTTTTGAAATATATTTACAATACTTAAAAGTAATGAGAGTAATTAAATATAAAAAATATATTATAACAATATATAATTACCCCAAGACTAGTTTTAATTATTTTGGATAAGTGTTGATACCCCAAAATCAACCTTTTGAAAACTATAAGATCCTTTTTATCCATTAGGGCTATATTAGGACATTTATTATACATTATTTAAAGAAGTGTTAAAAGTTTTAAATTCAAATTTCAATAACTAAACCATTTTTAATATAGTGTTACACATAAGTTAAATAAGACTATAAATATCCATTAGAAATATAAATCAAATCCTAAATCATGGTATTTTATTTATAAATTTTAGACATTAAATAATTAAATTTATTTATGACACAATGATGATGCAATATTTACTTTATTAAGGAAATATTAAAATAATTGATATTATAAATATTAAAATAAATATAAATTGAATATTTTTATTCCATCCACACATTTTATAGTTTAATATTACCTATTAGGGTTGATTCAATTTATTTTTTTTTCGAATTAATCATGTTGTTATGACTTTCAAAAAAAATAAAACACTAAACAGTGTCAAAATTGACATAAATGGGTTTTAAAAAAATACTATTTTATTAAATGATATAATATAACTAAAAATATAAGATTCATCCAATGTAATTAGATAATTATATATATATTATAAATGAATTTCTTGAGGTTATCTTCACATTTTATAGTAACTATATTAACCATCTAGCATTAAAATACTAGAAGACTTGGTAGAAGTTAAACTATTTAACTAAGAGTTAAATCTGAAAGAAAATGTTAATATCTTGACCTAAACAGGTCTAAAACATATTGGTTGAGATTATTTCGACCAATCCCCACCTTATCCTTCAAATAAATCCATTTTTAGCTACTAGAATCCAAAAATAATTTTACAATAAATTAATATTTCAAGATTTTCCTAAAGTGCCCCTCACCTCTCTTATAAAAGGGTACTTCCCCTTCTCTAAAATTCACTCCACCAAATCCTATTTTCTCGTCCAACCCCTATTCAAATATAATCTCAACTACCCTTCGCATAAACCAATAAATCCATCCTAAGGAGCCCTTTTGTTCAAATCAAAAAGGAAGCACGCAAAGAAGAGATAATTATTTCGTCATGTCCTTCAAAGTTCCTTTCTTCTTCAACTTCCACTTTCTTTATTGTTTCCATACTAAAATAATAACTCTTGTACCTTATACATAATGATATGATATTATAAATATAGTACATTCATATTCATTATTCTATCCATCCAATAAATGAAAAATTCAATATATATGCTTACGTGAGACAAACCATCTCCACATCGTGGTGTAGTTTTTTATTCAACACTTCCTTATTTGGTTGGGTATAATAATGAGTATAATTTATATGAATAATAAATATAACATGTTAATTATTCTATATATAAAATATATCATCCAATTACATACAATTTTACCATAAATATAATGATATTGTCCCCCATGCCTACATACGGCTTACCATCTCCACGACACGATAAGATTTCATTCCCCATCAAAACCATTTAAGAATAATTTTCATTTAAGGATTAAAAAATAATTTTTAATAACATAATATAATTCTGGATATGAATCAAATACATCATCCTATTCATAATAAACATGACCTACGTAACAAAACATATAATGGAAAATGAATCAATAACACCTGAAACAATGATACTAGTGAAATATTATTAACAATGCATTATTAGAGGATAATAAATGATATAACATTTATGTATGTGGTTCTTGTATAATTTAATAATTATTACTTAACGATTATACCAGAGGTTAATGTACCCGCGACTAAAGAAAATTTCTAGGTAAGGATTAATTCCACAATCTCCTCATTATCTGAGTTTGTTTATACATAAGTATCTATTGGGACTTTATTATAATTCACATATATGTATCCTAAAAATATATTTCAAAACATTTTTAATATTTCTCTAGATTATGTTTTAAATTCATTTATTCCCTTGTTTTACATTATTTAAAATGTTTTGAAAGGAATCTTTCCACCATTTTTGAAATGAGGTACTTAATGACCATTCCTAAAAATTAAAGATAGAATGTTTTTTAAACATATATGGCATGTGAAACTGTTTTCTCCCATTACAACACTTTATAACCTTCTCTTAATATATTATAAGAATATTATCAAAATAAATGTTTTATTTTATAATTATATGACTATTAAATGATTTCAAAGAATAATGAGATATTTCTCTCAAATAGTTTTTTGGATTGATTTAATCTTTGTCAACATCTATTGATTGATTTTATATTTAATTGATGTTGACTTATTATGATACAATATTCTATATTTTATTGATAGTTTTATGATATTTTTGAATGTGGATGTCCTATTTTCTTTGCCATCCACAATTTATAGTTAAGGTATTAGCATTTCGTATGCTACTTTAATATGAATATTTATGTATTTTTTTGCACTTTTAAGATGAGGAATGAATTGAACAAAGTGAGTGAAGCACAGATCCCGTTTTAGCCTGTCGATGCATCGGTAGGTCTCATGAGAGAAAATAGTGTCTTGGAACAAGGCCTTGACAATATTTTTTATTTATATTCCTGGCACGAGGCCTTGACTATGTGGTTATATGTTTGTCATTATGCATTACATCATTATGATATTGCATATTTATATTACATGTGATTATTCGACTAGTAGAGTATCCATTTGAATAAGTAAATGGAATTTTTGATTTATCAATTTAATTTTATTATGCGGTTTATTTTTAAAAATGATTGTGTTTTAGTATTATTATTTTCCATATATATTTTTGCTTATTTATGATAATTTCAACAATAATGTTATCCTTACTGAGCCTTTGAACTCAATCCTTTCCTATGTTTTATTTTTCCCAAGATGTGAAGAAGTATAGTATGATTTAACTGCATGGATTTTCTAAGGTATATCAGTGTGTTCAAAGGATATACTATATTTCTTTTTTATTTTATAATGTAATGTAATAATTAGGTATGCATATAATACTTCCAAGGATACTAATAAGACCAGTAGTTCATCACTTGATCTCTTTTTATCAAGACAATTTCATGTAATAATGCATTGACTCAAGGTAACTGGGGTTTGTGAGTTATATGTAGAGATGATTTAGATGTTGAGTTCCCTAAGATATTGGAGGTACTTTGGGAGAAACCATGGTAAAATTTACTCTTATGGTAAAATTACATAATATAAGTGATCAATACTTATAAGAAATATATTTATGATGATAGTTTAAATGGGGAATTATGTAAATAATGAGGTTATGAAATCATATTTGATTATTGTTTCATATTTGAGGTTTGGATGTTTGTACCATAAATAAGAATTATGTTATCAGTGGGTACATAATATAATTTAGAATCTTTCCATGGTCTGGATGGTTCCATTGAAAAGAGAAGATGTGATATGTATTTTTTTCTTTGGATAACCCTTCTATAACTCAATTAGTGTGGGAATACTATTATAGAAAAAGTGATTTTGGGATTATACATGATTTGTTATTTACTGGTGTCGTAATGGAAACTTATCCTAAAGGTGGGATTTCACCATCTCCTTACATGGTGGGGTAGTACTTCCCCAATAAATCTCGTCTTGGTTTTTTTGACAGGATTTATTGAAAAATGGTTTCCTAGTATTGTATGTAAACATATTTTCATAAGTTTATTTTAGAATTAGTTTTATTTATATAGAAAATATAGTTTTTCATAGAATGATGTTTTTATATATGATAATACATTTGGTTTCTCAGGTATTGAAAGGTGTACCATGGGGTTTAAATCTGAGATATTGGGTTTATCTAAATTTTGAAGAATAATCATGTCAATACACGGCTATTGGGTTTCATATACACCTTAAATGATTGTTCTCAAGCATAAAATGGATGGTTCTTTCTCAAATGGTCACATGTGCAGGGGGTGTTCTCTGACATAAGTCTGCCTCTGTCTTATTTTTCATTTAGTGAATTGTAAAGTTAGGGTGATTTTATCATTAATATAGTTATGTATTTGAAAATGGGATTGGATTTATATAGATATCATGGTATTATTCTGAATCAGATTGACACTAACCACTTTATTCTGAAAAATTCTAACCATATAGCTAGTGAAATTTCTTTGTATATTATTTCTATCATCTGAAGATACATGAGTCATTTCAAAATCCACAAGGATCTATCCCACACTTTGTTGGATGGTAATAAGGTATACTAATGTATTTCAACTCAGGAATCTCTATTAAAATCACACACTATCAATACAATCATAAGATTCCTTCCCCTCATATATGGTAGATTAGTTAATGATGAATCCATTGGACTAAACTACTTTAGACCCCGCTGATCTATTTTTTTGACTCATCATATTCATTGAATTAAAATATATCAGCATTGGTTGAATAAATGTTATATTTAATCAATTTTTTAAGAAAAACAACTACCGAACTAGGTTATCTATGTAAATGAGAGTGAGTTTTTTTTAGATGGAGATATGGTAGTGAAATTTCCATTGATGATTGATCATGTGATTTTTCTTTGGTTTTAGTGATTATTTTTTTCTTCATGTGAGAGAGACTGATATGTATGCTAGGTCAGGTGATAAAATAAAGTTAATTCATACCAAAAAATATTTTAAATGTGGTTTATTGAAGTTTTTTTGATAACATTTAGTTGGATTTCCCTATGGAATGTCTGGATGTTGAATGATGGATTTTTTCTGATGGATTCTTTGAATTTCTATGAATGAGATGAGTGTAATAATCTAGCCTGTGGTAACCCTGATATTGAACCTTTCTAATCATGATGATAAAGCCTTGTGGTTTTCCCTTTTTCTATAAGTATGGGTGACCGAATAATGGATTGGTCTCAAGTAAAAATCTTCATGGGGGACATATAATCAATGATCCTGAATTTTTTTTATTCATTATAATGGGACACTGTTCAACAATACCACTAAGAAAATAAATTATAGTTAAAATAATTTTAATAAATTTGGTGAAAATTTAAAATTTTATACTCTGAATATGTGTCTATTTTTTTTAAAGAGAACAAACCTCCATTGTATGATATAATTAATAATAGTTTTTTATTTTTTCAATATGAGTTTGTCTTACAATATTATCTGTTTAGTATACTTGGATGTTTCCCTTTATTTACTAAAAAGGTTTCATTGTAAGAAGGTTTTGGTAACCCATGTTTTCCCCATATGTACTCTACTCACTTTTTTATTTTAGAAGTATTCTGTCATTTAGAGAGGCTAAAATCAATTTAATTATCCTTGTGGATAACCTAATATAAATATTTGATGGTTCAGTTTAGTTTGAGATATTGTTTTCATTCATTAGATGAACATTTCTAGAGTTCTAATCTATTTTGATTTTAAGGGGTGTTTAATATTTCTTATATAAATAATTATTTATGCTCAGAACATGCATATTAATATCTTCTAAATGGAAGCATGGATGGAAATTCCAATATGTTGGTTGTGTTCAAAGTGTTGATTTTTTACCTTGGTACATTATAAATTTTATGCTCTATATGATCGTCTCATACTAATATTTTTTATTCATTTCATTATTTTAACTAGTTAACCTATTTTTTATCTCCCTAAATATCATATAATAGAATTATATCTAGGGAATATATTCTCCTATAATTAAACATTAGAGGATTTTAAAAAATCATGTTGGTGGAGTCAATAATGGATCACTAATTTGAGTGAATATCAAATGACATCATTGATCAAATATCAAGGGGTCGATGAACCAAATGAATCAATGGATTTTTTTCCAAAATGTATAACATTTTAGATAATATATCATGTTCTATTTACCATGTTTTCAATGATTCTTTCAAAATATAAACGTCTTGATCCATATTTATAACAATATTAAAAAATAATTTAGGAATATTAATTAATAAATTATATGATAAATATTAAATAATGTTCTTACCAAGAACTATTTTAATGATCCAATAAATGATGATTTCTAAGAATTAATTATTCATGAAAGTTTTTCCTTTCTTTTCGGTGGATAACTTTTATTTCCACGGGATTATATTGAATTTGAGACTCCCTAATATGCATGTTCATAATATTTGAAATTTTTCATTGAAAACACATGGAGGAGGATAATTTCATTGATTATTCATAACAAATTTTTTCCTTAGTTTTATAGAAAATTAATTATCTATCATTTTTTATAACAAAAATATAGTGTAATTTCAAATAGCCAATTTTTAATGATTTCAAATAATAATTATTTGGAAAATTATTTTTAATTTCAAACTCAAGAGAATATCATTTCATTAATTTTCATAATTATATTTTTCTCTAATCCGATGTATTTATTTGTTTATTTTATGATCAAAAAGAACTAAAATGTTTGTGGTTTTATTATTCATACACCAATGTTTCATATTACCTTCCCCTAACATTTTATCCCATTTGAAATCAATGTTTTGAGAAAAATGATGTTATATATGATAGTGATTGTACTACTAGTGATGAATGGAGTCACCAGAGTAGTGCAGTGATGTATGATGCTTAATGGAGATCATCAAACAATGGTTTGGGTTTGGGTTTAATGAAATGAAGTCAAATGTAAAAGAAATAAATAACATAGGAACAATTTTAATGATGTTATATTGGGAGTTAATAAAAAGTGAGGTGAAACCTCTTAACGATATAATGTACATTTGATATTTTAGACTTGTCAAGTGGTGAATGCAATGAAATTTAGGGTGGCTTTATTCATGTGTTTCTGATCATTACCAATTTAGAATTCTTCACAAAAAACCATGTAGTTCTATGAGTAACATGACATTTATTTCTATACCCATGAATCTTTAGTATATGTGGTTTTATAAATTTAAAAGTTATATAACTTTTATTTATAGTATATATATATATTATATTATGGTAGATAAATTTTCTATTCATGAATAAATTTTGCACCGGATTTGACCATGAGGCACTCACAATACATATTGGATGAGACTCCTCTATGTGTACCAAGATTCCATACTTACTAACCTATATGGCCCCTCATGTTTTGTGCTCTAGTGTAAATGTATTGTATGAAATTAATGATATTATTCATGCCTTGATAATATACATTAGTTGACCGTAAAATCCTCACATAGAATGAATCATTTAAAAACACTTCATGTGTTATAAAATGACATGAAACCATGTATCAAGGATACATGTCTTACTAATGCATAGGTCTCACTGACTACGTATCCTATTAGGATACATTGTGTATTTTTTCAATAAAAAACTAAATTTCCTTAATACACACTCAATTACTATGAGGCCTACACAACATGTACTATATAGTGTACTCCATGTACAATTCCCTCATCTATGTTTTTCATGTTTTCTTACCCAGATTTCATAATCAAAAACATAAATAGTCTATATATGGTGTTTTTTTATAAAACATGGTTTTTCAGATCTCCTCATCACCTATTTTTTGTACAATAAATTTGAAACATATGTTGTATAATAGAATGTATAGGTGATGATATATTTTTGGGTGTTATAATAAGAGAAAACACTGGGTTATTGTCCCCTATTATGGAATTTTAGATCCAAGATGTGGTTCATTTATTTATGATTGTATTTTTTAACCATTATTTATTACCAATTCAATGGATATCCCCTATTAGTGTTACATCCATATATTCATACGATGAAAATATGTCTTCTATTATTTATTGTATCCACAAATACGCATGGGAATATCTGATGTAAATTGAACTTAAATAATACCATGTGAATGGGAATGGGGTCATACCTTATTACATCCCCCACATTTTCTAGAGACCATAAAAAATTAGTTGTTGGGATTTTTATTGTTGAAGAATACCATGACATGGAATTGTTCAATGTTTCCATGAGGTTAACCAAAAAGTTTCCATATAGAAATTTGGACATTTAAGTTATCACTAATAATATATACCTTCCTAATAATTTATCAATATAATTATATGAGATAGATTTCAATAATGATTTTTTCGTGTATTAGTAGTAAGAGGTGTGTTACGTTTTTACCATCTCCACCACCACTAATAGTAGAAACTAATAAGACACAAATTATTGATGGATTGAGTTTTGAATATTATGTGTGATGGATGAATTTGAATAATTGATTCTTAGTAGGGTTTTATGTTAGATTTTTATATTCATCAGTAAAATTCATAATCTAGTAATTATTTTATTTCATTACTTTCTTATTATATTTTTTTATGTCCTGGATATTCTAGTGGAGCTCCAAGACAAAACTCTTTGGTTAAAGAATCATATTATACCAATTAATCCTTTTCTTAAATTATTTAAAAGTTTGTGTTTTCCCCCAAGTGAGAAATATCTTTTTAGGGATACAATTATGTCAATATTATATGTAGTGAAAACATCCGTAGTATGTATTTCATAATTCATAATGATTTTGAGGATGTTTATAGTCGATAATAGTGGTTTATGTGCAGTTTAGTGGTGACATAGACCTTCTAGCTAGTAAAGTGGGTCAACCCTCAAGATATTGTTCATAATTATCTTCTACGTTATGAATTTAGTAAAATTCACATTGTATTATTACAAGGAGTGACTCTCCATAGTGGTGTGGTAACTATTGAACATTTTACTTTATAATATTCAAGGGGTTAAATTTTTGAGTTATAGTTTTTTATATAACCTCATTTATAGGGTCTTATGAATATCTCAAATTATTGATGAGGTTTCCAAGAATAGTAGAAGTATATAATGGTGTAGTTTAGAGATCTATAGGAGAAATGTTTTCATTTGGATCAATCAGATATCTAGAACTATTTCAATTGAATGGTGGGTTTCATCGGTTCGTTCTCATGTCTATTTTGTGTAATTTATTGTTTTGTTGGGATGATATTCTATATAAAATATTTTGGCATTTATATGGACATTTAGAAATCGTGGTGATTTCATATAGATTAATGAATGATTTTACTATTATTATGTGACACTTGTTTATTTTTTTGTCTTCGTTGATGCCACCCCCATTGATTTTATTTTTAGCTTGATAATTCAATTCTTTTAGTGGTTATTTTATCCTTTCATGATGAACACTAATTCAGGTGGGGAGCTAAAGGCAATCAATGATGCCGAAGCTGGGGAGGGGCAGTTCTAGTGGGCAGGGCTTACGGGTCATGTATTGGCCATGGTATGCCTCTGGGCCTTTGGGTCATGTATTACGGGTCATGTCCGGCCTTGTGCCTTAGGCCTACGGGTCATGTACGGGTTCCCCTTTAACCCTTAAAAGGGGGATTATCTATAATAAAAATAAAAAAGAAGGCCTTCGGGCAATTCAGGCATGAAGAACACTAATGGGTTTTGGGATCTTTACATGATATATATGGATATGGGATATCAATCTTTTAATTATATTTATTTATGATCCAAATTTAGTGGTTTTACTACAATAATCACGAAGATTCATTGGCATAGGTTATTATACCATCATAATATAGGTTTTTTAGTTTAATCCCTTAGCATTAATTTGGTGTTCTATTAGTGGAGGAGATGATTGAGTATCATAAAATATTTTGGATGATTATGATGATAGTGGGATACATTGTAGGAATTTTTTAGTTGTGATGACCCCTCCCCCAAAAACAACTTAATTATTTGGGGAGGTATAGAATGGATGTGTTGGTTGTGAAATCAAATGTGATCATGAATTTTTAAATGGGACACTTAATGAATTCTCATATGGGTGAGGAATATATAATCTTTTTATAGTATGGAAAATTTGTGTTCTTATATGGTTCATCTTGGGTATTGATATGGTTGGTGTTGAACTACAGTATCTCAGGGTGGAATAGAACCATGATGATGTATGTTAAATTGAGAATAACTATTAATTATGTCACAAACATATCTCTACAGTTTAAGTAATCAATACATTAGTATAGATAATTGTTCCCTTATGTATTTGAAGATGTATAATGTATTCTAGATCTACGAATGTAGATAAATTTGATTTTCTAGTACAAAAAACTTTAATTTTTCCAAAAATGGGTGACCAATAAACTATGGGTTGGTTCCATGGTTTTCCAAATATGTTGATTTTTTAATTTGATATTCTCTTTAAACTTGTGAGTAATGAGTAACAATAACCCAACCGGCCTATCATTGGAATTGATACAGAGTTCAATTAGTGTCAAAATTGGGATAGTATGGTGTCTAATAATTAAAAAAACAGGAATGGTTCTTTAACTTTTATGATTAAATTATTCTTAGTTTGTTTTATCTTATCATGTTTGCCTTATTAGATAACATCATGATGTTTATGAAAACATAAATGTAACACCTCAACCCGAGTTTCTTGGATTCAGTATGTTATTTCATTACATTCCGATGATTACAAAGAATTAAATCGTGATGTACAAGTTTGTTTAGTAGTTCTGTAAAACTATATAAATACATAATTTCAATACTTATGCTTGAAATGAAATACGATATATAATATCCATTATTAACTCCCATAACTCATATATTATCCCTACAAGTCACTCATAATACACTTCTTCTCATCCAATGTCAATATAAAACATAAGAATGGGGTGATCTTAGATTCTTAGTAATGGTAAATAATATAGTGGAAGATATTGTAAATGTAAACATTAATTATGTTGAATAAAAAAACACATGCCTTTTAAATAATAAACAACATTATAACATGGAATTAATAAGAGATAAATAAAAAATTACATAATAAAACATAACCATGAGTATTCTACATATAGAATAACCAAATGGTATATCAATTACCATTTTCATATTTAGGGAATGCATAATGTCAGAAAACATAATAATTCTATCAATTCCATGTTCCAAGACCATAAATAAATGGGTAAAAACCCAAAATAGTTTGTCTCATTAGATCTACTAATGCATAGAGGGGATATAATAGGCCCCAATAATCACATATTAAGTCAAATTCATTCCTAATATGAAAGGGGAGAATATAATCAACATATATATTCAAATTGAAATAAACATTTTAAATATAAATAAAATCATCCAATCATTAAACAAAAACACTAACCATTCATATTAATAGTGTGAATAGTATCAATATAGTAAAACCACAATCGAACTAATAAGTAACCTATCAAAAAAATTGTAGATGATAACATAAGAGACAAAAATCAATTAATTAGAATTTTCAACAATTTAAATAGACATATAATAAGATACTTTTAAATGGGACAATTGAAATTTTTCTGAGTAAATAATCCTTAAACCATATAATGTTCCCCATACCACTTGGAAACAATCAAAAATTTAATCACATATACTATAATTTGAATAAGGAGATTCTTGATATGACATTCCAATGGTCGTTACATAAACCACATGTAAGGAACATGTATCGAACATGGAACATATCTCATAAAAGTTACTATTATACGAGAAAACCCTTTTTACATTGAAAAAATATTCATTTTGAAAAATCATTCTTATTTTTCATGAAATAAATCTGTAAACATGTATATCATAGAAAAGAAAATTTTTTGACATTGAATTTATATTTGAGGCATAAATTTTATCCCACTGAAGTTAAATGATGTAAAAATTGTTTTTATGGAATCTTTAGAAATAAAACATTTTACTGTAGTTTAAGAAAAATATTATATATATTTTTAACCAGAAAGTAATGTTTGTTTTCATAAATCCTAAAATGAAACAATATAGTTTATCAAGATAAAATATCTAATGTTAAAATATAATTATGTCTTTAAACAGAATACATAGTGCACTTGAAAATGGGTAATAATTTCAGAAGTTCCCTTGAATTGGGCTAATTTATTGGGAAGAATTAAGAAGGGAACTATTAGAAAACACCTAATCATAAAAAATAATGATTAAATGAATTTAATATTATATTTTTTAATATAAAAATAATATATATTATATGTACACAAAGAAATAAATACATTTTGGATTGGATAATGATTGAATAACCCGATGGAAAAATGAAAGTTTGGGTGAATCCCTTACCACTTTGTAACCAATTGAATTATATTACACCAAATTAGTAATCATAAAATTGTTAATATAATACCATGAAAATAAAGATATTCATGATATGAAACATTAATGGGTAGTTTACATGCACAATAAATAGGCTTGAATAATGAATATATCAAAAACAAATGTAGTGAGATGAGGATACCAATATTATATCTGGATGCATTCTTATCTTGATGTTAATACCCAATATAATCAAAATTAATTAACTAATTAATTAATTCAGTACCTTTTCTACATATATTTTAATAATTATAGTTTTTAGGTTTTTTATGTCCTTATTGATAAGTTATAATATTGAATTTGGTCATTCCCGAGTGTTTTTTTTCTCGGTTTTCATAATCAGTTTTCTTGTTTAAAAATAATGGAGTTCATTTGGATTGGATATATTTTTATATAAGCTATTTTATATTATACTAATGAAATTTAATGAAATTAAATTCTGAAATAATTTATGTTTTTATTTGGTATGTGGATGATTTAATAAATGAAACATTAATGAAGAGCATTTTTGCGATATTTCGATTATTACGGACTAGTTTTATCATATGAATTAATATTATGTATATATACTGATACCAAAATATTAAATAGGTTATAAAACATATATAATTGTTTTTTCAAACATTATAAATCTTTCATGACAATAAATGAAGGATTAATTCAATAATGAAGGATCGTCATCCATGGAGGTTGTAAATCGTCACCTCCGAGACGATGGTTTGGTTTGTAAAATAAAAGAGAGAGAGTAAACAGATTAATGATGGTTGTTAAATTAACACATTATTATTATAGTATAGATGATACTGGAGATATTAAAATAATTTTTATAGAGGAGGTGAGGAGATAATAATAAAATAAGGAACATGAATAAAATTAAAAAGAAAAAAGGAAGAGGATTTTACATCTTGAGTACTTTTCCTTGAGAACCTCCTCAAGGGATGGGTTTTTAGTCTATTGGAAAGACAAATAGATTCTAGGCATGGGGAAGGAATAGTTAATAGTATTTGGGAAGAACATTATGTAGCTTCAAGGAATATAGGAGTGATGATCGGAGGTTATGAGGGGTGGGTCTTATAGTGGTGGAGAGGTGGGTTTTCCATTATATTAATAAGGGTTTTTTTATTTTGGATCAAGACAAAGAATAGTATTGATTCTTATGACTAAAAATAATATTAAGATAATGTGAGTTTGAAAAATTTTCCATTTAAATCACCAGAAAACCAAGCATGATGCATAAATTCATTTATTTAGCATATTTTTTATATTATCTAATTTCATTATTTACTAAAAATACATGTACTTTTGAAACATCCCAAAAATACTCCTTAACCATTTTTAAACATCTATAATTTAAAGGGGAACTCTATGTTATCAAAATAAAATTCTATGTAAGAAAATTAAATTCTTAAGTAAAATTACTATTTATTTGAATAATATTGATTTTAAATTTAAAACTATTTTATAATACATTCAAAAATTAAATGAGGTCTCATAAAATGATCATAAAATCATATGACAATAAAATATTTATTTTAATAAAGTATTTTATTAATTTATCAATTTAAAAATGTTATTAAATACTTTTTACTCATAAAAATACCAACACTTAATTATTTATTTTTAAAATATTCACTATCATTCATATGGTTCATAAATTTTACTTATACATCCCTGTGTGAGGTTACTATTAAAAATGGTACATTACAATTCATAATTGTATGTTACAATTCTTACAGGTAAATTACTATTAACCAAAGAAATGTAGGGTTATCCTATTAGACTCTAAATATCACATTGACTACAACTGTGTATGTTAGCTTTTCGAAATTCAAATCACCAAAGTGAAAAATTTAAGTTCATTGGATTGGTAATAACAATGTGTTTTATCCTAAATACTCAGTGTTCCATGAATTCAATATTATATTTATTTGTAATTTTTTGGGGGTGCAACTTGTAACATCCCAAGTAAGTAACGAATAATATATATTTTTATATATGTCTATTAATGATTAAGATAGTGTTTTAGAGGCTTAAAATGAAAATAAATACAATCTTATTCATGGAATACACTAATATTTTTAAAAGACTGTTTTACTTCCTTTTGATGGCAAACCATTTTTTAATCTATCTTTTGACAATTTTATAAGCTATGTTTGTCAAAATAAACATATTATTTATGATTGGGACATCAAAATTTAATTTATGTTAATTTTTGGTATTTTTCTGACAATGTTCATTTTTTAATGAATAGTGAATAATACTGCATTTTACATCAGAACTGCTTTTTAATATAATTTATTTATATGATTAGATTATATTTTGAATTGGTTTTGAAGTGAAATTAGAATATATCATTACCATTTAATCCAATGGTGGTCATTGGAATCAATTTCACTTTGAAATTGGACTTAAACTGGTGTCAATCTTTTGATACTTATTGTTTCATAAAAACACGCTATTTGCTCTGACAGCGGGAATTATTTATTAAATTAATTAATGTGACTTATATGTTTTGAATTTTGTAAAATAGGCTTCATTTTTGAATTCGGAATATCAAATATTGCTTAGGGTGAATTTTTGGTAATTTTCTGAAAAACTTCAATTTTTGATGAATAGTGAAACCACTAAGTGGTACTTATAAAAACTGATTTTCCGTTTAAATGAAATTTTCCCATCATTGTGTTTTGAATTTTAAAAATCTGACATACATGGTTGTCATTAGTATGTAAAATTTGGTTCAATGGGATTAAAATAATTTTTTTGGTGAATAGTAACTTATTAAGTTTTTAATCGCAATTAGTGGTAATTAGTGTAGTTTAAGGTAAAAATAATGCTTTAATAAAATGAGATGAGCTTGAAACATGTCCTAACCCTACTGGTTGTGTCATTGCCGACCAAGACAACCCATGGGTCGATTTAGGGGACCCCATGGGGCCACTTCGGTGAGATAATGACTTTAATGCCTTTTTTTAAATAAGGGTGAAAATGACACTAACATAAACTGTTTTACTAAAACAATTTTTAGAAGGGGTTATACTAATAATATTTTTGTCTATAAATATGAATTAGAAATATAAATAAATTTCCTACATAAAAATATTTTTTTTATAATTTTTAGACATTAAATAAATTAAATTATTTATGACATCATGATGATGCAGCGATGACCTCATTATTTAACGATTAAAATAAAATGGAAAGATAATGTAATATCTAAGACCTACACTTGTCCAAAACCTATTGGTAGGGTAGATTTCGAATCCTTATCATCTTATATTGGAAATATATCAATGTCGTTCCTTAGAAATTTGAAACACTTTTGAAAATAAAATAATAGTTTCATGATTTCCAAAAGTGCCCCTCCTCTCCTCTTATAAAAGGCCCCTACCTCTACCTCATTTCACACACTCCTCAAGCTTTTGGATCTGCCATCCCCTGCCCATTTACTCTCTCCACATCCCTCGCCTCATCCTAGAGGATTCCCTTTGGGCAGAATCCTTTCAAAGGAAGCCTTTAGGCTCAAATCAAAAGGAGTTACACTTTTAAAGGTAATTCATTCTCTCATGTTCATTTGTTTTATTTTGCTTCTCCAACCCCCTAAACTCTTTTTATTTACTTCCTTTGTAGCAACACCAGTATCTTCAATATACTAGGATGTTTTTATAAGATTTATTCGAGCTACACTCTCACACAAATACATCAAATGGTTAAAGAACATACAGTTTCCGTGGATGGCGAAATTCTGCCTCCCGAAACGATGATTGTTCAATACTCATTTAACACCTTCAAAGGTGGCCATTATGATGTCACTATTTTTATATATGATATATTATATGTTTATTCTTTCCTTAAGCTTCTGTATTTTTCATTTATGGCATACCATTATTGTTTCCATTATGGGTAAACATGATATCTTCATTTTAGGAAGTGCGGACTACCGCCCCCTAAAAGTGTTTTGATTCGTTAATACCATATGTGGGATGTGTAAAGGATAAAGTTAATGATATTATATATTTTATTATACTGGAATTATAATATACTCTTATATCATTATGATTCCATTCCAGAAAATATGAAATAGAAATCGAAGTAGCGTTCATGCGTACGTACGGCTTACCGTCTCCATGAACGGTGCATTTCATTTCTTACCACTAAATGTGATGTAATATTATAAATACATGTATATGTTGAATATATATGATATATATGTTATCCAAATCATTAATATCATTCTGTATATAACGAACCTTTGACCAAATTAAAGACATGTAAGTGTAAGAAGTCTATTTTTGACTTAAGATCCAAATACCGACAAAATGAACATTATTAACTTAAATGGTTACATGATGTTCATAACATGGTATAAAAGGAATAATGAACATGAAAAAGGTTCTTAAGCAAGTAGAGATTAACTCAAGTTTATTATTCAGGAGATTAAAGAATGGCCGGGTCAAGTCGGATACGAGGTATGGGACTTCGTCTCAATCTCCTTTCATTGAGGCATATTTTATTTTATACACAACCTTCTTTTATACGGTGTATGAACCTCATTGACTTTTACGCTTATTCAAAAGGAATATTTTTTATACGAAGCGTTTTAATAAATGACAAAAGGGAATGTTTTTGTCCAACGTATGCGGCGACAACAACTTCTCCGCCATCGTGACCGTTATTTGAGTTTCGGCTTCCTCTACAAGCCATACCTTCTTTTTAAAAGAAAATTAAATACCATGTTTTTATTTTCTTTTATTTTGGTATCGAAAATGGTTTTCATAATGTTTTTATATCAACGTGTTGTATTGATATCTTGTTATTGAAAGGTGGGAATGTTATGTTTTCTTTATTCATGTTTTATGTGATATGATTATGTTGAGGTTCTTGGGCATTATTATGAAAACGGGTGGTTCCTTGATAAACTAAGGGCGAGTGAGCCCGATATAGCTCTCCAATGCATTGGGTAATGACAAGGAGTGAAACGTTAAGGTTTCTCCGAAGATATTTAGGGAATATACTGTGATGGGTATTCCAAACATAACCAAGAGGGTTACTCCCTACGTAAGAATGTTATGAATGCCTCAAGTTACCTTTTATGTCTTACGATTTCTATGATTTGTTCATGATTTTATGAGGTATGTTAAAGTGCCTATGTTTTATTGGTAAATTATTATTTCATTCTTATGTATATATGAACTCATGTTTCCATTCCTTGTTTTTTTATATAACCCATACTGAGCTTTTTATGCTCATCCCATGTTTTTTGAAATGTTTTCACAGGTCACGGGAAAGGTACATGATAAGATGATAGTGTCAAGGAAGTGTCAAGAAAGAATCCATGTTTTATTTTAAATATGTTTCCATTGATGGGAATGAAGAATACTATCTTTATGTAACCACTTTGTTTATATGTGGAATATAATGCAAGTTTTATGATCTAATTCTCTAAAACTCTAAACCCGAAAAGATCCGCAATGTGTAATCTTGTAATAACTCAACATTAAGTAAGGTTTAAGGCTGGGGCCTTATACAACTATCATCCCCCTTACAAAAAATTTATTCCTCAAAATTACTAGAATGATACCCTGTAAAAAATGTTGGGTGGTTTATCGTCATAAGTTACTCATGCTCCGATGATTCATTTTCAATTTTATGATTTTTATAGCCTACCTTTACCATTTGATTTGTCTGATTATTCAACACATGTTATTTACTGTCAAGAATCCAGATAGGCTCATCATAGTATGTTAATTAAGGTTCATATTCTATACATTCATAAGTGAGGAATTTCATTCGGTCTGACATGTACTTTTTCAAAAACGAGACATGGAACACATTGTGTTCCTTAGAAAGGCTAGAAGGCATTTCCAAATGATATGATACAACTCAAATTCTCTCCATAATTTCAAAAGTTCCAATATAGTTGGGAATCATTTTCCATTTCTTCAGAAATATTATAACACCCTTCCATGGAGAAAATTCTAGAAATAATGATCTCACTTGTGAAATTCCAAATCATTCGTTTGATTATCAGTATATATATTTTGTCTACTTTGAGATGCGTTTATATGGTTTTGAATATCATTTACCATTGTTGTTTTTTCCTCTATAAGATCTGGGCCCACAATATTCCTTTGACCAATATCATCCTAACAAGTTGGTTTACGACATCTCTTTTCGTACAATTCAATATACGGTTCTATTTGAATTCCATAATGGAAACTATTGTTGTTGGAAAACTCTTCCAAAGGTAAATATTGATCCCATATACCCAAAAAGTCATTGAACATGATCACAAAATTTCTTATAATTTTTGGGTTGTGCTTTCTGATTTCACATCATTTTGAGGGTGATAAATAGTACTCAATCAAAGCTCAGTATACAAATATTTTTGAAGGATTTTCAATAATTTTTATGTGAATTGTGGATCATGATTAGACATAATTGAACAAGGTGATCCATGATGTCTCACAAATTCATTTATATAGATCTGAGCATGGTCCTCTAGTGTGAAATAATCAATTATAGTGAGAAAATGAGAATATTTGGTAATTCGGTCAACAATCACCCATATTGCATCATTATTACCAGAATTTTTGGGTAATCAAGGGAAAAATCCATAGTGACGTTGTCCCATTTCCATGTAGGAATAAGTATATGTTTAATGACTCTTCAAGGATGTTGTCTTTCAGCCTCCACCTATTGATAGACTAAAAACCTTGATACATTTTCAACTATTTTCCATTTCATTTTATCATACCAGAAATGATCCTTAAAATCTCTATATATCTTAGTTCAACCATGGTGTTTATAGAAATAAGAAAAATGTGAATCATCCAATAAATCCATTCAATGATATAATATAAAACTTGTTGAAAATTCATTAATTAGTTTCAAGTTAGTCACCACTTAACAAAATATATCATTTTTTCATCATTAACTCATCTTAAAAACTATATTTAGGTTTATGTTTCCCTCAATCGTGCATTTTCCAATGTTGTTAACATTACATTGTCTATCATTTCATTGTACCATTAAAATTATTTCCTCTAATCATTAATGAAAATGTAATGCAGTAAAATCATTATATTTTGGATAATTCTTATAACTAGTACATTGCTGATAAAATATTCAAATGACATGATTCGTTGTAACACCCCAATATTTCATAGTACGTTATTTCTTCAAATTAATGCAATAACTTGCACGAAACACAACACTGAGTTCAAGCGCACCACGACTTACCAAAATAACCATTCAAAAGTGGTTATGAATAGTATTTACTAAATTTTGGACTCTATATAATCATTATAATTTTACAATCCATATTATGAGTTTCTTAGACATAATGTAAGAAGAAATTTAGTTTTTTACAGATAAAAGAATTATTTTTCAAAAATTGCAATTTTACCGCCTTTTATTAGAGAACCCTTTTTAAATATAATATTTGAAACATTTATATATTCAATCTGACAAAATAAACATATTCTTTTGAATCGGGACATAAGAATTTAGTTTCAATAATTTTTTTCTATTTTTCTGATAACATTCTTATATGAGTGAATAGTGAAAAATACAATATTTTAACTGAAAATAAATTTTTTAATCAAAAATATTTACAGTGTTGAATTATAAATTTTAATGGTTTTGAAGTATTATTAGATTATATTTTTTCCATTTAATCCAATTATGATCATTTTATGTTATTTCACTTTAAAATTGGACATAATAAAGTGTCAATCATTTGATAGTTATTATTTCTTAAAAATACGCTTTTTGGTTTTAACAATGGGAATTAATTTTTAATACATGAATGCAACTTCTATGTTTAGAAATTTGTAAAATGTAATTCATTTATAAATTCGGAATATCAAAATTAACTTAAGGTGAATTTTTTGTATTTTTCTGAAAACATTCAATTTTTGATGAATAGTGAAAAACACAAAGTTATAATTTAAAACCGAATTTTTATATAAATATTTTATTATTTTATTTAAATTTATTTTAGGTCAAAATAGATACATAATACTTATATATGTTCAATGTAATTCATTGGAGTCATTTTATTGTATCTTTAGATAAATAAAAATTTTATTGAACCTTTTACCATCTTTACCCAACTCCTAGGAGCATTTGCAAATTTACATAAAACATAATTTTAACACTTCTGGGAGTTGACTTTAAAAAATACGAGAGAAAAAGTTGATAGAATTAATTAAAATATGGTTCAATAAGACTAAAATAATTTTCGGTGTATAATAACTCTTTACTTTTATTTACCACGGTTAAAAGTAAATAGAGTAATTAAGGTAAAATGATAATATTATTACTCTAAAACATGTTCTAATTCTATTTTATAAGTATAATTCGATTAAAAACAACCTTAGTAATAACATATGAACCTATTTGGTCCACTTGTATTATATTAGGTGACTTATTATTATTTTATTTAAAGAAGTGTTAAAAGAGTTAAAATCAAAGTTTAATAACTAAATCATTTTTTATATTGGTTTATACATAAGATAAATTAGACTATAAATATTAATTTGAATGATAAACAGATTTCCTACATAATGGTATTTTATTTATTTTTTTAGACATTACCTAGTTTAATTTATTTATGATACAACGATCATACAGTAATTACCGAATTAACGATATATTAAAATAATTGATATTATAAATATCTGAATAAATGTAATTTGAGACTTTTTATGAATTACACTAATTTTCAAGGTTACAATTACATATTAGGGTTGTTTAGATAAATTTTTATTTAAGTAATAATTATTTTATAAATTTACCAAAAATAAAATACCAAATAGTGTCAAAATTGACATAAAAGAGTTTTCAAAACAAATATTATATTATTATTTGATATTCTATTGCTAAAAATATAAAGTTCATCAAAAAGACGTATCTAATTATATTTCTATCATTAATGAACCTCTAGGGGTTCACTTGTAAGTATTTAGTATGATTATTAACCATATAAAATAAAAATACAAAGAGACATGGTAAATGTCAAAGTATTTAACTAATAGTTAAATCAAAAGATAAAGTAAATATTGTGACCCAAACTTGTCTAAAACCTATTGGTTGAGTATTTTTCTACCCATCCCCACCTTATAATTTAAATAATCTATTTTTTATTCATTAGAAACCGGAAATTTGTTTATTATAAAATAATATTTCTATCTTTTAATATGGTTCCCCTCACCCCTCTTATAAAAGGGAACTCCCCCTTCTATCTAATTCACACCATAAAATCCATTTGGATCGTCCAGACTCTACCAAAATACCCTCTAAACATTCCTACATTCATCCTATAAGCCTTCATTTAGTCAAGAAGCCATCCTAAAGAAGCCCTTGTGATCAAATCTAAAAGAAGAACCCGGAGAAGATGTAAATATTTCATCATCTCTTTCAAATTCCTTTCTTCTTCCACTTCCTATTCCATTGTTATTTCCATTCTAAAATAATAACTCCATTTTCTTCTATATATTATGATGTTATTATAAACATGGTACAACTAAATTCATTATTCGAACTTACATTTTAATGACATGTCACCATACGTGCGTACGTACATCTTACCGTCTCCCCGTCGTGGTGTAATTATTATTCAATACATTATTATTTAGATGGGTATAATAATGATGTGTAATTGATGTGAATAATAAATATAACAGGATAATGAATCTTTATATATAATATACCATTCAATTTTATATTTATTTAATATCAAAAGAATGATATTGTCGCTTGTGTTTATGTACGGATTGTCGTCTCCATGAACGCGATGAGATTCATTCCCAATCGTATCCATTCAAGACTAATTTTCATTAGATGATTAAAAATAATTTGTAAAAACTTAATATCATTCTGAATATGAATAAGATACATATATCCCTTACAAACATTGATTATGTTACAAATCAAATAAAAGAAAAACGAATCATTTAACACCTGAAATGACGATAATATTAAAAATTATTAACAAAGAAAAATTAAAAAATCATATATGATATCATATTAATTTATATTATTCTTGTATAATTTAATAAAAATTATTTCACCATTATATAGGAGATTAAACTACCTTCTACCAGGGAAAATAACAAGGTAAGGGTTAATTTCACAGTCTCTTTATTATCCTAGGTTGTTTTTACGTAAGTATCAAATGGGACATCTTTATCATCCACATCCATGTTTCTTAAAAATGTATTTCAAAACATTTTTACTATTTAATAGACTATGAGTTAAATTCATTTATACCCTTATTTTAGTTTTTCTAAAATGTTTTGAAAATAAAATTTCCATTGTTTTCCAAACAAGGTACTTTATAACCTTTTCGACAAAACTAAGGTAATAATGTCTTTTTTTACTTATACGGTGGGTGAGGATATTTTCCGCCATTATAACATCATCAAAGCTTCCCTTAAAATATTATAAGAATATTTCCAAAATAATTGTTTTCTTTTATAATTATATGAATTTTGAAATATTTAAAAATAGAAAGAGATATTTCTCTAAAAAGGTTTTGATTTCTTCTATTTCAACATACATTGATGGATTTTATGCTTATTTGAAGTTGATTTATAATGATACAAAACATCCATATTGTATTTAAGGTTTTGTGATATGTTTGACTATATATGTGACATTTTTATACCATTCATGTTTTATGGATAAATTATTGGCATTTCTTATGCTAGTTTTAATATGAATGTTAATGTTATATTTATGCCTTTTCATAAGAGGAATGCATTTGAATTAGTAAGTGTTGGGTGGAGCCAGCTATAGATCCTCGATGAATCGGTAGGTTTCATGAGACAAACTAGTGTATTGGAACAAGGCCTTGAAAAAATCTTATTTTTAGTCATGGCACAAGGCCTTGACTATGTGGTTATGACTGTCTGGAATTATGCATTCCATCATTATGAATGTGGCTATTGATATTGCATATGATTATTCGACTAGTAGAATATCCATTGGAATAAGTAGATGGAAATATTTTATTTTTATCTTTTCTATATTATGCTACAATCCTTGATTAAAGGAATTTTGTTTTAGTCTTATACATTGCCTTAAATGTAAATGAATATTTATAAATGTTTCCGCTATATTTATATCCTTACTAAGCATCTATGCTCACCCCTTTCTTTGTTTAATTTTTCCCAGGATGTGAAAAAGTATATTATGACTGACCAGCATGGATAGTCTCTGGGATCACAGTTTTGTATATGGAAACAATCTTGTTGTAGTTTTCCATATTATGAAGTAATGTAAACGTTATGAATGTATCTATTACTTCCAAGGCTACAAAACTAAATGGTCTTTCAGGACTTGATCTTCTGTGATCATGCCAATGATATGTAATAATACACCAACTCTGGGCTTTTGGGTTTTGGGTGTTACAGTTGGTATGAGAGGAAGTTTAGTACAAACCATTGGAACTAGATTTTGTAAAACTCTGATTAGATAACATTACCCTAAGATTTACTTTGAGGATTAGTATAGAAGAACATCCTAGAATTTTGGTACCTTAGAGATTTTGTGAGTTTTCCAAGCAATACATCCCTTTCTAGATACGATCCTGTAAAGAAGCTCTGGAACAGATGTAATTAGGGGTAAAACACAAAAACACTACTTTCAGCTAAACTCGAATGGGAGCTACTGCATTACAACGGGTCTTGCTGCACTCTTGGTGATGACACACCTGGGGGATATGCATAGAATAATTCTCATTTTCTTTAAAAATTATTATGAAGGATTTATGAGTATATACCTCCTAAAAGAAAATATTTTTATGATTATATATTATATCTATAAACTATTCAATTTACGTTAGGTATTTTACAAGTTTGGAATTATTCATTGCAGTTCATAAACTGACCTAGTATATGCCATTGTATAGAAATGGTGCCCAGTAGAAGGAATGTGAACTCTAGCAATACGTATGATTGAATGAATAAGATGGATCATATCATTCATAGTATTAAACCAACATTTAGAAGGGAAATAGTCTCCCTTGTATTATCAACATATGTAGAAATAGTATCATGTGTTAATAAGATAAATAAATAATTCTCTGAATCCTATGGCTTTATAGGGAAGTAAGAGAAGAAAAGGATGGAAGAGAGAAAGATAGAAAAAGGGAAGTGGGAAAAGAATGATTTTTCTATATGTGATAACTGTGGAAAGAATCACCTTGGTAAATACATAAAGGGAATGATAGTTTTTTATAAATGTGGAAAAAAGGACACCTAGTACGTGATTGCAAGGGTAATAAAAAGGTTTCAAATGTAAAATGATTCATCTGGAAGGTGTTGGGACACTATGCGAATCAATGTCCCAGTCATCAAAGTATACCACAAATGATGTTATTGGATAATAATCTAGTCATGATACTACCTCAAATGAAGAGGAATGACTAGTGTTCTTATGTTGTTATTATAGAATTATTTTATTTGAGTGTTGTATCAGCAATATACGGGTTATATGAATTATGGAGATAAATATGGATTGTACTGAAGAACTATTTTAATGGGGATTTCAGATTATATGGTTCTAAGAAATGTGACTTAATAGTAAGCTACCCTTTTTGAAAAATACATGGTTAATATGGTCTCGATAATGAGGTACTGATTTTGGAATAAGAGATGGTTGATTTGGATAAATTATATTGTATATTCTTCACTACCATGAAACAGATTAATGATTTGTATATTCCATCATTGTTGGAGTTTACAACATTTATGGATTGGGTGAGTATATTCAGTATTCTATAAGAAATAAGGGATCATTAATATAATCAATAAGGTTTTATGGTAATTCAAGGTGTTTCCATGTTTTAAAATAATACATGATTAAGATGTTCACATGTTATTACATGGAAAAAATGATCTTCATTGTGTTTAACTTCCTTATAAATTTTGCACTGTGAGATTGGATAGAATTATTTTGCATAATTATAAAGTTTGGAAATGATTAAGATTGAAATTTGATACTATTGTTAAGGTTATTTTTGTATTTTTATAAAATAGACAACACAGAGACCATGTGACAACCCGTCGCGTCGGTCAAAGATGCAGGAATCAAAACCACAACCACAGTGTGATTGGGATGTATCGCCTACTACTAGACTACGTGAAGTATCTCGACTGTATAATGTAGTTTCTTTTCTTAAAGGGTACGATAGATGAATTATAAATTCATTTCTTTGGAACCCTCTATGAATAGGATAAATTGAATATTTTTTAAGTTCTATTATCTTTTAGCGTGAAAGATGAGTTTGTGTTAGAAATTAGTTAAAGTATGGAACTCTACTTGTCAAGTATATATATATATATATATTCTTCTCTTATTCTATGAAGAAATAAATTCTTAAACATTAGGTAAGGGTTCTTAAACTTATTTTTTTTCCTAATACTTTATGAGTTGTTGATCAAATTATATTTTAAATCATCATAGAATGATGGCTTTGAGGCCCTCAATTCTACAATTATTAGTGACTGATGACCTCAATCACTCGAAATATATATTTGCGTTTTCCCTCTAATTATTTTTCTCTAATTTCCACCATTTTTTATCCTAATCAAGATCATAATTTGGTGGTGACTTTTTCATTACCCTTTCCTCTTATTAAGACTAAATTTTATTAACCCAATTTTCGATGTGGGTTTCCCCACAAAAGTATTTTCTATTTCCAAACTTTTATTTTCTATGAACAATTTCAAATTTCGAGGATGCAATTTATTGAAGTATAGAACACCCCAATATTTCATAGTACGTTATTTCTTGAAAGTAATGCAATAACTTGCACTACATGCAACATTGAGTTCAAACGCACCATGACTTACCAAACTAGCCGTTCAAAAGTGGTTGTGAATAGTATTAACTTAATTTTGAACTTTTTATAATCCGTATAATTTTTTGAATATATATTATTAGTTTCTTAGACATAATTTAAGAACAAATTCATTTTTTTCAGGTCAAAGAATTATTTTTCAGAAAATGAAATTTTATCACCTTTTAATGGAAAACCCTTTTTAATTATAATATTTGAAACTTTTATATTTTTAATTTTACAAAATGAACTTCTTCTTTTGAATCGGGAAATAAAAATTTAGTTCCAATATTGTTTTGGTGTTTTTCTGATAACATTCATATTTGAGTGAATACTGAAAATTACTATATTTTAACTGAAAACACATTTTTTAATCAAAATAATTTATTGTGTTAAATTATACATTTTAATGGTTTGAAAGTATAATTAGATTATATTTTAACCGTTTAATCCAATGATATGCATTTTATGTAATTTCACTATAAAATTGGACATAAACAAGTGTTAGAGTTTTGATAGTTATTATTTCTTAAAAATACGCTTTTTGGTTTTGACAATGGGAATTAATTTTAAATTAATTAATGCAACTCATATTTTTTCAAATTGGTAAAATATAATTTATTTTTAAATTTTGAATATCGCAATTATCTTAGGGTGAATTTTTGGTATTATTATGAGAACTTTCAATTTTTGATGAATATTGAAAAACACTGAGTTATATTTTAAAACCGAATTTTTATATAAATAATAATTTATTTTATTTGAATTTATTTTAGATCAAAATAGATACATAATATCTATATAAGTTCAATTTAATTCATTAGAGTCAGTTTATAATAAATCTAGATATAAAAAGGTTAATTGAACTTTTTATCGTATATACCCACCTCCTAGGAGCATTTGCAAATTTACATTAAAAATAATTTTACAACTTATGTGAGTTGAATTTCAAAAATCTTAGAGACACGGTTTATATCAGTATGTAATGTGTGGGTCAATAAGATGAAAATAATTTTTGGTGAATAGTAACTTTTTACTTTTATTTACCACGGTTAAAAGTAAATAGTGTAATTAAGGGTAAAAATGATATTATTATTACCCTAAAACATGTATTAATTCTATTGGATACGTATAAATAGACCAAAAATAACCTTATGAATAAAATTTGAATCTCTTTGGTTCACTTGGATTGGATTAGGACACTTATTATTATTTTATTTAAAGAAGAGTTAAAAGAGTTAAAATAAATGTTTAATATCTAAAACATTTTTAATATAGGGTTATACATAATTTAAATTCGACTTAAATATTAGTTAGAAATACCAAAATATTTCCTACATAATTTTATTTTATTTATATTTTTTAGTCATTAAATAATTTAAATTATTTATGACACAATGATAATGCAGTAATTACCTAATTAATTAACTATTAAAATAATTGATATTATCAATAACCAAATAAATGTAATTTGTGACTATTTCTGAATTAAAATAGTTTTATTGGTTAATATGATATATTAGGGTTGGTTATATGAATTTTTTTCAAATTAATAATGATGTTATCAATTAGCAAAAACAAAATACCAAATAATAGAAAAATTGACTTAAATGATTTTTTAAAACAAATCATATATTATTAATTGATATTCTAATCTCAAAAATATAATGTTTGGAAAAAAGTCATATCTAATGATAGATGTATAATTAATGAACAACTTGGTGTTTCCTTGGAAGTATATAGTATGTTTATTAACCATATAATATAAAAAAACAACGAGACATGGTAAATGTCAAACTATTTAACTACGACTTAAATAAAAAATATAAAGTTAATATAGTGACCCAAACCAGTCTAAAACCTATTATTTGAGTGTTTTTGGACCAATCCACCCATTATCCTTGATATAATTATTTTGGAGCCATTATAAACCGAAAATTATTTTATATTAAATTAATATTTCTAGCTTTTCCTAAGGTGGCCCTCACCACTCATATAAAAGGGAACTCCCCCTTCTCTCTAATTCACAGCTTAAAAATCTATTTGGATCATCCAACCTCTGCCCAAATACCCTATAAACTATCCTAACTTCATCCTAGAGGCCTTCCTTTAGTCGTAATGCCATCTTAAAAAACTCTTTTGATGAAATCAAAAGGAAGAACTCGAAGAAGAGGTAAATATTTCATCACCTCTTTCAAGTTCTTTTCTTCTTCCACTTCCAATTTCATTGTTATTTCCATTCTAAAATAATAAATCTAGTTTATTCAATATACTGTGATGTTATTATAAATATGGTACAACCAAATTCATTATTCTATCCATCCATTGAATGACATGTCACCATACGTGTGTACGTACGTTTTACCATCTCCACGTCATGATGTAATTGTTATTCAATACATTATTATTAGGATGGGTAAAATAATGATGTGTAATTGATGTAAATGATAAATTTAACATGATAATGATTCATTATATATCATATACCATCCAATGTTATATTATTTTAATATCAAAATAATTATATTATCGCTCATGCATATGTACGGATTACCGTCTCTACAAATGTGATGAGATTCATTCCTCATCATATCCATTAAAGACTAATTTTCATTAGATGATTAAAAAAATGTTTACAGACATAATATCATTATGAATATGAATAAGATACATCCATTTTATAAAAAACATTACTTAAGTAACAAATCGTATAAAGGAAAACGAATCAGTTCACACCTGAAATGATGATAATATTAAAGTATTATTAACAAAGAAATATTAAAAGATCATATATGATTATTTTATAATTTAATAAAAATTATTTCACCATTATATAGGAGGTTAACTTACCCTCGACCAAGGAAAAGTACATGTTAAGGGTTAATTTCACAATCTCTTTATTATCGGAGGTTGTTTTTACGTAAGTATCTACTGGAGAATCTTTATCATCCACATCCATGTTTCTTAAAAATGTATTTCAAAACATTTTTACTATTTACTAGACAACGGATTAAATTTATTTATACCCTTATATGACTTTTTATAAAAAAAATTGAAAGGAATCTTTCCATCGTTTTCTAAACAAGGTACCTTATAACCTTTTCGACAAAACTATGGTAAGAATGCCTTTTTTAACTTATATCGCGGGTGTTGATATTTTCCTTCATTATAACATCATCAAAGCTTCCTTTACAATCATATAAGAATATATAATATATATATATATATATTTTGTAATTATATGAATTTTGAAATATTTCAAAAAAGAAAGAGTTATTTATCTAAAAAAGGTTTTGATTTCATCTATGTCAACTTCCTTTGATAGATTTGAAGATTATTTGACGTTGATTAATTATGAAACAAAACATCCATATTGTATTGAAGGTTTTGAGATAATTTTGACTGTGGATGTGTTATTTTTATACCATTCATTGTGTTAGGTATACATGGTTGAATACCCATGAGGGGGTGTATCAGGGTATGACTAATTTAAAATTAAAGCCCATTCGGATCTTGTTTTTCTATTAAGAAAAACACTCTTTTCTCTCTTTCCTAGTGCATAATATAAACAGAGAGTAAAGCTTGCAGAGGACACATCAGTTTTTACTTGGTTCACCGTCACTAGGATACGTCTAAGGGTCATACACCAGCAATGTGTCGATGTACCAATTCCATTAAAGCACACTGCTGTTTACAAGGTTTGGGATAGATCACTTCTATTCCTAGGCTCACTGCCATTATAATTTTTAGGGGTAGATCACAACTTCTCCAAGGGTCACTCCCTATTTCTCTCTCTCTGGCTCACTACCAGTGGAGAGGATCACCTTCTTCCTCTTTCTTTTCTCACTACTCTGGAAAGGATCCACTCACAGTTTATAGACCTATAAGTTTCTTCATTATCACTAATGAATACATCCTCTGTTGTATATAGATGCTCTGTTTAAGTCCAACTTTCACTCATAATTGAATCTCACATTGCACCGAATGTATCGGGCAATCTTCTAGCTTTCACGCAGCCCTAAATCACTATGGTTCTTCAACTACACCTGGAACCTTTCTCCAAGTAGGTGCAAATGTCTCGGTGTGTAAGTTATAACAGGCACGTAAGTTCACGTCAACCACTTGCGTGACACTAGCTTCTGCAACACTAAACTTGTGCGACTCACACCCTTTAATGCCCAAACCAATATTGGCGCGCAACCATCAACTATCTCACTTCTTCAAATCTAGAGTGCATGTGTCATGAACCCACTTGTGTGATACCCCCTTCATCAACTCAAAACTTGGGCGACTTCATTCCTTTATCTCCCAAACCACTCTGAAAGCACAACAAACAACTAGCGTGCAACTTCTACTTGCGCGACCACACCACCACTTATGCGACCACCACACATGCATGACGTGAGATCTGATTTTCTCTAAGTGTTGAACACATACCGAATAAAGAGGGGTCGACCTCTATTTATAGGCATTTGGACACCCTACGCAATGGTGCACAATTCTCCTCTCAGCACACAAGTTTCGACGTGTAAGTCTCGGCGCGCAATTAACTTTCTCAGCCAATACTAATTTTTTTGCACCCATTTTACCTTTTCCATATTTAGATGTTCTGATCTTGAAAAAAATAAGGCGCGCAAGTTTATTCTCCTTCAAGACAACAGCGTGCAAGTCCTTTTTGTCCCACCTCCAGATCATCCATTACTTTGTCAGTGTTCTTGAAACAATTATGGATCATTAACCACATCCCTTGAACTTGACATGACACCATGAAATCCCCCTTTTCAGCAAATTTGTATGTCATGTTTATCTTTGTCAACAATCACAACACAGATGTCCACTTTTTCAATAAACACAATCACCTAAAAAATGCTTCAATGATTCCTTGATGGTTTTTTTACCAACACATTTTTTATGGATAATGATTTTGAATTTCATATGCTAGTTTTAATATGAATTTTTATGTTATGTTTAAAACATTTCATATGAGGAATGCATTGGATTTAGTAATTGATGGGTGGAGCCCACTATATCTATTTGATGCATCTGTAGTTCTGATGTGATAAACTAGTGTCTTGGCACAAGGCCTAGAAAAAATCATATTTGTGTTCATGGTACAATGACTTGAATATGTTGTTATGAAATTGTATCATTATGAATTGCATCTTTATGAATGTATCTATTAATATTGCATGTGATTATTGGACTAGTAGAATATCCATGTGAATAATTAAGTTGAATAATTTTATTTTTATCTTCGCCATATTATGATGAAGTTCAAGTTTAAAAGACTTTTGTTAGTTTCTTATACATTGCCTTATATGTTTATGAATATTTATGAAAGTTTCCACTACATTGTTATCCTTACTGATCATCTAAGCTCACCCCTTTCTATGTTTTATTTTTCCAAGGATGCAAGAAAGTATATTATGACGGACCTATAGGGATAGTCTTTGGGAACTCAGTGTTGTCTATGGAAAAAATGTTCTTGCAGTTTTCCATATAATGATTTCATGTAATCCTTATGAATATATCTAGTACTTCCAAGGCTACTCAACTAAACGATCTTCAGAGACTTTATGTTTTGTCATTATGACAATGATACATAATAATGCATCGATTCTAGGCATCTGTGGTTGGGGCATTACATTCTTAAATAGGAATATTAGTCATTCCACTTCATCTGTGGTAACATCATAACTTGATCATTATACATTAACATAATTTGGAGATTATTCCTTGGAATCTTGGAAAATTAATTCACATAGTGTCCTATCTCCTTGCAGTTCAAGAATTGTGAATAGGATACATTTTTCATACTCATGCAATCGCGAAGATTGTGTCCTTTTTATCGACACTTATAACAAATCTTATTACCTTCAACCATTTACCATGGTTTTCTTTCCATAGTTACCACATGTGGGGAACCCCTTCCTTCCATTCTTCCTATTATCCCTATTTTTCTCTTCCATCCTATTCTTATATTTCTTCTATTCAAATACATAGGAATTATAGAATTCATTACTCGTCTTATAAACACATGATACTATTTCCTCATTTGATGTGGATAATTTGGAGACTATCTTCCTTCCAAATAATAACTTAAGGCCATGAGAGATATTATCCTTTATAGTCACTAAATCACGTGCATTGGTGAAGTTATCATTCCTTCAACTAGGTTTCGTTACTAATATTTTCCATATACTATATTATCTCATAATATTATGAACTTTCTAAAAATATAAACAGGGAATAGCAAATAACATATCTTTATGCATTGTAAATACTATAACTATGAACATTGGATACATTGGGTGAATAAATCTTTCATAGTAGTGGGAACATTAAATAAAATCTTTCATTTGAATATCCCCCAAGAGAGTACAACCTGGTGTCTATTGAGGCCCTTTTTCGTGTAGCAGGTTACCCTGAGTTAAGCCTAGAACAACATCTCAGAGTTGTCACTCCTGGGAACATCTATTCCAAAACCATGTCAACATGTAGTATAAAGATATGGATTTATTTTATAGAAATATTCACATAATAAATTCCTCAAAAAAATATAGGATGTTCTTGTTTGATTACCCATGAAGTCTGTGTTAGTATTTTGTTCGCTAATTTTCATTTGCTAAATCATGTTTCCAAGGATTCGACGAAGCATACTATGATTCCAACTATAACGTTAAAATCCCAGTTGATTAGAACCGGTGCATTATTTCATTACATTGGAATTATTACATGGAATAAAATACCAAAGGACTAGTTATATTGGTAGTTTGGAAAACTAGATACAAACATATGTTCAACCTTACAACATGAAATGTAATAAAATATAGCATATCAATTAGTAACACCCATAACTCCTAGATTATCCCTTCAAGTCATTTATGATACACTTATTGACATCCTGAGAAAATATAAAACACAAGAAAGGGATGAAATAAGATTCAAAATAAGGGTAAATATGAAATTGACCTATATGGTAAACATAAACATTAGGCATGGTGAATAAAAAAACACATTCTTTTTTAAAAATAATCATGAATATAAAATCCTGGGAATAGGAGTTGAATATATAATTCCATAATAAAACATTACCATGAGTATTATACTAGTAGAATAACCACATAGTCTATTAATTAAATATTTTGTAATGATGGAATACATAATTTTGGACATCATAATAATTTTTTCAAGGCCTCATGCCATGACCATATATAAATAGGTAAAAAATCAAACTAGTTTGTCTCATGAGACTTACTGATTCATTGATGGTCTATAGCAGGCCCCACCCATAATATACTAAGTACAATACAATCCTCATTAGAAATTGAGGAAAATAATCAATATATACATTTTTATTGAAACTATCATATGAAATGTAACAAAAATTCTCTAATCATTATACAAAAACAGTAAGCATTCAGAGTAATATAGGGAATGATATCAAGATAAAACATCCACCGCAAAAAAATTTGAAACCAATTAACAACATATTGTAGATTAAATAATAAGATATAAAACTCAATTAAGTACAATATTCATCAAAGGATGTTTACATAGATGAAGATACATTTAAATGAGACCATTGAAAAAATCTTGAGAAAACAATCATTAATCATTTCAAAGTGTCTTATACCACCTTGAAACATTCAAATAATAATACATTATAAAATAATGAATAAATGAGACATTTTATATGATATAACAAAGGTAATTACATACACCACATTGAAGGAATAAATTTTCAAAAAGTCATATATCTAATAATAGTTATAGTGGGATGATAAAATTATTTTTTACTTTGGAAAGAAGATCTCTTTTGGAAAATCAATTTTATTTGCCCTGAAATCATATGGTATACTTGTATATCCCAAAAAATATAAGTTAAGGATAATGAAATTATATTTTAGGCTTAAATATTTTTCCACTAATGGGAAATCATGTGAAAATATTTTTTTGAAGAATATTTATAAATAAATGTTTTTAGTGTGGTTTATAGAAAATATTAAAGAGATTTTTAAGAGGAAGGATATGTTTTTTTTCATAAAACTGGAAATGAACCAATAAAGTATCACATGATTAATTGTTCAATTTTATAGAAATATTTATGGATTAAAATAGAATATACATTGCAATTTAAAATGGGTTGAAATTTGGTAATAGTTCGAGAAGTTCCTTTGAATTGGGATTATTTATCGGGAGGAATTAAAAAGGGAACTAATTGAAAACATATAATCCCTATAAATGAAAGTTGATATTATACTTATATATGAATTTTTATAATAAAAAATAATATATAATATGTAAGAAGAAGGAAATAGGAATTACATTTAGGTATGGATAGTGAGGTAATTACCTGAAGGAAAAATGATGGTTCATTTGGAATCCCTTACCACTTTGCAATCAATCGAATCATATGACCCAAAATTAATAATAATAAAATAATATATTACTTTAAATTAAAATAATGTTATTCATGATATGATACATAAATGGGATGTATACATATTCATGAAATCATGGTGAATAAGGAATATCTCAAAAATGTAGTGAGAAGAGGAAACCCTTACCTTTTGCATGAATGTATTCTTCCCTTGACATTAATATTGTGGATAAAAAATTAAATAATTTAAATAAATAATTAATAACATTATATAAACATATTTTATTTATTGTAGTTTTTTATCTTAATTTATGTTCTTATTTATAAGTTAAAAGATTGAATTTTGACATTCCAGAGTGTCAGTTTTCTTGGTTTTCATAATCGGTTCACTTATTTATAAGTAATGGAGTTCATGTGGAATGGATATAACTCTCCAAAACTGATTTTATATGATAATAATGTACATTAAAGATATTAAATGGTCATATAATTTTTTTATATGGTATAAGGATAATTTACTATATGAAATATTATTGAAGATCATTTTGGTAGTATTTCAATTATTAGAAAATATTTTTATTGTATAAAGTAATATTATTTATATATTATCGTAAAAAAATATTAAATATGTAACAATACATATATTATAGTCCATTTAAACCATAAAAATTTGTTTATGATCAGAATTTATGTATAAATTTAAGAACAAACGTTTGTCATTCATGAATGTTGTAAATCGGCACCTCCTGAATGATGATATCATTTTTAAAATAAAAGTGGGAGAGTAAAGAGATTGATGATGGATTTTTCATTAACATTAATAAATTCATGTATATATATGATATTTTAGTTATCATGATATTTATTTTAGAGGAGGTGATGATATAGTAATAAAATATTGAACATAAAATAATTTAAAAAGAAAAAAGGAAGATGATTTTACCTCTACAGTACTCCTCCATGAGAATCTCTTTAAGGAAAAATGTTTTGACCTTTTTGAAAGACCAATATATCATGTACATAATTAGGTAATTGGGAAAAGAATTTTGGATGAAAATTTAGAAGCTTAATGGCTTAGAGAATTAAATATAAGAGGGAGTGAGGGGTGTATTTATAGTGAAGGAGAGGAGGGTTTTCTCATTATTTTAATCATTATTTTATTGTTTTGGATAAAGACTATAAATAGTCTTAATTATTATGAATAAAATCAATAATAAGTGAATGTGAGTTTTAAACAATGTCCAATTACGTCAGATATGACTCAAGAATGTTTCATAAATTCATTGATTTAGCATATTTCGTAAATTATTGAATATCACTATTCACCAAAATGTCATGTATTTTAGAAAAATACAATAAATTCACAATAATAATTATTCAACATGTAGAATTAAAATATGAACTCAATTATATAAAAATATGTTTATAAATAATCGAAATTTAATTTTAAAATAAAATAATTATTTACTTGAAAAAAACAAATTTTAAATGTAAAACTGATTTTATAATACATTAAAAAATTAACTAAGGTCTCAAAAAATTATCTTAAAATAATAGGAAAACAAAATATTTTTTTAGTAAAACATTTTAAGAAAAATAATATTTTTATTTTTTTAATTAAAAATTATAATTAAATATATATTACTCACAAAAATACCAACACTTAATAATTGGTTTTTAAAATATTCACTCTCATTTGTATGGTGCGTAAATTTTATTTATAATTACATGGGTAAGGTTAATATTCATAGGTTTAAATTACTATTCATATGGTATATTATTGTTGATAAGGGTATGTTACAATTCACAAAAAAAAGTATGTTGATCCTATCAGACTCTAAATATTTTACTAATCACAAATGTGTATATCATTTTTTTAAAATTAAAATCACGGAAGTGGTAAAATTATGTTCACTGGATAGGTTATAACGAAGTTTTGTTTCATGGAGACTCAATGATTCATTAATTAAATATTAAATTTATTTTTTAATTCTTGGGGTGGTATAATAAAAGCGTCTATTTATGTGAGGTCTTGTATGGTTGGTGTAAAATATTTATATCAGTCATCCTATGGATGGTTTTGATGTAATGAATATATTTCACGTAGTTTATTTGGGGTTAATTTTTAAGGAATGTTTTCTATGTTCTTATAAGTGAAAACCTTGATAATGAAACATTAAAATGTTGATAAATATGGTTTGTGGTTATCTATTAATTCTATCAGTTTGGGTGGACTGACAATTGATATATCTCTATATGGAATATTATAAGGATATTTGTAAATAATTCTTAATAATTTTATGAATTTTTACAATGGCCATGAGATAAATGATTCGTGTAAGACGGTAAGATTCAAGGGATTTTATTAGACTGTATGTGTTGAAAAAAGGAAATGATTTTTCTATGTGGTTGTGTACAAGCTTCCTGTATATAATTGACCTATTGTGTTGGATAAATATTATAGGATGATGGGTTGATTTCTAAAGGACATTTATTAATAATAGTATCATCTGTGTTGACTTGTTAATTTCGTTTTTATGGATGAAATAGTTTATCTTTAAGGTGGATATGGTGACCCAATTTTCTCACTATATTATCATATCTCATTTTTTAGTCTTAATGTCCATGTTGAAGGGTATGAATTATAGATGTAGTTGTCAATAAAAATCCTAATAAAGGAATTTCATCTGTTTTAATGGATTATACCAAAAAAATGGATGAATCAAACCAAGAATCATCAAGAGGGTACCTTTCACATTAGACTTATAATTAATTTAAAATTAAAATTACCTATGTTGAATATTTAATATTATTTTTTATCCATTCAATTATCTCTATTTTCATAATGACATTTCAATAAGTAATCACAATTTCAATTACTCCAATGGTATTTCTCGTGCTTCACGAATCTCTAAATAATTCTCTTAGTATTTTTGATGTTGTCATGGAGGAATAAAACGCATTTTATCTTTTCTCTTTGATCACAATAAATATTATCACCCATTATACTATTTTCATTATATAATTATTAAAAAGGAGGAGGATATTATCTGTTGACCTTGATAGATTTATATTGTCTCTTCTTTTATGACAATAACTCTTAAGATATAAAATTATATAATTTAGATTTTATACATTGTTTAAATAATTAAAAACTATAAAAATTCCATTTATCTAACAATATAAAATATGTGAACTTTATGTAAAATATTATTCTTATTGTTATTATTATTATATTCTCATAACATGCACAAAACTCTTGGATTAATAAATCATTTCCATCAAGAATACCACTCATCTTATCAAACCTCCTAAAACGTTATCGAACCTTTAATAATTAATGCATTATTAAATAAAAAATATTATTCATTCAATGAATAAATAAATTTGTTTCCACTAAACATGTTCATTAATTTTATTTTAATTTTAAATACCTATATGAATATTTATAATAATATATTCACGAAACTTATGAATAAACAAATATATATTTGTGACCATATAAATAATAAATAATAAATAAATAAAAGTTATATTCAATAAATTTGTGAATAAGTATTTATTTAGTATTCATCTCATCTATTTTTAACTTGAATATCTAGAGATCGAATATATGTGATCAACATAAAATGAATAATTCTTATTCAAAAAACATATAATAAAATATATATTTAATATTAAATTATTTTTTAATTTATCTATGAATTTGGTTACACCATGTGAGTGGCCCTATTGGAAACATTCACATTGTAATTAGATAAACATAATTAAATTCCATGATCAACGTATAATAACTGGTCCAATAACTAATCAAGAAATCATGTAATGTCATAATGACATAAAAACCAATGACTTATTATTATGTAATATAATCCCTTAATCTTAATAACTCATCAAGAAAGTTGAATACTTAAGACACAAACTTGTATGCACGCTTTTTCTTCCTTTCACTCTCTAAAGTGGACACATCAATGAAAATATATGGCCATTTTCTTAATCATATTAAATTATTTCAATCAAAGATTCGGAGATGTTATCTTATATTAATTGATAAAAGATAAATCTTTTCCTTATATTTCTAATTAATGAAATTTAGCTTATGATGAACCCAGCATATGTTACCTCATTGTGAGAATATGTAATAGAATATTTTGTTCAAACATCAAATGTCTGGATTAATGATATACATTATTTATAATCTCATGTCAAAGGAACAATACACACACTCATCAATATGAATATCCAATGAAAAAAATAACATTGGAATTACTATCGGGAGGTATGTCTTTATTACAACCATTTATCGGGATATCCATGTGAGGAATTTGATAGAAGAAGTTTGAATTTAATTTTTGGCTCAAACAATTGAGAGAAAAATATCATCTATGTCATTTCATATATATAATATCTAAATTATTAGATACATGTTTAAGAATATTTAAAAATAACATCTTGTTTTCACTATAATAATTAACTCCTATAAACATTTAATGTGTTATTTACTATGAGAAAATTATCCCATTACTGTTATATAAAACAAAAATTATCAGGAAAAATGAAACTTATTAATACTATATTAATTTAATGAACAACATAATATGATTCTAGACTAACAAAACAAACATAAAACCACTTTCACATGACCCAATTTTTGTCAACTTTTAGTATTCTAGTTCACATTTAATATTTATTCTTCTACTTAGATAATGTTGATCAAAGTATTGTTTTCAACAATATATGTTGTTATTTAAAGGGGGGACTATTAAAAATAATACTCTGTCTCTTTATGGTAATTTTGATGCTCACAAATACCCTTAATTATTTTCTAATGATTTTATTTAGTATTCTTCAGGACTTTATTAATATATTTTACTCTTTAAATAATTAGAATTTATTAATTGTTCGGAATCTACTTTAAGCACGTCCTGGAATCACTATTCATACCTTACTTATTTAGAATCTACTTTTGACATGTCTTGGAATCACTATTCATACCCTACGTGGATAAATGTAGTGTAAGGATGAAAATCATGTATACTTTTTGAGATAAGAGAAAAGTAAGGTTAAACAACCATACGTTTTCAGCAAAGAAAAGAAGAAGAACCTTACATTCAGAAGGAACCTTATTTTTTGGTTATCAGCGAAGTATGGAAGGAGAACCGTACATAGGTACTAAACATTACATTTACTTCTCAAAAGTATGGTTCATCAACCTTACTTTTGTGAACAGCCATACGTTCTTGGAAAAGTAAGGATTAAGAAAAAGTATGGATATTTTACCATATGTTTGAGTTTCGAAGAAAAAGTATGGAAGATAAACCCAACATTTATGATCAACCATACATTATGAACCTTATGTTTGAAGACAATGTTATCAACCCTACATTTGGAGGCCACTTCATGAACCTTACGTTTGGCGTCGGAATTTTTTGAAAGATGATATTTTTATGCAACGGTCAGCACGCTAATTATTGGGTGGATTTCTAGCCGGATTTAAAGTCATTTTTAAAGTATGACTGTGACCGATACAAAGATGTTTTATTATTAAATTAAAGATTGAATTAAAAGGAGATTTTTATGCCGAGTCTTCAGGGAATTTATGACTACATTGTAAGTTCAAAGTTTTGAATATCATGAATCAGAAGGCGACATTTATGGATTGAAATGTGCATGTGATATGCTCAGCTTTATTATATATATGTTCTCTCTGAAAAAACACCATATATATATGGGGGAGTGGGGATCAATCTTTTATGTTTGGAAAACAGAGACTGCAAAAAATCACGTTGATCTGCTGATTCAAAAAGGAGCGTCAAAGCTCTGTTCAATTAAGAAGAAAAAGGAACTCGATAGAAGATTCACCTGTTCTGCATCGAATATCTACTGTAGATATACTACTATTGAAGGTGTGAACTATATCTCTATATCTACTACAATCGGATCGACTCAGAATTGCCTTGTTTTGAAAATCAATATTTCTAGAGACGACGATCCATCTGATGTCAATTGCATTCTGTTGCAATTGTGAAGATCAACTAGAAAACTTTTTTCTGAAATTCTTTTTATTCTTGAGTGACCAGCTTCTCGTTCTAAGATGTGTACGTTCATGTTTGAACTAGAAGGATTTTTTTCCCTTGGATTATAAAGGTGTCAACTTCCTGTATTCAGTTGTGGTCCGGTCTGTTGAAACGAGGACCAGATAGTGAAAATCATCATGCTTGTGGAGTTGAGCATTGGTGGAGTGGACTAGGGTCCTTCTGTTCCCCGAACCACTATACATCTTTGTGTCCCTACTTTTACCACTTCATGATAAAATATGATAAATCATAGAGAATATAACTCATTCAATTGAAGAGATAACGAAAAATCTGAAAGACACAATTCACCCCCCTCTTGTGTATAATCTGTATATTCAAGATCCAATAATTGGTATCAGAGGAGGAGCTTCTGATAGAGCCTTAGCAAGCTAGAAGCATTTAACGATTAAAACAGAGCATCATGACTGATACAAGAGAAGGTATGTCAATGGCCAGTGCACCATAATTCAATGGAGACAACTATGGCTGCTGGAAATCGTGCATGACAATATATCTGAAAAACCTCGGATATAAAGTCAATTCAATGATTCCGACTCTTTATGAAATTCCTGAAAATACTGAGACATAGAGTGCTGCTACAGAAGCAGAGTATTATATGAATTCGAAGGCTATGAATGCAATCATCTATGGTCTAGGACCATATGAATTTAACATAGTATCTCAGTGCCTGGAAGTATATGAGATGTGGCAAAAAATAGTTTTGGAATATGAAGGAACAGACAATGTGAGACAAATGAGATATGCAACTGCAAAACTGAAATTTGATACTTTCAGAATACTTGAAGGAGAAAGAATTACCCAAATGAATGGGAAATTGATAGAAATTGTCAATAATATAACAGGTCTAGGAGAACCTATCAAACAGTTTGATCAAGCATTAATAGTACTGAGGGTACTTCCAACATGATGGAATGGTATCTCTGATGCAATCAGACAATCAACTCCTATAAAAAATCTTACCATGAGAGCGCTGATTGGTACACTGATGATGTATGAAGCTGAAATGAAAGATGAGGAAAATGAACATAAAGTGCATATCAAAAGAGAAGATACATCCTTGAAAATAACGTCACAACAAAAGATTAGAATGCTGAAGAACAGAGTAGTCAAAGCTAAATCAGAGAGCTCTGACTCATCAAACTCAGATGAAGAGCTGGCTCAGCTAGCCAGGAAATTTAAAAAGTTCTACAACAAAAAAATAGGCGTCAAAAAATCATTTAAAAAAGGTGATAAGGAAGTAAGATGCTATGAATGTAAGAATATGGGGAATATCAGACCAGATTTCCCACAATTGAAGGATGAAAAGAAGAAGAAATTCTTTAAAAGAAATGACTATGAGCATAAATACATGAAAGCTATGAAAGCCACATGGAGTGTATCTGAAGAATCTAGTAGATCTCCTGAATCAAGATCAGAGAAAGAAGAAGTCAATATAAAAGAAAACATGTGTTTCATGGTAGATATTGATGAGGTACACTCATATTACTCCTCTGACTCAAATAATGAATCAAATTCTTAATCAAGCTACACAAATGAAAAAATTGCAGCCTACTGCAATATGCTTGAAGAAAAATATGACTCACTATTTAAGAAACAAAATTCACTAAAGAACAAACATAAAGTTGTTTCAGATGAAAGAGATACAATGCTGAAACAACATAAGGAATTAACTGATAAATGCAATTCTATTAACACTAACTATATTAATTTTGAATCAATAATAAAAACATTGTAGGCTGATGTAGAATCTTACAAACATACTACATTGGTTTTTACAGAATAGGAGAATTCATTCAATGAAATTCTTGGAAAAACTGTCATTAAAAAGGAGAGATTTGGAATTTCCAGTAAAGGAGAAAAACTTATGCTATATAAAATTTAATTTGTTCCTAGCTCTAAAAAGGTTAATTGTAACTTTTGTGGGACAAAGGGACATATAGCTAAAAACTGTTTCTTAAGATATCCTCAAATTTGTGTTATTAAAAAGCCTATGTTTCAAAATACTTATATGATTCAGCTGATTTTAAAAGAACAAGGCAAATCTAGATAACCAGATCATTGCTGGCTAACACCCCTAGACCAAACAAAATATGGGTACCGAAGCAATTTGTTTGAATGTCTTTGCAAGTAGCACGCCACTAGAGAAGAAAATATATATTGTACATGGACAGTGGATGCTTAATACATATGAGTGGAAACTCATTGAATTTTTCTTCACTCACTCAAAAGTAAGGAGGAATTGTCACATTTGGTGACAATTCCAAAGGAAAAATGGTTGGCATTGGAACTATTGGAGATCCAAAGACAATCTTAATCAATAAATTACTTTATGTACAAGGATTAAAACACAATATGATTAGTATCTCTCCAATTTGTGATGATGGATATAATGTTGACTTTACTAACAATTATTTTACTGTTTATAAAGATAAACTATTTAAATATAAAGAACCAAGAACTGATAATGTCTATATTTTGAATTTACATTCCTTGTGTAAACAACAAGTAAACTGCTTGACTACTGAAGTAATTGAATCTTGGATCTAGCATAGGAGACTTGGAAATTATAATATATATGTTTTAAATAAGTTATCTAAGAAACATTTAGTTTCTAATTAACCTAGTCTCAAATTTGAAAGTGACAGATTTTTTGATGAATGTCAACTTGGAAAGCAACACAAATCATCCTTCAATTCTGTTAATAAAGTTTCTACATCTAAACCTCTAGAACTTATTCATATGGATTTGTTTGGACCCTCAAGAGTAGAAATATTAGCTGGTAAATTATATGTATATGTTTTAGTTGATGACTATACTATATTTACATTGATTTTCTTTTTGAAATTTAAAAATTAAGCTTTTACTTTATTTGAAAGTTTCTGCAAATCTGTTCAAAATGAAAAAGGTTTTAATATAAACTCATTGACAAGTGATCATGGTGGAGAAATTTAGAATCGGGAATTTAATTCCTTTTGCTCAAACATGGGTATTAAACATACGTTTTCTAAACCAAGAACACCTCAACGGAATGGGATTGTAGAAAGGAGAAATAGAACAATTCTAGGAATGAATAGAACTATGTTTAATGAATATAGCCTACCTATATATTTTTGGGCAGAAGCTGTGAATACATATTTCTATATAATTAATAAAATTTTAATTATAACTATTTTGGAAAAGACACCCTATGAACTATGGATTAAGAGAAAACCTAATGTAAATTACTTTAATGTTTTTGGATGCAAGGTTTACATCTTGAACACCAAAGATAATCTTGGTAAGTTTGATCCAAAATCTGATGAAGGTATTTTCATAGGATATTCTACTACCTCCAAAGCTTATAGAGTCTATATTATGAAGTCAAGGATTGTTGAAGAATCATTTCATGTACGATTTCAAGAATATGATCCCGGTGAGAAAAGGACAGATCAAATGGATGAACTTGACTCTAATGATAACATGAGACTTGAGAACTTAAAGAATGATTTTGAAAATGATATAAAATAAATTCAGTCTAGTTCAGAGGAACATGATACTAAAGAACCTTTAATTTTTTTATGAGATAGTCTAGAACCCTAATGAATCACCCTTTAGAAACTTTGATAGGTGACTTAGATACAGGAATTCAAACTAGAAGAAACTTAGGAAACCAAGTAGAATTCTCTGCCTTTCTATATCAACAAGAACCCAAGACTATAAAAGGAGCTTTATATGATGAAATATGGGTAATTGAAATGCAAGAAGAATTAAAACAATTTAAAATAAATTATGTTTGTGAATTAGTGGAAAGACCTAAGAATTATCCAGTAATAGGAACCAAATGGGTCTTTAGAAATAAACAGGATGACCAAGACACAATAACTAGAAGTAAAGAAAGATTAGTAGCTAAAGGATACTATCAATAAGAAAGAATAGATTATGATGAGAATTTTTCACCTGTAGCTAGGTTAGAAGCCATTATAATTATTTTAGCCTATGCATATTATATGAATTTTAAATAATTTCAGATGGATGTTAAATTTTCCTTTTTAAATGGTTATTTAATGGAGGAAGTTTATGTTGATCAACCTCCTGGTTTTGAAAATTCTCAAAAACCAAATTCTATTTTAAAACATACTAAAGCTCTTTATGGCTTTAAACAAGAACCTAGATCTTGGTATGAAAGATTAAGTTATTTTCTTTTGAAAAATGATTTTACTGTTGGAATGGAAGACCCAACACTCTTTAAGAAAACTGTAAAAAATAATGTTTTATTGGTTCAAATTTATATTCATGATGTAATTTTTCGATCAACTAATAAAACCATCTATCATGAGTTTTCTATGTTAATGCAAAAAAGAATTTGAAATGAGTATTATGGGAGAACTAAATTTATTCTTAGGACTTCAAATTTATCAAAATGATTTTGGAAATGTTTTGAATCAAAGAAAATACATTACTGATTTACTTATAAAATTTGTACTTGAAAACAACAAGAAATTTACAACTCCTATGTGTACTAATATAAAACATGATTTGGATGAAACTGGAAAATCAGTTGACAACAATTTTTATAGAGTTATTATTGGTAGTTTATTATATCTTTCTGCTAGCAGGCCAGATATAATGTATTCAGTATGTCTTTGTGGTATATTTCAATAAAATCCTAAAGAATCTCATTTAACTGCTGTTAAAAGAATTTTTAGATATTTAAAAGGAACTGTTTTTCAATCTCTTGTTAGTCCTAAAACTTATTATTTCAATTTGATTTCATATTCAGATGATGACTTTCGAAGTTGGTGATTGGATAGAAAAATCACATCAGGAACATGTCACTTTTTAAGAAAGTCTTTGGCATCATGGTCTAGTGTGAAACAATATGCAGTTTCCTTGTCAACAACCGAGGTAGAATATGCTTCTGCTGGCAGTTTCTGTGCACAAGTGTTGTGGATGAAAAACAATCTTATGGAATTTTTATAGAATTTTAATAATACACCAATTTTATGTGATAATACATGTGCAATTAATATTTCAAAAAAAATCATATTAGTCATTCTAGAACTAAGCACATTGATATAAGGCATCACTTTTTAGGAGATCTTGTTATTAAAAAGAATATATTTTTAGAATTTATAAATACAGAAATTCAATTAGATGATATTTTTACTAAACCACATCCCACTATAAGGTTTGATTTTATTTAGGGGGAGCTAGGTTTATTTGATTTTAAATAAAATTTTATGTCACATTTTTTTCTTCTTCTTAAAAATAATTTTTCAATTTTGTTATTAAAATAGAATAAGTTTCTTTTATCCATGTAATATATTTTATTTATTTTTAAATATATGTAATGATTATTTAAAACATGGGAATTAATGTTGTCAGAAACCCTTTCGACTTCTGAACCGTTTTACTTCTATTGAAACCCTTTCGAACGCATAACATCGGCCTCTATTTGTGAACCCTAATCTTCGAACCTCTAAAACCCTAACCTTCAAACCTTCAAAGATTCTTGTAGAGATGGTAAGGACTAAAAGATCCAGTGAAGCCGAGCCAAGAAATGTCAAGAGACAACACTGATAATGAATAAAAATCTTACATGGCAAGGTAATCGATCTCGACTGGTTATTTTAGACAAATCTACTGTTAAAACAAGCGATGTCATTTCAGAACCTTGAAAAAAAATTCAACAGTGAAAATATAGAATTTCTGTATGAGGTAGAACTTAGAAACTTCTTTAAATCTGTATAGTTTAGTTAGGGGGATACTGAGGATAATATGATGGCTATGATAGAGGATTGGGATTTCTTAGTCTCGTCAGTTGAAATTGGTCAGATTCTCAACTGCCCTCATGAGGGAGTTTTTCATTTTGATTTTATGAATATAGGAGATGTTGTGCATAAATCTGAGGATATTATGTCCTTTTTGTTTGGGACATCTACTATTAACAAAATTATGGTGAAATATTTAGAACCAGATCAGAAGATCCTGGTTAAATTTGTTCATAAAGGAATATCTCCCAGAATGGCAGAAATGGAAAAGATTGTGTACCCTGACAAGTACATAATGTATCTTTTGTTAAGTGATATCATGTTAAACTTCTCAAAGTACATGGTCAGGTACCTCCATTACTGTTTCCAAAGTGACGCCTAGATGAACTTTTATCCTTTCGTTTGGTTTATTTCTAAACTGTTTATTAAGAAAGACATGTTGACATTAGTGGATTCCCGAGTACACTATCATCATAGTAATATGTTTAATGCCGGAACTTTAAGGAATATTGGATACTTCTGGAACACCATTAAAGGAAAACTCTTTTCAGTATGAGCTGAGGAAGATTCAGAGAGTGTTCAGGCTCATCCTGCTAAGTCCAAGGAGGGACAGGCTGAATCAAGAGTCAGCAATGTAGCAAGAAGGATCTGATTTGAAGTGGTAGATGCTGAAGAATAAAGAATTAAGGAAGGACTTCAATCTCGAAGAACTAGAGATGTTAATGAGTAAATTACTTCTCCTGCGTTTTCAACAACAACAGAAGATTTAATTGATTACTCTTTTGTAAGAGAATCTGTTATTGATAAGACTATGGAAGTTGTTAGTGAAAGGATGACACCAGTAGAGGGATCAGGAGCTCAAGAAGAAGTTCAAAGGGAAAATCAGGAATAGATTGTAGCTGATGTAGAATTTACACTTCAACAGGACCAAGATAAGAAGGTAGTGCCTAGTGAGGAAGTGGCCAGATGTCAGGAAACTTCTGAAAAAGTTGTTCTCGGAAATCCAGTGGAAGGCCAAGAAGCTGGCCAAGATGCTTATGTTTGTGGTGAGCATGCTTCTGAAGCTCACACAGAAGTAATTCAATAGGATTTTTCTGTGGAGGAGTCTACGGACTCTAAGGAAAAATCTGTGGAGCATCCTACTCAGGACAAAGAAAAAGAGAAATCTGAAGCTGAATCATTACCTTTGGTACTGTTGCATCATCTAGAGCCTGAGAATGCGAATCAAGAATAGGGTGCCTCTGATTCAAGGAAGAAATAAGTTGAAGAACATTACAAAAAGGTGTCTCAATTATAATTTGAGAATGCCACTCTCAGAAATGCCTTAACCTTTGAACAATTGAGATTTAAAAAGCTAAAAGAGAGTACAGTCTCAAGGCAAGAAGTTGAAATGTTTAAAGAGGATATGCTGAATGCAGTTTCAAATTTGAAGTCTAAAATGGTTATGATGATTGATTTATCAGATCTGAAGTTGTTTATGGAGAAATAATTTGCATCAGTTACAAATAGTGCTGTTAGTGGATCAGGTACTTCACCTGATTTAAACCGAAGATTTCGAGTCATCACATCCGTGATGAGAAACATGAATGACCAGTGGCAATATCCTTAATGTAACAGTGCTCTATTATCAGTGTTGCTGGACAATCAGAAATTTCTAGTGGATCAACTAACATATAGTGAGCCATCAATCAGAAATATGTTAAATCAGATGTTAGAGAAGCTATTAGTGTTTATCGAAAAAGAAGAAAGGATGCATGAGTTTTTCAGAGTCAATTTAATCAAGGATATTCATATGGCTCAAGAGAATAGAGAGCTCATTATCAAACATGTAGATGGGATGATGAAGAGACATAAGGAATATTTCACAGAAATCAAGTCTGTAATCCAGAGGAGATAGAACCTATTGCATATCTTGCGCAAAACTTGATTCATGTGTATATAGTACTTGTATATATTTTTCATTTTTAAGGAAAATATATTTCTTTCTTTCTATTTGTTTTTCTGTCTTTAGTTTAGATATGCCTGGTCTCCAGATTTAATTATTGATAAAACAGTTAAAAATAGCATTTACCTACAGTTCAGTGCAACATTAAATGTGTTCAAATCCATAATTTATCAGTCTTTTTTACATCACAAAAGGGGGAGAAATTTGGTTAAAGACAACCCTTAGTTAAAAAAACCCTTATTTAATCAGAGGGAGAAATTTGGATAAAACTAGAAACTTTTATTTCTAAACAAAAATTATTTTATTTTCAGGGGGAGAAATTTTTATTTATTATTTTATTTTGTTAAAATTAAAATATTTTTTTATTTTGAGAGTTAATTTCATTTAATTTGTTTTAATATCTTATGGGTTTTGTGATCATCAAAAAGGGGGAGATTGTTGAGAAAAGTATTGTTTTCAACAGTAAATAATGTTATTTAAAGGGGGAGATTATTAAAAATAGTACTCTGTCTCTTTATGATAATTTTGATGCTCACAAATACCCTTAATTATTTTCTAATGATTTTATTTAGTATTCTGCCGGACTTTATTAAGTTATTTTACTCTTAAAATAACGAGAATTTATTACTTGTTTGGAATCTGCTTTAAGCACGTCTTGGAATCACTGTTCATACCTTACTTATTCGGAATCTTCTTTATGTGCGTCCTGGAATCACTGTTCATACCCTACGTGGAAAAACGTAGTGTAAAGATTAAAATCGTGCATACTTTTTTAGATAATAGAAAAGTATGGTCAAATAACCATACATTTTTAGAAATGTATGGAAGAAGAACCTTACATTAAGAAGGAAACTTATGTTTTGGTTATCAGAAAAGTATGCAAGGAGAACTGTACGTAGGTACTAAACCTTATGTTTATTTCTCAAAAGTATGGTTCATCAGCCTTACTTTTGTGAACAACCATACGTTCTCGGAAAAGTATGGATTAAGTAAATGTATGGATCTGTTTCTCTACGTTTGTGTTTTGAAGAAAAATTATGGATGATAAACCCTACGTTTATGATCAACCTTATGTTATGAACCTTAAATTTGAAGACTATGTTATCAACACTACGTTTGGTGGCCACACCATCAACCTTACGTTTGGCGTCAGAATGTTTTGAAAGACAATATTTTTAAGCAACGGTCAGCAAGCTGATTATTGGGCAGATTTCAATCCGGATTAGAAGTCGTTTTTAAAGTACGACATTGACTGATTCAAAGTTGTTTTATTATTGGATTAAATATCTAATTAAAAGGAGCTTTTTATGCCGAGTGTTCAGGGATGTTACGACTACTTTGTAAGTTCAAATTTTTTAAAATTGCAAATCAGAAGGAGACTTTTATGGATCTAAATGTGCAGGAGATATGAAAAATTTTATTATATATATATATATATTCTCTATGAAAAAACACCATATATATACGAGAGAGTGGTGATCAATCTTTTAAGTGTGGAAAACAGAGACTGCAAGAAATCACGTTGATCTGCTGATTCAAAAAAGAAGCATCAAAGCTCTGTTCAATTAAGAAGAAGAAGGAACTCGATAAGAGATTCACTTGTTCTGCATCGAATATCTACTGTGGATCTACTACTACTGAATTTGTGAACTATATCTCTATATCTACTGCAATCGGTTGAAAATAAATATTTCTAGAGACGGCGATCCATCTACTGTCAATTGCATTCTGTTGCAATTGTGAAGATCAATTGGAAAAGTTCTTTCTGAAATTTTTCTTATTCTTGAGTAACCAGCTTCTCGTTATAAGTTGTATAGGTTTGTGTTTGAACCAGAAGGGTTTGTTTTTCCTTGGATTATAACATCGTCAACTGCCTATATTCATTTGTGGACAGGTCTGTTGAAACGAGGACCAGATAGTGAAAATCCTAATACTCATGGAGTTGAGCATTGGTGGAGTGGACTTGGGGCCTTCTATTCCCCAAACCACTATACATCTTTGTGTCCCTGCTTTTACCACTGCAAGAACAAATTTAATAAAGCATATAGGACAGAACTCCTTAAATTTAAGAGATAACGAAAAATCTGATAGACACAATTCACCCCCCTCTTGAGTATAATCTATATATTCAAGATCCAATAGATAATACATTAATTAATGAGCCAAAAAAATATTATATGGTTACTTTTCTACTGTGAAATCACTGTTTTTTTATAAATCCCTTAATGCGTGAAACTATCAATTTATATGTGATGTTTCCATTGATTTAGAGATGCTTTAACTGCAATTTCTTTAATATCAACAAATTTACTACATGATAAAAAAGAAAATTATGTTTTTGTAACTGTATATGAAAAGTATAATCTGTACCCTAATAAAAAATGATGTTAGAGGTCTACCCATGTATTTGGTAATGGGTAGAGAAAGTTTGTTAATTAATGAGAAACCCTCACATGTTTTGATTTTTGAGCAATTATTAATGTCAATGGTTGGTATCGAGGTTGTAGATCAACTTCAAAAATAATTGTTAATGGTTAGATTGAATATAATGAGTAAGGATATTATATGCTAGTTAATGAACTGCATAAACCATCATTGAGTTAAAAATAAATATTGTTGTTGTATTATGTGTTTTAAATACATAGATTAAGGTTAGGGAATTCTATAGTTACATTCAAGATTCCATGAACTCATTTTGGGAAAATTTTAAAAATATATAAGTATTTAGTATATATAAGAATAATTTTAGCCCAGTTACATTGAAAAAATAGAATTTCACTAGATAAAATGGTATAACATTTGAGTTTTTACCATCATTCAGCTACTATGTAGCATCATCTGCTATTTTACAAGAATGAAGTATGCCATATATCAATATCAGGAAGTGTTTCTAAAGCATAATCCAGAATAGTGTAAACATTATTTTTTCCAACATAAACATGATACATTTTCATGTAGATGAAGTTAATGTTTTTAATCATATTTATTGTCTAAAAAAACATCATATTTCTATCATGAAAATTATAAGATTCAATTAATAGTGGATTCTGGAGAAATGTTATGATATATTTCACTAATTCTTTCTTTTTAGAGTAAATGGAATAAATATTCAGTTATTTTAATATGGGGAGAAATATCAAAATGGTATTTATAAAAATTATCTTAAATATTATACCCATGTGAGATCTTATTATAATGAATAGTAACATATTTTAGGGAACTAAAAGTGGTTATTTTGTAATTTTAATTTTTAGTTGGTTGTAATAAATTATTCATGGTATTTATTATTTTGTTACGGAAAATTAAAGGAGAATGATTAGGTAACCATAGATGATAATTATAAAACTACGAAATGAATAATGATGAAAATTTGTATTTGTAGTTTTTAGGAATGTGCCAGGATGTGATCCAATATAATGTAGATAATCCCATAAATAAGATGATAAATTTAACCCAAAATTGTTCGAATTAGAAATCTTTTAGGTAATACAAGAAAAAAGAAAAGTACATGAAAAAGGACTTCCAAAATCCAAGGTTTTCTTAAGAATATAAAAATTTATATTGTTGATGTTTTATAGTATAGATGAATAATAAGTATTATGAGTGCAATTATATAAGGTATTAATCATCAAAAATAATATTTCTTTTGAGAATATAGTTCTTAATTTGAAGAATCACTTCTTTTTTAATAAGGTGATTAGTTTTTGGGTGTAGTGATTTCCATATACTACATAAATTTTCAAATTAAATAGGAGAATGGAATATATGAATAACTATATGGTTGATAATATGAATATGCAGAATGGGATGTTACAATTGATCATTTTTAAAATGTATTGATACCACACATGTGAACTTTTATGTTATTTGGATAGGAAAAAAAGAGAAAAATTCCACATCTATTGATTATAAGATTCATCGTAGAAAATTTGAGGATATGGATAATAACATAATTTAGTAAAGAGGAGGCTCCAATTGAGATCAAACATTATAAAAATACATGTTCTATCTTTACTACTATATTATAATTTTATATAGATGTATTTAATGTCAAAAAAGAATCGATCTTTTTATCATAAATAGTATAATAGGTTCAATGACAAAATTGGTAAAATTTTTAAAGAGAAATTTTTTATTTCACAAAACATAGACCACACATAATTCACCACCCCCTTTGGTGTGTCTACACTGGTCCATTGGGACATTCAATTGATTTTAAATAATATGTTTTATAAGAATTAGATAAAAATATCAATCACAACTTTCAATAGATAGCATAGTAGTTCTAATTATAAATGCTAATTTTCCCCCATTATTTTATTTACATACATGAAGTATAGATTTGTTGTGATTTTATTAGTGCATTAGATGAAGAAATATTTTTCCAGCCCTTTTAAGGTAGACATTGAATTGATATCAGGGAATTTAAAAAATAGGGGGAAATGGGGCTATTAAGAGGGAAATAATTCATAATTGATATAAGAACAACTACTATATGAGGTTGTTCGAAGTAGTAAGAAATAATCAAGATCAATTGAAGATGATACCAGAAATGATGAATAAATCCTGTGAGAAGATGAGTTAAGTAATTATCAAAGTAATTTTTATTTCAAAATCAAGGATTACATGAACACGATTCTTATTGATATGTATATATATATATATATTTATTTATTCTTATATCAAGATCCTATGTCATGAGATTTCATTACATGATATAAAAACATATGATATACAATACACATTAGTTAAAATTTTAGGAAGATGGAGCACCCTCACAAGCCATGTGACTAATGAGGAAGAATATGTCCTAAATTGCAATGAAATCCATTTTGAGGTTGATTGAGAATTGCACATAGAAATTTTAATAAAACTAAGTGTTTGATAATTTTTTTAAGGATCCAATCTATAATTTTGAAAATTTTAAAAGTATCAAGGGATGTTAGAAATGTATAAGTGAAAGTGATATTAAATTTGATTAATTATTGGAAAAAATATATTGTTTATATAAGTAAAATTCAGGAAGGTCAATTATAGAATATGAATAAAATTTTTGAAGATATCTTGAGATGAATTTAAAATAACATATATTTTATCAACATGTTATGCTTTGAGTTAGATGTTAATCTAAAAAATATAGATTACACAAAACATGATACTTACAAATATTCTAACAGGAGAACCATTTCAATAAAAAATCTTTTGGGGTTCAGATTCAAAGAACTGCTGACTCAAATATATTGTGATCAAATATATAAGTTTAAACCACAAGATTTTGAAAGAAGGAGTCCCGCAACCCGAAAAATATATATTTTCATAATCATTTTCAATTAAAACTACATATTTAAAATTTAAAATTTTTTCAAATATGAAATAATAAAAACAATAAAAAAGTAAACACGTCATCATGGGTGAATATATACATGTTTAAAAAAATCCATTACCATATCCAAATAGATCCCAATAGAGTATGTTTCCTTCCCAAAAACAGTAATCATGTAAATATCAATAGATTTTATAAAAAATAAAAAGAAATTGGATAATTGGAAGATATTCACACTACTATCGATTTTGGAATTGGGATATTGATTTATGGAACAATATAATAGTATGGGAAGATTATAAAATCAATATATATTGTATAAAAAGTTAGATCAAATAGTGAACCTTCTAGATGAAAATATAATTTATTAAAAAACTAAAAATATATCAATGAGTAATATATTTAAAGGATTATACAACTTCTATAAATATAATATCATATATGACCAAAACTATGATTAATGTTGAATTTTTAAAATATAACATAATAAATATGTTGTTAAATGGAGAACCTTACAATATATTGTGAATTAATAAATAGAAAATGTAATCCATCTATGAGAAAAAGAAAAAAATAAATTTGTCATGAATAGTAAACCCAATAAGGTAGTGAATTAATCTAAATATAGTGTTCATCTTATAGGATTGAGTTCTTATATTTTAAAAACATATACTACATCATTGATCATTTAAAAATAACAATGATTTTCAAAATAAATTTTAGAAAACTAATATAGATGAAGAAATATATCTATGATAGAGACACCTTGATTGAATTAGTGGTCGATACTCATTAGGATTATGTTGAGAGGGTTATAAAAAAACCGCATATTAAAGGTGGTAAAGGATGTGTTTTTAAAAATATAATATAAGGACACCTATTTTTCATTATTATGATGATATCTAATATAAAAAATAAAAACTAATAGAAGTTGATTGGATGATGGAACAAAGAAAAATGAATGAAATTTTATTACATTAAACTATAAAAATTCCATCCAATATAATAAGGAAGTTGATAATGGAAATGAATCATTTCTTCTTAATAGGTGACATATTTGGAAAATAAATAAGGATGTAATCATGAATAGTTTTAGGAAATTTATACCCTATAAAAAATATTTTTTTGTTATGAAACAATTATCATCCATATTTATCAAATTATTGATCCATAAAAGGTCCACCTTACTCCCCTATCAATTTGGTTGTGGTTAAATATTAGGAATTAAGGGCGAATAAATATAGAGATATTCCCTTATGGGGGTTGATTCAAAATAAGTAAGGAAGCCAATGATTTGTCATATAATGGTTGTTTTATAAATTTATGACACGCTTAAAAATTTTCATATGGATTTATGAATTTCATTAGGCTTAAGATTTTTGTGTTTACATTGAATCTATTTAAGAAGGCGGTGATTATATAAACAAATAGTGGAATACATATTATTTCTCTTGAAATATTCTAATATGTTTGTTCATGTGAATGTAGGATTTTAGAAAATTCTTGAAAATAATATTGAATAACCCTTTGAGAATGAATCTCAAATGTGTTATCACATTAATGTTGTTCAATTTATATCTTGGTTGACATTAATAATCACTCTTATATTCTATATATAATTATGCCACATGGGACTAGAGTTAAATCATTTTTGGAACATGTGTACTAAGAATGTGGTATTACCCTTCTCTCTTGAGACTCTTTGAAAAATTCTAATGTGTATGAACATATAAAGAGAATAATAGTTGTATAAAATTAATAGATTTGGTTATATATGAGAAGAAATTCCCATGAATGCCGATAAAGTTAGAAAAAAATTCTACCCATTATACTTGTTCACAATTATGGGTAGAAAAGTTATATTAAATATGGGATAAAATTTGGAATTAACTACATATCCAATGGGAGAGATTGAAGTTCACATGGATTTATAGAATCATTATTATCATTAATTTTCAATGTCAAAAAAATTGATATGTGATAAAGGAATATTATGTGGTTTTCATTACTCAAAAAATATTATTCTATCTCATGTTGTTAAACAATGTTAGAAGGATACCTTATATTTTGGTAAGGAGAATCAATTTTTTTCTTATTGAGAAACTCTCACATGTGCTGATTGTTATGTTTTTCCTAATAGAGAATAAAATTACCATGGATGGGGACTATTTTATAGACTATTATGTATCTTTTTGGAGTGAATCTTGGGGTTGAGGATATTTTATGGTAGCATAAGTAGTGTTCAAATCATTTTTGATTTATCAATATTGAAGGTTGTAGTACATAGTGTTTAACACTATTCAATGAAGGCTGGGTAAGGATTGAGTTTATTTTAACAGGTTCTAACCTCATTTTATAAAAAGAAAAAAATTTATAAATGCATGGGATTTGGATGATTGATCTTAGCAATGAAACACTTAATAAATGGGAAGTATATATTGTGAAATAATCATATTCGAGATATGTAACAATCAATATATTACTATATTAAAATAATCAAGTGTTGTGTTCAAATAAATTGTATCCTACCAAAACATCATCCAGAGTAGAATAAGAATCATCTAAGTCAATGTAATTATCATCATACAGTGTTTAAACTCTATAACTTTCTACATACCCATGATTCATGTTTCTATAAGCATGATTTTATTCACCATAAACATCATCTATCAATCTATATCCCTTATGTCAGTTTAAATAAATATTACTACTAAGAGAAACTTTTAATTTCATTTTAACAAAATAATGAATATCCTATTTTTATAATCTAAAGTTAATAAATTTTGATTATAAATAATACAACCTTTCTAGTTGTAAACCTCACAAGCACCTTGATAGGATTTTATTAAAGCCATAGAATAATAATATATTATAATAAAGCATTAATAAAGATGTTTAATTTAAGAGGATAATTCTTAAGAGGCATATTAATATTTACTATCAGGTTTCTAAAATTTTTAATTTAGATGAAAAAATAATTTGAAGATGTTTATTTTTTATTCATGTTTTGAATTTCATGTTTCTTGATTAGTAATTATTATTACATGAGTAAAAATGAATGATGGTGAATTCAGTGTGTCATAAATTAATTTTATTGAATAATTAATATATAGTTAAGTTGATGCTTTATCTATATAAACAATTTTCTATTATTTATAATTGATCAGATAGATTGAATTGATGATCTTTAAAACATAGATGGAAGATCAATGATTAAAATTAACTATCATAACTTCATTTTTTATCCGATCAAATAATGAGAAGAAGAATATTGGTATGATTTTTAATTTTATATTATAGTTTCAAAATAAATATCTAAAGTAGTTTTATTGAAGATATGTATGAAACAAAAAGATGTGTGGTGTATTTTTTTTAAATAATTGAAGAGTGAATGAAATATAGCTATTAGAAGTAGTTTTTCATATTTTTAGGGAGTCAATTAAAATTTTGGAAGTGTATGAATTATTATACCCTGATCATTTAATGATAAATATATTAATGTTATTTCATACCATCATTGTGGAGATGATTCCCACATGAAATATTGTTTCCACAAATAATAAAATATTGGTGGAAAATGAAGACTTTTTAAATTTATGATATTTAGATGGATACAATAATATATATTTGGTGTAACATTTATGTCATGAACCAACCTGTGTACCCAAAGAACCCAATAACCGAGCCAACCCTAACATAGCCCGATGGGCATTCCTGTTCCCCACGGGTCGGTGACTAGAACCTAGCATCACACAACATGAAAGTGGGAGAAATTTTTCCACAAAAATGTGGATGAAAAGAAACAAGATAGTATTCATAACAAAATAAAAACTACAGGGAGTGTTGTACTATAATAAAACAAGTCATAAAAATCCAAAAGATTTACAACTGAAGTACAAAAATAGAGAAACAGAACCCAAATACCAGAGGAAACAACTCACCAAGACCGAGGGTAAATAGATGTAACCACCTCTAAGTGATCATTTCCCCTTGCTCAAACTGAGAAGAAGGAAGTCTACAACACTCAAAGGAAAGTGTAGGGTGTGAGGTTAAAAGCCCAGTATCATCTCACAATGGATTCCATAACAGTTTCCAAAAATTTATTAACCAAAGGAATGCTTTCAATATTAAAGATAAACATTTTTGACATTTTAAATTATAATTTTAAAAAACATGTTATACAGTTCAAATGATGGAAAAATACTTTAAGAAACGAATTTACAAAATGATAGAATATTTCTAAAACAATTCCTTAAATAAAACATTTATATAAAACAATTCATATAAATTTAATAGGAATGTAAAGAAATTCAAAAGCGTTGACATACATTTATATCTCAAATATAAATAAACAAGAAATCTACATGGTCATCTTCCAAAAGGTAAGATAGTATTAACCAGCTATAGGATTCCTCACTCTCTATGTGAAATCAGAAAAAGGTGTATACACACGTCCCTATGAAAATGGCCAATGGAGACTCGTCATCAACTCATTGAGGATGTGAAGCACAGCAAGTATGTTTTAGAACGTTGTCATAGTGTAGAGTGTATCAAAATCCTCACTAAATGCCTAAGGATTTCATGTGCTCTTACATGTTGGGTGAACTATTTTAAGGAAAATATGATAAATCCCATTCTTCCATTCCCAAAGTACCAATTTCATTCTATTTAAAACCCTAATGGGTTTTATTCTAAAACATTCTTTTTCAGAAGATAAAACCAATGGGTTTC